>VDFB02000003.1:729453880-729533341 GCA_007258455.2 Sequoia sempervirens
TTGGTTCTTCCCAATTATGAAGATCCATTTCAGACTCCTCATACAAGCAGGTATATTGTTCCAATGCTAAATTATGTTTTCCTCTTATACTCTCTTCACTTCTACAATTATTTGGTTGCCTCTTTTTCTTCTTCTCTTCCTTGTACAACTATTGCATGAACTCTTCATCACTTCCCTTAACCTCACTCAACACTCAAATCCCTCTTCTCATGAACTATTATTGGGCTACTCCCCACCTTACTTGTCATTGTCACATTTTTTCCTCTAGCATGAAAGCAAACCAATGAACTATCTCTCACTTGTTTCTCCTTGTCCTTCAATGGAACCAAATGATACTCCCTTCCATCCTTTGTTATGATATATGTATTTTCCCAACCATCATACACAATATGTCTATCATATTTCCATGGTCTATCCAAAAGGACATGACAAGCATCCATGGGCATCACATCACACTGTAACACCTCATCAACATAATTACCAATATGAAATTGAACCAAGCATCATTCACTTACCAGAATTTGATGAGCCTCTTACAACCAAGTGACTCAATAAGGATTTGGATATCTTGTCTTTTTCAATTGTAGCTTCTCTACCATCTCTTGTGAGACCAAATTATCAGTACTTCCATTGTCCACAACTACCTAACAAAACTTGCCACCTGATTTACACACCATTCATAATAAACTCCACCTTTTTATTGGCTCCAGTTTTTCTTTTTCTAGTTTCAAAAGAACTCTATCCATCATCAATGACTCTCCATGTTTGGACTCTTCTACTTGCCTTAGGTAATTCACACTATCTTTATCATCTTGTGTTGCATAGTTCTTTGTTGCACTCTTCCTACTAGTGTTTTTTTTATATTTGAGGGCATTCAAAGGCCCTATGTCCAACCTCTCCACATTGTAAACATGTGCCCCCAAATCCCCTTCCTCTATCTCTTTTGGAATAGCCTCTTCCCCTATTGTTTTGACTTGATTCATCTTTGTGTGAAGTGTAATTTTCCTCCTCAAAAACTTGTTTTACTTTTCCATTACTTGCTAGTTCACTTTGCATGATAGACATTCCTCTCTCTCTCTCTTATATAATCTTGGTTTCTTCGTGACAATTTTTCTTCAACCTTCAAGGAAAAACAATTTGCCTCTTCCACTATATGAACTTTCCAAATCGCCAATTCATCTTGAATGTTATATTTCAATCTATTATATACCTTGAAACCTTTTCTACATCATCCTCCATACGTCCAGCCTAGATATTCAAATTGTAAAACTCCTCGGTATAAACTTGCACACTTAACTCTTTGTTCTTCAAATTTTGCAATTTTTGAAACAAACTTACTTGGTAATCCTTCAACATAAATTGAGCTTTTTTCTTTTCTATTGAATTCAGTCCCAATTTTGGATTTTATTCTTTCCTCTTTGCTATTTATAAATATACACATTATCCCACCACAATGATGCATGTCCCTTCAATTTTGTGTAAGAAAACTTCACTCTTTTCGAGTCCTCTGCAATCAAGATTAGGGGGTCTTATCAAACTACCCAATCATGCAGCCTTAACATCTCATCCAACCCACATTCTTGCACATATATTAAGGACAAAATATGTTTTGTAACAAGATCTAAAACATATATTTACTATCACTTTCATATGTACATCCATACAACAAAATTCGTCAACAAAAATGACATATAGTAACAATTTCAAAAAGAAAATAAATTCAAAAAATTTACAAGGGTTTCTAGGCACTTCATCCTTCAACTTTCATGGCTTCACTCATCTTTGTAAGTATGATTTTTTCCTTTATCCTATAGCTCTCATGGCTTCCTTGACACATAAAACACACCTGCAACTTTCTTCTTCTCTTCTTTTATCCCTCCCCTCTTGGAAAGATAATTTTCCACACTTTCCTTCATGCAATCCTCTAGAGCAACCTACAAATTATTTCTTCAAACTTCTTGATTCTGATTGATGCCTCTTGACACCATTAAAAGGTTGTATTTATAGATGGTTTCAACTATGTGAAATGCCAAAAAGTGGTTTCCTAATCTTCTCTTTCATTGACCCTTAAAATTCCTACAAAAAAATAAAACATAGTATTGTGCTTCCAAAAGTGTCATCAAAATTTTTTGTACCATATCAAACATCTTGTTGATGTATATGCATTTAAAAAATGGATAAAATCAATAACCAAGTCATGTTCATTCATCCCTAACTATTTTGACAATTTCAGTTGTCAAATTAAAATTCAATTTGAAAATTCTACAAGAATAGTGAAGGAAAATTTAATCCAAATGATTGTAATATCACATAATCTCATTTTGGAATCAAACTACATAATGAATTATGACAATTTCAATTGTAAGTATAATATACATTTTGCAACTTATTACATTCAATTACACTTTCACAATAAAAATGGCTTCATGCCAGTTGTGAACTCCTCTCTTCCTTCATATATCATAGCTATATTATTTTTATTTTATTTTTTCGAGCATTGAAACTTCCTTTATCTCCCTCTAGCCTTTCCTCTGTTGTGCAACCTTTACTCCCAATTCAAGAACATTTTCTTGCAAATTAAATTCCAACTACAATATGATATGGGGTAGCCTATATTTCTTTTACTTCTATTTTCCTTCACTAATAAGTTGTGTGGCATGTCTTCATCTTTTCCCTACACTTTTAACTTTGCATGGTTTTCCCCTATTTGACTTCTGTAAAAAAAAAAATTATTTCTTTTCCCACCTATGCACCCTTGTGTATTTTCATTTCTCTTTTCAATTTTCTGCTGCCTGTTCATCTTCCCCTATATGCAATATAACAATCATTGCTTCAATTTTTTTTTTTATTACTATATGTGCTTGTCCTCATATGTGTGATGGTTATTGATTTCTTGTCATTATTCATTAGCTAACCACATCCTTGTTATTTTTATTGCATTTTATTATTGTTTTAAATTTTCTACATCCTTTTCTAACTATGCCCTTCCCTATTCCCATATAAATTTTATTCTTGCTTTGCTAATATTTAATATGTGCTACCTCTTTCTCCTTTTACCTATTGCTATGTAGCATCTACTTTCCCTCCTTCATTTTAATTTATATTTGAAATCCTTCATTTCCTATTGCTAGTCGACTCTTTACCCACATGTTGACTTCAATGTTTATTAAATTTTTAAAACTTCCAATGCCAAATTCCATCATGTGCTATCTGGTGACTTCTAAAAACTATAATTGCCTGCAAAATGCAAACACTCATCATAAAAAAATAACTCTAATTTTTTTTTTGACATAGGATTGCCATACGCCCAAAGATGCTCTTGCATCAAATTCCTTAATTAATATTTGATAATATTCTATACAAATATGGTGTTTGAATTTGAAGGAGTTCTCAATAAGAGCTAACTTGGATGTTCAATCATGATTAATATTCACACAATGTTCCTTGAGTCTAGTTTTGAAAGTGGTTAGTATGTCCAATGTATGTGAGACCATAAGATCACATGATCTTATAGACCCTAGGATTAAAGAAGGGGTCCATATAGTCTTTGATGAAAAAAATGGGTGTGAAGGGGGGAATCTAGTTTGAATTCACATATTATACCTTTTTAACTAGGATTTTGGAGATTTTTTTAATGTAAATTTGATCTTTACTCTATTCTTGCTCCCATCATCATCCTTCCCAAAAAATGGTATTCTAAAAGTTTTAATAACTAGGGCTTACCAAATTTATGATGATGATTTCCTAGACTTAGAACTCTCAAACCTAACAAAGGTCTTTAAAATTAATGGTTATAAGAGAAAATAAATTTCTAGGAACTTTTGTCAAGCTAATTTTTTCCCTAAACCTGTGTCTAATGTTTCTAACCCCTCAAACCTACCTATTTCCACTCTCATATTTATTGAAGGCCTTTCTCAAAAATTCTCCAAGATCTTAGTTAAAAAAAAGTCATTATATGTGTGTTCAAACTAATTGCCTCCCTTTACAACCATTTTCAACATATCAAAGACCTCCTAAACCCCTTTTTTAATATTGGGGTCTATAAGATCATGTGATCTTGTGATCTCTTGGAAAATGAAGAGACTAGGAACTCTTTCAAAAATAGACTCAAGGAACATTATGCCAACATTAGGTATGATTGGTTATCCAAGTCAGCTCTTGTTGAGCTTTCCTACAACTATAAATATCATATTTCCTTAGAATATTATAAAATATTAGCAAAGGAACCAAACTTATTTGAAAGGAATCTCTTGAAAGGCATAAAATCAACCTCAATTGTGATGATGGTTGGTTTTTGAGTCTCTTGGAAACCCTTGGTTTTCCATCTCAAGAACCTAACCACCTCTCCCTCTCATTGATCTCTTCCCCTCTTGTCCACTTTGTTGTTTCATCCCTCATTCCCTTTTTTCCCTTTCTAACTCCTTGTCTCACCATTCTCTCCCCCTCATTCTTTACTTCCTTTCTTCCTCCCATCTTCATTTATTTTGTTCCTACTCCTTGACATAGTCCTCTCTTTTTCTTTTCTTTAACCCTCTTTCTCTCATCCTCTCATTTCCTATTTTCTTTTCTTTCCATCTTTAATATATTTATTGTTATAACAATAAATATCAAAGTACTTATTTTTTGTTGTTCTTGAGGTTTCCTTAGGTTTTCTTTTTGTCCTATTTTTAAGTATTCCCCCCCTTTTCTCTTTATCATGCTTTTTCTTTCTACTTTTCCTAACTAGATACATTTTTGTTTTTTTCTCTTACTCTTTAGTTTAATTTATCTCTCATTCTCTTTACTTTTCATTATTAGTTCTCTTTAATTCATTATTATTATTTTATTTTTTTATTTCTTCATCTTCACCAATTTATATCCTCATTTTTTTTCTTTTGTTTACTTAAAGTTTTGTTACTTCATTTTTCTTTACCTTTTCATTATTACTTTATTTTTATTTTTTTTGCTTCTTGTCTCATGTGTTGTGCTTTAATTTCTTTGGCTTTGTTTTATTATATTTTTTGTGTTTTATTTTATTTATTTATTTTTATTGTCAAATTTTTATCTTCCTTGTCTCTCGATCCTTCTAACATTTCTTTGTTTTTATTAAACCTTCTTATATTTATGATTGCTAAATCTTGTAAATTTTCCAACATAATCCATTTATTATCATGATGAGGGATCATATGATATGTTCCAAAACTTTCATTAAAAAAATTAACACAATTTATTCTAAAATATCATAACAAAATCATATTACATTTTAAAGTGACAAAGAATGTCACTCCAAATAAAACATCCATTTTTCAATAGATACATTAAATAATATTTTAAAATAAATATAAACATTAAAAAATTATACTAATCCAACACGTTCATGTACTATCATATCATGCAGCCTAGCCCTAAATAGAAAAAAAATGTTAATAATAATTCATCCAAACAAAAATGATCTACTATAAAATTAATTCATAAATTCCAAATAATTGATTTGCATACAAAATAAAATAAATTGAATACTAGAGCTAGGCTATACATTTACTATATTTGCATACAATTTTGTCCCTTAATGCCAAATTAAATAGTTTATTAAATGAAAAGCCATAGCAAGTGTCATTTAAAAAGTAGAAAATCATTTCTTCCGTAAAAGCATATTTCATTCCAACAAAGCCTTTTTGAGCATTAACCATGTGATTAAGAAACTTTTGTCCTTATTTATTATTGTTTTTTAATCATGTCCATTCAAGTATAATCAAATATTTCTCTTTATAATTTTGTAAATAAAATAATCTCGAGGGACATGTGACTATTAGGACAGGTGGAATCATGATGTATGTCCATTATCGATTTAAAATAAAATAGTTAAAGGTTTTGGTAATTCACATTCCAATTCTACATTTTATTTATTTATTCTTGTGCTTCAAACATCATAATGACTAGTTTTTAAATTCTCCAATAGTATTTGATGTGTGAGAAAAAATACACACCTTTATATAAAACTATTCAAGTAAAGTAATTATATACATAAATATTTTAAATAAATAAGTTTGAGATTAAAAATGATAAATGTTAAATTAAATGTAGAAATCAAATGAATGTAAATGTGATACGTGGATTTTGAAGTGAAAAAATAATGTTGATGATATCAAGAATCGATTTGTCATAATATTGGATTTTTAGGATTCGTTTAGATAGGTAGGAAGGGGTAGAAAGTAGGTTTGCTATAAAATGTTATTTTAGATAGAGAATAGCATTTTGGGGAGATTTTTTTGGTGTATACTATGGAAAACAATGAGAACCCTCTTAAAGAGATTAGTTACACTCTATTCTCAAATTGATGGTTAAACTAAAATGGTGAATTTTATAATTGTATGTGCAACTATTGAGGTTCTACAATGAGCAACATATAAATAAGTAGGATGAGAATCTAGAGTACATCTAATAGTCATACAATAGGATAATTCATATTGAAGAATTGTAGCCACCTTTTGCTCATTGCATCCTGTAAACTAACACATGAAAGTCCGTACTGCACTTCTCAATTTTGCACTCTAACACACTGCACTTCGCATAATTTGCATCTCACACATCTATCTTAGCATCCCTCAACAACTCAACTCATACTTATACCAACTTCAACCTTGAAACCCTCTCCAAGGTCAGCTATGCACCTCAAACGTGTAAATTCAAATTAGGTCGGTGCCAAAACATTTTCATGATGGATAGAAGTGAAAGCGGACCACAACAAACCTTAATTGGGACCCAAATCAACAACACCACTCAACCACACACTTCCTTAAATAATAATTTTCCATCGCATGTAGTGTAAACACCAAGTTGACCGATACCCGTGTAATCACCATTAAACTTCTAAGTACACACTTCCTTAAACCCACTTGGACGACTTGCAAACCACACACTACACATGAACATGATCTAGAATATTCCATGAATACCCTAAAATCCAACAAACTTTGTCGCAACAACTTCCACCTAAAGAATGTACACACCCAATACACTCAGACTACTATACCATATATTGTAACTTAGGAAATCATCTTACGAAGCACAAAACCTCAAACCCTCTTGAATAAGGTAAACTACCAACACCATGAACACACCTTCAGAATTGCAAGACCTGAAACACAACTACAGAGAAACGTAGAGCAAAGATATTTCTCTCAGACACCTCTGCAATACAAAGTCACACACTTATGAACACAACTTCGTATGTACAATGATCTATCACACCAACTCTTCAATATAACACCTTTGAACACCTTTCAACAACATATTTGAATTGTACATGTAGATCTTCAACCTAGAAGAAATACAGAGAAAAATTGAAACACAACCTTGTCACCCAAAACACCACTGCAACACACTATTTCCTATTTTTATCAAATTTTCTCAAAAACACTTGGAAACCAAGCACTAGAGACACATTCTCATCATCTTCAACACTTCCACAACCATAGATAGAAGCATATCAAAGCAACACTAGAGGTTGACACCAGTAGTTTTACTAATGACAACATAATGCAACTAATCAAAGCATCAACTGCTCACACTCTAGTAACAATCTCAATAGACATTAATGACAACACATACTTGTTGAAATCAATGAAAACACCAAATTCTCATACTTGCAATAGTTTCAACTATGTGAAACACCAAAAATTGATTTCCTAATCTTCTCTTTCGTTGACCCTTAAAATTCCTACAAAAAATTAAATAAAACATAGTTTGTTGCTTCCAAAAGTGTCATCCAAAGTTGTACAATATAAAACATCTTTCTATTTAAAAATTGGATAAAAGAAATAACCAAGTTGTTATCATTCACCCCTAACTATTTTGACAATTTCACATGTCAAATTAAAATTCAATTCAAAAATTCCACAAGAACGGTGAAGGAAAATTTAGTCCAAATGATTGTAATATCACATAATCTCATTCTAGAATCAAACTACATAATGAAGTGGGGAAATTTCAATTGTAAGTATAATATGCAATCTGCAACTTATTACATTCAATCACACTTCACAATCAACAAGGCTTCATGCCAACTGCAAACTCCTATCTTCCTTCATTTATCATAGCTTTATTATTTTTAATGGTTTTTATCTAGCATTGGAGGTACACTTTTTCAACTTTTAAGTGGCTCATTTATATTTTCTTAGTGACTCAACATGAGCATGAGATTTATGTGTATTGGGATTATCTTATCAATGATCTAAGTTATAATATAAATTGACAAAAAGTAAGTGTTGATCATTTTGTTCCAAGGGCACAAGTTTTCTGCAATTGTATTTGATGTGTCTAAGAAAATAATACCTTTATATGAACTATTCAAGTAAATTAATTATATAAATGATTATTTTAATAAATAAGTTGAGATTAAAAATGATAAATGTTAAATTAAATGTAAAAATCAAATGAATGTAAATGTGGTAGTACTTGGATTTTGAAGTCAAAAAATAATGTTGATGATGTCAAGAATCAATTTGTCAAAATATTAGATTTTTAAGACTCACTTAGATGGGCAGGAATGGGCAAAAAGCAGGTTTACAGTAAAATGTTATTTTAGATAGAGAATAGCATTTTTGGGAGATTATTTTGGTGTATACTATGGAAAACAATGGAAACACTCTTGAAGAGACTAATTACACTTTATCCTCAAATTGATGGTCAAACTAAAGTGGTGAATTCTATAATTACATGTACAACTATTGAGGTTCTAAAATGAGCAACATATAAATAAGTAGGATGAGAATATAGAGTACATCTATTAGTATCTAAATAAGTAGGATGAGAATATACAATACATCTATTAGTATCACAATAGGATAATTCATACCTCAACCAATTTCACTCCCTTGAGACATTTTTTGGGTTTCTACTACCCAATCCATCAAATGTTTGGATAGTAATCCAAAGAGGAAGAAAATGTTGATTTAGAGGTTCACAAGGCTAAATAAGATTTATTAAATGCATCTCAAGGCACATGGGAAGTTGAAAATATCTAATCCAATTAAAAACAAAGGCTTCAAAACAACCAAATGGATCATAATTCTAAGGGTGAAGAGTTGTTGTAATTATTATTGGGTAAGGAAAGACTCTGAGGATTAGTAATGAAGCTATATCCATTGAGATATGGTCTATTTTAGATCATAGAGAAAGCCAATCCTCATGTACTACATTTGGAATTTTTTTAATATTATATAAAGATATACTTGATGGAAAATATTGAAAACTCTTGTTTGAGACTTTCATGTTTGATGATGGACAATAAATTTTTTTGCCTCTAGTTTAAGACCTTGTACAAAGTGGATAAAAATATTTTAGGGATGATGTAGTGCTTCAAAAGAAACATATTAAAATATGGAGAGGAGTGCATGAAACTTGGTCGGTTGGGCTTAAAGGGAAAATGACAAGTATGTAAAAGTAGTATTTCTATTAAGGATGTAAGGAAGAATTTACTTCACTTGATGAGTTCCCTACATTTTAGGTATCAAAGGACTTTATATTGGTGAGGTGTGATTTGTAAATATATCGAGGTATAAGAGAAACAAAAAATTTCATATACAATCAAGAAGTGGTAAGCCTCGTTTTATTTTCATAGTTTCATATTCAATATTTTTTCTCCAATTTTTTTTAATGAAGTTAGAATTTCAGAGAGAAAATAGAGAATGAAGGATTATAAAGTTGAAGGTGAAATCAATTATTTTTGTCAAAAGTTGGTCTAAATTTTGATCCAACAATTTGAAAGTCATCCTACTATTTTTTTATATTCTCCAGAGGTTTTGAAACTATTGATGTGGGTAGGAAATTCCTATTAAATTATTTTATTTTCTTGTTATAGTTCATGGAAAACTCCTCATAAGACTCAAGGAATCAAACCAATCAAAAAATTCATTCAAATGGGTGGTAATTTTATATTTTCTATTTTTCAAGTAGTTACATTATGCTTTAGTAATTTGGGAGAAAATTTGAAGAATTGGAGCATACTTTTTCACATGGGAAATGAATTGAAAGAGCCATGAGTTAGTTTTTATTTGTATGTGGCATAGTGTTCATGTAGAGACTACATTTTAGTGATTTGATGATCTAGAGTAGCTCAATCTTGCTAGATTTTTCACCTTCTTTGATTTCCCCAAGATAACTCTATCTTCTTAGTTTTGTGTTATTGTTATTTTTTATTTCATTTTAGTAATGTTTGGATGGTTTATATGTGATTATTTCATGAATTTGATAGTTGTTTAACTCTAGTTTTATCAATTCACATCATAATAAATGAATTAGTTTGTATACTAGTGTGGATGTATGTAAATGATGAATTATTTGAGGATAATCTCTAGTAGTTTGTAAATTATAAAGTATTTTTTCATTATTTATAATCAAATTTTTAAGATAGTGTGACATTTACTTACAATCCTAGGTGTAATATTTTTGACCTTAAAGGGCCCTCTTATACATTCTAATCAAATTTGAGGGCTTTAGGAAGTGTAGCTAAAGGCTAAGCTAGGGAAGGGTGTCTAAGGGGTGGAGCTCCCCTCCCCAATGGGGTTTTGTGGCATTCCCCCCGACACCAAAAAAAAAAAAAGCATTTTCATCTTTTTTGGATACTTTTTGTGTTATTTTGTTGTCAATAGTTTTGGTGAGTATGGTATTATAAAACTATTTTTTTATTTTCTGATTAATATTCACACAAGCATGAGGGTTTTGAAATAGTGAGTTTTATTAATATTTTATAGGTATATATGAGTTGTCAAAACTCAAAATTAAATTCTATGAGATTGAAGAGAGAATGTGGGTTGCATATATGTATTTATGTGTTGAACATCAATAAATAGGTGTGTCTCTCTTTGATGATGAAATTTATTTTTTCCTACAAGAGCTTTCTCAATATACATTTAGTGTCAGGTGTTAATTTATAATAGTTTGTTAATTTCTATTTGCTTCCATATTATTTCTTAATGGGTAATCCAATATTGTATTAATAAAAATCAGATAAATGTATAGTTTTTAAAGGGATGACATTTCTAGTAGTTTACCTTATTTTAGCAAGACACATCTCATAGTCATAGGGTCTTTCATATACATTGATCTCATCATGTGTCTATAGAAACTAATTTTGCCCATCATACTAAAAAATCATAAAGATCTTAAAACCATATGAATCTAAAAATATACTAATTATGAAGATGGTCAAGTCAAATTTATGATTATTAGATCATGGACACAATTATATAAAATCACCCATAAATTTTTCTACATTATTTTTTAATATTCTAAAAAAATTAAAGATATTTTTTTCTTATCAAAATTGTGTTAAATTAGGACTTGTCGACTTGGAAACCTCTCCTCATTTAGATTAAATAAAAAATATTATCTCGTTACATTGAAAATTTTCATATGAAAAAAATCTTATATATGGACAATTATTCAACTTCATTCTCATTCACAATAATTTATTATTTATCTATTGATGAGATAAGAGTCCTATAATCAAAGAGTGAAACTATCTCACTTATAAAATCATAAATAAATATTTTATTGAATAAATAATTATGTGATTAAGAGTTAATCAATGATTTATATAAATTATCTATTTTATTTTATTGATTGAATTCGTTTCTTCATGGTAAAATAGTTATTTTCTTGATTAAAGAGATTTATATAAAATAATAATAATCCACAAATTGTCAATTTTGATAAAAAAATGTTGCTTTCATTTTTTAAACAATTTAGATTTAGAAGAAAAGACAATTGACCACTATTCTTAAAAATGCTTTCATTCAAACTCAATCTTATCAAAATGATTTAATATCTACAATCTCTATTAAAAGACAACAAAATCTCGAAAAACATAATGGACAAAGCCCTAGGTGATAAAAACACCCTTTCAAATTAAAAAAACATTTAAAAAATTATTTCTTTGAAAACCCTTCTAATAAATTATTTTTGAGAAATGAATTTCTAATAAGTTGTGCGTACATATTAGAATGATGATCGATATATATTTATTTGTGTGTCATTGTGATTGTGCTTTGATGTGCTCTCAAAGCATGGAAAGTAGGAAAAAAAAAATGCCTCTTTTCCTTGATTTGTTCCTAACTCATTATATATAATGCAAGTTATTAATTTTCATGATGGTACATTTCTTTTGACATGAAATTTAATTGTTTTTAATATTTTAGCAGTCATAAGGTCATTTATTTCACTACTTATTTCTTGGAATAGTATAGATACTATAAAGAGTTTGGTCTCAATTTTATATTATAAAATATATTTTTTTAAGATTTATATTTTAGTTTTTCAATTTGACATCTCCAAGTTAATATATATATATATATACACACAGAGAGTTTTGCTTATATTTTACATGTGTAAATACATATGGTATATAGATTTAGGTTCTTATACATATAATAAGATATTGACATATAAATTTTGAATTTTCGTATATAAATGTAAACTAGGATAGAGATTTCGGTCTCTCTTTTATATAAACAAGTATAGATTGGTAGATAGCTCTTGAGTTATCCTTATAGATGTAAAAGGATATATAGATTTTATGTTTTTAATATAAATATAATTTAATATTTCATACTATAATGGGTTCAATTATGAGGGATGATACTTTGCACACACATCTTACCCTTGACCCTATTATGAATGTGTTTACATGCTCATATCTTACACAAACTATATCATTCTTACATGTTTATCTCCAACACATTGACTACTAATATTTTTTCTTTGTTCTCAAGCTTTGAGACACCATTGTTGGATTCTCATTGAATTGTGTTACATGCTCTTTCATGATCATATCTTGATACTTTAAATCTAATGATATATTTTACTACTACATGTTATGGAGCTTACAAACTTACATATTTTTACTTATTATTTTTCTCCTAATCTCAAATCCATTACATCACTTTATATTTAATCAATTTATGGGGGTTCATATTACATCACTAGCTATTTTTTATTTATGACAATAGTGACTCTTTGGTGGTCTTAGAACATCCATGAATAGTTATAGTGGCTCATTAAAGTGTTGACACTTAATCTAACATACCCTTATCTTGGTTCCATGTATTACCTTCTAAAATCCTTAGACCAGGTTATATCTATACCATATGTCTTGGCCCCATTTTTATTGTCTTGGTCAAAGTAATTTTGACAAGAATGATTCAATAAGACCTAGTGCAATACATGAGAATAAAATATAGCATTAAAACCATCCTTCTCTTGGACGAGTCTTCCTTCTATGCTACCTTAGTCAAGATCTTAATTTGACACTCATAGTGAATTGGTTAAAAATTGTGTGAAATCCAAACTATATACCTTATTCTTCGCCTTTTTTTTTAATTCATATGTTGACTTGTTGTCAATAGTTTCTCAAGTTTTAAGTAGCTCATTTCTATTTTCTTGGTGACTCAACATGAGCATGAGCTTTATGTGTATTTGGAATAGTTTATCATTGATCTAAGGTATAATATAAATTGAAAAAAAAGTAAGTGTTGATCATTTTGATCTAAGGGAACAAGATTTCTTATCCACTGGAAACTTTTTATAGGGCCTCCAAATAGTTATGGTTGTTGGTGTGATAAAATAAATGACATATGTGCATTTAGGAAAAGGTAGGGTGTAATATCCTTTGGTAATGAATTCACATATTTTCTAACAATAGGATTAGATAAGTCAGTAGTAATAAAAGGCTCATGTGGGGTTCAGAAGGTGATAGGATAATTTTGTAGTATAACATAACAACTACGAGATCTTGTTTGGATAATTCTACACCATCAAATTTGTAATGAGAATTTAAAATGGGTGATGGAAGAGTTAGTAAAATAAGAACACTTTCACTTGGCTCTATCTTATTTATTTTTTTATAAATATCAAGTAAGAAAGGTGTTAGTAGAAAGGCACATCATCCATCAAATAATAAGCATGATAGAAACAATTTATATTCAAAATGGTCTCCTTAGATTTTGATAAATTATTCATGTGCCACATTTTAGACTTTTGATTGTTCCAAATTTTATAATCAGGTGATACTCTTTTTGTGTAGGCTAGCTTGATTATCAAGTAACTCATGGTCTACAGATCTTGATATGTGGCATGATCTTACTGAGTTATGAGGTATTATGAAGTAAAAGATCACAGAGAAGCTAAATTTTGATATATGGTCAAATATAATTATTATGAGGTGGGTTGAAAAATAGTGAGCATATTAAGATCATGTTGAACACCTATAGCGATTAATATAAAGAGAGATTGACCCCCATTATAGATTAAAGGTAAAAATCAAAATATTTAGTTAATAGAGTGAAATTATATATTTTAAATGAGAAGTAATAAAATACAAATAGAATATGGAGTTCACTAAGAACAACTATTCTATTGTAGATTTGATTCTAAAGGTGTGATCTAAAGGAGGGAAGGTAATAATTGAAGAAGGAAATTACAATCTTATTTGGCCAAAGCATCAAATTCTTTGTTGGTGAAGGATGAATTGACAATGGTGGTTGGAGTTATTGTGATTTATTAACTAGTTACAAGGGTGGGTATAATTTTGGCATCATGTATATGGATAGAAAATGGATAGATAGGAGGAATAAGGACAATCAAGATACATCTATATTGATTAAAAATTCAAAAGGGAAGGTGAAATTTTAGAGCATGCACAACCTACCAAAAATTAAATTTACAAGAACCACGGGGAAGAAAATATAGTCCACAATCTCCAGAATGCACCTTGCAGTGCTAACAGGAATTTTTTGAAAATTTTATGTCGTTCTATGAATCCTCGGGGCTTCAATGGTTTCCAATAGTTTGATTTTTGGTTTGAGTGGGGGTTTGTTGGTAATCGTCAGCCTAGTAGTGCTTCTCATTATCAATCATTTTAATCTTTTCCACCTTGATGCTCAAGTAATTCGCTCGTTCGAGATATGCATTTGTCCTTTGATATTTGTAAATCAAATTTGGTAGCCAATGGAAACTCTTCTACTTCTCCTCATAGGCTTTGGTCCGAGGTGGTTGCTAGTTCTTGTTCTCTGGCTTCTTTCCCTAATAATATACCCATCAAGTTTGGGGCTCCCTTCAATCCAAAATATTTAGTCTCATATCTAGCCACTTTCCCCAACAACATAGCTATCTCTCATCCACAATCTTTTGTTCCAAAGTGACATGTACGATCTCCTCTAACTTTTCCCAATTCTATTAACATCAATAATAGGGTTTTGTTGGATCATAAGGTTAAAAGAACTGATGATTTTGTGAGTAGTGAGTTGAATGCATATAGCTTTCATCCTAAGGGGAATGTTAATGTTTTCAGGTTGCTATGAGAAGGATTAGGTTCCTAAATAGTAGAGGAAATCAAGTAGATTTTTTGGAGATCAAGTTAATGCTACTCTTAAGGATACAATGTTGCAGCCGCAAGTTTAGGATCTTCAGGAGGTGGCACTTATCTGTAAGTTTTGGAAATTTTTTCTAGATATTGCTTTTTTGCAATGTTGGGTTTTTCAAACATGGGAGGGATCTAATTAGGCTTTTTATTTAGATAATTGGGAAGGGTTTTTTGTTGTTCTTTTTTCTAGAAAAGATTCTAGGAATGTTGTTTACAAAAAAAAGTCTTGGATCTGTGAGGGTCATGGTTTATATACTTCTCCATGACTCCAATTTTTTGTCCCTCTTAGTCTATGGTTAAGTTCGTTCCTTTTTGGATCTAATTACAAGGGTTGTCACTTGAATATAGAGAGTCATTGATCATTGAAACATTAGGTAATTCGTTAAGAATTTATCTTCATCAATATATGCATTTTTTATCCAACCCTTCGCTGTTAGTCAGGCTATGTCTTCTTATTGATGTCACAAGAAAACTTCCTTCTATTGTAAACATCAAATCATTCTATGGTTTTTGGAAATAGAAGGTTGTTTTTGAGGATCCACCAAAAAATTATTTTCACTGTCATTTACCTGTTCATACTTCAAGGGAATTTCAGTTGGAGTCGATAGTGGCCATGGAAGAGGAAAATGACTTTTCTCCCAAAGGTTCTTCCATTATTCCTTTAAATGCCAATCCAACTATTGCTTTATCTAAATCTACTAAGGATTTTGTGCAAAATGTTGCTTTTCCATTTTATCTAAGGAATTGGATATTAGTCATGAGTGGGATCAGATTTTTAATGGATTGAGCACAAAAAATGTATATAAAGGATCTACAAGCAATTTTTTTCAAAAGTCGGGGGTTTCAAAGTGCTGTGGTGTTTTTTCAGAGCCTTATTCAGATGAAATTAAATGTGTTAAGGGAATCTCTCCCTTAGAAATGGTAGGTAAGGACAAGCCTTCATCTCTTGTGTTTTTTCAAGACCTCGGGAACTTTCATGAGGCTTACATGTACACATAGTAAGTTTATCACTATTTCCTTTATGCTTGGCTAGGATAAGCATTTGATATCTCCCATAAACATTTTTCTTCATTCCCTAAATCTTTTAGTCCCTGAGATTAAGATTGTTATTTTTCAACAACTTAATCAATGTGCTTCAATGTTAACTTTGGGGGTGTTAAATCAATGTGAAGAAGTGATGAATGTTTTTTGACAACCAAGAGGAAGAGGGAATTAACATCTTACAGCCTGGATTTTTTTAGAAGGTTTCAATTATTCCCATCCTTCTAATTTTCCCTTTGATAAGGAGTTTGAAAGATTTGTAGATGAAGCATTATCTATTGTAGGTGAATAGTTAATAGAAGATATTGCCACTGAAGTATTTGGGAAAGTGGAAGAGAAGATAATTTATGATCATTATCAATTTCTCAATTAAAGACATTAGATTTCCATAGTCCATATCTGTAAGTTTGTTTCTTTTAGATTAAACTGTGTATTTTTTTTTGGATCAACGTTTCAGATCACACTTCGTGATCCATCATTAAGATGCAAAAAAGATGATGTTAGAAATCTCCTTCCAAGAGAGGGAAGAAAGCTTTAGTTGTCAAGTTGCAAGAGGAAACTGATGCAAGGATCGAGTCTACATTGGATGGTCAAATGGGAGGAGGTGAGAAACAAAAAATTCCAAGGAGAGCATGTTGCTCTCCTCGGATGTAATGAGAATAATATCTGGAATGTCAGAGGTATAAATGCCCCTAAAAAAAGGGCCCAAGTCAAGCAAAAATTGAATGTTTGTGGGGAAAATTTAGTAGTTCTTAGGACACTAAAATATTAGATGAGTCTTTTGGAACTTTTAGAAAGAAGCGGTCCAAGAGGAATTCTTTTCATTCGCCATCACAAGGAGCTTCAAGAGGTCTTATTACACTATGGAATGCTAAGTTAGTAAGTATTAGTAATGTTACTTGTGAGAATAATTGGAAATTAATGCAGATTTCTCATTTTGATTTATACTTTTGGTTGTTGAATGTATATGGTCCAAATAATTCAGTAGGAAAAAAAAATTGTGGGAAAAATTGAAACAAACTATGGATTGGTTGGGTCAAGATAAATTTTCTCTCACAAGTGACTTCAATGAAATAACATGCTTATCAAAAAAAGAGGTGGTATATGTCCATCTAAAAAGGATATGCATGATTTTACCTCATTTATGCAAGACAGTGCTCTTGTTGACATAATTCCACCAAATGGGAGTTTTACATGGACAAACAAGAGGAAAAAGTTTCTTCAAATAGCGGAAAGGTTAGATAGGTTTCTAACTTCTCCAAACTAGGTAGTAAGTGAATATGTTTTAACATCATAAATTTTTCCTTTATCTGCCTCATATCATTTTGTAATTTCTTTAGATTTGACTCCAAAAAAAATTAAGACAAAGTGGCAATCCTCTTTTAAGTTTGAAGCTATGTGGTTCTGACATCCATAGTTTATTAATATGTTAAAGCAATGGTGGATAAGTGCACCTTATTGAAAAGGTTCTAGAATGTTTCAGCTAAGTAAGAAGTTGGATCATATTAAGCAGCATATAATAATCTAGAATTAGCAAGTGTTTAAGAATATTTTTGTGCAGAAATATTTGGTGTACAAAATACTTTCAGAGGTTAATGAAATCATTATTGCTAATGGTCTAGATAATGTTCTATTTGAAGAGCATAAACAACTGCAAGAGGAATGGAAGGAATTTATTTTGAGAGAAGTGTACTAGAGATAGAATCAAGAGAACTGTGGTTAAAGGATGGGGATGGGAATACAAAATTATTTCATATATCAACACAAATCAAGAAAGCAAAAAGTTCTATATTTTTTATTCATGATAGTGATTCATGGGTATTACTAACAAAGGAGGAAGACATTCAAAATGAAGGTATCAAATTTTTCTCATCTTTGTTATTTTCTAACAAGGCTGATAATGCACAATTGTTAAGGGAAAGAGAAGAACTTCTTTAGGTAATTCTAAAACTAGTATCTTAGGAAGATAATGATAGGTTGTTGGCTCCCTTTTCATTAAAGGAAGTTAAGGAAGTTGTATTTTCCATGCCACCTGATAAAGCACCAAGACCTGATAGATTTACGACCATCTTTTATAAAAAATGTTGGGATTTCATTGGGATTGATATTTTAAATGCTTTCGAGTCAATAAAATCAAGTGGAATGTTAAAGAAGTTCAATGTAACCCATATTGCCATCATTCCAAAGTCAAGTTCTCCGAGTACTTTTTCAAAATTTTGACCTATTTCACTTTGCAACACTATATAAATTTTTCACAAGGGCTATCTATTTAAGGTTACACCCTCTTGTTTCTACAATTATATCTGAAGAGTGGGGTGGTTTTGTACCTAGAAGAGAGACATCAGAAGGAGCAATTGTTGCACCTGAAGTTCTTCACTCCATTGTTGTAAATAAGCTATCTTCCATGATTATAAAACTAGATATGCAGAAAGCATATGATAGGGTGCATTGATCATTCTTGAAACATGTGTTACTAAGTTTTGGCTTTTCCCATAAGTGGTGTAAATGGATTATGTCGTGTTTTTCAAGTGCTAAATTTTTAGTGTTGCTAAATGGTTCACCAGTTGGGTTTTTGGGTCAACTCAAGGGGTACGTCAAGGTGATCCACTTTCACCTTTTTTGTTCACTATTTTAGTCGAGGCTTTGAGTAGGTTAATTCAAAGAGTACATATGCAGGGAACCATTCAGGGAATCTATATTCCAAATACAAATATAACAACACATTATTTTTTTGCTGATGATACACTGCCTTTTGGCAAGGTTGTAGTAGCAGAAGCTATGCACATTCATTCAGTATTGGATAAATATACTTTTGCTTTGGGTAAAAAAATAAATGAGGGAAAATTGAAAGTGTGTGTTCAATACAAAATATGCTATTAAGAAGTGGATTGTGAAGTTGCTAGGGTTTCAACAAGCACAACTTCCTTACAAATATCTTGGTATTCATTTTTTTACAAGTCAAAATAATATATCTTATTGGAAAAATATTATCCAAAGTGTACAAGCAAAAATATTATCATGGAAAGGGAGATGGTTATCTTTGTCAGGTAGAATTTTGATGGTGAAAACTATGCTTTCTATGATACCAAATTATTATATGTTAGTTTTAAAAGCTCTTAAATTGATTATAGTCCAATTCAAAAGCTTATTAGATTTTTTTTATGGATTAGTAATATGGATAGAAAAAAAAAACCTTTAATTTCTTTGGAAACAATGTGTTTGGAGAAATTAAAAGGGGGGGAAAGTCTTCACAATATGTTAGAAAGAAATTTTTAATTAGGTGCTAAAATGGTATGACGTATGTATATAAAGCCCCAGTTGAAATGGTGTAGGCTCATGCAACATAAGTACTTGGATAATATAAACCTGTCAAGAATTCTTACAGTTTCAAATCCACCTACAGGATCTGTAATGTGGAATTTCTTAGTTTCTTATAGGAAAATCATTATTCCGCATTTAACATGGGAGGTAAATAATGGTAAAGAGGTGGTTTTCTGGAAGGATTCCTAGAGTGGATATCCAATTCTAAATGAATTACATAACTTTGAAAGTATAGAATACTTGTTGTCAGATAGTTGGGGGACAAGGGTTAAAGATTACATTCAACAAGTAGATGTTCTAACTGGTAAAGTAAAATGGAAGGAATTTTCAAATCTCTCAATCAACACTGAGCATAAGAAGTTACTACAATCTATCCTTCAAGATTGAATTATTTTCCAATCAGTACGAGATGCTAGGTTAATATGTGCAAAATCAAAATCAGGGTCTTATACAGTGAAGGAGGGTTATAAGTCAATTTCACAAGCTTGTTCACATGTAGTGGTATAGAGAGCGTATAAGTTTTGTTGGAATTCAAAGATTTTTCCTAAAGCAGGATATTTTTCATGGTTAGCCATAAAAAAAAATTGGTCCAAGTGACAAAATTACAAAATTGGGGATAGTAGTGCCTTTTAAATGTGTTCTTTGTGAACAAGAATTTGAAGATGTCAATCATTTATTTATGTTATGCCTAGTAGCACACACATGTTGGATGTTTATAGCAAGTAAAATGAATTGGAAATCATCATTTCCAGAAACACTTTAGAAGCTTTTTTCAAGTTGGCAGATGCTTTATCAAAACTCTTTTTTTGTAAGCATTTAGAGTATTATACCTGCATTAGTTGTTTGGGCTATATGGTGGGCAAGAAATAGATTTTTTTTAGAAAAGAGAAACTCAATCTCAATTAGGTCTTAATTTCTTTAGAGAAATCTATTTCTAAAACAATAAATGGGTATGTGCAAAAAGTAAAACATATTGGATCATTTTTTACTAATTGGGATTCAAAGTTGATGATGTCTTGGCCATTTCTCAGTCTGCCATTCAAAGGGAGTTTACTTCAACCAATTCAAAAAGTAAGCGTAACAAACATAAAATGGAATTATCATCCAGTTAAAATTTTTAAAATAAATACTGATGGAGTTGGTAGGGGAAATCCAGGTTCATCTGGAGCAAGGGTGACCATTAGGTATTATAAAGGTATGGTATTGTGTGCAAAGTCTTTCAAGTTGAAAATTGGTTCTAATAATGCAACAAAGGCACAAGCTTTGTTGCAAGGCTTAAAATTAGCAATCAGTTTTAAGCTCAACAAAATTAAAATAGAAGGAGATTCGTTGATTTTGTTAAATGCATGTCAGGAGCGTAAGATTATCAATTGGAGGTTGGGGTACATAGTAAAGTAGATTTGGCCATTGCTGGATAAGATAGGGTTTTATCAGATTCTTCATACCTATAGAGAAGGGAACACCATGGCAGATTTTTTGGCTAATTTAGGTTGTGAACAATCAGAAGATAAAATTACACATGTAGCTATTTCAAGGAAGTTTCATCCTAAACTTGAAGAAATTTTGTTAAGTGAAGGTGGTATTCTAAGTGCATAGAGTTATCATAAAATTGCTTATTCATTTTTTATGAAAATGTGATGTGTGAGCATTAGAGGGATGGTATTATAGAGGGATAAGTACACAGTTTATCATATAATATGGCTTCATGGTAGGATTTTCATAAGGAAGCAGGTTTAGTACAAGTGTAAAAGTTGTCCTCAGTTTTTGTTGAGCACAAGTGTTAGCAAATGTGTGAATCATAAAATTTTATGTAGCCAAAATTAAAACTAAAATGTGTCATATGTGTAGTGAAGATTATGATATGACTATACTTTCAAATTAAGTGACCTCAAGCTTATACATAGCTTCAAGTTGGTTTTAACTAAATTCGACAAAGTGCTTAGCTATTATTCAACAAAGTTCTTAGCTATTCAAGTTAGCACAAGGGGTAAAACTTTTGGCGTTGTATAGTTTCCCAAAAAAATGATTTGGCATATTTTTTGTGAGATTGGCGCATTCACATATGACAATTTTTCATGTGCTTCATGATAGTAATGTACTAAGTAGTGATTCTGGAGCATGAAAAAATATCATCAAATGAGCGAGGGATTGTAATCTTTAAAAAGTTAATGTTTGTTTGCAATGTTGCAAGGCATAGGTACAAAGAGGTAACTGGAAATTTTTTGAGATGTGAGTTAAAGGTTGAGGTGTCATCCTTAACTTTACGCAGTATTGTTAAAACATTCATGAAACAAAAACTCCAGCTTTGCTTTACCAATTCAAGCGTGTTTTTCTCTTTTTTAAGGAGTGTTGTGTCTATATTTTTACTTGCAGTCTCAAAGCTTGTATCTTTTGAGTGACATAATTCTATGGCTTATTTTATCTCCTATCTGTGCCATTGCTTATCGTGGCATACCAAAGCATGTTTTTTGTTTTAAACAAGGATGTGTAAAGGATTTGCATACAGTTTAAGTGTTATAGTGGTAATAAAGGTTCCTCATGGGAAAAGCTCATGGTTGCAAGGTGTGGGGAGTGCTACAATAGTGTGCAAGGCTTCGTGGTGTGCAAGGTTTGTGGTTTCAGGGTGTGGGGGGTGCTATAGTGGTGTGCAAGGATTCATGGTGTGCAAGGCTCATGGTTTGGGGTTTCAGTATCACTTGTTTAATTTTCTGCATTTGCAATGGAGTATTTACCAAGAAACTATAGGGAAAAATTCCAGGTTCATCCATGGGAGATTGTATTTTTTGGCACCATAGATAAAGAGAAGTTACAACAGGCATTCAAGGTAACCTTCCCATCTCTTTGTAGTTGTATTAAGTTGGTAATTGGTGATGAAATAATATGCTTGAGGACTCAAAGGATTATTTTTTCCTTCAAATTTGGTTTCAAATTTCATCTCCAATGTTAGTGATTTGGTAAGTGAGTAGCAAAAGGTACAAAGCATAGTAGTAAAGACGGTCAATGATGTTTTCCTAGAAAATAATGCATTACTCCAAAGTGTCTAAGCTTATGATTTGTGGAATGGTGAAGCCTATGTAGGAGGACTCTTTCCAAGGTATTATCTGATTCATAAGCGGAAATATGTAGAAATTCTTGAAGCAATGAAGATGTCCATCAAGTTGGACTATTCTGGGCATTTATATAAAGTGCTTTCCAAATTTCA
The DNA here is from genome assembly GCA_007258455.2 of Sequoia sempervirens. NCBI lineage: Eukaryota > Viridiplantae > Streptophyta > Pinopsida > Cupressales > Cupressaceae > Sequoia > Sequoia sempervirens. The sequence goes on from VDFB02000003.1 coordinate 729,476,845, forward strand.
TTTTGAACTGGGTAATGAAGCAATGAGTAAGATCAAAAGAAAGTATCATGCAATTTCAATCATTCTATCACATGAGTGTGTTGCAGATAAGTAACAAAAGCTCCCTCAACAAATGTTCCTGATATTAATATCATAGTGAGATCATAGTCAAACAATCAAGTTGCAGTTGCTCATGAAGAAGTTGGAGAAAATTTTATGCAATGCCCTATTGCTGGGGATGAATATTAGTAAAACACCTTAGTAAAGCACCTTACCAAAATGGTGTATTCCTCATTTTGTCTTTACATATATATTAGCTACTATAATACATCTTTTGGAGATAGGTTGAAGGGGGGAAAAAATGTAATTCTGTGAAGAATTCCAGCCATCCTTACTACTAAGCTTGATGGTAATCATATGTATTAGAAATTTTGCCAGGGCTGGTGGCGGAAAATAGTTAGAAGTCAGGAACAATACCAGCTATTTTTGATAGTATGTCAAAAGAATTTGGAAATTTTGTAATTAAACTCCTTATATATTAATATAATATATAGGCTTATAGCCTTTTGATTAAAAATAAATTAAATTAAATTTACATTAATAAAATTATTCCTCTAAAAATGCCATTTATAAATTTTAAAGATTTTTCAAAAATTAAAAATTAATAATCTTAGCTAATGACTTAGAATACACGTGGTTTTTGCATCACAATGATTTGGGATTATTAATTGTTAATATTATCTTGTAAGATTTGATTGAGTGTGTTGGGTGATTCATGAGATTAAATTTTTCAAAGGAGAGTTAATTACACAAATATAAGGAGGATATAGGGTGATAGAGTGAAATTGAGGTTAATTTAATATAGATTTAATGTTTAAGAAATAAAATGTTACTTTGATCTATGTGTCAATCGAAGGGCATAACATTGTGAAATACATAGTGGCTATATGTGCAAAGGTTATATATACTGAGGTGAGTAAAGATGATTAAAATGTTACTATAGAATACCTTTCAAACTAAAAAATACATATATTGTTATTTATTTTAGCATATTTATTATATTGCATTTCTTATGCGTTGTTATATCTCCATTTGTTATGGTATTATCCACTCTTATTTGTGCACTACTACATTATCCTTTCACACACCATTTCTTATGCACTAATATCTAAGAAATGGACGAATAAAATATTTTACTAATTTGACATATACTCATAGTTTAGAATGTCTCCACAAAACTATTGTACAAATAAGAAGATCATGATAATAAATATTGGTTTAATATAGCTCATTTCAGTAAGCCACAATCCTTAAAAATAGATACATCTTTAATGATATTTTATTTTTATCATTTAACTAATTGTATATTGTATTTTATATATTAAGTATCATTTACATGGATTTGTACCCTTTACACAATGAGCCTCAAGGGCCAAAAAAGATCAAGTACAGAAAATTAAAACATAAACCACCAAAAAAACAAAACACAGGAACAACAGACCGACAACCAACAGACAATGACCCAGATAAGACAAGACACATAAGCAACAAACTAACTAGAACCCTCCCATTTCTAAGAGAGGAGGTTAGCATCCTCCCCAACCTAGTTGGGGTCCTCCTCCATAGCCTTCTTATACATTTCTTCCTTGAGCACAATAGAAAGGGTGCCAGCAGCATGGTGGATCATCTTGACAGTAAACTAGGTCAACCCAGCAAATTTCTTCTCGATTTTATCCATCCACTCCAACAATTATTGACCATGTGAATATCAATAAATTTTCTTTATTTTTGACCAACCACATTTGTAACTTTCTTTCTTGGCATTAAAGTTTCTTGAGGACAAATTATTAGAAATAGTTATAGGTGCATAATGGTAACAAATATTAATAAATACAATCAAATTTTTATTTTCTCTTATTTTATATAAAAACTTAATTAATTTTATCTTATTTTTTAATTAATCATATCTAATTAAAGGTAGTAAAAATGCATTATAAGATATGAAAATGGAGCATGAAATATGGTCACTACAATATAAGATAAAGGCTAAAACATGGGATACATAGAACAACAATGAAGCTCATAATAGGGCCTAAGGTAATAAATTAGAATATGTGTCCTTTGTGTGAGTGATCTAGTTGTCATCTAGTCTTGTATGTTCTCTAGTTTCAAAGTATTGGTTCATGGCTTATTTCTTGTATCATTAATTCTTGTAAAATATAGAGAAGATACTTTCAAATAGAAATAGTCTCCATTATTTAAAATGCTCCATAGTTTTTTTTGAATTTTAGGAAGTGATAGATTACTATTGAAGCCACATTTTGTTTAGCAATTCATCATAGTATATGTAAAAAATATACATTAATGTGGATGGGATTTATGTAATAATCTATAGATTCTTAAAGAATACTTACATAGGTGAACTTCCTTGGGTTTATTACTTAAACTAAATTGTAGTTAGACTAAGTGATGAAGGGGAATCCCCTTACCCATGACAATAGCAAAAAAATACAACCAACATGTAGGAAGAAAACAAAAAAAATTATTATTTTGGAATGGGAAACTAATTACAGAATTACATGGACTGTTACATTCAAACATTAGTTCCAATATGCATATCAGAGCCTTCTGATTCCACTCTATGATCAACTATCTCAGACTCTACTACAGGATACTATGCCCCCCCTCACACTTTGTCTCTCTATCACTATATATCTTTTTCCTTCTTCAGGTCAGCTTGCCTTGTCAGTTGTCATAGTACCACCTCTGTCCAATAAACATCCAGGTCTCTAGGAAGTTACGTCATTATCAACATCATCAATCCTTTTCATCAGGTGTGCAATCATTGGCCAATGACCACATTGTTTTACAACTACAATGTGAAAACAACGAGTACAATCGAGCCAAGTTTCACTATCTTATTTGCTTATGTCTATTGTTGTTCACTAGCTCATATCACCATTCACCTTTCCTACCATTTCCATGTTGAGGGGACAAAAAAATAACTTACATGAGCCACCCTACCATAGCCCCCCCTCCAAATGATCAGGCTATGGTAATCGCCGGCTACCACCATGTCGCACCCATCATTTAAGACTATCGTGGGCTTGCGATTCATACTACTCTACTGCCAAACCCTCTCATCACTCGTTGTGGGGATGTGGTGACTATCACTATACCACAAGTCACCACCAATTTCTACCATAGGGTTGTGGGTTACCTACCTTACCACAAGCACCCATGAAAGATAGATGCAAGGTTGTAGTGAAGAAGACCTTACCGCCAATCCACTAGCTCCAAATGAGACCTCTGCAGTACATCAGAGTGGGATATTTTTGGCTCTGTTAAGTTTTTCTTGGCTTGAGAGAGTCACATCCAACAAGTTTGAGTAGCCCTTATTGAAAAATAAATGGCACAGATTAGTTTTATCAATGTAGGATTACTCTTTGCCTAGGATGCTCCTACATCAGACACCCGAGGTAATTTGAAAAGTGACCCTGTAACTCTTTAGGAGTTAGAGGGAAGCCATAATGGCTAACTTCTGACTCAGGAAACCATGTCACATCTTCAATAGGCCTTCCCTTCCACTTTATGAGATATTCATTATACTACATGTTCCTTGTGCTCCTTCCTACACATTTTTCTAGAATGTCTTCAATTTCTTCCCTTTCTATTACAGATACTAGAACACTCCATTGCACCTCTTTTAAATCATGCTCATTATCCCTTCATGATAGTTTTTCAAATCAACAATGTTGAATACAAGTGAGGTTTTAATCTCACTTGGAAACTCCACCTCATAGGCATTCCCTGAATCATTTTCAAAATCTTACATGGCCCAAACTTCTTCATCTTTACCTTATTGTATGTACCAATTGGAAACCTCTCCATTCACAAATGAACCATGACTTCATCACCTACTTGAAACTCCTTATGTCTTCATTTATGATCTTCCTTAGTTTTATACTATGTATTCATCTTATGGATATGTTTCCTAACCTCCTCATGTACACTCTTTATATGTTTGGAAAAATCTTCGGCTTCTACACTATATTTTTCTTCCTTATCCATCTTCCTTAATTCAGTAGTAATTCTAGGACTACTACCATACACAATATAGAATGGTGACTTACCAATGCTCCTCTTGATTGAATTGTTGTAAGAAAACTTTGCCTATGGAAAAAACAAATCCCAACCCTTGGGTTTGTCACCAACCAAGCATCTCAGTAAGTTCCCCAAGCTCTTATTTACTACCTCTATTTTTCCATCTTTCTATAGATGATGTGTAGAGCTAAACTTCAAGTCTATTTTCATCTGCTTCCACAACGTCTGCCAAAAATACCCTAAAAACTTGGTATCTCAGTCTAAAACTATGCTCTTAGGTAGACCATGTAGTCATTCCACCTCTCTAAAGAACAATTATGCAATGTGAACATCACTGGTTTTATGACATGGAATGAAGTGTGTCATCTTTAAAAATCAGTCCACCACCACAAATATGGAGTCATGACCTATCTACATCCTTAGTAAACCAAGAACAAAATCCATGTTGATGTCCTCCCATGCCTTCTCTGGTATAGGTAATGACTGATATAGTCTAGTGTTCTGACTAGTTCCTTTCACCATTTGACACATCCTGCAACCTTGTACGAATTTATTCATGTCTGTTGCAACTACGGCCAATAGTAATGCTCACCCACAATAGCAATTGTCTTATCCCTACAAAAATTTCCTACCAATCTGCCACTATGCTTCTCCTTGATCAAATTTTCTCTCATCAAACTCCTGGGAACACACAATTGATTCCTTCTAAACAACATACCATCTTGGATTGTGAAATCCAACCATCTCATCCTATCCATTGTGATAGGCTCCTTGCAAGCTTTCCATGCCTCAAAAAAATATAGATCTTTAGTATACAAGTTTGTGAGCTCCCTAAACCCAACAACTTCAAACTGCATTTATATCAACAAGTTTTTCCTCCTACTCAAGGCATCTACAACCCGATTCAATCTGCCACTCCTATGCTTCAAGAAAAATGTGTAACTTTACAAAAATTTGACCCACTTCAAGTGGCTTTGATTCAATTTTCCTTGACTATTCAAATAATGTAATGCCTGATGGTTAGTGAAAAAAAAAAATTCTTTTGGAAGCAGGTAATATTACCACTTCTTCAAAGCCTGGACTATGGCATATAATTCTTGATCATAAACAAAATATCTCTTCTTTTCAACTTTTAACTTTTCACTAAAGTAGGCAATGGGTTTACCTTGCTGACTAAAAATAGCTCTAATCGCATTGTCATTGGCATCACAATCTAATTGAAATACCTTTTTGAAATCTGGGAGTTCCAAAACAAGTTGCTTTGTGACCTTCTTTAGTGTTGGGAATAGGATGTCATTTAATTGCAATCCTAAACATATTTCATTTATCTCCTAGGTCCTTGGAAAGTGTTCCCCAACACTAGGATTAGACAGAGATTAAATTCAAATGAAATGAACATGTAAACTGACATTTGTGATTATTCCTAAACTATAGGAACATGTGGGGACATCCAAGAAGAGCTCCTACAAGATAGGAGCACATGGGGCACCCACATGGAAGGTGGAACTCACCTTGCTTTAGTTAACTATTTGGACAATCGATAACACTTTAGTAATGCATTTTTTGATCCTACAAATTAGGGATTGATATTTACATGAGTGGAGTTCAGTTCAATTCAGTATCAGTTTAGTTTAGTTCAGTCTAGTTCAATTTAGTTTAGTTCAGTTTAGTTCAGTTATGGTTCAGTTATCTTCAGTTGCATGTAGTTATTTAGAGTTGAATGCTAGTTGACTTGAGTTGACTTGAGTTGGATGACTAATGACTTCAATTGCATGATAGATAATAGGTGGATACTTTCAGTTAAGTGGGGATGATCAATCATGCATAATGTTTGTATGAATTGGTGGAGAGATATGTTTCAGTTAACTAAGATTGACTTGGGACCACCTTGGATGCCCAAGTTGGCATCTTTCAGTTAACACCTTTTCCATGAGAATATATTTACAAGGCTCAATCAAGTGGGCCCATTCTTGGGTGCCAACTTTAAGGTGAAGTTTGCAAGATATTTTCTTGACCAAAGTTATGTGTTCAGTTTGGGGTGCCTAAATTGAGGAAGACTTTGATTTGACTTCAAATTACATTGTGGAACTCTACTTGCCCAATCTAGGCATAGATTTTTGTGAGGATCTTAATGCTCTTGTATTGTACAACTCTTATGAGTTTACATGCTCATTAATTGTCTATTAATTGCAGCAAGTATATGAGAGTTCTATGAGAGTTTATTGTAGGTTGTGAAGAAGGATTGTTGAAGGCAAGGAAGCATATCAATCAAGGATTGATATAGTATTATTTTAATCTTGTTCTAAGGTTAAATAATACAAGCACTATTGATTATGGTGGAGTTTTTTCCCAAAAGGGTTTTCCCACGTATATGTTGTGTCACTTCTATCTTCTTGTCTCATTCTTCTAAAATCTTCTCTCTTTCTACAATTGGTAAAATTGATCTAAACAGATTAATCATACACAAAGAATTGTGACAAAGAACACTTAATTAGATCTATAGTCTCATAGTTTTACAAGTTTTAAGCTACAATATAACCTGCATTTTCAACATTTGGTATCAAAGCCAATGGTTAGTTAGGGTTTGGGATGCCTTTCTCTTAAAATTTTGAAGGCTTTTTGGCTGTAGTGGGAGATTTTATTATTGTGTTATTGAAGATCTATAAAATAAGTGTGTTACAATGAGTTCTACTTCTCATCTAGATATTGAAAGGTTCAATGGATCTAGTTATGAGATGTGGAAACTAAAAATGGAGGATCTCATTGAAGAGAGAGATCAGTAGTTAGTTGTTTGTAATGAGACAAAGCCATCTACAATGATGTCAGATGAGGGTTGGGCTAAGCTTGATAAGAAGGCAAGATGGACCATAAGGTTATGTCTTGTTGATGTTGTTCTCTTGAATGTTTCAGTTGAAGCTACCACATATAAATTGTGGAAGAGGATAGGTGATATCTATCAAACCAAAAGTCTTACTAATAAGTTGTATCTAAAAAGACAGATGTATTCTTTAAAGATGAAAGATGTTGATTATGTTGCACATCATTTAAATTCTTTCTATTTGATTCTAAGTCAATTAGCATCTGTAGATGTAAAGCTAGAAGATGAAAATAAACACATCTTGTTGCTTTGTTCTTTACTAGAGTCTTGGGAAAATCTAATTGTTGCTATCAGTGATAGTGGTGCAAATCCTAAGATGGAAAATATAATTCCTACTCTCCTATCAGAGGAGATGAGGAGGGATTGTAAAATGGGATCCCAAGATGCCTTGTTTGTAAGAGGTAGGCCTAAGGAAAAGGAACCTAAGGGAGACAAGAAAGGAAAGGGTAAATCCAAAAGACGGTCTAAAACCCCTGGTAAGAGTAAGGTAAAGTGTTGGAACTATGGGAAATTGGGACATGTAAAGAAGGATTGTAAGAACAAGAAAAAGAGTTATGATGCTTCTACAAAGAAATCCTCAGATGATGGTAATGATGCATTGGTCATTTCATCTAATACTGTTAGTGATGATTCTTGGCTTATTGATTTAGGTTGCTCCTATCATATGACTCCTAACAAGGAGTGGTTCACTAAGTACACTACATATGTTGGAGGGAATGTCTTCTTTGGAGATAATATCACAACAAAGGTTGTGGGAAAAGGAGAGGTAAAGTTGTGTTTTAGTGATGGTAGGGTTAAGACCCTTAATGATGTTTTACATATTCCAAGACTTGCTAGAAATCTACTTTTTGTATCTAAGTTCAATGATTTTGGAATGCATGTGACATTTGACAAAGGTGGTTGCTAAAGGATCTCAGATTGGGACTTTGTTTAAGCTTAATACCTCCACTTTGAATAAATCAGCCAATGTAATTGAAGCTGAAAATACATGTATGTTGTGGCACCATAGATTGGGCCACATTGGTGAAAAAGGTCTTAGGACCATTCTTAATAAGAAATTGGTTGGTGGTATTCCTGATTATAATATTAGAAAAAATGATTTTTGTGAGCATTGTGTGTTTGTAAATCAATCTAGATCTTCATTTCCTAATGTAACAAATAAATCTAAAAGATTATTAGAGATTATTCATTCATATGTTATGGGTCCTGTAGATATTAACTCTATTGGAAAATATAGATATTATGTCACATTTATTGATGATGTCTCAAGATACACTTGGATCTATTTTATGCATATAAAATTTGATGTGTTCAATAATTTTAAATAATTTAAGGCTTTGGTTGAGAAACAATCAGATCATAAGATAAAAGTGTTGAGATTAGATAATGGTGGTGAATATTGTTCTAAGGAATTTGATGATTATTGTAAGCATGCAGGAATTGTGAGATAGAAAACTACTCCATATATACCTCAACAAAATGGAGTAGTAGAAAGGATGAACCAAACCTTAATGGAAGGAACTAGGAGTATGTTAAGTAGTGCTAAGCTAGATCGGTGACTTTGGGCTGAGGCTATAAGTGTTACAAATATGAGCTAGTTTGGTGGTGTTGTCATTGATGTTGTCATTGATGTCAACATAGTTCAGTATGTTGATGTTTGTACATGTATAGCTGAGATACTTCTAAGATGTAGTGAGTACATGAAGGTATCTTTATGGTGTTGTAATTTTGTAGTATTGGTGATTTTCCAAGTGATTTTGAGAAAATTAAATAAAGAGAAGTCAAAGTGTTGAGTGTTGAGTGTGTTCATAACTTGCTTCAGTATGTGCTCCGCATTTCTCCTATGTTGATCCTATGCATCTGTGGATTTGAAGGCATGTTGATGGTGATCTAATAATGATATAGTTTGAGTTTCAATCGCTAGTGAGATGGTACATGAAAGTCGTGTCCTTCAGTTTGTGTATTCCACTGGCAGTGTAAGTGTTCTGTGAATTGGGAGAAATATGTTTGCTCCACATTTCTCCTCTATTTTCTTTCAGATCGTGTAGATCTAGTAGATGTCTTGTGAAGGTCTTTCCTATGCTCTGGTGAAGAGGTTTGGAGTTTTGTAATCCAAAAATCATGTTTCAGTATTTTTGTGTGTGTTTTCGGGACAGCTCTAAGATTGTCATCCATGTGGTGAAGAGTGGATTTCATTAGGTTTGGCCGACCTAGTGTTTACACTTCATTAATGAATAAGATTTAAATTGAGGAAGTGTGTAGAAGACTTAAGAAAATAATTTTATTGGTCCACTCTTATTCCTTTCCACCGCGGGAATTTTGAGTTGTCAACCTAGTTTTAATTTATGAAATGTTGTTTTGTGGCCGACCTTGGTAAATGTTTCTAAGGTTGAGAATGGTATAAAAGCAAGTTAAATTGGGAAGAGTTTTATGACAAAGTGATATGAAGTAATGAAAGTAAGCCACAAATCATAAGAGCAGAAGAGTGTGTGTGTGTGTGTGTGTGTGTTTGCGAGTTGTGTTGAAGACAGTGAGAAAAGGGTTTTTGTAATCTTGTGAATGTGTTTTAATTGTAGTGGTGGATCTTTTGTTCTCTTTTGTATCTGTAGGCAGTGAGCCTCCTTGTTGGATAGTGAGTCCTTTCTGTAGGCAGTGAGCCTCCCTTTTGGACAGTGAGTCCTTTATGTAGGTAGTGAGCCTTTGTATTTGGACAGTGAGCCTTTGTTTTATAATCTTTATATTGTGAGTTAACCCTCACCATGGTTTTTCCCTTATTGTTTTTTCCACGTAAAAATATGGTGTTCATTGTGTTGATTTACTTTATGTTATATGTGTTGCATGCTCGTATTTAATAATAGAATAGTGTGGTTGAAAGTTTGATAAGTGATAAGGTTTTAAGTTTGAATTTGTGTGACAACTAACTCACCCCCCCTCTCAGTTGTTATGTTCCTATTTAACAATTGGTGTCAGAGCTTGTTGTTCCTTTTTTAGAGCTTAACCTATTAAGGAAGATCTGATGGCACACAAGTTGTCAATCCCTATGTTTGATGGAACTGAATACAAAGATTGGAAGGGATAGAAGAGAGGATATATTATCTCTCTTGGTTTCAAGATCTAGAAGGTTGTTGAGAATAAGTATACACTTCCATCTGGTGGTGTTAATACTGTAGATGAGATATCTTCTTATGAAGAAAATGAGAGGGCGAAGTATGTGATTTGCAATGGTTTATCTAAAAGTGAGTGAATCAAGGTTAATTCATTGGACACTGTATATGATGTCTGGAAGAAGTTGGAAGACATGTATGAAAGGAATGAAAAAGTGAAATTGACAAAGAGACTGGTGGCAAAGTGTAGATTTGTGAATTTGAAAATGGAAGATGGTGAAGAATTTACAAGTTTCTTTCATAGGGTCGAACAAACTGCAAATGAGGTTAGAAATCAAGGATGAAAGCTAGCAAATGAAGACATAATAGAGAATTTCTTGATCACCCTACCATACTACTACAACAATAAGATCTTGGTGACTAAAGAAATGTATGATCCTAAGAAGTACACCTTGGAACACTTGTTCGGTACCCTGCAAGCATTTGAATTAAGAAAGTTTCATAAAGATGACAAGATAGAAGAAAAAATAGAAACCGCATTTAAGGAAATGAAGATTGAGGAGGAACCAGATAGCGATGATGTTGATGAGTTGGAAGCCAACTTCACCAGGAAGTTGAACAAACGTACCGAAAAGTATAAAGGTATGTTTCCCTTTAAATGTTTTAGTTGTGGTAATATTGGTCATTATGCTTCAAGATGTCTGAATAGGGCTACACATAAGAAAAAAAAGGATTATAAGGTTAAGGGTAGGAAGGATAAAAGGTATAAGAAGTTGTACTATGTTAAGGAAGAGGCAGGTATTTCTGATGATGAATCTAAAAATGAGGTTGATGATAGTGAATGCTTATTCTTAGCTTTGGAAAATAAATCTGTATCCACTAACCCTAGAAAGTGTGTAAGAAAAAGGGCTCTGGAAGTTAAGAAGAATAGGATGGAAGGTCTCTAGTTACTGCATTTCATGCAAGACAAGATGAAGACTACTGGGTAATTGATAGTGGATGTTCAAATCAAATGACTGGAGACAAGAGCAAGTTCACTAAACTTGAAAAATATGATGGTGGTTTAGTCATGTTCAGTGATGATTCAGGAGCTAAGATTTGTGATAAAGGTTCAATCAGTTTTGATGGAGTGCATAATATTGATGATGTATATTATGTGAAGGGTTTGAGGCATAATCTTTTAAGTGTTGGTCAGATGTGTATCAATGGCTTTAAACTTGTGTTTCAGAAAAATGCACGTGAAATCAGAAAAGGATCTAGAAAAGGAGATATGATTTGCAACTGGAAGAACTCATGGAAACATCTATCAGCTGAAAGGAGTTGATGGTCACTGTCTTGTATCTCAGATCAGTGAAAGTTGGTTATGGAATTGGAGAATGGGACATGTGAACTTTATAACTTGGTCAAGATCAGTAAAAAGGAAATAGTTCAAGGACTACCTAGAATCACAAGACCTGCTAACACTATTTGCAGAAGTTGTCAACTGGGGAAGCAGACAAGATGTAGCTTTAAAGGAAAAGAATATTCTACTACCGGTATGTTGGAGTTGGTACATACTGATCTCTATGGTCTGTCTAATACTAGAAGCTTGAATGGTGATAGATATTGCATGTTGCTTATTGATGATTAAGATCAGATAGAGGTGGTGAATTCACTTTTGGTGAATTTAATACATTTTGTGAGAAGCATGGCATAAAAAGATAGTATTCTGCTCTGAGAACCCCATAGTAGAATGGAGTAGTTGAAAGGAAAAATAGGATAGTACAGGAAGCTACTAGAACTATGATGAAATAATCTAATGTATTGGATGTATATTGGAGAGAAGTGATATATAATGTTTTTTATGTTCTTAATAGAGTTTAGATCAGACACAACAACACAAAGACACCTTTTGAGTTATGGACTGGTAAGACTCCTACTATAAAAAATATTTTAAGGTCTTTGGAAGCAGATGCTATATTAAAAGAGATGATGAAAATATTGGAAAGGTTGATGCTAGATGTGATGAAGGAATATTTCTTGGATACTCTACCACTAGCAAGGCATATAGATGCTTTAACAAAAGGTTGAAGAAGATTATTGAAAGTGCTAATTTGAAAGTTGATGAAGACATACACAAACCTATGGAGATAAGTGAAGTTGAACCTACTAATCCTATATGTAGACATATACCTAAAGAAAATAAGGAGAAGGAAGAAGAAGAAAAAGAAGAAGAGGAACAAGTGGAAGAAGAGGAAGAAGAGAATGAACTGAAACTTGTTGTTAGGACTCCTAAATATGTACAGAAGAATCATCTAGAAGATCAAATAATTGGAGACAAGAGTGAAGGAGTAAAGACAAGAAGCAGAGTTGCAACTGAGGTAAATTTTTGTTTACTCTCTAAAATAGAACCTAAATCTATAAAAGAAGCATGTGAAGATGAAATTTGGATGAGAACTATGAAAGATGAATTGCAGTGGATAGAGAAGAATCAAACATGGGAACTAGTGCCTAGACCTGTGAACAAGAATGTGATTGTCTAAAAATGGGTGTTTCGAAACAAATTGAATGAAAATGGAGAAGTAGTGAGGAATAAAGCAAGATTGGTATACAAAGGATATTCACAAGTTGAAGGCATAGATTTTGAGGAGACATTTTCTCTTGTGGCCAAAATGGAAGCTATCAGAATGTTTTTGGCATTCTCTGCCCACAAGGACTTTAAGGTATATCAAATGGATGTTAAGTCAAATTTTTTGAATGGTGAGTTGGAGGAAAAAGTGTACATGGAGAAACCTAAAGGGTTTCAGTTGTCTGACAAGCCGGATATGGTTTGTAAACTAGAGAAAGCATTGTATGGATTGAAGAAAGCTCCCACAGCTTGGTATGCAAGACTAGATAGACATCTGACAAAGAAAGAATTCAACAAAGGTTCTGTTGATAGTAATCTTTACTTCAAAGTGCAAGGTAATAAGATGTTGATTGCAGTTGTTTATGTTGATGATATCATTTTTGAAGGAAATGAAGGCATGTGTAAAAAGTTTGCTGAAGAAATGCAGAAAGAATTTGAGATGTCTATGATTGATGAATTGAGTTTCTTCATTGGTCTACAAGTGAATCAAATTGATAAAGGGATATTCATTTCACAGTCTAAGTATGTAAAAGAGTTATTAAAAAGGTTTGGGATGGAAGATTCTAAACCAGTTTGTACTCCTATGGTAACTAGATGTAAGCTGAGCAAGGATGATGAATCTGCTAAGACTGATCAGAGCAAATACAGATCCATGATTGGTGGATTGTTATATCTCACAGCTACTAGACCAAATATTATGCATGCAGTGTGTTTAGTTGCTATATTTCAACCAGATCCTAGATAATTACATCTTGTGGTTGTAAAAAGAATATTTAGATATCTTAAGGGCACACCGGATTATGGACTATGGTATCCTAAGAGTAATGAATTTACCCTAAGCGCTTATATATATGCTAATTGGGTTGGATGTGTAGATGACCAGAAGAGTACCAGTGGTGGTGCTTTCTTTCTTGGTGGAAGATTGGTTTCATGGCTGAGTAAGAAGCAAGACTCGGTTTCTTTATCTATTGCAAAGGTAGAGTATATTGTTGTAGCATCCTACTACATACAAGTTTTGTGGATGAAGCAAACTCTGAAAGATATTGGTGTAGTATGTGATGAACCTATCTCTATCTTCTATGACAATACAAGTGCAATAAAAATTTCAAATAATCTGGTGATGCATTCAAGAATGAAGCACATATCTATCAAGTATCATTTTTTGAGAGAGAAAGTGCTAGAGAATAAGGTCAGATTGGAGTATGTAACAACAAAGGAACAAATTGCAGACATATTTACTAAGGCTCTTCCGAAGGATACTTTCAAGCATCTTAGGGAGAGGTTGGGGGTTGTTGGCCATCCTAACTAGGTGCACATGAAGGTGCATCAGTCCAATGAATTCACAGATTCTTCATCTACCTGGACTGATTGATGGGTCTACTTCGCAGGGGGAGTAGAAAATATTTTCATTGTTGCAATATGAGTGTACTCCTTAGGGGGAGTAATCAGAGTAGTTGTTCTTTTCCATTGATTTCAAAGGGTGAGAAAAGGTTATGTGTTGCCATCAATGAAAAAGGGGGAGATTTTTATAAATAAGAGCTAGTTTGGTGGTGTTGTCATTGATGTTGTCATTGATGTCAACACAGTTTAGTATGTTGATGTTTGTACATGTATAGCTAAGATACTTATGAGATGTAGTGAGTACATGGAGCTATATGTATGGTGTTGTAATTGTGTAGTATTGGTGAGTTTCCAAGTGCTTTTGAGAAAAATAAATAAGAAGAGAAGTCAGAGTGTTGAGTGTGTTCAGAACGTGCTCTGGTATGTGTTCCAAATTTCTCCTATGTTGATCCTATGCCTGTGAAAATCTGAAGGCATAGTGATGGTGATCTGATGATGATTTAATCTAAGTTTTAGTCTCTGGTGAGATGGTACATGAAATTTGTGTCCTTCGGTTTGTGTGTTCCACTGGTAGTGTAAGTGTTATGTGAACTGGGAGAAATATGTTTTCTCTGCATTTCTCCTTTTTTTTGTTTTAGATCATGCAAATCTGGTAGATGTCTTCTAAAGGTCTTTCCTATGCTTTGGTGAAGAGGTTTGGAGTTTTTTAATCTGGGAAGCATGTTTGAGAAGCATGAAGATGCACATGTTGAAGAACAATTGGATGGATTGGATGAGGAGAGATCATAGAGTTCTAAGATAGATGCTCATGATGAGCATATTGAGGAACAAGAAGAACCTTCTTTGAGATCAATGGAAAATAACAACTACTCTTATTACTCCCCCTAAGGAGTACACTCATATTGCAACAAAGGCCATTGGTTGTAAATGGATCTTTAAAAAGAAAATTGGAGTAGATGGTAATCTCAAAAGGTACAAGGCTAGATTAGTAGCCAAGGGCTATTCCCAAAGAGAGGGAGTTGAATTTAATGAAATCTTCTCTCTTGTTGCTAAATTAACTTCTATTATATTCTTTTTATCTATTGTTGTTGCTTATGATTTTGAGATAGAGCAAATGGATGTGAAAACTTCTTTCTTACATGGGGATCTTGATGAGAAGATTTATATGAGGCAACCTGATGGTTTTTTTGTAAAAGGAAAAGAATTATTGGTTTGCAAGTTAAAGAGATCTTTATATGGATTGAAACAGTCACCTAGAATGTGGTACCAGAAGTTTGATGCTTTTGCATTGAAAATTGGTTATGTTAGGAGTGAGGAAGATCATTGTGTTTACATAAAATTTATTGATGATCAGGTTTTAATTATTATCTTGTATGTTGATGACACATTGTTTATTGATAACAACAAGGTAATGATCAAAGAATTGAAAGCACAAATCTTTAGCACATTTGAGATGAAATATCTAGGGGTTGTAAAATATATCCTTGGTATGGAGATCAACAAAGATAGAGGTAACAAAAATCTTTGCTTAGGTCAAAGAAACTATGTTGATACTATTTTGAAACGGTTTAACATGCATGATAGTAAACCAATTAATATTCCTTTACCAGTTGGCATGAAGTTAAGTTTAGACATGGATCCTAAATCTGATTTTGATCATGAGGGAATGTCTGAAATTCCATATGCTAGTGCAGTTGGTAATTTGATGTATGCAATAGTCTGTACAAGACCAGATATAGCCCAAGAAGTGGGAGTTCTAAGTAAGTTTATGTCTAACCCTGGTAAATAACATTGGACTTATGTTAAGAGGGTATTTAGATATTTACGAGATAATTTTGATTACTATTTGGTTTATCATGGTGCTAATGATATTGATATTATGCACAGATCATTAGACATACAGGGTTTTGTCGATTCAGATTGGGCATGAGACCTAGACAGTCGGAGGTTGAAAAGTGGCTATGTGTTTACTTTGTTTGGAGCTACGGTTAGTTGGATGAGTAAGAGGCAGCCCACGGTTTCTTTTTTCACCATAGAAGTAGAGTACATGGCTGCTACACATGCCTCTAAAGAGGTATTTTGGTTACAGAGACTTGGAAAAGGTATTGGTTTTAATTGCAAGAAAATTAGACTTGAATGTGATAGTCAGAGTGCTATTTGTTTAGCCAAAAATCATGTGTATCATGCTTGTACTAAGCATGTTGATGTTTAGTATCAATTTTTGTGAGAAATGGTTGAGAGTGGGAAGGTATTGATTGAGAAAGTTGACAATTTGATCAATGCTACAAATTATCTTATGAAACTAGTTCCTACAGATAAGTTCTCTCGGTGCAGGAAGGCCATCAGCCTCGAGTCCTATACTTGATTTATAATAATGATTCCTTGTTTAGAATAATTGCAATGTATACTGTCAAGTGGGAGAATGTTGGGAATAGGATCCCATTTAATTGCAATCCTAAACATATTTCTTGTATCTCCTAAGTCCTTGGAAAGTATTCCCCAACACTAGGATTAGAAAGAGATTAAATTCGAACGAAATGAACATGTAAATTAACATTTGTGATTATTCCTAAATGATGGGAACATGTGGGGATGTCCAAGAAGAGCTCATACAAGATAGGAGCAAATGGGGCACCCACATGGAAGGTGGAACCCACCTTGCTTCAGTTAACTATCTGGAGGATTGATAACACTTCAGTAATGCATGTTTTGATCCTACAAATTCAGGATTGATATTTACATATGTGGTGTTCAATTTAGTTCATTTTAGTATCAGTTTAGTTCAGTTCAGTTCAGTTTAGTTCAATTCAATTTAGTTTAGTTCAGTTCAATTCAATTCAGTTTAGTTTAGTTATGGTTGAGTTATCTTCAGTTGCATGTAGTTATTGTGAGTTGAATGCTACTTGACTTTAGTTGACTTGAGTTGCATGAATAATGACTTCAATTCCCTGACAGATAACATGTGGATACTTTTAGTTAAGTGGGGATGATCAATCATGCATAATGTTTGTATGAATTGGTGGAGAAATATGTTTTAGTTAACTAAGATTGACTTGGAACCACCTTGGGTGCCGAAGTTGGCATCTTTCAGTTAACACGTTTTGCATGAGAAGATATTTACAAGGCTCAATCAAGTGGTCCCATTCTTGGGTTCCAACTTTGAGGTGAAGTTTGCAAGATATTTTCTTGACCAAAGTTCAGTTAAGTGTTCAGTTTGGGGTGCCTAAATTGAGGAAGACTTTGGTTTGACTTCATATTACATTGTGGAACTCTACTTGCCCAATCTAGGCATAGATTTTTGTGAGATTTATGCTCTTGTGTTGTACAACTCTTATGATTTTACATGCTCATTAATTTTCTATTAATTGCAGCAAGTGTATGAGACTTCTATGAGAGTTTATTGCAGGTTGTGAAAAAGGATTGTTGAAGGCAAGGAAGCATATCAATCAAGGATTGATACATTATTATTGTAATCTTGTTCTAATGTTAAATAATACAAGCACTATTGATTCTAATGGAGTTTTTTCCCGAAAGGGTTTCTCCACATATATGATGTGTCACTTCTATCTCCTTGTCTCATTCTTCTACAATATTTTGTGTCTTTCTATAATTGGTAAAATTGATGTAAATAGATTAATCATACACAAAGAATTGTGAGAAAGAACACTTAATTAGATCTACAGTCTCATAGTTTTACAAGTTTTAAGCTACAATATTACCTTCATTTTCAACATTCAACAAATCAAAGCTCTTTGCTACTCTAGTACTCTATTTGAATTATTTTCTATCCCCTCTCATTGTTTCAGTTAGGGGTGCACAAATACTACTAAATCCTTTAATGATTTTTTGGTAAAAACTAGCTAGACCATGAAAAGATCTTACCTCAATAGCACTCCTTGGTGTAGGTGATGAGTGCATAAAATGGCACTTTAATTGATCCTTTTATGTTTTCAAAGACTTTATTATGTTAATTAACTATACTAGCAGTAGATTATATACTTATATGTTTGCTTGTTTTATCCTATATTTAACTAATTTGAGGATATATTAGAAATGAAATTTTTCATTAAATATGTTGCTTTTCAATGATGATTAATGATGAAATGATTATGAAATTTGAGATCTTTTTTTTGTCATAATAGCAACCTATCTTTGAGGATTCTATTTGGTTGATTAAATGTTGACTTCATGAGGAGGACATGTTAAACTCTCTATTTAACAATCTTGAAATTTTTCTTGCTCCCGATTGCTCCAGTTGGAGCCTAAATTATTAATTCCAAATTGACTTCTTCAGTTAGTTTGGGAACTTCATGTTCAACTATTATTATGTGGCAGATTTCTTTATGAAACTTTCAGTTCTATTTAGTTTTGGTTTTTCCACTTTATTTCTTGGTGGGAAAAACCATTTTTTTTATTCAAATAAGTGGATATTCTTATAAATATCCATCGTTAGATTTAGTCTGGAGTTATTTAATCTTTTGCTTAAGCATTGTTATGTTTGTAATACACACTTTTGTTCTACTCACCTATTTTAGCCAATTGGAATGCAAATAAGGAGTTGATTTGAATCTCGGTTTTTAAGGTCCCACCATAGGAAGAGCAAGGCCCACTTAACTGAAGGAGGTGACCTTGTGTTATGTTCTTTGATTCAGTTGATTTCTGTCTAATTTGTGTCAATTGGAAAGTTAGGAATGTTGATCTTTGCTTAATCATTGTTAGTAACTACAATTATTTACACTCTTATATTAAGTTCATTGTGTTCTAAAAATAGTTCATTCATTTACGATAATTTAATATTCATTCATTTACTATAGATTTAATTATTTTTCACAGGAATTGGATTCAATAATTATTTTCAAATGCATGTAGTTTTAATGGAGGAGATAACGATGACTTATGGGAAGATAGAATTGAAGCTTGTTTGGAATTCATTCATGGAATCTAGTATTACTATTTTCTAGGCTAATATTTATTTTTTGCAAACGTAAATAGATTTCCTTTTCAAGTAAATTTCAATTCTAAATTTTAGTGGTGCAAGGCAACATGTTCATCATTTTTGAAAATGTTGTCAAATGAGGTCTTGTGATAGGTTTTACGTGTGTTTTGAGTTATTCCATTTAAATAAGGTCATAATAGACCATTTCTTAATGTAATGGGCTTATGGGGTCAGTTTAGAGTTTATTATGCAAATATTGCAAATCTTGTAAAATGTTGTCATATTCAAAAGTTGAAAAAAATATTAAAAAAGTAAGTTTCGGAAGTCTAACGGTTAGGGGTGTTCAAAAGTTGGTTGAAACTATTTTTTTTGAGGAAAAAAGCATTTAAATATGATGGAGAACCTCGAGGAAGAGGTTGGAGATCTGTTTGTGAAGCTTAAACAATAAAAACTTCTCTGTTTCATTGAAATTTTGTGTGTTTTTCATTAAATACTGTTATTCCAGGTTGTTGTACTTGCTCGTACAATTCATTCTTGATTCAAGGTGCCTTTGATTCATTTGATATATGTGTTAGCTTCTCTTTTTATTTGGTTTGAAGTGATTTAATCAGGTGAGAAGGGTTCAAGAGCCAAAACACCATAGGTAGATATGTAATACCCTGTTTAAGGGTTTGAAGTCAATTAAAATAAAATAAACACCCATTCCACCATTGGATTTTGTTGTAACTTGGTGGAATGAGTGGTCTAGGGTATTTTTAGGTGTCTATGGGGTTTTAAGAGTAGGGGATGCCATTTAAGGGATTTTGTGTGATGCCCTAGTTGTCAAATTTATGTGTTTTTGGTGAAATTTGGTGGTTAGAGGTTGGTAATTGTGGAAAAATTTGGGGGAAATTTTTTTTGAAGGTTGATTAAGCATGGGAAAACACATTTAGAGGTGTTTGAGGTCTTGGTTGGCCGGGTAGAATCCTGGAGTAGTTATTTTCAATAAACCCCACTCAAACTAGTCTAAAAGGAGGGTTTGGTGATTAGGTGTCTTGGAGGACGTTTCTCTAATTAAAAGTTGTGGAATGTGAGGTTTGGTAGTCTAGTAAGGCTCTGTCAATAAATATTTAGGCTTGGAAGAAATTTTGGAGAGGTTTTAAGTGATTTGAAGATATGTTGAAGAAATCTGTAGTGGGTATCTGAAAAGCCAACCCTCATGTGGGTTTGAGTTGCCTTTGAGAAGATATGAACAATTTTATCTATTGTGAATGCAACAAGGAAGTGAAGGTGAGTTGGTGAGTTGAGAATTTAATTGATGTTTTTGTGATTGAAGATTGTTTGAAACTGGTCTAATTGTGATTGTTGAAGGATTTTTCTCCTTGCTCTGCATCAAGTGGTATCATAGCTTAGGAAGTAGATCTTTTGAAGGAGAAAGTTGTAGTTTGAAGCAGTGAAAGGTTGAAGGTTGAAAGACAAGATGCCTCCGAAAGGGAAAACGGTGGCTAGAGAAATTGGTGAATTGAAAGACAAGCATGCTAAGGAGATGCGAGAGTTGAAGGAAAGGCTTGCTGCTCTGGAAACAAGGCAGACAAGAGATGTGGACATGAGTGATGAGAGTGACTCTGATGAGGAAGAGGAAATTGATAGTGAAGAGGAAGAAGAATTGGATCCTGATGATTGAAGGATGGCTAAGTTGTTGAGATCGGTCAAGGATGATAAACACAAGGTGAAGATTGATGTGCCAAAATATGGAGGTAATATGAGTGATGAAGAATTACTGGATTGGATTGTAGCCTTGGAAAATTACTTTGAGTGTGAAGATGTTCCTGAAGAGCAAAGGGTAAAGATTGGAAAGACAAAGCTCAAGGGCCATGCACTATTGTGGTGGGATTATCAACAATCTAAGAGGAGTAAGAAAGGCAAGTCAAAGATTGTTTCTTGGGATAGAATGGTGGCTAAGTTTCTTGGGATAGAATGGTGGCTAAGATGAAAGATAATTTTTTCTTCAAGGTTTGAAACAAAAAGAAATGGATGTTAAAACACATACTAAAGAACTTTACAAGTTGAGTATAAAGCCAGGTAACAAGGAGGATGAAGTGGAAAATATTGCTAGGTACTTGGGTGGATTGAGATTTAACATTCAAGATGAACTAACCTTGGAAAACCCAAGAATAGTGGAGGAATTCTATCAAATGGCAATAAGGGATGAAGAAAAGGTCAAGAGGAGGCAAGATAAACAAACCAGGGGTAGAGGCAGCACCTCAAGAGGAAGAGGATCATTTTCTACTTCAAGACAATTCAATGAAAGCCAAGAAGATGCAAACAAAGGCCAAGAATGAGTTGTTGATCAAAGAGGTGGCTTTAGAAGTTTCAGAGGAATATTTGGTGGAGGTAGATGTTACCATTGTAATTAGTTTGGCCATCCAACATTTAAGTGTCCTGAAAAACAAGGCTCTACTTCAAGTGGGGGAGAAAAAAGAGTGAAATTGGTGCAAGAAGATGAAGAAGAGAGTGTAAACTCTCCAATGCAATATGTTGCTCAAGAATTGGGAGAATATTTTATGGTGAGAAGACAACTCCTAAAGGAATCCAAGGAGAAGGAGATGACTCAAAGAAGAACATTGTTCAAGACCACATGCAAATGCAAAGGTAAGGTATGCAAAGTTGTAGTAGATTCAAGGAGCACTGACAATATGGTGTCTAATGAGATGGTAGATAAATTGAAATTAGAAAGAATTCCTCATGAAACACCTTATAGAGTACCTTGTTTGAATGATGATCAGTCCATTTTGGTTAATGAACAAGCCTTGGTTGAGTTTAGTATTGGTGGTTATAAGGACAAGGTTCTTTGTGATGTTTTACCCATGAGTTGTCATTTATTACTTGGAAGGCCATGGAAATTTGATAGAAATGCCATTTATGATGGGAGAGACAATCCATATTAAATTGAGAAGGTTGTAAATGCTTTTACATTGACTCCATTGCAGGAAGATGTGAAGGAACAAAGTAAGGCAACAAGGGTGATCATGTTTGGCAAGAAATATTTTGTGAAAATAGAGAAAGAAAAGAAGGTAGAGGTTGTAGCCACTTCAAGGCTTGAAAGTGTCAAGACAACAAGTTTGAGGAATGGTCCAGTATTGGGAAGAGAAGGTAATGAAAAGATGTCAAATACAAACCTAGAGAAGGTCAAGGATGATTCTTTTTTGAGAAAGCAAGATGAGTTAGGAAAGCATGACAAGATAAAGAGGTTAAAGGGTAGTCAATTTCTATCAAGATAGAGGTTAATAAACCTAAAAACATAGAGGTCTTAGAGGCTAAGAAACTAGTGACAGAGATAAAAGAAAAAGATGGTCTGAAACAAGAGAAAAGGTAAGGACAAGGGGGTGTATTCAAGTATGATTCAAGGGTAAGGAAGAGGACAGTTTATACCAAAGATGGTATAGGTATTTTGGTACATATTAAAGCAAGTTTAGCATCATTTTCAAATGAAAGGGTAGTTAGACAACAACCATTTGATGGAGGACAACATTCTCAAAGAAGGAATTAGTCAAAGGGTAGAATCAATGAAAAATTTCAATATCTAACTCATTAGAAAGGAGTACCTAATGAAAGGGATTTTGGAATACTAAAGAGATGGGATGGACAAGTGGCAGATCAATTTCAAAGGGACTTGGAAACTTTTCAGGGCGGGTGTATGGTGCAGGGCACCATGTTCATCATTTCTGAAAATATAGTCAAATGAGATCTTGTGATAGGTTTTAGGTGTGTTTTGAGTTTTTCCATTTAAATAAGGTCATAATAGACCATTTGTTAATGCAATGGACTTATGGGGTCAGTTTAGAGTTTATTATGCAAATATTGCAAATCTTGTAAAATGTTGTCATATTCAAAAGTTGAAAAAAATGCAAAAATATAAGTTTAGGAAGTCCAACGGTTATGGGTGTTCAAAAGTTGGTTGAGGTAATTTTTTTGGAGGAAAAAATTTTTTTTAATATGAGAGAGAACCTTGAGGCAGAGGTTGGAGATCTGTGTGTGAAGCTTAAACAATAAAAACTTTTCTGTTTCATTGAAATTATGTGTTTCTCATTAAATATTTGTTATTGCAGGTTACTGTACTTGGCCAAACAATTTGTTCTTGATTCAAGGTGCCTTTGATTCATTGGATATATGTATTAGATTCTCTTTTTCTTTGGTTTGAAGTGATTTAATTAGGTGAGAAGGGTTCAAGAGCCAAAACACCACATGCGGGTCTATAATACCCTGTTTAAGGGTTTGAAGTCAATTAAAATGCAATAAACACCCATTCCACCATTGGTTTTTTCTGTAACTTGGTGGAATGGGTGGTATAGGGAAGGTTTAGGTTTCTATGGGGTTTAAAGAGTAGGGGAGGCCATTTAAGGGGTTTTGTGTGATGCCCTAGTTGTCAAATTTATGTGTTTTTGGTTAAATTTGGTGGTTAAAGGTTGGTAATTGTGGAAAAATCTTGGGGAAGTAAATTTTTAATGTTGATTAAGCATGGAAAGACATATTTAGAGGTTTTTGAGGTCTTGGTTGGCTAGGTAGAAGCCTAGATTAGTGATTTTCAATAAACCCCCTTCAAACTAGTCTAAAAGGATGGTTTGGTGATTAGGTGTCTTGGAGGATGTTTCTCTAATTAAAAACTGTGGAATCTAAGGTTTGGTAGTCTAGTAAGGCTTTTTCAATAGATATTTAGGCTTGGAAGAAAATTTAGAGAGGTATTATTTTGTAAAAGTGGCCTAATTTGCCAAGGAAGACAACGTGGCAACCTTGATTCAAGGTTGATGGTCCAAAGTGACCCTAAGTGATTTGAAGCTATGTTGAATAAATCTATAATGGGTATCTAAAAATACAACCCTCATGTGGGTTTGAGTTGTATTTGAGAAGATATGAATAATTTTCTCTATTGTGAATCTACAAGAAAGTGAAGGTGAGTTGAGCATTGAATTGAGGTTTTTGTGATTGAAGATTGTTTGAAACTAGTCTAATTGTGATTGTTGAAGGTTTTTCCTCCCTGATCTGCATCATTTAGATTAAGAGTAAATTCAATTTTTAATTTAATTCTTCTATGAATCAATTGCAAATAAGTCAAGTGAAGTCTGAACTAGGTTATTGGAGTCTGAACAATCATTAGTTAAGAAATAAGTTAGGATTAAGTCCTTAGAATTAGCTAGAAAGATCCACTCCCCAGAGCGCTTGAAAGCTCTTGAAATCTCCTCAAGGAGCTAAACTGAAACCAAAAATCACTATTTAAAGTGCAAAACCCCTCAATTCATGGAAACATCCTTATTGCATACAACTCTAAGACACACCCAGCTCAATAATTGAAATATTAAATGATGCAAGAAGTGAAATCAACAACCTTTCCCACTAGTAAGCCACTCCATAATGGCTTTCACCTTCTTTCAATCCATTTTTAGAACCTCTACTAAGATGACAAATCCCAAGTACACCAATTCATGTTTCAAAAAACTGCACTTCTTTAAGTTGATCAACAACTTCTCCTCTCTTAGCTTCTTAAAAAATTCTCTAATATGCATCAAGTTCTCCTCCAATGTCTTACTGAAAATCAAAATTTCATCCAAGTAAACAATGACAAACTTACCCAAAAATTCTTTCAATACCTCTTTCATGAGTCACATAAATGTGTTGGGTGTATTGGTTAACCCAAAAGGAATGACCAACCACTTGTACAGTCCTTCTTTGGTCTTGAATGTTGTCTTCCATTCATCACCTTCCCTAATCTGAATCTAGTGATAACCACTCTTTAGATCAATCTTTGTGAAGTACTCGGCTCCACTCAAGCAATCCATTATGTCATCCATCCTTGGCAAAGGAAATAGATATTTGTTTGTGATCTTGTTGATGGCCCTGGAATTGATACACTTCTACCATTCTTAGTCCTTCTTAGGTTCCAATACTATAGGTATTGAACATGGACATAAGCTTTCCCTGATTAATCCTTTTTGCAAAAAAATTCACTTGCCTATTAAATTCCTCATTTTCTGTTGGAGTCATTCGATGGGCTACCTTATTCGCCAAACTGGCTCCAGGAATCAAATCCATTTGATGACTGATTTTTCTTACTAGTGGTAATCCTTTAGGTACATTATCAGAAATAATACTTTAGAATTCATCCAGTAAATCATGCACTTCTATAGGTATTTCACTACTGACTTCCTTTTCAACTTCAAGAATTAATGTAAAACACAGGTGTTCATGTCTCATACGTTCCAATAATTTCCTTCCGCAACCAAAGAAATTTGTGCATTGCTGCATACCTTTTCACCTACATCCTTCAGAGGCTTCAGCTTATGTCAAATTCCATCTTTCGTTAGTGAATAAGTATTCACATGCTCGTCATCCATTGCTTACCGATCAAACCACCACATAAAACTTCATCCCTATAGTTACCAATTTTGAATTTTATCAGGCACTGTTCATTGACCAGGACCCTTTGATCATTTTGCAACCATGCAATCCAATATGGACTCGATGCCTTCTCCTTTCCAACTATAGCTTGGTGACCATTTCTTCTGACACTAGATTGTTAGTGCTTCCTCCATCAATGATAACATTGCAGACCTTACCTCCACCTTACAGTGATTGAAAAACAAATTATTTTGTTGGTTTGACTACTTCTCTTCATTCATCAAGACTCTTCTGACATGGGACTTACCCCTTTCAACATCTTCAGACTGTGAAGACGAGTGTCTTCATCTATATGGGCATCTTGTGCCTTACCTTCAAGTCTCCTATTTTTCTTCTCTTGGTGTTGCGGGCACTTGTACACCCTATGTCCTTCACCACATTAGAAACAAGTCCCTCAAAAACCTCCTCTTCCTAGTTCATGCCTATACCTTCCTCTACCTCTTCAGTCTCCACTATTCTAATCATGTGGCTTGTATGAATCATATCATTGATGTTCTTGGTTAGTGTTGGATCCTTCTCCTCTTCTGTGATCACCACTTCATCCCCCATATGGTCGTTTATCAGTCCTCCCACCACAGCCTCCACCTCTTTGTTTGTTCTCAAACCTCTTGTTCAGTCATTCTTCAACCTTTAGAGAGAACTAATAAGAGTCCTCAATGGTATTCATCCTAACCAACACCAATTCCTCTTGTATGCTAGGCTTCAGGCCATTGATGTAATAAGAAAATTTCTCCTTATTTTCCTTAGAATTCCCTATCTAAATTAGGACCTTGTGAAATTCATCTACATACTCCTTCACCATCCTTGTTCCTTGTTTCAAACTTTGCTTCTTCTTGAGTAGCTCCAATTCATAATCCACTGGCATAAACTATTTCTTCAATTTTTTTACCATTATGTTCCACTTGGAAATACTATCCTTCCCTTGTCTTCCTCTTTCTAACTGGATCTCTTTCCACCATATGTTGGCATGGCCCTTTAACTTGGTCTTTGCAAACTTCACTCGATGAGGATCTTCAATATCCTCAATTTTTTTAAATTTTTGCCATATCATTGATCCAGGCGATCAATTCTTTAGGATTTAGAATCCCACTAAAATTTGAAACCTCCATTTTTGGTTTCTTTCCGAGACTAGATATTGCTCTCGGCAATCTTAGCTCTCTAGGATCCACTTGTCCCTGTTCAATTATTCTTCCATTTCCTCTTTCATTTTGTCATCATTGTCATCCCTTTCTTTATGTATTCCTCTCCCTCTACAAACCTCTTCCTGCAAGGCTTGCATTTTCCTTATGAGGGCTCTGATCTCATCTCTAGGTGGATCTCTTCCTCCACCACCTCTACCACAACCTCTACCAAACTATGTAGCTCTAGGAGGCATCCTAAATTCAACCCACACTCACAGGTCTTGCTGCAACTACCTCACATTCAACGCTCTGTTACAGACTTAGGAACCTAGCTATGATACCACTTGATGAAGGGGAATCCCCTTACCCATGGAAACAACACAAAAATACAACTAGAATGTAGGAAGAAAACAAAATATTTTATTATTTTAAAATGGGAAACCGATTCTAGAATTACCTAGACTATTACATTCAAAAATTAGTTCCAATATGGAAGTCGGAGCCTTTTGATTCCTCTATATGATCACCCATCTCATACACTACTATAGGCTACTTTTCCCCCCTCATACTCTGTCTCTCTATCACTATATATATTTTTCCTTCTTCAAGTCGGATTTCCTTGTCGGTTGTCATAGTACCACCTTCAGACAATAAACATCCAAATCTCCAGGAAATTACATCATTATCAACATCATCAATCCTCCTCATCAAGTGTGCAATCATTGGCCAATGAACATGTTGTTTCACAACTACAATGTGAAAATGCGTACAATCGATCCAAGTGTCACTATCTTATTCGCTTTTGTTCGTCATTGTTGACCAACTCATATTACCATTCACCTTTCTCACCATTGCCATGTCGAGGGGACACCAAAACAACTTGCATGAGCCACCCTTACCGCATGCCCCCTCCAAACGATATTTGTAGTAACCACGGGCTACCTCCATGCCACACCTGTCATTTAAGACTATCACAGGCTTATGGTTCATACCACTCTACCACAAGACCCTCTCATCACTTGTCGTGGGGATGAAGTGACTATCGCTATACCACAGGTCACCACTAATGTCTGTTGTGGGGTTGTGGGTTACCTACCTTACTGTAGGCACCCATGAAAGATAGATGTGGGTTTGTGGTGAAGAAAACCTTATCTCCAACCTGCCAGCTCCAAATGAGACCTCCACAATATAGCTGAGTGGGATATTTTTGGATTTTCTAAGTGTTTCTTTGCTTCAGAGAGTCGCATCCAACAAGTTTGAGCAACCCTTATTGAAAAAGAAATAACACAATTTGTTTTTATCGATGCAGGATTGCTCTTCGCCCAGGATGCTCCTACATCACTAAGAGGATTGTGAATGAAATGTAAGTTTTCTATTTAAAATTTATTTATATCTAACATTGGTGCTTAGATTTGTATCTATGTAGCCACTTATTTTAAGGCTTGACTCTATCACCATTAGAGAAAAGTACAACTCATTTTAGTATTTGTTGGACTACCTTACATTTAATAGATCCACTAGTCTTTGTAAGTTAGTTTATTTGGAATCCCACCTTAATTAAGATAACAATACTTACCTTTTCCATATCTTTTTAGAGTATATTTGCAACCCAATTTTAGAAATTCATGCATATTATGAATTTTTAGTTTACATAGTAACTATGAAATTGTAGATGATTTTTTTCTTTGGGGATATAAATCCTTTTAATATGTTTATTTTTACATGCAACCTAATAGTATTATGCTAATAGGATCTATGTTTATTCTCTAATACCAATAAGCCAATGTAAGGAAAGACTTGTGACAAATGTTTTAGGTGTTTGGTGATCCCATAATAGTGGTTTACACTTTCTGGGAGATCTTGATTTTTGTTGAAATCACATATTTTTAGAAAATATAATGATTTAAGCCTTGAAAAGTTCCATTTAAAGGATTCCAATTGAAGAGGGTTTTATCAAACCACCTTAGATCAAACCCCCTTGGATAGAACCCTACTAGTTTTAAACCATACCTATAACTGAGTCTCCTTTACACCTATCAAAATGTTGATAAAAACCCACTTTTGATTTACCTTTTGGGGGATCAAATGAATTCATTTAATTTTATTTTTTTTATAAGTATGTATTCCTTATTATAAGATTCCCAAAAATTATAATTTTAAATAAATTTAATTTAATTTGATTATTATATTTATTTTTTTATTTCTTGTAAATGTAGGTTTTTCACCGAAAATCAAGCTCTTTGTTCTGCACATGTGGAAAAATAGAATATTATCAAAAAAATTCTAAAAAGTATCTATGCACTAGATATTGATGTCCTTGATCCAATAAAAAAAAAAGGAATTTTGATACATACAAAAAAAGTTGTTAGCAAGTAAACCTATGTCTGAATTGTAACTGGTCTGACTTCAAAACATAATTAAGAAAAAAAAATTCAATAAAACACTATGAAACCAATTTCATGCACTAGATATCATAGTTACAAATCTAAATTAGAAAAGAATAGAATTTAATCCTTCATATAAAAAAAATTGTGTTAGCAAGTACATGTCACTCTTTAAAAATGGTGTTTA
This sequence comes from Sequoia sempervirens, assembly GCA_007258455.2. Lineage (NCBI taxonomy): Eukaryota > Viridiplantae > Streptophyta > Pinopsida > Cupressales > Cupressaceae > Sequoia > Sequoia sempervirens. The sequence continues at coordinate 729,505,919 of VDFB02000003.1, forward strand.
CTGTTAAAAAATAGCTTTCAAAGGAGATGGAAAAGGAAATGCAATTTGATTCCATTTTTTTTTTTTAAATATTTAGAATCTACAGACAAAATGCCACAAATAACTAGTTTGCATCATCTTTGAATTCCTCATGGTTTAGTAGCTATAGGTGCCTAAAAGTGAAGATTTAGTTAAAAAAATCAATTCAATGTCCAGTTTGGCCAAAAATTGTAAACCAATATTGTGGGATCACCCTGTTATTATGTAAAGGGTGTCCCTAAGAAGTTTGAACAATTTACAACTAATTTAGGTATTTAATTTTCCTATAAAGATATTCAAGAATACCCTCCTTGGTCTATCAAAGCTATAAGTGTAAACAAGGAACCCACTCTTTTTAGTTGGCTAAGACCACTTTTATTTTTATCATTATTTTTCCTTATCAATCCAAAATACCCTATTTTCCATGGTTTAGACACTAAAGGAAATTCTTTAGAGGTATGTGGTGCAATTTTGAGCACCAACATAAGGGTCCTACATTAAGCTTGTATAGTTATATTGTCTTTGTCAAAGGTCATATACCATACTTTTCTTCATCATAGTTATAATTATAATGGCTCTCCAAGATCTCTAAACTATATTATTTTGGTTATAATGGATAATTAAAGTACTTGCATTAAGCTTTTATGTTATAGTGACTTGCTAGAAGTTACATGCCATCTTACCTCACTTGAAACATGGTTACAATTGTCCATTCAAGGATATAACACTACACCATTTGATATTTATAGTGGTCAATTCAGAGATATTATGCCATATTTTATCATTGGACACATGGTTGCATTTAATCTTTATTCAAGGATCCTACACCACATCCTATGTTGGTTATATTGGTTCTTCATGAATTTTGGCTTACATTGAATCTTCATGAGTACTAAATCACTTTTATTTACACATTAGTTTGTTTATTTCTAATTTAGCTATTTTTATTCTCATTTTAGTATTTGTATCAAATTATATGATGTAATTTAGTCCATGTAGGTCTAAAGATGGAGTTGTCATCACATGAAGTGTAAATAAAACATCATCCAAATTGATATCCTTTATAAAATAATTTTTAATTTGCTCTCATTTTTCTTGTTTACTTTATTGCTTTTGATTCATGATAGTTCATATGCATTTCAAAGTGGGAGAAACGTATAAAGGTGAAAAGTGCATATATAATATTTTTCTTCATTTATTTGTCTTTATTTTATCCTTTCTCTATAACACACTATTTTAGTTATTAATTTGTGTATTATTGCTCAGGAGTTGGAATTTAGCCTAAACCTATATAGAACCCAAGTCCATGTTCCCCAATAAAATTTATCCAATGTGTCATGGTCCTCCCTATTAAACTATTTATTGATCATTTCACATATTTGATATATCTATTTCATAATTATAATTTCTAATTTGATTGGTAATCAAGTATTAGGAACTAACACTTTCTTGAAATGATACTTGAAATATTTTTGGACAATTAAATCTTATACAAGTTTGGTACATAAAATTATTTACCCTATGATGTTTTCATATCGATACAATGATCAAGTTTTTCATTAATATAAAATATATTGATGATACTAAGTTAGGGTATGGTTATTGTTTTAAGCATAGTTGAAAAACTCACCAAGCCCAAAAAACATGACTTGGAAAAAACTTGACAAAAGCTTGGAAAAACTCGGCAACTTAAAAAATTGCTTAAATTTCATTAAAAACACTTTTTTTTTTGCAAAATTCAATGATAAGATGCATCCAATGAATCAATAAATGAGTACATAAAAGAAACAAGTTGAGTCTAGTTGTTTTTGATTGATTTGAAAGAAAATTGGGTACAAAATGGCATCCTCATGTGGAATGCGCTAATACTGATAGTCTGAAACAAAATGAAAATAGCAAATTGTTTTTGTAAAACTGAAAGTAAATACTACTTTAATATATTTTACAAATTTACATCTTCCTCTTCCCATGTCAAGTGAAAACTAGGGGGAGGTAGAACTAGAAGATACTATAGATGAAGACTTGTAGGAAAACTTGGAAACTTATAGAGTACCTATAAAATCAAAATGAAATGGAAATGCCTTTTTAGCGGCTGCGGGAGACCTTTTTTTGGACGGGCGAGTTTTGTTTTTTGCAGACTCATCAAGTTTTTGGTGAAAAATCGCCAAAAATTCAACGAATTTTTCTCCTTTATTTGGCGAGCAACTTTAGATAGTAAATGCAGGAAAAACTTTCCATAAAAAAAAACTCGAGAGTTTTTTTAAAACTCGCCAATTACTCAGAGAGTTTTTCAACTATGGTTTTAAGTGTAAAACAATTATGCATTTATAGACTAGGATTAATTATGAATTCCAAGGTGATAATGGAAAGTGAATGTTCATTCTATGTTTTGGGTAACTATTAAGTTTGGAATGATGATTTAAGAAAAATTGGTAGTTACTATCTATGTTAGTTGTAGATAATTCATTTTGGTATTAACTATAATTCTAACTATAAACATGTATTTTCTATTAAAAGGGATAAGTCCATCATAAATTTATTATAAGATTAAATTTTAGGTTTGAAATCTTCTATTTATGTAACAATGTGATAAATGATAAATCACTTGATTAATAATTTAAATAGATGTATATATTTAATAAAGTTAAATTTATGTGTATATGTAAATAAATACCCATAGTTGTGGATATATATATATATATATATATATATATATAAATTTATATGTGTCTATATAATGGAACTATAATTGAGTATTTTATTATTCATATGCTAAAACTTTAAACTAAACACTTTAAGCTAAAGTATAGGTTTAAAAAATTTAAATAAAATGTAATATTATTAACATATGACCCTTGAGGTGTTACCAAAAGAACTTAAAACCACATATGTAAATATAATATAAATCTTCATCTAGGACATATTGACTTGAATCCAACACCTCATGGCTAAGTACAGTAAAATAATATAGATGATACTCAAGTTATTTTTTATTTTATATAATCATTAAAAAACTAATAGAACACTAAGAATATATGATGGAGAATTAATAAGAGGATCAAACAGATTATTATACAACATAGAGAATACATATGCATAACTATACATTGGTTGTTTATCCAATTAACTAACATGTGGACTCTTCTTGTATGCATTAAAATTATGTAAATATTGAAAATTTTAGAAAGGCCTACACATATGAATTAGGTTAATCTTATTCTCATCTAGTTCACTTAATTTTAATTTTTAGGTTGCAAGTTACCAATTTCTTATTATATATGAAAGGAATCCAGTTACACAAAAACAACTCCCTATGCCAATCTAATATAGGAGAGGGTTGCAAATAATTCATTAAAACCTCTAACTATTATAAAAACAAAAGACACATTCAAATTAATGTAATTAGATAGATAAAATGTGTAAACCACAACACATAAATTTTATGTGGGATAACCCTTTTGAGAATAAATCCACACTCCAAACACCTAACCCAATTGTATTATTTAGTAAATAAGAATTACAACACAATAAAAAATATTATGCTCTTCAAGGATTGTCAACACTATATTCAAAATTTGGAATAATTCTAACAACATAATGGTAGATCAAGAAATAATTAACATGTCATGTAAAATAAGCTAACACAACAAGTATATATAGATGAGCAAGATAGGCACCCAAAAAAGTACCCTTAATCTTTTGCAAATCTAATATCTGTAAAATATATACAAATGAACTTTAACTCAACCTGCTAATCCAAAATAATCCTCATCTTGGGCATCCATATCCAAGAAAAATATATCATCCATATCCTATCCATATTGTATCCATACTATGGATGCCTAAAGAAAATAAAGCTAAACCGCTTTATTCTTCTTCAATTCTAATATAGAAGCTACTAACCGAGAGTCTCAAGTCAACATAGGAAGTTTCCAAAATAGTTTTATCACCAAGATGGAAACATGTGATATCATCCTCCTAAAAATAGGACCTCTAAGAGTGGGCACCAACTTCCTAAGAATAGGAAACTTGTCATATCTCATCACCTGCCATGTAGGATGTCATCTCAACAATAGGATAAATCAATATGCACCTAATACTAAATTAATTAATGCTAGGAGTCAAAGGTTGAGACACCTTAATCCCAAAATTATCACACTTTTTGAAGACTTATCAAGATTCTACTACAATCAACTACTCAAGGCCCTTAGGCGTATGGAATAAAACACCATCTAAATTTATATATGCTCACTATCTTTGATAGTGCATCTACAAGATTCACCAAAGTGCCAACTTCATCCAACTTCACCTTTTCGTCTTCTACCATAGTACAAAAAAATGAATTTGAACATCAATTTTCTTTTTTTTGGCATGAAAGAAGGATTCTTTGCTAAGAAAATGACACTTTGACTATCACAAAAAATATTAATCATCTCCACATCAAAAATAATATCAAAACACAATCATTTAATCCAAATGGATTCATTACAAGCATGAGTAGCTTCCATGTACTCTACCTCTATAGTGTACAAAGTGACTATAGCTTGTCACTTACTCATCCAACTTATAGAACCACCAAACATCATGAAACATATCCACTGGTGGATCTTTTTCTATCAATGTCACCTACCCAATTTGAGTCGACATATCCATGAATAATGAATAAATTTCAAGGTCTAGTAAGATAACCATGAAAACATAAGGAATACTTAAAATTACCCTACAAATTCTTGAACACTCTCTTCGTTGTATCCCATTGTACATATCTAGGATTAGTCATATACCAACTAAGGACTCCCACTGCTTGAGTAATGTTTGGCCTTGTAATAACCATAACATAAATAATACTTCCAACTACACTTGCATATGTTACTCTAGACATGTCCTCCATCTTGGTAGGATATTTTAGATAATCCTCCACATAAATTTGTGTCCCCTACAACACAATAACAACTAACTTTCTACAAGTTTTCATACCTAATCTCTCTAACATTAAGTTCACATGCTTTCTCTAGCTTAACCAAATATTTTTTATAGCTCTATCTCTTCTAATATCCATCTCCAAAATATACCTCATCACACATAGATCCTTCATTATGAACTATGTTCAACTGAGACTTTAAATCTGAAATAGTACTTTTACCATTCCAAGAAAATAGCATATCACCTACTGTAGTGTAGAAAAATGTACACCTTTACATTTTCACTCTATGTTTGCATCCCCTTGATTAATTGGACTTAATTAAGCCTATAATTGGCCCAATCATGCATTTAAAAGCCAAATTAATCTTGTTTTTTAAAAGGGAAACTTGTATTAAACAATTGCAAACATCAATTAAATTGCCTTGAAAATTTTGTATTGGATTTAGGTCCTAGGACCCATTAGCACAAGGGTGAATGGGTCCCCTTTAGATTCTAGAACCTAATTTAAAATATGTTTTTGGTAGTACTTTTATGATCCCAATTCAAGTTGCAATTGTCAGCTTTTGAATTTTAATTGTCGGGAAATTAGAAAGTTGTCTATAAATACATAATCTTTTTATCAATTCAAAACATCTAGCGAGAAGGAAACTTTCATATGAGAAAATATTATTGTCAAGAGCATTGAAGAGAAAATTTATCAGTCATCTACAACAACATTCAAGATCCTATCATAATGTCAAAGTTTATGTGTGTTCATGCATGTTTTTGGAGCTAACATTGTGATGTAGGTTTCAAGCATTCAAGTCAAGATTCAAGCTATCAAATCAAGCATCCAATCAATCCATTCATGTAAGATCAAGACATTGGAGATAATTGTTAGATTTCATTCCTCTAAGGATCTCCATTCAAGGGTTTGGTGAGTTACAACATAGCATTATTCATTCATGTTTCATTTCATTTCAAGGTTTAATTACCAAAACGGGGTTTGACCAAGGCAAACCCCCATTCACCAAAAATAAACAATCTTTCCCTCTCTTGTGTATGTGCAGATCTTAGGTTGAAGAAAGGGTTGGAATTTAATATCTCAAAAGTGCAAAATTGCAAAAGTTGTCAAAAATGCAAAGTTGTCACAAAAATTTGTCAAGGCCATGAAAACTAGATCCTGGATTTATTTCTGACATTTTTGTAGTGAGAAATTTGGGAAAAGGCATCTCAGATCCATCTCTAGAGGCTCCTAAAAAATGAGGAAAAGTTTTGTACAAGGACCCATTGGCCATTTTAGGATACTTTGCAACACTTTTGGTGACAGGTTTTTAGTGTCTTACCTTCTTCAAATTTGTCGAAAGTTTTTTATTTTTGCTAGAGTTATGCTTCATCTACATGATTTAGGTCTTACATTGGAGATTTAAGTTCATTTGCTATTTTATTTTTATCTCTCAAAAGTTTTGTTCAAGAATATTTGACCTCGTCCTCTATCATAAGAAAATTTTCAAGATCTCCAATTGGGTTGACTCACCTAGGGTTGAAAGCTAATCCTGCCATTGGGGGATCTCATTTCCTAATGAAATAGGAGAAAGGTCCATGAAACCCCATTTTTTATATTCTATTTTTAGTAAATTATTTGTGAACCCTCATTTTAATAAAGAACCTATTTTTCTATGTTTCATTTTGGTGAACCTGACATGAATACACTATAAATTTTCTGATTTGGAGTCCATTCAAACCCTAGATCTAGGATTTACATTAGTTTGCATTGAATTGCATTAGTTTGCATTTCATTTATGGTTGTTAAAATTGCATTATTTTTCATCTCATATAGGTTTTTAAATTTGCATTTTACATTGTTTAAAATCTCAAAAATCTAAAAAAAATTATATGCATATTACATTGATTTGCATAGTACTTGCATATTAGTGTAGTTTCAATCATTTACATTAGAATATTTACTCAAAATTACATTTCAAAAAGTGTCACTTTGTTCATCATTTAGCACTAATTTCATTTCCATTAGGACACCAAAATCTGAAAACAAATTGTCATAGAAACTACAGTTTGCAAGTTCTTTAAACAAAAAGCACAAATAATAACTCAGAATTTGCATTTTTTCATTTTTAAAAACCCTGTACAAGGTGCCATTCACCCTTGGGTTAATGAGCCCTTTACGACCTATCAAAACCATCTTTCCTGGGTATTTTTGTGATTTTCTGCACTTCCTAGATCTACTAGTAAATCATTGTTTCAGTCTGTCAATTTTTAGAAATTCTTATTTTATGCATTCAGTTTAATCGTCCATTTAGTTTAGGTATTTTAAAGCATTCCAAATTTATTTCAGTGTTGAAAATCATCAGATTTGTAGGACAATTGTTTACATTTTTGAAGCAATGCACAAGTTGGATAGTTTACTTTTCATTTTGGCACACAATGTTAGTATCTTTCCTTTCCAAGTATGCCATCAAAAAGCTCAATAACAAGCATGCTATTCATTCTTCCAATATCTTTCCTAGTTATGAGATTCTCTTAGTGCAAGAGAGTGAAATTGTGGATACATTCCTTAATTCTCCCTTGCCTATCCTTCACTCACCCCTAATATCTCTCCTATTTGTGAGAATGGCGTGAGAGAAGAAGATGCAATCATAGACAATCATGACAATCATAGTTTTTCCTCTCCTAATACCTCTCCTACTTGTGACGAAGGTATCTTGGTGTTAGAAGATACACTCATTGAGAGTCATGACAATCTTGTTTTCTCCTCCTAAAAAATTCTCATAATTGGGAAGATATTATGGAATAAGAGGATGAGATCATTCACACATTTCTTAACATCACCTTGCCTAGTCTCCATTCATCTCCTACTTGTGATAGTATTTTAGTGAAAGAGGGTGCAATCATAGATAACCTTGAAAATAATATTTCTTCTTCTCCTAATATCTCTTCTATTTGTGAAGAAGATATTTTGGTGTTGGAATATCCACTCATTGAGTGTCATGAGAATCATGTTTCTCCCTCTCCTTAAAGCTCTCCTATTAGGGAAGATATCATAATGCAAGAGGATGACAACATTGATACATGTCTTTCAAAAAATATTAATGTAGCTTCCTTAGATGAATATGATAAGGTGACATTAGACTTCCCCTCGATAAAAGATCATCAAAATAAGGATAAGCTCGTTGAAGTTCTAAACATTAGATCTCCCTTGATTATTAGACCTCCTAAGAGTCCTCTAATCATTGGACCTCCTAATATTTCTCTAATCATTGGACTCCTAAGAGTCCTTTAATTATTGGACTTCCCAAGTCATCTCCTCAGCCACTTCTTATCATAGGACCACCACAACACTAACCAAAACCTCTAGGAGCTATCTTAAATTTTGCATGGCAACTCACTAGTAAAAATGTTTCATAGTAGTTGAGTTATAATATCATTGCTAATACATATAACACAAGGAACAATAGGAAACCACAAACCATACCTACTTCATTACCATTACCTCAACCTATCTTTCCTAGCACTCCTTGTCTACCTTTGTATAAGATAAAGGAGTATGATCTTGTGGAACAACTTAAAAACACTCCTGCAAATATTTTCTTATGGGATCTTATTCAAGCTTCACCTAATTACCATAACATGCTTCAAATGCTTTACAAAAGTTTCTTATCCCTCCTAGTGCACAACCAAATGATGTAGCAGCCCTAATTCAAGGTATGAACTCAGTCAAATTAGACATTACATTCCATCAAGATGAGTTACCTCTTGTAGTATGTGGCGAGTGATCATGCTATACTGTACACCCGACATATATCCTTGTCAGGGTCTGAGGTTAGGTCTGGCCTCATGCGAGGGTTTAGGGGCAGGAGCCCCCAAGAAAAAAAAAATTCCCATTTTTTCGCGTCGTCGCCGAAAAAGGAAAAATCACCGAAAAGAAAAAAATTGACTTTGTAAAAACCCTAATTCTGGAAACTTCTAAAAAGATTGTTATAAGCGGTTTGGATGGGGGTTGCAGTATGGCATTATTAGCAAGATTGTAATATGTTTTACACTGGATAATAAAATCATTGGATGGCTACGGTTTTGTGGATGTAGCCTAGATTGGGTGAACCACGTTAAATTATTTGTGCTGCCTTGTTTCTGCTATAATTTTCTTTGTGTTTTATTTCTTTGTTTTATTGATCAAATCTGCATTTAACTGTTAGATATCTTTTTTTTTACCCTAACATTACCTCCATTAGAAATTCAAAAATAAAATGAGGCTTTGATGATAGTGGCTAAAATTAATAAATGTGTAATAAAAATAACTCTCATTGATAATGGTTCAACACTCAACATTTGTAGTGTAAACCTTTTGGATAAAATTGGAGTGGAAAAGACTAAAATTCAACTAGATTCTTTATCTATCCATGGATTTGATAGCATGGGAAACATTCTCTTGGTGTGATAACATTACTTATTAAAGCTAGTAGGGTTACATTTCAAACCCCTATCCATGTCATGCTTGGTAATATTTCATATAATCTCCTCTTAGGTAGGCCTTGGATTCATACAATGAATGTGGTTCCTTCAATGTTACATCATCTAGTGAAATATGTTTACAACAACAATGTTTACACAATCAAGGTTGAACTTGAACCAAAAAGTTGATTGCACACTAAGAAAGACAAGGAAATTCCTTTGAAAACATTGATACCAACTTCAAAAGTAGAACCCATGCAAGAGGAATAAAAAGAGAAGAATATTGAAGAAGTCACAAAGCTATTGGATGATGATTTGGGTTCACTGGATTTCACACCTACATTCATGGGAAAATACAAGATTACACACAAAATAGGAAAAGAGAAAGAAACAAACATAATATCCACATGAGCTAAGTCATCAAAAGCCCATGATCCCACAAATTTTAGAAAAGAAGGAGAAAACAACAATTATACATCTGCATATGACGAGTGTGATCATGACAAACCATCAAATCCAAAATAAATGGAAAAAATTTATGGAAGAGCTTATAATTTTTTTAAATAACTTGGCTATAATGGAAAAGGATGTGGTGCTAGAGAACAAGGTATTTGTGTCCCTATTGAGCCTAGCACACAAGAAACAACTAGTGGTCTTGGTTATTGTCCATCGAAAGAAACAAAAGAATCAAAGAAACATTTTCTTAATATCAGTGTCACCACACAAAACACTCCTAGGACATATTCAAACACATGTCTTAGTAATGATTGGAGTTCATTACATTTTACACCCTCCTTTACGGGAGAGTACAAAATCTCACAATCTAAATAGTCTTGTGTATGTATGACACCTTGTACTAAGTAAAAAATATCTTTGCCACAAAATAAAGGAACATCTTCTACTATTGATCAAGAGGATACCTTGTCGAGGTTTCTCCAAGCTCTCTTGATATCTCTCCCTCCAAGAACATGAAATAAATTTTACAAAAAAAGATCATTTTGTGCATATCATCAAGTTCATGGTCATTCAACTAATGAATGTAAGGCTTTGAGTAATAAAATTCAACATCTCAAGGATTGTTGTGCTCTTCCTTGTGTTGAAGCACCTATTTCCTCTAATTGATATTGGTTTTCATCCTATCATATTGCTCATAACTATTTGGCATTGGTAGCTTTATGTCTTTCTCATTGACATTCATGGTGGTACAATATTAGGTGCAACCACATTTCTCTTGGCAGCAACATGATAGTTCTTGGTGGTTATCTTTGTCTCTATGATTGGGGGGCAGGGATACTAGTTTTGGGAGGTGTGCAATGTATTTTCAAGGATCCTCTCTTTCTCTCCTTAAAATACCAACATAGCAAGTATGTTGACATTTTAAGTGAGGGAATATTGTCCCCCATTCATTGTTTACATGCCTCTTAGTGATTATATCATGCATCTCCTAGGAAGTGTGATCATTACATTGGCATTATTTTATTTTGTCATTATCTATTTGCACCCCCTTAGGTGAGTTTTGTTTTACACCCCCTGAGGTGAGTTTTTTTTGACATCTTGCTTCATTTTTTCACAAAAAATGAATTTAGTGTAGCATTAATAGAGCATATTGATCATGTTGTGGTTCCTTATCAAAATTATCAGGGGGTATAACTTTTGGTATGGTTGATACATGCGAGCCTATAGACCTAGCATGACTTTCCCATCAACCACCTTTTTGTGGGTACATACCAACTGAGTGTGTGTTTCTCATTGTCTTGGGGGCTCACCTAGTGTATACCAGACTACACTAGCCCTTGTGAGTTTATTTTTCATGGGAAATTAGCATAACATAACTTTCTTTCTTGTGGAGACATGTATTTTATAAGTGATTTTACATCCTTATGAGTGTATTTGATGGAACTGGCATAATACAACTTGCTAGTTCATCTTTCTTTCCTCTCTACATTAATTTTGGCATTTTATGCTTGTGTATCTTGTCTTTCTACTTCATATCATACATTCATGTGTGTCCCTTTGTACTTATGTTGGTTTTCCATGGGATATTACACCTTGGGGGATTGGCCACATCCTTGATCTTTGTCATCTTGTCCCATTGACATTTGTGCATTTGTCTACTTTAGTGTGAGTTTTAGCATAGGGCTCATCCTCTCACTAAAGTGGGGGATAAATGAAGTGTAGAAAAATATACACCTTTACATTTTCACTCTATGTTTGTATCCCCTTAATTAATTAGACTTAATTAAGCCTCTAATTGGCCCAATTATGTATTTAAAAGCCTAATTAATCCCATTTTCTGAAAGGGAAACTTGTATTAAACAATTGAAAACATCAATTAAATTTCCTTGAAAATAGTTTGTCCCAAATTTAGGTCCTACGACCCATTCGCCTAAGGGTGAATGGGTCCCATTTAGATTTGAGAACCCAATTTAAAATTTGTTTTGGTGGTATTTTTATGATCCCAATTCAAGTTGAAATTGTCAGCTTTTGAATTTTAATTGTTGGGAAATTAGAAAATCATCTATAAATACATAGTCTTTTATCAATTCAAAACATCTAGCAAGAAGGAAACTTTCATATGAGAAAATATTATTGTCAAGAGCATTGAAGAGAAAATTTCTCAATCATCTATAGCAGCATTCAAGATCCTATCATGATGTCAGATTTTATGTGTGTCATGCATGTTTTTGGAGCTAACATTGTGATGTAGGTTTCAAGCATTCAAGTCAAGATTCAAGCTATCAAATCAAGCATCTAATCAATACATTCATGAAATATCAAGACCTTGGAGAGATGTGTTAGATTTCAATCCTCTAAGAATTTCCATTCAAGGGTTTGGTGAGTTGCAACATAACCTTGTTCATTCATCATTCCTTCCATTCATGTTTCATTTCATTTCAAGGTTTAATTACGAAAATGGGGTTTGACTACGGAAAAACCCCATTCACCAAAAACAAACAATTTTTCCCTCTCTTGTGTATGTGCAGATCTTAGGTTTAAGAAAGGATTGGAATTGAAGATCTCAAAAGTGAAAAATTGTAGAAGTTGTCAAAGTTATCACAAAAAGTTGTCAAGGCCACAAAAACTCAGATCTCGGATTTATTTCCAATTTTTTTGTAATGAAACCTATGGGAAAAAGGCATCTCAGATCCATCTCTAGAGGCTCCTAAAAATTGAGGAAAATTTTTGTACAAGGACTCATTTTCCATTTCAAGGAGCTTTGTGACACTTTTGGTGGTAGGTTTTTAGTATCTTACCTTCTTCAAATATATCAAAAGTTTTTTATTTCTACTATATTTATGCTTCATCTACATGATTCAATTCTTACATTGTATATTTGAGTTCATTTACTATTTTATTTTTATCTCCCAAAAGTGTTGTTTAGGCATATTTGACCCTGTCCTCTATCATAAAAAAATTTGCAAGATCTCCAATTGGGTTGACTCACCTAGGGTTGAAAGTCAATCCTACCATTGGGGGATCTCATTTCCTAATGAAATAGGAGGAAGATAGGTTCATAACACCCCATTTTCCCATTCCATTTTTAGTAAATTATTTGTGAACCCTCATTTTAATAAAGAACCTATTTTTCTATGTTTCACCTATATATAATGCAATCATGAGAATGTGACTATTATCACATTTGAAATACAAAATTGGTTAGATTTAGATCTCATGAATTCTAAAGCCTTGACACATAGGTGTCAAATATTTGGTACCACATTTGACAATATTGATGTAAACCATACAAAGACCTTTTTAACTTGCACACCATATTTTATTTACCTTTAACCACAAAATTCTTTGGATATGACATATTTCTTCCTCCAAGTCACCATGAAGTAAAATTATCTTCACATCCATTTGTTCCACTTCTAGATCATACACTACTTTATGTGATAGAAATAACTAAATAAATGTCAACTTCACAATAAGAGAGGAAACATCGCCATACTCAATTCCCTCCACTTAAGAATACCCCTTAGTGAACAACTATACCTTATTCTTCTCAACACTACCATCTAGATCATATTTTCTCTTAAACACTCATTTACATCCAATAGGTTTTTTTCCTTTGGGAAAGGGAACCAAATCCCTAGTATCATTTTTATTCATTGCATTCACCTCTTCATCCATGGATTCTATCCATGAATCTACTTCATTCATAGTCATATCCTCTCTAATATTCCTAGGCTCATGATTGTTAGCAATCAAAGAAAAAATACAACTAGAATCCAATAATGAATAATCAAAATTTTCTATTTTTCGCCTAACATGTGTAGACTTCCTCAATTACTGAGGTTGTAGTGCCCCTCCAATTGTTGCACTTTCTTTCAGATTGTTTTTGTTCTGTTGGTAGTTGATTTAGTGTGTTTATGATGACGTGTCTAATTTTTTTATCATGTAGTATTGTAAGTTAGTCTTGGTGAAGGAGACAGTGTAGCATTACTCACTCATGAGTACCCTGCTACATTGCGACTCTCTTTTGCAGTGTGTGTCGATATATGATGATATGTTTAACAGTGTTGTTTGATGCAGCTTACAGGTACTGGGCATCATCTCCACCTGCTTGTCGGTTCTGAGCATTCCCTAACCCAATGGAAATATGTGGCTATAGAGATAGTGTCAGGTCCATCATTAGCCATCGTTCTTGATTGAACAAGTATTTGTTTGTCACCCATTGTTTCTATTTGTCATTTATTTCCGTCATGTTGTTCTTGTTTTCGTCATGAATGGAAATTGATTGATTAATTAGTTAAATGGTTATTTATAAGTTATTTGAATTAATTGATGTTATCAAAATGTTAAATTAAAATATTGATGGGTAGATAATTTAATAATTAAATTGTATTGTTGTTGTGAAAGGTTTGATTAATTTAATTAATCAAACAAGATATATTTATTTAAATGCAATTGTTAGTTTTGCATAATATAATATTTATTTATTTATTGTGCAAGTTTAAAAATGTTTGAAAAAAAAGATATTAATGAACAGTTGTTTCAACAGAAGATGTTAAAATATCTCAAAACTTGACTTTAAGTTAGAAATGTTATCTTGAGTGTTTATTTAGTTTGAACTAAATGATCAATTTGATTTGCATGCTGACTTTGAGATAAGTTTAGCAATCATGAGTTAATTGGATTTGAATTAAAAGCTTTTGGTTATGCAACTATTGGCGAAACAAGGATAGACAACTGGGAGGGGGGAGGTGGGTGAATTAGTTGTCACAAAATACTTAAACTTTTCAAACTTAACTTAATCTCAGATTTGATGAATGAAAAATAAACCACAGATAATCAGCACATCAGAAACACATAGAACACCAATATTTTTTACGTGGAAACCCTGTTAGGGGAAAAACCATGGTGGATGTCAGTCCACAATATTATACCCTGTTAAAAGTATAATGGAGAATAATGGGAATGCACATACATTCAGGCACACTTCCTAGTGCTCACTCCTCAAATACAAGAGGGCTCACTGCCCAAATAAGACACATTTTCTTACAACAATTCAGATTAGATCTATAGGGTATGAACTGAGAAAATAGCTTCTACAAAAGCCTGATTATAGTTCTGGTTAAGCACATAAACACTCCTTCACACTTCGCTTAAAATTCTACACACTCTGCTCTGCAATCGAATGATTAGATCACTATTCACACTCTTTCTCTTTCTCTGGAACTTCTTCACTACATAACTTCACACAAACAACCGCTCTTATATATCCACAACATGGAATTATATCAACAACTTTGTCAACCAAAATAAATAATAAAACATATACACAATGTCGGCCCAAATTTACAAGTAAATTTTTAATGTGGATCAAACACCGTTGGCCACAACATAATGAAGACTTAAAACAATATCCTTGAGCATGTAAAACATTCAAATTTTAATCTCCAAGGATCCACAACACGTTACAACCACCATGTCAGCCAAGAACATGAAAACCCAAACACACAAGAAAAAAATCACGGACCACAAGCACATCAATCAACACAGACATGCAACAAAGATAGAGCATGATCTAGAACCATCCACAAGCATCAAGAATCATCAGAGAAGCATCTGTAGCAATTGAAATTACTAGAATCACATCAACTTCAATCAGGAACACTAACTGAAGCCACAGAAAAACTGTCAAAACACAACTATTCATAACACGATTAAATCTTCATCGCAGACCTCTAAAACATTCGGTGGATAAACTAGATACACTTAGAAATTAACCCTTTAGTCCACAATGATTGATTTTCAACGTACTGAGCAAGACAGCTTAATGACTTTCACCATTCCACTATCAACTTGCAACTCTTTCTTTAACAATTTTCTCAATATCCTCGACATATACATCCTACAGTACATCAATGCTAATAGTGTTGACATCAATGACAACCACATATCAACAACACAACCACAAAATCCAACAATCTCCCCCTTTGGAATTGATGGAAAAACATGATGTGAAAACCACCATCAACGCAACTCTCAATCAACACTTACTCCCCCTTAGATTCAGACTCTTCTCCTCATGTTTTTTTTCACATTGCTCTTCCCCCCCTTTGACATCAATGGAAAAGATAAGCATTATCTTTGCACATACAAGCTTTGAACCACATATTTGCACATCTGACTACTCCACCTGAGTAGCAGCCACAAAAACATCAATCTGGATCAAAATATAGTTATGAAGCACATGGATTGATGCAAGTAAATGCATCTCTAGTTCTTATCAGGAGGGGTAATCACCTATAGCATCCCTTTGAGATACTCAAAAGTGTCCTTTGGAAATAGCTTGGTGAAAATGTCTACAATCTATTCTTTGGTAGGCACATACTCTAGTCTAACTTCTTTCTCACTCACTCTCTCCCTCAGGAAGTGAAACTTGATTGATATATGGTTGGTCTTAAAGTGTAGCACCTGATTCTTCAATATTTTTATTGCACTTGAGTTGTCATAGTATATGGAAATAGGATCATCATATACTACTCTGATATCTTTCAGCATCTGTTTCATCCACAACACTTGAGTACAATTATTTGTAGCAACAATATACTCTACCAACTATAATAAAATGAACACAGCATCTTTTATTTTTAATGTGATACATTATTTCACAACAATAGAATCCTTTTCTAGCTAACATTGATTTAAACCAACAAAACCAGTTCAAATCCACCATTAGAAGCACAGCCCCAAACACTACAAGAAAAAATTCACGCAACCACATGTCATCAAGAACACAGTGCAACAGCATAGAGGATCTAGAACCATCCACAAGCATCAAGAATCATCAGAGAAGCATCTGTAGCAATTGAAATTACTTGTAGAATCACATCAACTTCAATCAGGAACACTAACTGAAGCCACAGAAAAACTGTCAAAACACAACTATTCATAACATCGATTAAATCTTCATCGCAGACCTCTAAAACATTCGGTGGATAAACTAGATACACTTAGAACATTAACCCTTTAGTCCACGCTTTGATTTTCACGTATCTGAGCAAGACAAAGCATTAATGTTCAAGAGAAACCTATCAACTTGCAACTCTTTCTTAACAATTTTCTAAATATCCTGACATATACATCCTACAGTACTATCAATGCTAATAGTGTTGACATTCAATGACAACCACATATCAACAACACAACCACAAAATCCAACAATCTCCCCCTTTGGAATTGATGGAAAAACATGATGTGAAAACCACCATCAACTCAACTCTCAATTTCAACACTTACTCCCTTAGATTCAGACTCTTTCCTATGTGCTCACATTGCTCTTCCCCCCCTTTGACATCAATGGAAAAGATTAATTATCTTTGCACCCAAGATCTTTGAACCACAAATTTGCACATCTGACTACTCCACCTGAGTAGCCACAAAAACATCAATCTGGATCAAAATATAGTTATGAAGCACATGGATTGATGCAAGTAAATGCATCTCTAGTTCTTATCAGGAGGGGTAATCACCTATAGCATCCCTTTGAGATACTCAAAAGTGTCCTTTGGAAATAGCTTGGTGAAAATGTCTACAATCTATTCTTTGGTAGGCACATACTCTAGTCTAACTTCTTTCTCACTCACTCTCTCCCTCAGGAAGTGAAACTTGATTGATATATGGTTGGTCTTAAAGTGTAGCACCTGATTCTTCAATATTTTTATTGCACTTGAGTTGTCAATAGTATATGGAAATAGGATCATCATATACTACTCTGATATCTTTCAGCATCACTGTTTGCATCTCACCACACTTGAGTACAATTATTTGTAGCAAGCATATGCAATAGTCTATCCTAACTTAGCAATAGATAGGGAAATGGAATTCTACTTTTTACTCAACCAAGACACCAGTTTCTTCCCTAGGAAGAAGGCACCACCACTAGTGCTTTTCCTATCATCTACATCTCCTTCCCAATCCATGTCAGTATAAGAACTCAAGGTAAGATCATCATCTTTAGGATACCAAAGCCCAAAATCAACTGTTCCTTTTAGGTATTTGAAAATTCTCTTTACAACAGTCACATGAGATTCTTTTGGATCAGCTTGATATCTAGCAACCATACACACAACATTCATGATGTTTGTTTTGGTCTGAGTTAAGTAGATCAATCCACCAATCATTGACCTATATATTGTTTGATTTTCCTTAGGATAATCATCATTTTGTGTTAACTTGCATTCGATTACCATGGGTGTACCAACAGGCTTTGAGTCTTCCATGCCAAACTTCTTCAACAACTCTCACATATTTGGACTGAGATATGAAAATCCCATTGTCTAACTAAGTGACTTGCAATCCTAGAAAGAACTTTATCTCTTCAATCATACTCATTTCAAATTCACTTTTCATTTCATCAACAAACTTCATACATAGATCATCATCACCTCCAAAAATAATGTCATCAACAAAGACTTCAATAATGAACTCTTTATCATGATTTAACTTAAAATATAGGTTGTTGTCAGCAATACCTTTATTGAATCCAAGCTTTAGTAAGTATTTATTTAGTCTAGCATACCAGGCTTTGGGGGCTTGCTTAAGTCCATACAGAGCTTTCTTCAATCGACAAACCATGTCTTCCTTATTAGTCAGTTGAAAACCATCCAACTATTCAACATATACCTCTTCTTCTAACTCACCATTCAGAACTCACCATTCAGAAAGGTTGACTTCACATCCATTTGATAGACTTTGTAGTTATTATATGTGGCATAAGTAAGAAATAATCTTACAGCTTCAATTCTAGCAATAGGGGCAAAGGTTTCTTCAAAATCAATACCTTCCATTTGTGAATACCCTTTACATACTAGTCTTGCTTTATTCGGAACCACTTCACCTTGTTCATTCAGCTTATTTCAAAAGACCCATTTAGTACCAATCACATTTTTATCTTTAGTTCTAGGAACAAGAATCCATGTATCATTCTTTTCAATATGCATTAGTTCTTCCTTCATAGCTTCCATCTAGTGTTCATCATTACAAGCTTCATTGACATTTTTAGGCTCAGTCTTGGAAATCAGACAATACTCTTCTGCAATCCTTCTTTTATTCTACACACCTTTATTCTTATCTCCTATAATTTGATCTTCAGAATGATTTAGCTTTACATACCTTAGAATTTTAGGATTCTCTCACACTTCTGGTTCTTCTGTTCTTTCTTTTGTACTTCCATTTGTCTCTCCTTCCTAACTTTCTTGATTTACTAAAACAATATGAACTTGATTCTATGTCTGAGCATTCTTCCTTTTTTCTATACTATGTTGTTGGTCATCTGAATCATATCCATAGTATCTAGATGATCTAGCAGAGTCCTCATCAACTTTAACATTTGCACTTTCAACCATTTTTCTCAATCTTCTATTATAGCACTGTTAAGCCTTTCTTTTAGTAGAGTAACCTAGAAAGATTCCTTCATCACTCCTTGCATAAAACTTGCCTATTTCCTCATCTCTCTTAATATAACACTTGCTTCCAAAGATCTTAAAATTTTTAATAGTAGGCTTATAACCAAACCACAACTCAAAAGGAGTCTTACTGGAAATACCATTGACATTTACCCGGTTTAGAGTGTACACAACAATGCTTACAACTTCTCTCCAATAGATGTGAGGCACATTTCCTTCCAACATCATTGTTCTCGCAGAATCCAGAATTGTTTTGTTCTTTCCCTCTACAACTCCATTCTATTGAGGGGTTCAAGGAGAAGATAACTATCTTTTGATTCCATGCTCTTCACAGAAAGAATTGAACTCCTAGGAGGTGAACTCACCACCTTTTTCTGACCTTAGGCATTTGATCTTCAAACCTGTCTCATTCTCTACCATAACTTTGAAAATTTTGAACTTCTCTAATGTTGCACATTTTTCTCTTAAGAAAGCAACCCATATCATCCTAGAGTAATCATCAATAAGCAGCATAAAGTAATTTTCTCCTTGTAGACTTCTAATTCTGGAGGGACTGCAAAGATCAGTATGCACCAGCTCCAGTACTCCATTAGAATGATGTTGTTTCCTCCGAAAAGAAACTTTAGTATGTTTTCCCATCTCACATTCCTTGCATATTGTGTTAGTAGGCTTCACTAGATTAGGTAGATCTCTTACTGCTTGAGTGGAGCTTACCTTGACAATGTTATCAAAACTCACATGACACAGCCTCCTATGCCATAACCAGATTTCATCTACTTGAGCAATTAAACAACTTTCATTAGTAGCACTCAAGTGAAAAATATTACCCCTTGAAGTAGGAGGATAAACACACATACCCCCTTTTCATACAACTATTCTCAACCAAATAAAATGCATTGAAAATGCAACAAATCAGATTTTAAAATCTGCAACATGAACACTTGATTGTTCATTCATAATCTCCAAAAGAACATCACAATAACTTCTCCAAATTGACAATACAAATGGTGCATCCTCATGGGCTAATAATAATAGTCTCAAAACTGATATAAAATTGATGTACAACAGAAAAATAATTTAAGGACAACAACAAGTTCATTCTTTCAAATCTTCTACCAAAAATTGTGAAACAAGATCATCAAACACTTGCAAAATTCAATACAAAATATGCAACAAATCAATCATGGATTCTTAAATCCATTTGCTGCTATGCCTTCACTTCCAAACCTGAAAAAACATTCATACCAAACTGATTTCTCCTTCCCTCAACTCTCACCAAACTTCCCCTGCAAAATCCCTCTACTCTTCTCATATTCCCCTTCTTTTCACAAGCTAATTTTCTGCACTTTTTCTTGTGCAACTCTCAAGAGAAACCTACAAGTTATTTCTCCAAACTTGCTGCTATTGATTGATTCTCTTTTAATACCTTAAAGGATCCATTTTTTCTAGATTAAAACCTTTTTGAAATCCCAAATCTGCTCTTTCATTTCCCTCCAATTGTCTTTTTGAAATTCCTTAGTTTGTGCTTAAAAATCATCATTAAATGCTTCCAAATATGGCACAAAAATTTACTGCACCATATTCCATGACTTGTTGTTGTAAATTCCTCATAAAAATCAATAAAATAATCAACCAAGTCGTGCTCATTCACAATAATTTGAATACTGTAGTCATTAATTGATTTTTCCCAAAAACACTAGCTTTTATGCATTAAAGCAAAAATTTGTTTTTCTTATCTTGGGTGTCCACTCTCTCCATCCCTATTTTTTAGGGATTTTGGAATCTCAAAAATAATATTTTAAATGGAATTGAAAGTTTCCAAAAAAACCTATTCCAAAATTTCCAATTTTGAATTTCAAACTCCAAAATTACCTCGTACACTTTTTCTCACTCCAAAAATGCAATATTTAAATAAAGACCAATTATTTAATAAATTATTTTGGCCTCAACATTGCAATTTATTTACCTATTGCATAATTAAACCAAACCTTAGGAAATTAAAAATTAAATAATTTATTTTTGGTTGATGAGGATATCCCTTTGACCATGGATGCTCCTGCATCACCCCTTGCCTTTGTACCTAAAGCAATTACATTTCCAAAGCTTCCAAGTATCCTGCATCTTCCATCTTTGAACTAAAGATTGTAACCCTTGTCCACCATCTTTCCAACACTCAACAGGTTATGCTCCAAGCCTTCAACATAAAGGACATCATCATTGTTATGTTTACCACCAAGACAAATAGATCCTTCTACCACGAATCACGCCAGCATTTTTATCTCTGAATCTTACAACCCCAAATCATATTTCTCTAGACTATACAAATTTTATTATTGTCACCAATGTCATATGATGTGAGCATCCATTGTCAATAACCCACATCATCCTTTTCTTCAATTCAGGCTGCAAGAGGTTTCTCAACTTTAGTTATTGAGTAGCCACCAAACCATTTTCCTTGATAGCAATGAAAACCCTATTCATCTTCATTTCCATTTTACTTTATCAAATTCTTCATTAGTCACACCATCCTTCATCATAGTACCATTTCTTTTGAAATCTAGGATTTATTAGTCTTAGACCTAGGAACTCTTTACAGGACACCTTGAAGCAAAATGAATTTATTTTACTACAAGAAGAAACATTTAATAGGAAACTTTTCCTTTATTCTTACCTTGTCCTTTGCCTTCTTTCTTCACAATCAGTGCTTCTAGCTCTTCTACCTTCTCTTTCTTCATCTTCAAGTTGATTTCATCTCTTCCTCGTACTTGAATGTCTTACTAGATCTACTCCCCCAGAGTCATATTCTTTTTTGTTTCTTCTAGATATAGAGGCCTTCAAATGTAGATTCAATCTTGGGGGCAGAATCACCAAATTCACTCAACTCAAAGGCAGCAAGTTTACCAATCAACATATCTCTTGTCACATTTGTTACTATTTTGAGCTCTTCATATAGCATGTGCCTTTTATTTGTAAGATGGAAGGCAATGATCTGAGTACTTTAGCTACAATTTCTTGTTCATCTCCAGGGTACCACCGACACATCTACATACCCATCACAAGTTCATTTACTCTTTGCATAAAAGACGATAATATTTTCATCTTCACTCATCTATCAAAGTTTCATACTTTCCTTTCAAGATCTGTGTAGCTTAGCGACCTTCACTTTGAAGTGCATCTCCTTCATACAAAGTCTCCAACTTCTTCCATATCTCATGAGTTGTCTTCCAGATCTTTCATTCACTGACCATATTTGTTATATCTCCATTAATTTGTCGTGAGTTTTTTATAAAAACTCATTGCTTAACTGAGCATATATTCTCCTTTGCAAGGTGTGTACTATAAAGAATATTATTTCTTGATATTTAAACTTAGATGTGTATTTCCATGGTATGCACTGCAACAGAAGTTAGATATGTATGTTTAATTAAAGTTAATCAAATTAATCTTAGGGATTAGTGTAAGATAAAAGAGTGGGTTTATATTCAAAGATATATATAGTGTTATATTTAATTGAAATTTCTATTTATAGTAATTTCTTAATTAAGATTTGGAAGTATATATATATTATCTCATTATAAATTGGAGTTTTAATACTAAAGTTACTTATTAGAAGTTTGTATTCCTTAAAATGATATCTATTTTTATCAAGTTTGAATTAGAATTTTATTTTGATGTGCAATATGATTTGGGATTGATAAAGTAATATAATGATTATTGGTTTTGTTAAATGTTAAGTCTATAATTGAAGTGGAAATAAATGTTCTCTAGTTTAATGTTATTTTGTTTTGATATCTCGGTAGATATTGATGGAAATGATTTACTATACTTTAAGGGAACGGTGTTTCATGTGTTGTGGAAACTTATGTTTTCCATGAGACTTGTATGTTCTTCAAAGAATTGATTGAGTTAATTGATTTTTGCAATTCTTGTATAGGATTTTTTTGAGTCAATTCATGCATGTTATTTATGATACCTATGTGGTGAATGAGTGTATGATGTTTTATGTCATGGATAAAATGTGATCATACCCTATTCTGATTTGTGCATGTTGGCTATCCTATATGTTATGAGATCTTGTTTTTGCTTATAGGAAGAGTGGCTTTCGTTAGGGGCCAGATCCCTAAGAGGCTACTAGGGTAACCTACCGAAAGTAGTTAATCCAGTGAAAACTTAATTGAATGTACTTTGGGTTGGGTGATAATCATAATATAATAAGATAATTTGAATGCCCCACCTAGTGCCTTAATGCTTGTATAGATTAAGGGTTGATTGAGAAGGCGTGGAATGGCTTGGTCCACTACCTTGTCTTTCTAAGAGGTAATCCAACACCACATGATTTTGTTTAGGGGCCGAGAATTGGTAGAGATTGCCAAGGTAACTCTGGATGAGGGTCAGTTGTCTAGGAAGATTCACCAGGGTAACCTACAATAAACTATGTGATGACACTCTATCTTGAAGCATGTTTAAAGTCTCTTGTGTAGAGTTAATTGTTATATTATGGTCATCTTTGGAAGCATATGTTGTGATTACTATGGTTTGATGTCATTATGTTGTTATGTGATTGTCAACCATGTGATGTTATGTTTTATTCTCTTGTATGCTTTGTTTTACCTTAGTGGACCTGGCATTATCTCCTAGCATGAAGGGAGTGGACCTTAGGGTACCATGTGGTTCGGAGGAACGTGCTTTTTCCTCCATTGAGTCCCCTAGCAAGATATGCAACTCGAGATAAGATTTTTCTTGACAGGTTCTTGGATTCACTTTGTTCATGGAGTTGGACACTGAGCATTCTCGTGAACGAGATTGAAGGTTGTACATGATCGTTATTCATATTGTATACTATCTTGATAGTTATATGGGGCTTTATTGTATTATGATTTTGATGTTTTGAGATTTATCAAAACCTCACTTGATGTATCTTGACTATCTAATTAAACTTCATTTTGAATATGTAATTGGATCACACATTGATGTAATGATCTATCCTTACATATTATGTCTTTAATTTAAGGATATGATATTCTTTCTTGAGAATTTTTAAGTAGAATTGTCATGGAATCCTGAGAATGTTTGTGTATATGTCCTTGTACTCTTATTATAAGTGATTTAAAAAAAAAAAAAGTTATTTTGTTACTTTATGTGTTGTTCTCTGAGTTCCTTAGCGGGGCGTTATAGAGGTACATGATCTTCTTCTTCTTTAGAATGCTCAGAGATGCTAAAGATATCTTTATCATCATTTCCAATAGAAGAGTGTAGTTCACCTCTCATCAAAGTATGAAGTACTTGAAATACCTCCTTGTTCTATTTCTCCTCTTTCTCTAGTTGTAGCTCAACAATGAAAGATTTCATCTCTTAGAAGATTTCCAATTTAGGATTAGTGCATGTGTGTTTCTTCCCAGTGGTAGTACAATTCCTAGATATCATATTATTTTTAGCCCAACACTACAAACCTTCAAATAGGAAGTTTTTTGATCCCTATTTATTAAGATAATTGATTTATCTGCACCCATTATTAGAGCAACATTTGATTTTCCTCCCTATGCTCAACTCAAAATGGAAATTGAAACAAAGGAAATTGGGGAATACAATAAATATATAAATGGGAATCTTAGACATCTCAACAAAAGATGGCTTAGAAATGAGATGAAATTTGTTGCCAAGATTCCATAGAAACTCACAAGATCATAATTCTATTCAGAAGTAAGAGAGGTCTAAAACATATGATACATGGATGTTACACTTCATTCATGTCATCCTAAAAGGAGAGGTCTTCTTGGATTGGGGACAAATTGTGTCAAACATCCTTTATGCCCAATTGACCACAATAAGGGACACTAAGCAATTATTCATGTTTTCCTATGTGGTGTATTTGATAGCTAGAGTTGGGAATTTCCTAGGACTAACTACTAAGGGAATTAGAGGAGAAGCTCTTAGGTAAAGTAATATATGGGAATTTTATCCCCAATTGGAGCTAAATGAAGTAGAGAATCATTTCAAGAGAGTTAGTGATGCTTTTATCTACCTTGTGATCAATCAAATCTCTAGAGACATAAGATTTAGAATGTCCAAGGAATCCATGATATTAATTAAGGACTGGGGGCAGTGGTTCATTTAGTTTCCCATGTCTACTTATATCAGGATATATGGTTTTTGTAAGGCACCTTACTTACTACCAAGGTGTTGTAGTGATAAGCTAATTTTAAATAAGTTTTCCAGATAGGTTATGGAAGTACACCTTATTTTTTATGTCAAACAAAAAGTAGGATTGAAATACCCTTTTCAATTAGGATTTTATGGATTTCCTTCCATTGTTGATGCTAACATTGCCCTAAATTAATTACAAGCATTAAACATAAAGCCATATGTACTTAGGGAAAATTTTGATCCAAAGGGAAAAATAAAATCCCTTAGTTCTATGTTCCCATTTCACAAACCAAAGATTGAAGGTTTTTGGGCCAACCTCCAAGATGGTTTTTAGATTAGAAAGAGAAGTTATGAAAGGTTGACCATCTTTCAAATGAAATAATTTTGGATAAGGGATGAAATACCAAAAGGGATATCAAATGACGGTCAAACCTTGGATCCAAAGTATGATATAAGTAAGGTTGATAATAAGACATTGGACCTAATTGATTGGTCAAAAAAGTAAGATCCATCTATTGAATTTGTCTCTAAGAAATTCCTTAATCAAAGTAACACATGGATTTACTTGAGAATAAAAAAAATTCAAGGGTAAGGAAACCTAGCTTAGGAGGAAGAAGCAATCTACTATAGAGGGATTGTCTTCATCAATTTCGACAAGGTATAAGAGATAGAAGAAGAGAGAAAAGGTGCAAGCACAAGAAGTTCCTGACACATAGTAGATAATGGAGAAGGTAACACAAGCCTTCAAGATAGTTTCAGTAACATATAACATTGTAGAAGCAAGGGTGGTGTCAAGTTTAGGTGTAATTCCTATTGCACAAGTCCTCCCCAACAAGGATACCCTAGGGAAATTTCTAGAGAAAGAAGTTGAAGTAGAGCCACCAATCATTGAGGTGGTAAAATTAATAGATCTTCCTTCTCCTACACCTTTAGAGCAAGAGCAACAAAATTACCCCTGCATCAAGATGAAAAAGAATGTCAAAATAGTGATAAGGTGGATATAAGACCTGACTTGCCTAAGGACACTCCTATGGATAAAGAAAATTTATCTAAAGATAAGACCATGGATACTCAACAATATGAACAAAAAGAGAAATATTTTTAAGATCAACAAGTTCATAGTGAGTAAGAAAAGCTAGATTCCTGGAGAGAAAGAAGAAGAAGGGAATATACTTATTGTTAAGGAGAAACAATAATTAATTTAAAATGTAGAAAGACAAGAAAAGAAGGATCGAGAATCCTCATCAATAACCAAGGATAGGGAACTTGAAAAACAAGAAAAATCTAGCAAATTCTAAGAGGGAAAGAAATTAGATAAACAAGTGTCTACTTAGCCTATGGATAATTATTAGTTAAATATGAATTTGGAGAAGAGGTAGTAGGTGATCATCTAACTTCTAAGTTGGCATAACACGGTTATAGAGGTGGAAAAGACCAAGCCAAAGAAAAAGGTCCAAAAATCTTTATACAACCAAGATAAATGAGTTGGGGGAGATAATAACAGAGATTTCTAGTCTCATGGCGGGGAAAGATGATAGAGAATTGCAAAATTCAGATTATCATATACCCACAATCAACCTAGGGAAACAAATATGAAGGGGAAAAATATGACCCT
This sequence comes from Sequoia sempervirens, assembly GCA_007258455.2. Taxonomy (NCBI): domain Eukaryota; kingdom Viridiplantae; phylum Streptophyta; class Pinopsida; order Cupressales; family Cupressaceae; genus Sequoia; species Sequoia sempervirens. The sequence continues at coordinate 729,532,982 of VDFB02000003.1, forward strand.
CGGATCTAGTCACTGATTTAGTCAAGGCTAGGATGACTAAGGATAAAAAGAGCAAGGATGAGCTCAAGGCACAAATTGAGAAGATCAAAACATTCTTGAAAAGGTTGGCTTCTCTAGTGATTGAGTAGGATACATCATATGGGGCTCCCATTTTTATGATTTGCAAAGAAGTGGACTCCTTAATGAGATGAGGATAAAATATCAATTTTTTAGCAAGTGGACTGAAAAGCTTAAGAAGGAAATGGAGGAATTGTTTGTTTTTGGATATCAATAATATGAAAAGGCTTATAATTTAGAAGATGAGTTGTAGAAATATATTGACAACCTAAGAGATGAAGATGAAAACTATAGGCTAAACCT
>VDFB02000003.1:729533441-729661817 GCA_007258455.2 Sequoia sempervirens
TGGTTTAGTGACAATATTTGGTACCAAAACAACAAGTTGGGTTTGGCTACCCAAATTTTATTTACTGCTCCTTTTAAGTGATTTTAATACTTGTTAAGGTATACCCTTAGTAACACCCTCTTGATTTTAAGTTGATCTTGAAGTGTAGGAGATATGATCCACTCTCATAAAGTTTTCTTAGAGTCCTCCATTATTTTATTGATATGATAATTTTACTTGCATGATGGAAATGATCACCTTGTGAGTGAGATTTGGTTCTAGGAAGTGGAGGAGTGATTTTGAGACCTAACACCTATATATTTTTTCATAACAATAAAGATATTATAAAGGGTATGAAAATATAACATGGAAGGTGTAACAACCCTGGTGTTCTACTTAGTAAAATTTCAATTTTTTCACCTCAAGTGAATGATCCATGATGTTGTAACATAGCAATGAAAAAAATTCTTATCGATAATGTAAATTACATACACCTTTGAAATAAACACTATTCCAAACTTCAATTTCATTTCATTGTAATTTCACAAATATTTCCATAACATAGATTTCATATTGAATAAACTCAAGTTTATCATTCAAAAATACATCCTCCCATATAAATGGGTACAAGATACATACACAACTCTTTTGAGCTTCATTTGGAAATAGATATACAAACCAGTCATGACCTCATTGCATTAGTACATACATTCTAGATGTATCCATTCCCTTGTGCATACACTCTAGTTGTCCCTAATATTGGCGCAAACATCTGCAAACCTTGACCACCAACTAATGAGGAGAAGCATCACTCAAATGTAGTCCCCCGCACATCTGCCACATATGGTAAGATGGCCCTACCCTTTGACAAATAGATTGGTTGATAAAATCCCATAAAAATAGTCGTTCTGATCTTAATGTTATGCCCTACAATCTAGAACCTAATCATATGGTAGCTACACCTACAAGTATGAAAATCCTAATCTAGAATGCATAAAAGGAACACAATGAATTAACAGTGCAACCAATGGAAAACTACACTACTTTGGTCAAATTATTCTCACCCGGTACTTCAAGTGACAGTCATCCTATTCACATACACTACCATAGCTCAATTTGGATTATAACCATTCATATACTATGCTTAGGAAATTTCCTTCCATAGGTAATTATTAACCTCAAAAATAACCTATTCCCCTTTTCCCAAAACACAATGGTATCTCTACCAATAAAGCATAAGCACAAGTTACCCCCTTCAATGGATATTTCAATCCCAAGTATAACATATGAGCTTTTATAGTCTACAAATTAACTTTGCATAACTTAACAAGCCATTCCCTTCAATGGACAACCTAGTCCTAGGAATAACTTTCTAAAGTATAACTACATAAGCTTCATCTTATCATAGAACAAATATTCATAAATAACTGACTCCATTCAAGAATATATCACGAAAATAATTGATTCTCATCAAGAGTATAATCTTATTATTAAATGACCTCAATCGAAGAATAATCATGTTGATAAATGATTTTACTCGAGAGTGTAATCTCCTTAGTAAAAAGGGTTATTCAAAGAGTAGAATCTTGTCAACAATATGACTTCACATCAAGAGTATAAAGCAACCAAATAGGTAACAACTCAAACTCAATAGGTAATCCCACCTATGGCTCCAATCAAGTAGTAATTTCATAAACTCAAGTGATCAACTTAATCACATAGGTGAGTCTCAACCTTGGTACACCCTAATTCCTGAATATAATCACCAATCAATCTGATCATATAGGTTAATCTAAACCTATGTGTTCTAATCAAGATAAAATAAAAAAACTAGACCAAGTAGGTTATTCTCAACCTATTGGTTCCAATGGGTAATTAAGTAAATATTCCAACCCAGTAGGTAATTCTTAACCTAGGGTTTCATTCAGTAGTAATGATCAAGTGATCATTCAAGTATAGACTAACAATATGATGTCTCATTCTTTCATATCTTTCATACTATCACCATTGATGTATTGCTAAACCTTGCCAAGTCACTTCATGGCATTGATACATTTCACATTATACATGTACTATAAACTATCTATGTGTAGAAACATCATCTTAATTCCCATATAGGGTATATAGGAGTATTAAATAAATTCCTTAAGTTATTCACCCTTTCATCAATCCTAGTATATAATAGTATTGATAACATTCACTCCTTACTATGGAGTATGTACAACACTCATAAGGAAATTATAACATTCACAATTATTTTCCTTTTATAAGAAAATAGGTCATTACTCTATTTCAATCAATCTAATGTGTTTCCAAATAAAACATAAGGCAATCAATCTTTTAGTAAAAAGATAAAACATGAAGAGAATAGAATCCCATTCCTATTAATCGCTTATTCCAAACATCTGACTGGATCTCAAGCTTGCCCCCCTCTTAAAATTAACTTAGCAACAAATCCCTCTCAATTTCTCTCACTAAAGCTTCCTCACAATAACTCTCAGCAAAACAAGAATCTCTCAATGAAAATGAAATAGAATGGAGTAGTGTAATGATGCATAGAAGAAGTGTATCCAAATGAGGTGAGAATGCCTCATATTTATACCCAAAAACCAACATCTATAGGCTACAAATAAGGCTCATGATATGACACTTCTCAACCCAATACCATCGACTCAGCTTAATATTAACAAGGTGGCAGATTTGTATCACAATACTCATCAAAGCTAGACAATAGGTCAACCCAATGCTTGCCAACAATAGTTTGACTAGTTCATAAAGCACATGCTTCATTTTGGAAATCGACTAATAGGCTAAATAGACTTCTAAAATAAACATAGAATTCATAATATGGCACCAACTATTCACCTCATTCCATATTATCAAGCTTGTTGTTTGTACAAAAGAATAATTTAGACTCTATTTGGCTACATTTCACATAGTCAACTTGGTCCAAGACATAGAAATTGACACATTTCAATGAATCAACCTCCTTCATTATAGTGCAGTTTATTCTTTGACTCAGCACATCACTTTGTAATGAATGCTTCTAAGACTTATTCCTTCCTTGCATTTGCATACACCTTATAAACTCATACGTGCTCCACTATTGATAACCATAACGTGTTGTAATTTGCAACTTAACAAAACAGATCAACACCTTATAATAAGCATTGTTAAATGCATCCAGGCTTATCCTCCTATCATAGCACGTGGGTTTTTCTAGCACTTGAAACTTCATTTATTAATTGTACTTACTTATACTATTCTATCAACGATAGGAAGTTTAATTCAATTGCATATTTAGAAATATGTGTGGCTTCTAACTTGATTGTATTCCCTTTTAAAGCAAGGCTTTAAATGTTGCATTCTTTTTAGTTTATTGGCCCCCTAAACACTTATGCACAAAACTTTATTCATCAAACATTGTGCCATGCTATAATGAATGTGATGCCTATTAATATATGAAAGTAATGTTTAAATTTATATATGCTATGTTAAATAGCAATGCATTGTCATATAATGTACTATTTTAATTATAGTATATATAATGTATATATATATATATATACAAAATTATTATATATATGTAAATATATACCAACTTACAAGTTATGAAATGCATCATTCGATATTCAAATTTATATATTCACGTTATCATTTTCATAAATAGTACATGTGTGTATATGCATACACATATACACACATATATATACATACATATATTTGTGTACAATTAGATAATAACAATATATATGTTTATAGATATATACTTATATATGCAGTGTACATTTCCATTAGGTACTTCACACATATATATTAGTATATACATATATTAAATATATATATATCATTACTTTGATACACATATATATTTAATATGTTTATGCATACATATATCATGTTATTATTTCATATCAACATGAATACTCATATCCTCATCGACAAGTATATTCATTAAGTGTATATATATGTGTACACACATGCACACACACACACACACACACACACATATATAATTGATTCCCCATGTATGTATACTCGTAAGTATTTCTACTTACATACATATGCACAAGCTTATGCTCTCATGCATACATCATTATATATATACCCATATACATGTATGCAATTAATGTACATACAAATCAACATAAAGATAACTATTCACAAAGCCCAAAGATTTAAAGATTCAATCACATAATTCAATGTAAGAATGCTCCTAATAGAAATCATGATCATGTCTAATGCAAACATATGTCTAACAAATGACTTACTAATATCCTGAGACTATGACTTGACTCAACTATAATTAGAAGTGAGTGTGTGTGAAAGCTGAGTTAGGTTTCAATTAAGGGTTACTCGACCAATCACTTCTCCTAAGTGATACTTCCCCTCCCTTCTAGAGGATTGAATCTATCCCTACAACTAGCTTAGCACAACACCAAGATAGTTAGATGTTCATAGTAAATCCATTTGCATCATAAAACATTTGTATCAACAAAGCATTAGAAATTTCATATTGCAATACATAGCATTCGACTAATTCAAAACATATTCATTCTTTTGAAAACAATAACATCTTATTGCATATTCACATATTTTGTAACTCCCCGCCACAAAACCTCAAAGGAAAATACAACAACAAACAATTATGACACAATTTTTTCTTTTTAAAAAAAGTGAATCAATGTATAGATCATACTAACAATAACATAAAAGGTAATCTACATGTACATATGCACTGACTATGTCCTTTAGGGTATCATGATTACATTACGAACATAACAATTAACCAACCTAAACATACATCGTAAAAATAAAAGTTCATTTACATCTTCTACATTAAAATAATTAGATATACATATTTCCACTAATACAACACCAATCAAGAGAATAGAATACAAACCAATGAATGCATATACATCTTCCCATAAATGGGGTGTATTATTACACTGTTTACAAGTTTACATCAAAGCTTCCCTTATAACAATGGGAAGCATACATCGAATACATGATAAGATACAAATGAAATGATTATATTACATAACATCAATGCTAACTCAAGTCTAGTACAAGATCTAGAAACTTTGCATCATGTACCACATCCATGCTCACAAACATCAACTAGGAACCCAATGGTGTACATAGCACATTCCACCCAACCATGTGGAACCCTAAGGTCCACCCCCTATGTTGGGAGATAATGATAAGGTCCCACCACCAAAGCATACAAGAAGACAGTAGCATGACACAAAGAGGTAACATGACTCCAACATACAAATACCCTGGCATAACCTTCCTAGGCTACCAAACCCCCATCTTAGGTTACCCTGGCCACCTTTACCGGCCACCGGACCCCCATACAAACTCATGCGGGATCAACATACCTTCCAAGAGGACAAGGTAGTTGATCTTTCCATTACAGTCCTTCCCACTCATCTCAAGCCTAAACAAGCACTTGAACCATGAGTGATGTGTTATCTTGATTAATGTGAACTACCCACCCCCTAATTTATTTTAGGTTATCACTGATTAAAGAAACTCTCAATGAGTTACCCTAGTGCCACTTTGTGCATCAGACCCCCATAGAGAGCCACTCCCCCTACTAAAAACTAGAAGACCCAAAAATATCCAATCTGGTTAAAATCCATTTGCACAAAATCACAATTCACATGCGCGTACACATAAAGCGAGGCTTGAACCCTCTTGCTCACAAATTCTCCACAATTAACAATTCCACAGTGCAAGCTAAGAACCCACATAATCATAATCAAGTATAAAAACAATAGTTCACAAAGTACTCAACAAGAAAACCAACAATAAGTAAACTCTTTCCACAACCTCTGGAAGTCCAACTAACCACTATGCATAATAACTCCCCATTGAAGAAATAATAATATCATGATCACAAAAATGCTATTTACAAATAACACTCACCATCAACCATATGGAAACAAGAGTGGAAAAATCATCAAGGGGATCATCAACCTCATTCATTAAAACAATTTAAATCATGAATACAACTTACACCATAACACTCCACCTTCAAACAATTATCAAATTCACTCCCAATTTCCAATGAACAACATGGTGTTCAATTCAAACAGTCAAACAAGCCATACATGACAACCACAATAACAATCACAAGTGTTCTCAAGAATTGGGACTTCAATTATTAAATAATTTACAAAAGAAGCCAACATTCATTTATTGACTAGAGATATTCTAATTCATTTATCTAAACATATCTTTCAAAACAAGAAATCAATCAACAAAACGACCAAGACAAAATAACCATTACAATTAATTAAAGGAGTAATCCACACTCATTAGTTAACAAAAGATAACTAATTTATTTAACTAAGCTATCCCTTCAATTATCTAAATATAATAAACAATTTCCTTTATTTAATTTCCAATACATTTGTCGAATATAATCATGAGAATTGATCCTAAACTAAACAACTAATAAATTTACAATCAAAAGATCCAAATCTTAAATTTCTTAAAAACTCAAGATCATTTTTAAAGATTTAAAATAATATCAACCAATGACACCTAATTTCATCTAATGATTAAAGAGAGTCAAATTTCAATTAAGATACTCATATGATGGCTACAAAAGCCTGTCTATGATAAAAACAAGGGTTATTCAAAACTATAACCTAAATCTATCTATTCATCTAATAAGCAATACAATACTTGAGCATGAGACATTTTTACATCCCATAGCAAGTCTAAGTAAGTATATCTATCATTCACTCGATCAAGTCCAATCTTCCTATAACTTGTTAGGCAACAATTAACTATTCAAGACAAATAAATTATACAATGACATATTGCTAAAGTCATCAATTCTACAACCCATTTTGCTCATTTACTAACCCTATTTAATACAAAGTCTTTTATTCTTTCCCATAACTATAATACACATACCTATATAAATACATATATATAAATTATGAGATATTCCAAATTATTAAATGACTATAACAAACATACATACATACATACATACATATATATATATATTAATATTAACATATGAAATCGAATATCAATCAACATGCACATGCATATATAAATATATATAAAATAAAAAGAAACGAATGCTAAATATTTGTTTATATCATCATTAGAATTGAATGTTGAAAGGATACGAATGGAACACACATATATATAAAATTAAACCGAATATCAAAGGACTGTATTCAATATTATATGGAATTGCTTAAAATCTACAGCGGCCTCACTCAAAAAGATTGAGTCACATTACAAAATTGCACCATATTAAACCATATTACAGACTGTATTGAAGAGAATACTGGTGATGTTTAAAGAAACAATCTGAACCACAAGTTTGGACAACTGTCATAAGTAAAACATAGGGGCATTGAATGCCATACAAACTAAATTGCAATGAATCACAATATCAATCAAAGGACAATCGAACCACCTAAACAAAATAGAACCTTAATAAACTTAAAAAATAGGTGACATTGCTTTGGTGAATGGGAATGGCGATACTAAATAAATACAGGCATGATTGATTCAAAATAGCATATGAATTTAAACATTTATTCCAAAATAGAGGAGAAGTTAACATGAAAAAAAGAAACCTAGACTAACTTGATTGGATGAGCTGTAAGTTGATGCCAGGTCCAAATTCCAAGTTGCAGCTTCAATTTCTCCCAAAGCCCCCAACAAACTCTGCATAACTCCAATTCAAAACCCAAAACCCCAATTCTAGTAGAAAGCTTCCAAGAACCAGAGAACAACATTCACGGGAAGTAGCAAAATTAGTTTACAGATATGGTTGAAAATCCCCCCCTTTCTCTAAGCAACTTTAACTAATTTATTTACCACTCCATAATCCGTTGTTGCATGCAACTTTTCTTTCATTTAATTATTTTATTTAATTCCTCATTCCTTGTTAACTACCACTTTTAAATATATTCATTTATATGCGTATCCTTATTTATTGCACATAATAAATCAAATTAAGATATTTTATTTGTTAATTTAATTTTTCTTTTAATTTTTTTTGTACAATTGTATTTATTTTAATATTTCTTTACTACTCATACTTTTAATTTATTTAAACTTAGTAAAGACATTAATAATATTTTATTTTGTCAACACCTCAATTATATTAAAGCATTTATTTTAATTATCACAATTCCCTTTTAAATTTTAATAACTTTATTTTAATGTGCTAATTAATCAAAACACCAACCTACCAACAAGGTGAATCACGAAGGGAAATTACATATTTCATTTACCTAACAAACATATTGCATTCACAATTTGCATTTATCAACATTTTGACTCATAATGGTAAAAGTAACTTGGTAACTATGAAACGGGGTGCAATAGAAGGAGAGATGAGAGAAAGAGGGTTAAAGGAAAGTAGATGAGAGGAGTAGGTCAAGGACTAGGAAAAAATAAATAAAGAAGGAAGAAATAAAGAAATACAGAAAATAATAAGGGGGAGAGAATAGTGAGACAAGGAGTGAGAAAGGATAAAAAAGAAGGGATGAGACAACAAAGTGGACAAAAGGGGAAGAGATGAATGAGAGGGAGAGGTGTCTAGGTTCCTGAGATGGGAAAGTAAGTTTCTAAGAGATACTTAGAGATTAGTCATCATCATGGCTGAGGTTGGAAGGGTGGCTGAAAATTTCTATGGCTTACAAGAGTTTCCTTCTTAATAATTTTGATTCTGGTGTAGATTGAATTTTGAGAATTTTATCAAAAGAATAAATTCACAACTAACCAATTTCACTTGTTAAATTAAAATTCAATTCAAAAATTCCATAAGAAGAGTAAAGGAAAATTTATCCAAATGATTGTACTATCACATAATCTTGTTTTGGAATCAAACTACATAATGAATTGGGAAAATTTCAATTGTAAATATATAAATCTGCTATATATATGTGTGTGTGTGTGTGTGTGTTTGTGTGTGTGTGTGAGTATATATGAGTACTCTTCTATATATATATATATATATATATGCTCACATATACATATATATATATATATATATATATATATACATATCACATGTCTTTATATACATATAATATTATATATGTGTATATACATATATACATATGTGAATACATACTCTACATATAATAATATATATGTGTATATACATGTCTATACTCTATATATGTAATATTATTTTTACATGTATGCATATATATATGTATGTATATATATATATATATATGCTCTCTCTTATATATATGCTGCTCTCCATATATATATATGTGTACACATGTATACATATATATATATATATGTATATATGTATACATGTGTATATACATATATATAAATATATATATGTATATGTGTATATATGTATACATATATATGTATATACACATATATACACATATACATATATAAACATGTATACATATATACATATGTGTATATATGTGTATATATGTGTGTATATATATGTGTGTGTGTACATATACATATATGCATATATAAGTATATATATACATAGATAGATACATACATACATACATACATACATACATACATACATACATACATATATATATATATATATATATATAGGTTTCAAGCCTTTTTTCTCAAAAAGTGTATAATATGCAATCTATGACTTATTCATTCAATTACACTTTCACAATCAACATGGCTTCATTCTAGCTTCAAACTCCTCTCTTCCTTCATATATCATATCTTTATTCTTTTAATGGTTTTTATCCAACATTGGAACTTCCTTCTCCCTCTAGCCTTTCCTTTGCTGCAAGACCTTTACCCTCGATTCAAGAACATTTTATTGTAAATTAAATTCCAACTACCATATGATATGGGGTGACCTTTGTTTCTTTTACTTCTATTTTCCTTCACTATTAAGTTGAGTGACCTGTCTTTGTATTTTCACTACACTTTTAACTTGGCATGGTTTTCCCCCTCTTTGACTTATGCAACTTTCATTTTTTTTAAATTCTTCTTTTCCCACCTTCACACCCTTGTGTCTTTTCCTTTCTCTTTCCAATTTTGTGCTGCCTGTTCCTCTTCCTTTGTATGCAACATAACAAGCATTGTTTCAATGTTTTTATTTATTACTATTTGTGCTCCTCCTCATATATGTGATGGTTATTAATTTTTTCATTATTCATTAGCTAGCCACCTGCTTGTTATTTTTATTGCATTTTATTGTTGTTTTTAATTTTCTACATTTTTTTCTAACTGTTCCCTTCCCTATTCTCATTTAAATTGTATTCTTGCTCTATCATTCTTTAATATGTGTTGCCTCTTTCTCCTTTTAACTGCTACTACATAGTATCTACTTTCCCTCCTTAATTTTAATTTGTATTTTAAATCCTTTATTTCCTACTACTAGTCAACTCTTTACCCACATGTTGACTCCAATGTTTATTAATATGTGAACTAGGCGCAATGTATCACCAAATTAAACTACAACAAGGAGATTGGCTTAACGATAAGGCATTCTACATACATCCCAAATCCATCAAATTCCTAAGAATATGGTTGCAGTTTATGCCAGGGATTACACCAATAGCACAGTCCATAATCAAAGACCATTTAAGAATAGTTCACCATCGAGTTTCATTTAATATCAACATAAAAGCTAAATACCGATGCCTAGTATAAAGGCTTGGCATCGACAGGTGGTATAAATAATTACATATAAATCAAAGGTCATTCAGACATGGGAACAAGTAGTGAAATACATACAAGAATTATCGGGCTGCAATTAAAATGGTTATTGAATCTTAGCGAGGGATGTCGATATATACTAAGTAGTGCAAAGATTAAGTAATGCATAGATTGAATTCTAGGGAAACCTCCAAATAAAGATCCCATATGACTGTCGATGGCATCAAGAGTAAAATAGACATACAAAGATTGCAAGAAAAACACAAACAAAATACTAGGAGTGTGGTAGCAATACTAGTAACTGCATTAACTGATTGCTCCAAATCGAACTCAAATAAATACAGGCATGATTGATTCAAAATAGCATATGAATTTAAACATTTAGTCCAAAATAGAGGAGAAGATTACAATAAAAAAAGAAACCTGGACTAACTCGATTGGTCGAGCTGGAAGCTGATGCCAGGTCCAAATTCCAAGTTATAACTTCAATTTCTCCCAAAGCCCCCAACAAACTTTGCATAACTCCAATTCAAAACCCAAAGCCCCAATTCCAATAGAAAGCTTCCAAGAACTAGAGAACAACATTCACGAGAAGCAACAAAATTAGTTTATAGATATGGGTGAAAATTCCCCCCTTTCTCTAAGCAACTTTAACTAATTTATTTACCACTCCACAATCCATTGTTGCATGCAACTTTTCTTTCATTTAATTATTTTATTTAATTCCTCATCCCTTGTTAACTACCACTTTTAAATATATTCATTTATATATGTATCCTTACTTATTGCACATTATAAATCAATTAAGATACTTTATTTGTTAATTTAATCTTTCTTTCAATTTTTTTGCACAATTGTATTTATTTTAATATTTCTTTATTACTCATACTTTTAATTTATTTAAACTTAGTAAAGACATTAATACTATTTTATTTTTTCAACAACTCAATTATATTAAAGCATTTATTTAATTATCACAATGCCCTTTTAAATTTTAATAACTTTATTTTAATGTGCTAATTAATCAAAACACCAATCGAGCAACAGGGTGAATTACATATTTCATTTACCTAGCAAACATATTGAATTCACAATTTGCATTTATCAACATTTTGACTCATAATGGTAAAAGTAACTTGGTAACTATGAAACGGGGTGCAACAGAAGGAGAGGATGAGAGAAAGAGGGTTAAAGGAAAGTAGATGAGAGGAGTAGGCCAAGGACTAGGAAAAAATAAATAAAGAAGTAAGAAAGAAAGAAATAAAGAAAATAATAAGGAGAGAATGGTGAGACAAGGAGTGAGAAAGGAAAAACTAAGAAGGGATGAGACAACAAAGTTGACAAAAGGGGAAGAGATGAATGAGAGGGAGAGGTGTCTAGGTTCTTAAGATGGGAAAGTAAGAGTTTCTAAGAGATACTTAGAGATTAGTCATCATCATGGCTGAGGCTGGAAGGGTGGCTGAAAATTTCTAGGGCTTACAAGAGTTTCCTTCTTAATAATTTTGATTCTGTGCAGATTGAATTTTGAGAATTTTATCAAAAGAATAAATTCACAGCTAACCAATTTCACTTGTTAAATTAAAATTCAATTCAAAAATTCCATAAGAACAGTAAAGAAAAATTTATCCAAATGATTGTAATAACACATAATCTGGTTCTTGAATCAAACTACATAATGGATTGGGAAAATTTCAATTGTAAATATAATATGTAAATCTTATATATATATATATATGTGTGTGTGTGTGTGTGTGTGTGTATATACATATATGTACATACGTGTATATATACATATATATACATATATACATATACATATACATATACATATATATATGTATACATATATATGTATATATACATATGTATATATGTGTATATATATGTGCATATATGTATACATATACATATATACATATATATATGCATATATGTATATATATAGATATATATAGGTTTTAAGCCTTTTTTCTCAAAAAATGTATAATATGCAGTCTATGACTTATTCATTCAATTACACTTTCACAATCAACATGGCTTCATTCTAGCTTCAAACTCCTCTTTTCCTTCATATATCATATCTTTATTATTTTAATGGTTTTTATCCAACATTGGAACTTCCTTCTCCCTCTAGCCTTTCCTCTACTGCAAGACCTTTACTCTCGATTCAAGAACATTTTATTGTAAATTAAATTCCAACTACCATATGATATGGGGTGACCTTTGTTTCTTTTACTTCTATTTTCCTTCACTATTAAGTTGAGTGACCTGTCTTTGTATTTTTGCTACACTTTTAACTTGGCATGGTTTTCCCCCTCTTTGACTTTTGCAAATTTCATTTTTTTAAATTCTTCTTTTCCCACCTTCAGACCCTTGTATCTTTTCCTTTCTCTTTCCAATTTTGTGCTGCCTATTCCTCTTCCCTTGTATGCAACATAACAATCATTGCTTCAATTTTTTTATTTATTACTACATGTGCTCCTCCTCATATATGTGATGATTATTAATTTTTTTCATTATTCATTAGCTAGCCACCTCCTTGTTATTTTTATTGCATTTTATTGTTGTTTCTAATTTTCTACATCCTTTTCTAACTGTTCCCTTCCCTATTCTCATTTAAATTTTATTCTTTCTCTACCAGTCTTTAATATGTGTTTCCTCTTTGTCCTTTTACTTGCTACTACATAGTATCTACTTTCCCTCCTTAATTTTAATTTGCATTTTAAATCCTTTATTTCTTGCTACTAGTCGACTCTTTATCCACATGTTGACTCCAATGTTTATTAAAATTTTAAAACTTTCTGTGAACCCCTAATTCGAAGTGCCTACAAAAATACAACAGCAAACAATGTTAGAGAGTTATTTTGTAAGCATGAACAAGGATTCCCCATGAAATCCATTCACAAAGCTAAAAATAGGAAATAGAACAAAGAAAAACAATGAAGAACATAATGGAAATATGAAATCCTAATTTAGCATGCAAACACTTTATCCCATGGGGGAGTTGGTGCAAATAGGTGTGTGGAGATTTTCCCTTTCCCAACTCCTTGAATGAAAATGTTGATTGAAGATGATTGATCCACTTGATAAGTCCCTCAATGAGCTCCAAAATCTGCAATAAACTAGCTAAGAAGATGGATGGAATTTGAGAGATATTTGTGCATAATAACTTTGCATAATTGTGGATGATGAAATGCATGGTGAAGCATTCTATTTATAGAATGTTGAAATGGAAACAAAGCCAAAATAGAGCAATGTGGGATAAATATTTGGCCAATGGAAAAATGCCACTTGTCTAAATGTGATTGGGTGAGGAATGTGCAAGTTTTGACAAATGTGCCAATAAATGCATTTTTTGAATTTGAATTTTGAGAAAAGACATGTAAGAGGGGGAAAGAAAATTGCATTAAATGCCCCTTGGCTCAAGGAAAGGACATGTAAGAAGAAGTAAATGCCTTGTTGGAAGGACTTGTAAGAGAGAGTAAATGACATGTTGGAAGGACATGTCATTCAAATTTTGAATTTGAAATAGAAGAATATTCCTCCAAAAGATGCTTTGTTGAGGGAAAATGAAGATTTAATAAATCAATAAATTGATTTATTTATAAAAAGTGGGAAAAGCTAGAGGATTTTGAAGATTAGATTAGATTTAATCAAGATTTGATCAATTTAATGAAGATTAGGAAGTTTGACTTATTTTGACTTAGATTTTTGGATTAATTTAAATCAAACAAGAGAGGAAATGATTTAATGAGTTTAATTAAATAAATATGTTTTGATTATTTAATTAAAGAGATTGAAGTAAGATTAAATTAAATAAGATTTTAATTAATTCAATTTAATAGATAGATTTTAGAGATTTAATTAATTAAATAAAATTAATTATTTAATTAAAAGAGATGGAGAATGATTTAAGAGACTTAATTAAACACATGATTTGTTTAATTAAGAGAAGAAAACAAATGAATTTAATCAAATAAAGATATTTAATTAAATGGTTAGGTTGGGGAATGATTTAGGATGAAATGATGTCGGTAGTCAGATTTAGATGCGCAATGTCAACTTGTACATTTTGCGTGTCTACATTTTGCCCCTCTTTGAAGCAATGTACTTGTTGCATTGATTCAAAGAATGATCTTGTCATGATCAAAATCAAAAAAAATTCTAATTTTTTGAATGCCCCACTATTGCCCCAGTGAGAAGAATTGCACTGGTATATTGCCCCCTCGAGATGTTGAATGGGAATGCCAATTGCCAATCAAAATCGCGATAAAATGCGAGAGGAGTGGTTGATGTAGATGAATGGACATTCATTAGCTATGGGTAACTTCATGTACCAACTAGGATAGAAATGTTAGTAAAGATAGAAGAATGTGATAGAAGAATGAAAGAATGAGATGATCATGCAAATGATGATGACTACTTTCCGTGGAGTTGGGATTTTCAAAGGGCAGATTTCCTTATGTTTGATAATACACACAGTACGATGCATCAAGGTATCGAGAACCAGGATGGCGTTGTACCTAGTGTGATGGACTTTGACTCAACAAATCAGATAGGAGTATTCTTGTTCACACCGGACATACAGAACCCTGTCTAGAAAATAGTTCAAATATTTCAAATATCTCGGACCAAAACATAGGAAGGCAAGCCTTTCTATGTGGTCAACAAGAAACTTAAAACACCCTCGCTACAGACTAAACAAAAGCACACATGACCAAGGTTATATTACAAAGATATCCAACAAACACACAGACACAAAAGATAATGATCGTTGTCCCATTCATCTCTAAGTCCTTCGTTCGGACATCATTGAGAGGTCCTTGGAATGAGCACAATGAGATAAATCAAACAAGATAAAGTAAGTGAGCAAACAAACTAATGTTCTTCGTACCGTTAGCCGAGAGAAATGATGTTTTGAAAGATGGGAGCCAAAACTTATTGCCAAAAGATAATGTCCATTGTCGGAACGGATCCTAGAACATGTTAATGACACGTCATTTCATTTACCCAAAGTGGTTGGTTTGATCAAAGTGCCCATTGTCGGAATGGATCCTAGGACATGCTTTTATCAAACGATGATGAAATTGATTTATGATTTATATGCCATTGATAAGAAAAGAGTTGACCAACTTGCTTGCTGACTGACCTATACTTGAGATTTTGATGTTTTGGTTTTCACCTTTTTGATTTGCTAGACTTGTTTCACCAAAGATTGAGGATGATGATGACTTATTATGAATGATGTTTATTGTGGGTGAAAGCAAGATGAGACATACGGATTTTTTCAAATATTTGGATGTTTTTGGAATCTTGCAATGTTTTGAGGTCATGGTATTTTGAGATTTTCCAATGTTTTGATTTTCAATTTTCCAATGTTTGAGATTTTCTCCTCGAGATTTTGACCAGTGATCAACTAAAGACCTATCCTAGGGGCCTTGGGGGCTGATCACCAGACAGCTCTCGCCTAGCGTTATACACGCGAGATCAGCCGAGTTCACCGACAACTTGACCGACGTATAAATGAAGATATATGATGAAATGTCAGTTTATTATGACAGACTCCTATAGGACTGACCTAAATGTCTCAGGGGATGATCAAAGATCAACCTTGCCTACGTTCAAGCTCAGAGACGACGTAGTTCAACAAGACAACTCTGCTTTTGAATCCGATCCGATGAGAACGTGCCCCCAGCGTGAGGCGATAGACTACTCCGATACAGGCAGGACAAACTAACCTTTTAAGTGGGCCGAGTAGCTCTAGGAGGAATCCTGACACAAATGCAAGACCAAGCTATGGTGCAAATGCGGATGGAAGGGTGAAATGCGATGATATGCGATGAGTGAATGAATGATGCAAAGCAAGTCATGGAGACCAAGATGGATGGAGAGTGCTTATTTACACAAGGTGCCTGTTTACCAGGTTTTCACCAAGGTACTTGCCCAAAGTGCCACCGAAGTGGTTTTCACTAGAGGACAATTTTTTTCTCTTTACTGTTTTCTTGATTTTTTGATTTTTTTTTGTTGTCACCAAGATGCCTGTTTGCCAGGTTTTCGCCGAAGTAACCATTTTTTCAGGACTTTTTATGATTTTTTGGATTTTTTGGTTCTATACCTTGAAATATTTAGGCATAAAACTTTTTGAGATGGGAGCTATTCATTGGCTCCTGTAGGGGTTCCCCTTCGGGTGTTGATAACTGATACGCCCCTGATTTGTAGCTTGCTGTGATGACAAAGGGTCCCAGCCAGTTGGGTTCAAACTTGCCCTTGCCATTTGGGTTCAAGACATTCTTTTGATTCTCTTTTAGCACCAATTCTCCAACCTGGAAATTTCTGCTTCTGATTTTCTTGTTGTAGCTCCTTTTTAGTCTATCCTGACACACTTGCAGATGGTTTAAAGCATCCAGATGTCGCTCATCCAACAGTTCCAACTCGTTCAGTCTTGAAAATCGATACTCCTCGTCCATGATGAGGTTTTGCAATGATACTCTGAGGGATGATAGCTCGATCTCAATGGGAAAGATGGCCTCTGATCTGTAGACCAAGGAAAATGGTGTGGCACCAGTGGGTGTGTGGATGCTGGTTCGGTAAGCCCAAAGGGTGGGATTAAGCTGCAAGTGCCAATCACGACCTGCGTCATTGACTGTTTTCTTAAGGATTTTGAGGATGGTTTTATTTGTATCTTCTGCTTGGCCATTGCCTTGGGGATAGTACGAGGTGGAAAAGCGATGTTGGATTTTGAATTTATCACATAGGTCATGGACTTCCTAATTTTTGAATGGTGTCCCATTATCTAAGATAATGGCTTGTGGAACACCATAGCGGCATATGAGATAGTTCATGATGAACTTTGAGATCTGCTTTCTTGTTATGTAGGTCATAGGTATGGCTTCAACCCACTTGGTGAAGTACTCAGTTGTAGTTATAATGAATTTGTGGCCGTTGGATGAGGTGGGTGTGATTTTCCCAATGAGATTGAGTCCCCACTGTGAAAAGGGCCATGGTGTGACGATTGGATGAAGCTCTTGAGCTGGAGCATGGATGAGGTCCCCATGTTGCTGACATTGTAGACACTTCTTGATGTATTCATGTGCCTCTCTGTCCATGGTAGGCTAGTAATACCCACTCCTCAACAATTTCTTAGCCAAGGTCATGCCACTCGAATGAGAACCACAGATGCCATTGTGTACCTTAGTTAGGGCAGCCAAAGCCTCCTCAGGGTTAAGACATCTTAGTAAGGTTCCTTCTATGCTTCTATGATATAGGGTTTCTCCTAAAATGACAAAACGAGATGCTTTCTTGATAAAGGTTCATCTAAGGCTTGAACACAAATCAACAGGAATGATACCTATCCTAAGGTATGTGTAAATGTCTTGGTACCATTGATCGTTTGGACCAACAATTTTGCCCACAAAATCTGACTCTGGTAACTTGAATGTTAGTACGAGAAGCTGGTCTACTAAGAAGTTGTATTTCGTAACATTTTGAGGGATCTCTAAGAGTGATCCAATAGTTGCCATTGCGTTTGCTGCTCTGTTGTTGGTTCTTGGTACTTGCTCAAATGTGATGTCAACAAAATATTCCTTGAGATTTTCCACCAGCCTTTTGTATGGAGTTAGCTTATCATCCTTTGTTTGTTACTCATTGTTCACTTGATTTATGATAAGCTGTGAATCTCCATATACCTTCAATGTCATAATGTTCCACTGTACTGCTATCCCAAGACCTATAGTTAAAGCCTTGTATTCTGCAATGTTGTTCGTACAAGGGAATGCTAGTTTTTATGATCTTGGTATACAATCCCATTGTGGAGTGATGAAGAAGATACCAGCTCTTGACCCATGTTGTGTGTAGGAGCCATCAAAGTATAGTTTCCAATGAGTAGCCATGTCAATGTTGACAATGGATTCATCTAGAAATTCTGAAACAAGTGGGTTCTCCGCATAGATAGGTGCATCTGCCAGTTGGTCTGCAATGAACTGTCCCTTGATTTCCTTGCGCTCCACATACTCAATGTCATATTCTGATAATATCATTACCCACTTAGCCATTCTTCCCGTAAGAATTTCCTTTGAAAGAAGATACTTTAGGGGATCAATTTTAGCTATGAGTTTGATCTTGTGTGCCAACATGTAGTGTCTAAATTTTTGGGATGCAAACACCATTGCTAGGCAAGCTTTTTCAATGAATGTATAGTTTAACTCATGTTCCACCATTGTACGACTGATGTAGTAGATGGCTCTTTCTATTCCATTTTCATCATGTTGTGCTAGGAGAGCACCAAGGGTTGTTGTAGTTGCTGAGATATAAAGGATCAATGGTTTGTTTTGAATTGGAGGCCTTAGTACTGGAGGTATTAACAGATATTCCTTGATTTTGTTGAAGGATTATTCACATTTGTCATCCCATTTGTACGTTACCCCCTTGTGGGGTAAGTGAGAGTAAGGGATTTGTTTGTCTGCTAATTGTGCTATGAACATGCGAATTGACTGAAGCCTACCTTGGAGACCTCTCAGTTGTTTCAATGTCCTAGGAGCTTCCATTTCAAGTATTGCTTTCACCTTTTCCGTATCAATCTCAATGCCTCTCATTGACACTATGTAGCCCAACAGCTTTCCTGATTATACGCCAAAGACGTACTTCTTGGGATTCAAATGAACCTTGTATTCTTCTAGTCTGTCAAAGATAGCACTCAAGACAGATATATGATCCTTCCTCTTTTTGGATTTTCCCAGGATGTCATCGACATAGTCCTCAACTATTTTGTGGATCATGTCATGGAATATTAGTGTCATGGCCCTTTGGTATGTGGCCCCGACATTCTTTAAGCCGAATGGCATTACATTCCAGCAGTATGTTCCCCAAGGACAAGTGAAAGATGTTTTATGTTGGTCTTCCTCTGCAAGTCTTATCTGATTGTAGCCTGAAAATCCATCCATCAAGGAAAGCATCTCATGCCCCATGGTCATGTCTACAATCATATCAATGTTAGGCAACGGGAAATCATCTTTTGGGCAAGCCTTGTTCAAGTCCCTAAAGTCCGTACAAATTCTTATGCCCCCAGTTGGTTTTGAAACCAGTACTAGATTGGAGACCCACTCAGGGTAGGCAATCGTTCGTATGAATCCCGCATCTAGTAGTTCTAGAGTTCCATCTTGACTAATAGAGCAATCTGTGGGTGCATCTTTCTCAACTTCTGTTTTACAGGTTTAGCTTTAGGATAGATTGCCAAGTGATGAGCCACTACCTTTGGATCCAATCCTGGCATATCAACATAGGTCCACACAAAGTTTATCTTCCTCTCCTTTAAGAAGGTAGCCAACTCCTCTTGTTCTTTGCATAATAATGACTCAGCGTAGAATGTAATATGAGGAGTTTCTTGTGTTCCCAGATTGATGGGGTTGCACTTTTCTGCTAGCATAGCTGACTTTTCTTGGTGTATAGCTATGAAGAGGAAGATTGAATCCCCCATCCTCAGGCGCCTCAGAGAGGTTTTCACCATTGGATGCATCCTTTCTTTTTACTTTTTTAGAGTTGGAGAGTGCCACAAGGTGGTTTTCACTCAAGGACTTGGAGATTATTCTCAATTTTTTATTTTTGCGACTGAGGGATTCAATCATTTCTCCATAGTATGCATGTGTATCCAGCTCTATGATAAAACCTGCCTTATGATCCCCACATGGAATGTCATCCCTAAGTCCCATGAATTCTGAGAGAGCCTCATTGTTTTCAAACATGTCAAGAATTGGTGGTCCTCGTTGGTCGTAATCAATCAGTTGGGGATAGACTAATCGGATTTCATTGCTTTGGTTTTCAGACTCATAAGATAAGGTGCTAATCATAAGGACGTTAGTATCCTCAAACAACAAAGGTAATCCTATTTCTGGTGACTCAGTTAAATCAGTGGGCATTCCTAAAGTCACAGAGGATTGTGGAGTAGCTACAGATTCCTAAGGAGGCGTTCGGTTCTGTCTACCATGGGCACCTCGACCAAGTACAATTACCTTAGGAGTAGGATGACCAATGCCAAGATTTTTTATTTGCTTCTTAGGTATAATGGGTATTACATGCCTGTTATTATCTTGGCCTAACCCTTGGTTCCGGTTATAGCCCATCGAGAGCATCATCTTTATACCTTTGTTTCGTTCGTCCATAGGCAATTCAACTATCAGTATATCATCTCAATAGAGGAGATGAGATAGGTCCCCCTCTAATGTTTCCTGACCAAGATCTCTTGCACTTGTGAAGGTGGGGTTTCGTTCATAGGAGCCTTGATATGTTGAAGCTTCTTGTGATTGTGGTCATCCTCTTGATCTAGGAGATTGTGGTAGCTCTCCTACTACAAAAGAATTCTTAGGCATTGAATAGTTTCCACAACCATCATCTTGTATTATGACTTTGATATCAGAAAAGGCAGGGATGGCGGGGCTGGAGGGTGTCTCTGTCACAGAAGTGAGAGTGGCGGGATCCACATAAGGCATCGATGGGCCTTCATCATTCTTGGGTACTTGCAGGATCTTGTAGTATTTTGCCTCTAGATTTTTGCAATAAGAAAATGGCTCAGGATCTCCATGGATAGTAACCTCTTGACCTTTAAGTGTGAATTTCACACATTGATGAAAGGTTGAAGCTACAGCTTGCATTGCATGTAGCCATGGTCACCCTAGGAGAATGTTGTATGGTAAATCGAGGTCCAAGACCTGACAGTTGGTTTGCATGATGGTGGGTCCAACCTGGACAGGAAGCTGAATGGTGCCTTGGGATACCCTTTCCTAGTCATCATATGCTCTTATTGTGATTCCTTTTCCTTTGTCAATTGAATCCTCTGAAATGTTCAAATTCTTTAGAAGCTTTAAGGAGCAAATATTTAAGCCTGCACCTCTATCCACCAAGACTCTCTTGACTTTCTTTTTATTTATGTACACCTCCAAATGAAGTGCACGGTTGTGAGATGGTTGTGTGGGGAAGTCTTGTTCATAAAATGTAAGAATGTTAGGTGTGGTGATACTTGCGACCATAGCTTGGAATTGTTCTGCATCTAGATCTACGGGGACAGTAGATGACGCGAAAGCTTCTTCTAGAATATTTTTGTGTGCAGATGAGATTTTGAGTAACTCCATGATGGAGATATGTGTAGGGGTTCTTTTCAATTGATCCAAGACATTATAGCCACTAAGGTTATACCTTGGATTGGATGTGGAATTTCTGCTTGGTTGGGATGGTGCTACAATGGTAACCTTTCCACCTCTTATGGTGACTCCACAATCGGCTTGGGCCCCTTTGATGGTGATGACTCCACAAAACTCATCTAAACAAGCGACAACACCCTCGTATGTGTGGTTGACATTTTTATAAGCCCCTTTTCCTTTGTCTTGATCTTTGTTTCCTTTGTTGCCATGATTCGGCATCGGATTCGTGTAAATCTTGAGATCTTTGTTTCCTGATGGTGCTTCCACATCTATGATTTTGTCATCTATGAGGTCTTGAATTAGATTTTTGAGCCTCATGCAGTTGTTTGTCGTGTGTCCCTTGAGTTTGTGGAAGTTGCAAAGATAATTCTCATTATACCATGGTGGCTTGACCGATGGTTCTTGATAATTATTATGTGTAGGGACCGTTATCAATTTTTCATCTACCAATCTTTTCATGATTGCTTCAGCAGGTTCCCCAAGGAGTGTGTATTTTCGTTTGGGGAAGAACTTGTTTCGCTGTGGTCTTCCCTGATTATCAATGTTGTTTGTGTTTTGGTTATGGGATGGTTGGACCACAGTATTAACTTGTCGATTGCTTTGATTGGTATTTTGGTGTTGTTGTTGTTGGGATGGTGGATTGTTCTTCCATGGGGCACTAATGACAACTTTGGCATCAATGACACCATCATTGGTTACATTATGATTCTTTTCCCATGTTCGTGGTTTGTCATGATAACTGGATGGTGAGCGGCCTTCTTGATATGATGAAGTTTCTCCCTATGTGGAAAGGGCTCGTTCGATATTGAGTGCCCTAGGGATCAACTGGTCGTAAGTGGTGATGTTTTGTACTTTGAGGTGGAAGGCCAAGGGCCCCTCAAGATTTGCAATGATAGTTCCCACTTGTTGCTCTTCAGGCATGGACCACTTGATTCGATTAGCTTTGGATCGCCATCATTGTAAGAAAGCACCAAATGATTCATTTTTCCCTTGTTTGAGAGCTGATAATTCCTGTAAGCTAACCTCCATGGGAGTGTTGAAGGAATAATTTTGTATGAAGGCATCTATGATTTCCTATAATTTTTTGATTCCAGAAAGTCGAGAAAACCAATCAATAGTGTTTTCAGCCAAGCTTCTTGGGAATAATCTCATCAAGTACGTTTCATCGTAAGCCACCTCCATGCAATGTACTTGGAATTCCCTGATGTGATCTTCAAGGTTACCCATTCCATGATATTTGTCAAATTTACGGATCTCAAACCCTTTTGGGAATGGTTTCATTTCTACGCTCCTATCAAATGGATAAGGGCATAGGATTTTTTGTGGTTTTGGTGTCCTTCCTAATTGAAGGTCAAGCACTTGTTGTGACAGAAATTTTATTTGTGTTGTGACATCCAATTATGGATCAGGAGGTGGAATGAAGGTGTTCTGGGGGGGTGGAGTGGGTGTTTGAATGGGTGGAATGTTTGCTTGTTGTGCCATGTATGCTTTCAACAATGCTTGTTGTTGATCTTGCTGTTGTTGCACTAATAGAGCTTGTTGTTGTGCTTGTTGTTGGTCAGCTAGGGCTTGTTGTGCTGCTTCTTGTTGCTCTTGGTATTTCTCTAACACTTGTTGATATGCGAGTTGTTGGGCTGCTTGTTGTTGTGCAAAGTACTGCACTTGTGTTGGCTCTCGTGCTTGGGCATCTTGGGCATCTTTTGTAGCTTGAGCAACTTGTGTGGCTTGTGCGACTTGTGTGGCTTGTGTGGCTTGAGCAGCTTGTGCGGCTTGTGCGGCTTGTGTGGCTTGTGTAGCTCGTTGTTGTTGTTGCAACAAAGTTTGGGCTTGTGCCACTTGTTGTGCTTGTTGTTGTTGCAATGATGTTTTAGCTTGACTTTGTTGTGAAGCTTGAGAAGCATGCATGGCTATAGGCGCTTGCTAAATTGTTTGATATTGTTGGAGCAATTGTTGGTATGCTTTGAATGCAGCGTTGTAATGGCTTACTTGGCTTGGTCGCAATGGTGGTGGTGGTGGGATTGGAATTGTGTTGGTAGTTTGAGATGCGCTTAGAGCGATGGTGGTGGTGGGAGGTTGCGATGTAAGGGGTGTGATGGGGGTAGTGGAAGTTTGAGGTATAGTGGATGTAGTGGTTGGAGTGAATGTGGTGATAGGTGTGTTTGGGATGGGTGAAGTGATAGGAATGGTGGGACTAGGTGAAGTGGTAGGAATGGTAGAGATGAGCGAAATAGTGGGTCTTTGAGAGACCATATTTTGATTAGCTATCATGCATTGGTTTGATGTGGATGGTGTGTTTGAAAGATGTGATGTACCCCCTTGGTTGGATGAATTGATTTGGATGGGTCGATTTATGTTAGGGAAAGGTGGAAGTTTAGGTAAAGGGGAGATCCCTAAACCAAAATATGGTGTTGACGTGGTGGGAGGTGTGAATTATTTGAAGGGTGGAAAATTTTCTTGTGCAAATGAAGAGACAAATCTGTAAGGTCTCTCTATTTCGGCTGAGCTTGCTTGTACCAAAGGTCTAGACACTTGCGTGTCAAGGGAAAATGATGAGGTGGTATGGTAAGGAACCTCAAATGTATTGATAAATCTAAGTGGGTTGTAAAGTGCATTTTGATGTGTGTTGAAGAGGGTATCATCCTCATTGATAGTAGGTTCTATGGCGGTAATGGAAGTGGTCAATTGTGGAAGGGTGTTTTGGTCATTTGGTACAAGAAGCGCATCCTCAATAGTGTTGAGAATTGATGGATTTATTTTAGTCATTGCGCGAAGAAAATTTTGTAGTTTTGGTTGTTTGAGCATCTCAAGAACTTCTTCCTCACTTAGTTCTGTTGGTGTGATGTCTTCCACCAAGACCTCTTTTTGTGGATCGTATGTAGTGATAGTGAGGTCTAGAAGTGGTGTGTTTTGGATTTTTGGAATGTTTTGGCTTAGATCACTTGTGGTTGATGTTTCTTGATTTAACTCCATGTTCCTCTTGTGTTGTGATCTTGTTTGAACCATAAAAGAGCAAACTAGGATGTGTAAAAGATCAAAGATGTGAAGATGAAAGGTGTATGATATATGGATGAGAATGGAAGTTTTGAATTTGTATTGAAAATCTTGATGTGATGCTAGGTACTTTGGGTTTGCTTTGATTGATGTTTGTTTGATGTTTAGACTTTGAATTCTGTCTTTTGAATGTTGATGTTTGAGCAAGAGATATCCCCAAGATGTTTGGATGATGATCTAAAAAAGATAACTAATGCTCATAAAGGATAATTTGATTTAGGAGTGAGAATAGGATGTGTCTACTCACAAGCTAACCAAAAGATAATCCAAATTAGTGATGGGAGAAGGATGCATCTATCCACCATTAATTTGAACAAAGTGATAATTCAACTAAGCGTGTGCAAAGGGATTCATTCACACACACTTGAGTTGAACAAGTTTGATGTTGATGAAGAATTCAAAGTCTCATGTTTGAAAAGTTTTGATGTCTACCAAAGGAGCCTAGCATAGTTGTGTCAATATTTTCTCAAAATGTTGGTGAGATGTTTATGGTTGATGATGTTTTTGATGGATGAATGTTTGTTTTGATCTTAGAATGACCCTAGTTTAGACTTTTGTTTAACAAGACCAAGGTATTGAAGAACATGTTATGCCCTAAGCAAGGTATCCAATCCCTTGAAACAATCTTGGATTTTGTGTGTAGTAAAATGAATATAAAGTGGGGTTGTCTCTTGAAGCATGTCTATAGAAATTAGCCAACAACTTTTCTCTAAAATCATATAACCTTTTGAGTCTTTGTTGATGTTGTTTTGGGCTAAGTTTCTTTTTTCTTGGGTTTTTGTATCTTGACCTTGTGAGAAATCATTGAAAAGACATGTGTGGGGCTCAATTGCTTATCTTTGCTTTTAATGACTTCTTTTTACCAAATACACTTTCTTGATAATGTTTCAAACTAAAGATGTCCTATGTCAAAATTCCTTTTCTTCTCACAAAGTGTTGTGTGGGAGTTCCAAGAAATTGAGGCAAAGGGATTTCCTAGGTTAACCCTAGTTAGAGAAAATGACGATATAAATTCAAGTGCTAAGAAACCTCTAAGGACATAATCCCAAGGGCAAGAAACAGCACTTAAATTTGTCAAAAGGTATTTGTTCTATCAAAAGGGGTTTGAATTTGCATGATCATGTTTAAGTGTTTGTTTCCCAATGTTTACGAACAAGCATGTGTTTTTGTAACCCAAAAGCATGTACAATCCTATGGATGTGATAGACAATGTTTGTTGAGTCCCCACTTGGACAAGTCTAGCTATGCCTACTTTTAGCAGATGGTTAGATGCTTGATCCCACTAGCTCCCCTCCACGGCACTCACTTATACGAGGCAGCCAAGCACTAACACCCATGAAACTCCCATGGCATGCTTTTCATCTCTACTAAAAGTCATAAAATTGTGGGGCGGCTTCAGAATGATCATTCTTGCACCATCAAATAGATAGGATTTTGGCCTTTTCTA
Source organism: Sequoia sempervirens (assembly GCA_007258455.2). NCBI lineage: Eukaryota > Viridiplantae > Streptophyta > Pinopsida > Cupressales > Cupressaceae > Sequoia > Sequoia sempervirens. Next base: position 729,559,773 of record VDFB02000003.1, read on the forward strand.
AACAAAGGTTTTAATAAGGACTTTCTGTTCGTGGAGATTGACCCATACGGAAAGAGTCCCCTTTTGAATCCATCTTGTCGGAGCCAACCGCGTGATAATGGTGTTTAACCAATACCCACATTTATATCCCAGTTGGAAATACTCTTGGCTTTAGAGTGTTACCGGTTGAGTCGTTCCCTTGGGTGAGTACTTTTTCCCCAAGGCAGGCCCTCTAGGATAAACAAAAGCAAATGAAGAACAATTTTTGTAACTCGATCAATCCTTGTAGGCAACAAGGAGAGAGAATATATGCAACAAAGCCCCCACTCATACTCGCACAATAGTTTGTTCAATTTTAAGCCCAAATCAAAGTGTGGAGGTGATTGCTTTATCTCAACCTAAAGTCATGAAAAAGACCTTTTGATTCTCAAGATCACTATAAAGCGCGAGAGAAGCGCATATGTCCTTTTCCAATGGCTTTAGTCTAAGTAAGCCTTCAAAAACAAACAAAGCTACACTTGTTCTTTTTAAACCCTTAAAGCAATGATGATTTCATTTTAAAGCACCAAATGAAGTGTGAGAAATTGCCTTGTTCAATTGTTAATCCAATAAACCAAATCTAGTAAGTTGTGATCCTAAAGTTCATTTTAGCCTTTGCAAGAAATGGAAAAGGTTCTTTTTAAGCCCAAATGAAAACTAGTGTCCTAAGAAGGAGAAGGATGACAAATTCTTTGAAGAAGTGTTAAACAAACACTTAAGTGTTAAAAAACACTTTGATTAGACAAAATATCATCCCCATGCTCCTCTTTCTTTTGATTTTGATTTCCAACCTACAAAAGTGATCAAAATGTTAGATGAGATCAAAAGAAACAAAAGGATATAGGGGTTAGATGAATCATTTACCAAAACACCCTAAAACTTAGCCAAGTTATCATGTGTTTTTACTTTAGATGAAAATTTGAAAATTTTAACTAATTTATAGTTAAGAAACACCTACACCATTGGATAGCTTATGAAATTCTACCCTATTTAAAAAAAAAGCATCAAAAAATACCTCTGTATGACCAAGATATGGTCATTTTAAAATTGACTCATGGCTAAAACAGTGATCATGGGCATTGCAGGAATGATCATGGGCGTTGCAGGCATGATCAAGAGCGCTGCAGGAATGATCAAGGACGCTGCAGGAATGATCAAGAGCGCTGTAGGAATGACCAAGAGCACTATAACAGTGATCACGGGCGCTATAACAGTGATTATGGGCACTGCAGAAATGATCAAGGGCACTATAACAGTGATCACGGGTGCTAAAATGCAGATTTATGAACAGAACTGTAAAAAATGGCAAAAATTTTAAAAACTTGTTAGAATCTGTCGACCAGCCCTCCTTGTAGTGCAAATATGTGAACCCCTAATTTGAAGTGCCTATAAAAACACAACAACAAACAATGTTCGAGAGTTATTTTGTAAGCATGAACAAGGATTCCCCATGAAATCCATTCACAAAGCTAAAAATAGGAAATAGAACAAAGAAAACAATGAAAAACATGATGGAAATATGAAATCCTATTTTAGCATGCAAACACTTGATCCCATGGGGGAGTTGGTGCAAATAGGTGTGCGGAGATTTTCCCTTTCCCAACTCCTTGAATGAAAATGTTGATTGAAGATGATTGATCCACTTGATAAGTCCCTCAATGAGCTCCAAAATCTGCAATAAACTAGTTAAGAAGATGGATGGAATTTGAGAGATATTTGTGCATAATAACTTTGCATAATTGTGGATGATGAAATGCATGGTGAAGCATTCTATTTATAGAATGTTGAAATGGAAACAAAGCCAAAATAGAGCAATGTGGGACAAAGATTTGGCCAATGGAAAAATGCCACTTGTCCAAATGTGATTGGGTGAGGAATGAGCAAGTTTTGACAAATGTGCCAATAAATGCATTTTTGAATTTGAAATTGAGAAAAGACATGTAAGAGGGGGAAAGAAAATTGCATTAAATGCCCCTTGGCTCAAGGAAAGGACATGTAAGAAGAAGTAAATTCCTTGTTGGAAGGACTTGTAAGAGAGAGTAAATGACATATTGGAAGGACATGTCATTCAAATTTTGAATTTGAAATAGAAGAATATTCCTCCAAAAGATGCTTTGTTGAGGGAAAATGAAGATTTAATAAATCAATAAATTGATTTATTTGTGCAAGTGGGAAAAGCTAGAGGATTTTGAAGATTAGATTAGATTTAATCAAGATTTGATCAATTTAATGAAGATTAAGAAGTTTGACTTATTTTGACTTAGATTTTTGGATTAATTTAAATCAAACAAGAGAGGAAATGATTTAATGAGTTTAATTAAATAAACATGTTTTGATTATTTAATTAAAGAGATTGAAGTAAGATCAAATTAAATAAGATTTTAATTTATTCGATTTAATATATAGACTTTAGAGATTTAATTAAATAAAATTAATTATTTAATTAAAAGAGATAGAGAATAATTTAAGAGACTTAATTAAACACATGATTTTTTTAATTAAGAGAAGAGAACAAATGAATTTAATCAAATAAAGATATTCAATTAAATGGTTAGGTCGGGGAATGATTTAGGATGAAATGATGTTGGTAGTTAGACTTAGATGCACAATGTCAACTTGTACATTTTGCGTGTCTACACTTTCAATGCCAAATTCCCTCATGTGCTATATGGTGACTTCTAAAATATCTACTTACCTACAACATACAAACACTCATTAGACAAGAATAAGTCAATTTTTTTGACGTAGGATTTCCATACACCCAGGTTTCTCCTATATTAAACACACCGGGTAGGAGAAATATTCCATGAGGCTACAAATCATGAACATTTTTGGAGTCTTTGAATAGTGATCCCATGCTCATTTTTATCCATATTTCTTCTTCATCAATTAACTTCTTCTTTTGTCCATTGATAAAAACCTCTTTACCTCTTCCCTCTTTCACATTCCTTTGTTGATTATGCTACAATCTGCACTCACCTCAATGGTCACCTCCACTTGGTTCTTCCCAATTATGAAGATCCATTTCAAACTCCTCATACAAACGGGTATATTGTTCCAATGCTAAATTATGTTTTCCTCTTATACTCTCTTCACTTTTACAATATTGGTTGCCTATTATTCTTCTTCTCTTCCTTGTACAAATATTGCACCAACTCTTCATTACTGCCCTTAACCTCACTTGACACTCAAAGTCCTCTTCTCATGAACTATTATTGGGCTACTCCCAACCTTACTTGCCATTGTCACAATTTTTCCTCTAGCATGAAAACAAACCAATGGACTATCTCTCACTTGTTTCTCCTTGTCCTTCAATGGAACCAAATGATACTCCCTTCCATCCTTTGTTATGGTATATGTATTTCCCTAATCGTCATACACAATATTTCTATCATATTTCCATGGTCTACCCAAAAGGACATGAAAAGAATCCATGGGCATCACATCACATAACACCTCATCAACATAATTACCAATATGAAATTGAACCAAGCATCATTCACTTACCAAAATTTTATGATCCTTTTTACAACCAAGTGACTCGATAAGGATTTGGATGTCTTGTATTTTTCAACGGCTTCTCTACCATCTCTTGTGAGACCAAATTATCAGTACTTCCATTGTCCACAACTACCTAACAAAACTTGCCACCTGATTTACACACCATTCATAATAAACTCCACCTTTTTGTTGCCTCCAATTGTTATTTTTCTAATTTCAAAAGAACTCTATCCAACATCAATGACTCTCCATGTTTGGACTCTTCTACTTGCCTTAGGGAATTCACACTCTCTTTATCATCTTGTGTTGCATAGTTCTTTGTTGCACTTTTTGTACTAGTGTTTTGTTATATTTGAGGGCATTCAAAGGCCCTATGTCCAACCTCTCCACATTGGAAACATGTGCCCCCAAATCCCCTTCCTCTACCTCTTTTGGAATAGCCTCTTCCCCTATTGTTTTTACTTGATTCATCTTTGTGTGAAGTGTCATTTTCCTCCTCAAAAACTTGTTTTACTTTTCCATTACTTGCTAGTTCACTTTGCATGATAGGCATTCCTCTTTCTCTTATATAAGATTGGTTTCTTCCCAAAAAATTTTCTTCACCCTTCAAGGCAAAACAATATGCATCTTCCACTATATGAACTTGCAACATAGCCAATTCATCTTGAATGTTATATTTCAATCTATTATATACCTTGAAACCTTTTCTACATCATCCTTTGTACATCCAACCTAGATATTCAAATTGTAAAACTCCTCAGTATAAGCTTGCACACTTAACTCTTTTTTCTTCAAATTTTGCAATTTTTGAAACAAACTTACTTGGTAATCCTTCAACATAAATTGAGCTTTTTTATTTTCTATTGAATTCAGTCCCAAGTTCAGATTTTATTCTTTCCTCTTTTCTATTTATAAATATACACATGATCCCACCACAATGATGCATGTCCCTTCAATTTTGTGTAAGAAAACTTCACTCTTTTTGAGTCCGCTGCAATCAAGATTAGGGGGTCTTATCAAACTACCCAATCTTGCAGCCTTAACATCTCATCCAACCTACATTCTTGCACATTTATTAAGGACAAGATATGTTTTGTAACAAGATCTAAAACATATATTTAGTATCACTTTCATATGTACATCCATACAACAAAATTCGTCAACAAAAATTACATATAGTAACAATTTCAAAAATAAAATAAATTCAAGAAATTTACAAGGGTTTCTAGGCACTTCATGCCTTCAACTTTCATGGCTTCACTTATCTTTGTAAGTATGATTTTTTCCTTTATCCTACATCTCTCATGGCTTCCTTGACACATAAAACACACCTGCAACTTTCTTCTCCTCTTCTTTTATCCCTCCCCTCTTGGAAAGATAATTTTCCACACTTTCCTTCATGCAATCCTCTAGAGCAACCTACAAATTATTTCCTCAAACTTCCTGATTCTGATTGATGCCTCTTGACACCATTAAAAGGTTGTATTTATAGAGGGTTTCAACTATGTGAAACACCAAATAGTGGTTTCCTAATCTTCTCTTTCGTTTACCCTTAAAATTCCTACAAAAAAATAAAGCATAGTATTGTGCTTCCAAAAGTGCCATCCAAATTTTTTGCACCATATCAAACATCTTGTTGATGTATATGCATTTAAAAAATGGATAAAATCAATAAAAGGTCATGTTCATTCACCCCTAACTATTTTGACAATTTCACTTGTCAAATTAAAATTCAATTTGAAAATTCTACAAGAATAGTGAAGGAAAATTTAATCCAAATGAGTGTAATATCACATAATCTCATTTTGGAATCAAACTACATAATGAATTATGAGAATTTCAATTGTAAGTATAATATACAATCTGCAACCTATTACATTCAATTACACTTTCACAATCAACATGGCTTCATGCTAGTTGTGAACTCCTCTCTTCCTTCATATATCATAGCTATATTATTTTTATTTTATTTTTTCGAGCATTGAAACTTCCTTCATCTCCCTCTGGCCTTTCCTATGTTGTGCAACCTTTACTCCCAATTCAAGAACTTTTTCTTACAAATTAAATTCAAACTACAATATGATATGGGGTAGCCTCTGTTTCTTTTACTTCTTTTTTCCTTCACTAATAAGTTGTGTGGCATGTCTTCATCTTTTCCCTACACTTTTAACTTGGCATGGTTTTCCCCTATTTGACTTTTGTAAAAAAAAAATTTAAATCTTCTTTTCCCACCTATGCACCCTTGTGTATTCTCCTTTCTCTTTTCAATTTTGTGCTGCCCGTTCATCTTCCCCTGTATGCAACATAAAAATCATTGCTTCAATTTATTTATTTATTACTATATGTGCTCCTCTTCATATGTGTGATGGTTATTGATTTCTTGTCATTATTCATTAGCTAACCACATCCTTGTTATTTTTATTGCATTTTATTATTGTTTTAAATTTTCTACATCCTTTTCTAACTATGCCCTTCCCTATTCCCATTTAAAATTTATTCTTGCTCTACCAATCTTTAATATGTGCTACCTCTTTCTCCTTTTACCTGTTGCTATGTATCATCTACTTTCCCTCCTTAATTTTAATTTATATTTTAAATCATTTATTTCCTATTGCTAGTCGACTCTTTACCCACATGTTGACTCCAATATTTATTAAATTTTTAAAACTTCCAATGCCAAATTTCATCATGTGCTATCCGGTGACTTCTAAAACCTCTAATTGCCTGAAAAATACAAACACTCATCATACAAAAATAACTCTAATTTTTTTTTGACATATGATTTCCATACACCTAGGATGCTCTTGCATCAAATTCCTTAATTAATATTTGATAATATTCTACACAAATATGGTGTTTGAATTTGAAGGAGTTCTCAATAAGAGCTAGCTTGGATATTCAATCATGATTAATATTCACACAATGTTCCTTGAGTTTAGTTTTGAAAGTGGTTAATATGTCCAATGTATGTGAGACCATAATATCACATGATCTTATAGACCCTAGGATTAAAGAAGGGATCCATATGGTCTTTGATAAAAAAAAATGGTTGTGAAGGGGAGAATCTAGTTTGAATTCACATATTATACCTTTCTAACTAGGATTTTGGAGTTTTTTTATGTAAATTTGATCTTTACTCCATTCCAGCTCCCATCATCATCCTTCCCAAAAAATGATATTCTAAAAGTTTTAATAACTAGGGCTTACCGAATTATGATGATGATTTCCTAGACTTAGAACTCTCAAACCTAATGAAGGTCTTTAAAATTAATTGTTATAAGAGAAAATAAATTTCTAGGAACTTTTGTCAAGCTAATTTTTTCTGTAAACCTATGTCTAATGTTTCTAACCCCTCAGACCTACTTATTTCCACTCTCATATTTATTGAAGGCCTTTCTCAAAAATTCTCCAAGATCTTAGTTAAAAAAAATCATTATATGTGTGTTCAAACCAATTGCCTCCCTTGACAGCCATTTTCAATATATCAAAGACCTCCTAAACCCCTTTTTCAATATTGGGGTCTACAAGATCATGTGATCTTGTGATCTCTTGGAAAATGGAGAGACTAGTAACTCTTTCAAAAATAGACTCAAGGAACATTATGCCAACATTAGGAATGATTGGGTATCCAAGTCAGCTCTTGTTAAGCTTTCCTACAACTATAAATATCATATTTCCTTAGAATATTATAAAATATTAGCTAAGGAATCAAACTTATTTGAAAGGAATCTCTTGGAAGGCATAAAAATCAACCTCAATTGTGATGATGGTTGGTCTTTGATTCTCTCTTGGAAACCCTTGCTTTTCCATCTCAAGAACCTAGCCACCTCTCCCTCTCATTGATCTCTTCCCCTCTTGTCCACTTTGTTGTCTCATCCCTCATTCCCTTTTTTCCCTTTCTAACTCCTTGTCTCACCATTCTCTCCCCCCATTCCTTACTTCCTTTCTTCCTCCCATCTTCATTTATTTTGTTCCTATTCCTTGACCTAGTCCTCTTTTTTCTTTTCTTTTTAACCCTCTTTCTCTCATCCTCTCCTTTCCTATTTTCTTTTCTTGACATCTTTAATATATTTATTGTTATGACAATAAATATCAAAGTACTTATTTTTTTGTTGTTCTTGAGGTTTTCTTAGATTTTCTTTTTGTCCTATTTTTAAGTATTCCCCCCTTTTTCTCTTTATCATGCTTTTTATTTCTACTTTTCCTATCTAGATTCATTTTTGTTTTTTTTCTCTTACTCTTTAGTTTAATTTATCTCGCATTCTCTTTAGTTTTCATTATTAGTTCTCTTTAATTCATTATTATTATTTTATTACTTTATTTCTTCATCTTCACCAATTTATTTCCTTATTATTTTTCTTTTGTTTACTTATAGTTTTGTTACTTCAATTTTCTTTACCTTTTCATTATTACTTTATTTTCTTTTTTTTTTTGCTTCTTGTCTCATGTATTATGCTTTAATTTCTTTGGCTTTGTTTTTATTATATTTTTCGTGCTTTATTTTATTTATTCATTTTTATTGTCAAATTTTTATCTTCCCTGTCTTTCGATCCTTCTAACATTTCTTTGTTTTTATTAAACATTCTTATATTTATGATTGCTAAATCTTGTAAATTTTCTAACATAATCCATTTATTATCATGATGAGGGATCATGTGACATGATCCAAACTTTCATTAAAAAAATTAACGCAATTTCTTCTAAAATATCATAATAAAATCATATTACATTTTAAAGTGACAAAGAATGTCACTCCAAATAAAACATCCATTTTTTAATAGATACATTAAATAATATTTTAAAATAAATTTAAACATTAAAAAATTATAGCTAATCCAACACGTTCATGTGCTATCATATCATATAGCCTAGCCCTAAATAGAAAAAAGGATGTTAATAATAATTCATCCAAACAAAAATGATCTACTATAAAATTAATTCATAAATTCCAAATAATTGATTTGGATACAAAATAAAATAAATTGAATACTAGAGCTATAAAAATAAATATTTGTCCCTTAATGCCAAATCAAATAGTTTATTAAGTGAAAAGAAAGTAGAAAATCATTTCTTCCGTAAAGCATATTTCATTCCAACAGAGCATTTTTGAGCATTAACCATGTGATTAAGAAACTTTTGTCCTTATTTATTATTGTTTTTTTAATCATGTCCATTCAAGTATAATCAAATATTTATCTTTATAATTTTGTAAATAAAATAATCTCGAGGGACATGTGACTATTAGGACAGGTGGAATCATGATGTATGTCCATTATCTATTTAAAATAAAATAGTTAAAGTTTTTGATAATTCACATTCCAATTCTACATTTTATTTATTTATTCTTGTGCTTCAAACATCATAATGACTAGTTTTTATATTCTCCAATAGTATTTGATGTGTGAGAAAAAATACACACCTTTATATAAACTATTCAAGTAAAGTAATTATATACATAAATATTTTAAATAAATAAGTTTGAGATTAAAAATGATAAATGTTAAATTAAATGTAGAAATCAAATGAATGTAAATGTGATACGTGGATTTTGAAGTGAAAAAATAATGTTGATGATATCAAGAATCGATTTGTCATAATATTGGATTTTTAGGATTCGTTTGGATAGGTAGGAAGGGGTAGAAAGTAGGTTTGCTATAAAATGTTATTTTAGATAGAGAATAGCATTTTGGGGAGATTTTTTTGGTGTATACTATGGAAAACAATGAGAACCCTCTTAAAGAGATTAGTTACACTCTATCCTCAAATTGATGGTTAAACTAAAATGGTGAATTTTATAATTGTATGTGCAACTATTGAGGTTCTACAATGAGCAACATATAAATAAGTAGGATGAGAATCTAGAGTACATCTAATAGTCTTACAATAGGATAATTCATATTGAAGAATTGTAGCCACCTTTTGCTCATTGCATCCTGTAAACTAACACATGAAAGTCTGTACTGCACTTCTCAATTTTGCACTCTAACACACTGCACTTCGCATAATTTGCATCTCACACATCTATCTTAGCATCCCTCAACAACTCAACTCATACTTATATCAACTTCAACCTTGAAACCCTCTCCAAGGTCGACTATGCACCTCAAATGTGTAAATTCAAATTAGGTCAGTGCCAAAACATTTTCATGATGGATAGAAGTGAAAGTAGACCACAACAAACCTTAATTGGGACCCAAATCAACAACACCACTCAACCACACACTTCCTTAAATAATAATTTTCCATCGCATGTAGTGTAAACACCAAGTCGACCGATACCCGTGTAATCACCATTAAACTTTTAGGTACACACTTCCTTAAACCCACTTGGACGACTTGCAAACCACACACTACACTTGAACATGATCTAGAATATTCCATGAATACCCTAAAATCCAACAAACTTCGTCACAACAACTTCCACCTAAAGAATGTACACACCCAATACACTCAGACTACTCTACCATATATTGTAACTTAGGAAATCATCTTCCGAAGCACAAAACCTCAAACCTTCTTGACTAAGGTAAACTACCAACACCATGAACACACCTTCAGAATTGCAAGATCTAAAACACAACTATAGAGAAATGTAGAGCAAAGTTATTTCTCTTAGAAACCTCTGCAATACACAGTTGCACACTTATGAACACAACTTCTTATGTACAATGATCTATCACACCAACTCTTGAATATAACACCTTTGAACACCTCTCACCAACATATCTGAATTGCACATGTAGATCTTCAACCTAGAAGAAATGCAGAGCAAAACTGAAACACAACCTTGTCACCCAAAACACCACTGCAACACACTATTTCCTTTTTTTATCAAATTTTCTCAAAAACACTTGGAAACCAAGCACTAGAGACACATCCTCATCATCTTCAACACTTCCACAACCATAGATAGAAGCATATCAAAGCAACACTAGAGGTTGACACTAGTAGTTTTACTAATGACAACATAATGCAACTAATCAAAGCATCAACTGCTCACACTCTAGTAACAATCTCAATAGATATTAATGACAACACATACTTGTTGAAATCAATGAAAATGCCAAATTCTCATACTTGCAATAGTTTCAACTATGTGAAACACCAAAAATTGATTTCCTAATCTTCTCTTTCGTTGACCCTTAAAATTCCTACAAAAAATTAAATAAAACATAGTTTGTTGCTTCCAAAAGTGTCATCCAAAGTTGTTGTACCATATAAAACATCTTCCTATTTAAAAATTAGATAAAAGAAATAACCAAGTTGTTATCATTCACCCTAACTATTTTGACAATTTCACATCTCAAATTAAAATTCAATTCAAAAATTCCACAAGAACGGTGAAGAAAAATTTAGTCCAAATGATTGTAATATCACATAATCTCATTCTAGAATCAAACTACATAATGAAGTGGGGAAATTTCAATTGTAAGTATAATATGCAATTTACAACTTATTACATTCAATCACACTTTCACAATCAACAAGGCTTCATGCCAACTGCAAACTCCCATCTTCCTTCATTTATCATAGCTTTATTCTTTTTAATGGTTTTTATCTAACATTGGAGGTTGGAGGTACACTTTTTCAACTTTTAAGTGGCTCATTTATATTTTCTTAGTGACTCAACATGAGCATGAGATTTGTGTGTATTGGGATTATCTTATCAATGATCTAAGTTATAATATAAATTGACAAAAAGTAAGTGTTGATCATTTTGATCCAAGGGCACAAGTTTTCTCCAATTGTATTTGATGTGTCTAAGAAAATAATACCTGTATATGAACTATTCAAGTAAATTAATTATATAAATGATTATTTTAATAAATAAGTTGAGATTAAAAATGATAAATGTTAAATTAAATGTAAAAATCAATTGAATGTAAATGTGGTAGTACTTGGATTTTGAAGTCAAAAAATAATGTTGATGATGTCAAGAATCAATTTGTCAAATTAGATTTTTAAGACTCACTCAGATGGGCAGGAAGGGGCAAAAAGCGGGTTTACAGTAAAATGTTATTTTAGATAGAGAATAGCATTTTTGGGAGATTATTTTAGTGTATACTATGGAAAACAATGGAAACACTCTTGAAGAGACTAATTCCACTTTATCCTCAAATTGATGGTCAAACTAAAGTGGCGAATTCTATAATTGCATGTACAACTATTGAGGTTCTACAATGAGCAACATATAAATAAGTAGGATGAGAATATAGAGTACATCTATTAGTATCTAAATAAGTAGGATGAGAATATAGAGTACATCTATTAGTATCACAATAGGATAATTCATACCTCAACCAATTTCACTCCCTTGAGACATTTTTTGGGTTTCTACTACCCAATCCATCAAATGTTTGGATAATAATCCAAAGAGGAAGAAAATGTTGATTTAGAGGTTCACAAGGCTAAATAAGATTTATTAAATGCATCTCAAGGCACATGGGAAGTTGAAAATATCTAATCCAATTAAAAACAAAGGCTTCAAAACAACCAAATGGATCATAATTCTAAGGGTGAAGAGTTGTTGTAATTATTATTGGGTAAGGAAAGACTCTGAGGATTAGTAATGAAGCTATATCCATTGAGATATGGTCTATTTTAGATCATAGAGAAAGCCAATCCTCATGTACTACATTTGGAATTTTTTTAATATTATATAAAGATATACTTGATGGAAAATATTGAAAACTCTTGTTTGAGACTTTCATGTTTGATGATGGACAGTAAATTTTTTTGCCTCTAGTTTAAGACCTTGTACAAAGTGGATAAAAATATTTTAGGGATGATGTAGTGCTTCAAAAGAAACATATTAAAATATGGAGAGGAGTGCATGAAACTTGGTCAGTTAGGCTTAAAGGGAAAATGACAAGTATGTAAAAGTAGTATTTCTATTAAGGATGTAAGGAAGAATTTACTTCACTTGATGAGTTCCCTACATTTTAGGTATCAAAGGACTTTATATTGGTGAGGTGTGATTTGTAAATATATCGAGGTATAAGAGAAACAAAATTTGTCATATACAATCAAGAAGTGGTAAGCCTCGTTTTATTTTCATAGTTTCATATTCAATATTTTTTCTCCAATTTTTTGCAATGAAGTTAGAATTTGAGAGAGAAAATAGAGAATGAAGGATTATAAATTTGAAGGTGAAATCAATTATTTTTGTCAAAAGTTGTTCTAAATTTTGATCCAACAATTTGAAAGTCATCCTACTATTTTTTTATATTCTCCAGAGGTTTTGAAACTATTGATGTGGGTAGGAAATTCCTATTAAATTATTTTATTTTCTTGTTATAGTTCATGGAAAACTCCTCATAAGACTCAAGGAATCAAACCAATAAAAAAATTCATTCAAATGGGTGGTAATTTTATATTTTCTATTTTTCAAGTAGTTACATTATGCTTTAGTAATTTGGGAGAAAATTTGAAGAATTGGAGCATACTTTTTCACATGGGAAATGAATTGAAAGAGCCATGAGTTAGTTTTTATTTGTATGTGGCATAGTGCGCATGTAGAGACTACATTTTAGTGATTTGATGATCTAGAGTAGCTCAATCTTGCTAGATTTTTCACCTTCTTTGATTTCCCCAAGATAACTCTATCTTCTTAGTTTTGTGTTATTGTTATTTTTTATTTCATTTTAGTAATGTTTGGATGGTTTATATGTGATTATTTCATGAATTTGATAGTTGTTTAACTCTAGTTTTATCAATTCACATCATAATAAATGAATTAGTTTGTATACTAGTGTGGATGTATGTAAATGATGAATTATTTGAGGATAAACTCTAGTAGTTTGTAAATTATAAAGTATTTTTTCATTATTTATAATCAAATTTTTAAGATAATGTGACATTTACTTACAATCCTAGGTGTAATATTTTTGACCTTAAAGGGCCCTCTTATACATTCTAATCAAATTTGAGGGCTTTAGGAAGTGTAGCTAAAGGCTAAGCTAGGGAAGGGTGTCTAAGGGGTGGAGCTCCCCTCCCCAATGGGGTTTTGTGGCATTCCCCCCGACACCAAAAAAAAAAAATAGCATTTTCATCTTTTTTGGATACATTTTGTGTTATTTTGTTGTCAATAGTTTTGGTGAGTATGGTATTATAAAACTATTTTTTTATTTTCTTATTAATATTCACACAAGCATGAGGGGTTTGAAATAGTGAGTTTTATTAATATTTTATAGGTATATATGAGTTGTGAAAACTCAAAATTAAATTCTATCAGATTGAAGAGAGAATGTGGGCTGCATATATGTATTTATGTGTTGAACATCAATAAATAGGTGTGTCTCTCTTTGATGATGAAATTTAATTTTTCCTACGAGAGCTTTCTCAATATACATTTAGTGTCAGGTGTTAATTTATAATAGTTTGTTAATTTCTATTTGCTTCCATATTATTTCTTAATGGGTAATCCAATATTGTATTAATAAAAATCAGATAAATGTATAGTTTTTAAAGGGATGACATTTCTAGTAGTTTACCTTATTTTAGCAAGACAAATCTCATAGTCATAGGGTCTTTCATGTACATTGATCTCATCATGTGTCTATAGAAACTAATTTTGCACATCAACTCCCATCATACTAAAAATTCATAAAGATCTTAAAACCATATGAATCTAAAAATATACTAATTATGAATATGGTCAAGTCAAATTTATGATTATTAAATCATGGACACAATTATATAAAGTCACCCATAATTTTTTCTACATTATTCTTTAATATTCTAAAAAAATTAAAGATATTTTTTTCTTATCAAAATTGTGTTAAGTTAGGACTTATCGACTTGGAAACCTCTCCTCATTTAGATTAAATAAAAAATATTATCTCGTTACATTAAAAAATTTCATATGAAAAAAATCTTATATATGGACAATTATTCAACTTCATTCTCATTCACAATAATTTATTATTTATCTATTGATGAAATAATAGTCCTATAATCAAAGAGTGAAACTATCTCACTTATAAAATCATAAATAAATATTTTATTGAATAAATAATTATGTGATTAAGAGTTAATCGATGATTTATATAAATTATCTATTTTATTTTATTGATTGAATTTGTTTCTTCATGGTAAAATAGATATTTTCTTGATTAAAGAGATTTATATAAAATAATAATAATCCACAAATTGTCAATTTTGATAAAAAAATGTTGCTTTCATTTTTTAAACAATTTAGATTTAGAAGAAAAGACAATTGACCACTATTCTTAAAAATGCTTTCATTCAAACTCAATCTTATAAAAATGATTTGATATCTACAATCTCTATTAAAAGACAACAAAATCTCAAAAAAACATAATGGACAAAGCCCTAGGTGATAAAAACGCCCTTTCAAATTAAAAAAACATATAAAAAATTATTTCTTTGAAAACCCTTCTAATAAATTATTTTTGAGAAATGAATTTCTAATAAGTTGTGCGTACATATTAGAATGATGATCGATATATATTTATTTGTGTCATCGTGATTGTGCTTTGATGTGCTCTCAAAGCATGGAAAGTAGGAAAAAAAAATGCCTCTTTTCCTTGATTTGTTCCTAACTCATTATATATAATGCAAGTTATTAATTTTCATGATGGTACATTTCTTTTGACATGAAATTTAATTGTTTTTAATATTTTAGTAGTCATAAGCTCATTTATTTCACTACTTATTCCTTGGAATAGTATAGATACTATAAAGAGTTTGGTCTCAATTTTATATTATAAAATATATTTTTTTAAGATTTATATTTTAGTTTTTCAATTTGACATCTCCAAGTTTATATATATATATATACAATTGGTTATATTTTAATATATATATATATATATATACACACACAATTTTGCTTATATTTTACATGTGTAAATACATATGGTATATAGATTTAGGTTCTTATTGGTGTATGAAGAAACCCAAGGTTACTTGCACAACTCCAAGAAGACCTTTCTCTCTGTCTCCTTCCTGGAACCTGACTCCAATGGGTTCCTCCTGAGCTTGGAGATTGACCAAAATCTGCTCCAACTCTTCTCAAAGAGTTCCTACCTTGTGCTTTACCTTGGGTAGACAAACACCTTGCAACTTGATCAATCTTGCTTGGACTTAGAAGGGTCTAAGTGCCAACTTCTTCAACTTGCTAGAACTGCTTGCAGGGGAATTTAAGACACTGTCTCCTTTCATTTCGACTCCATGTAGATTCATCTTGGAGGTTCTTGGACATTCACTTTACCCGATTTCAAAATTTTGCTTTGAAGAGGCCTAGTTTCTACTAGCTTTTACCAGTCCCTTTTCTACCCTTTTCTCTCAAACTTGACACACAACCTAGTGATTAAATCACATTTCTTGACACCCTTTTCAGACTTTTAAATCTTTCAAAAGTTTTCAGGTCTCTGAGAGTACCGTACAGATGATTCCTGAGATCTTGGAGAGGAGGCCTAATTGGCCTATTTTCTAGGGCTTCACTGGTTTTGGGATTCAATCTGCCTAAGATAGATTGATGGAAGCCTAATTCCTTTTGGACTGTGAAGGTACTATCTTATCCCACCTCAAACTGTATGGATTCCATACAATGGACTATTCCCCTGCCTAAGTTCTTAGTCTTTACTCACTCAAACCTCTAACCAAGCAAACACAGCTCGCCTAGGGTTTGGAATTAAAAATATTTGCTTGGCTTTCTAGAATCCCTACTCCTACATTCTTAAAATGGACTAGCTCCCCTATCATTTCAAACTAATTTCAGGGAGATCCCATGATTAGTTCTTATGGGGGAGCCATGAAAAAGTTTGACTGTCCAAAACAAAAGAAACTAATAATCTACACTATGATCTATGAATTAGAAACAAGAACCTTACTCTAAACTACCTGACTTCCAAGTGAAAAACATTCAAAACTATTCTTTAAATCTAAATACAGTGGCAAAAAAATATTTACAACGCCTTTTAAAATCACTGTTTCCAAGAACTCACGGGTACCACAGGATAACATAGAAATCTGAAAAAAAATAGAAATAAAAACCTTTACAACCTATTCTATGGATAAAACACTATCACCACTCAAAGCAAACTGCTTATACAAGGAAAGATACTTAAAATCCTCTGTGAACACGCATACAAAGTTGTTTCAATATACACAGCGCTTATATTAAGTCTAGTTTTCAAAACACACGGGGTTTGCAGGAAAACACATAAAACATAGAAATTTCCAAAAACCCGTCTTCTATTCACTCCACAATATTTGGTTACAATCTTCTCTAACTCATAACTATGAGTCACACCTATCTTGATGTCTTCTCCATCATTCAAGGGTAGTGGATCGAGTATTTCCCTCATTTCAAGGGATTCCCAACACCAAATAAGTTACATGCAGCTACTAAACTGCGGTCATGCAACTTTTACCAGCATTTGTAACTAATTAATATGTTGTGATCCTAAATTTTAGGACCTCAACCTCCTTACTTCGAACTATCAACTCCTCAATAGTCCTTTGGCATCTTTCTTTAACAATGGCCAAGTGTTTTGAACACATTTACTGCCCTATATTGCAACATAGGCTGACTAAAACTAAATTAAAGCAAAATGTAACAATTTGAATTTACTAAGTTGGTATAGTCCTAATGACTAACTCATCCACACACAAATGAAACCTTCTAAGGTCCAAAGTAAACAACTAAGATCTTGACTTGGCTAAGGTCAGTACAAGCCAAAATTGTGCAAACCAAAATGGAGGTCAGCCTAGGTGCTCCTGCACCACTTATACATATAATAAGATATTGACATATAAATTTTGGATTTTTGTATATAAATGTAAATTAGGATAGAGATTTTGGTCTCTCTTTTATATAAACAAGTATAGATTGGTAGATAGCTCTTGAGTTATCCTTATAGATGTAAAAGGATATATAGATTTTATGTTTTTAATATAAATATAATTTAATATTTCATACTATAATGGGTTCAATTATGAGGGATGATACTTTGCACACACATCTTACCCTTGGCCCTATTATGAATGTGTTTACATGCTCATACATTACACAAAATGTATCATTCTTACATGTTTATCTCCAACACATTGACTACTAATATTTTTTCTTTGTTCTCAAGCTTTGAGACACCATTGTTGGATTCTCATTGAATCGTGTTACATGCTCTTTCATGATCATATCTTGATACTTTAAATCTAATGATATATTTTACTACTACATGTTATGGAGCTTAAAAACTTACATATTTTTACTTATTATTTTTCTCCTAATCTCAAATCCATTACATCACTTTATATTTAATCAATTTATGGGGGTTCATATTACATCACTAGCTATTTTTTATTTATGACAATAGTGACTCTTTGGTGGTCTTAGAACATACATGAATAGTTATAGTGGCTCATTAAAGTGTTGACACTTGATCTAACATACCCTTATCTTGGTTCTATGTATTACCTTCTAAAATCCTTAGACCAGGTTATATCTATACCATATGTCTTGGCCCCATTTTTATTGTCTTGGTCAAAGTAATTTTGACAAGAATGATTCAATAAGACCTAGTGCAATACATGAGAATAAAATATAGCATTAAAATCATCCTTCTCTTGGACAAGTCTTCCTTCTATGCTACCTTAGTCAAGATCTTAATTTGACACTCATAGTGAATTGGTTAATAATTGTGTGAAATCCAAACTATATACCTTATTTTTCACCTTTATTTTTTATTCATATGTTGACTTGTTGTCAATAATTTTTCAAGTTTTAAGTAGCTCATTTCTATTTTCTTGGTGACTCAACATGAGCATGAGCTTTATGTGTATTTGGAATAGTTTATCATTGATCTAATGTATAATATGAATTGAAAAAAAAGTAAGTGTTGATCATTTTGATCTAAGGGAACAAGATTTCTTATCCACTGTCAACTTTTTATAGGGCCTCCAAATAGTTATGGTTGTTGGTGTGATAAAATAAATGACATATGTGCATTTAGGAAAAGGTAGGGTGTAATATCCTTTGGTAATGAATTCACATATTTTCTAACAATAGGATTAGATAATTCAGTAGTAATAAAAGGCTCATGTGGGGTTCAGAAGGTGATAGGATAATTTTGTAGTATAACATAACAACTACGAGATCTTGTTTGGATAATTCTACACCATCAAATTTGTAATGAGAATTTAAAATGGGTGATGGAAGAGTTAGTAAAATAAGAACACTTTCACTTGGCTCTATCTTATTGAATTTTTTATAAATATCAAGTAAGAAAGGTGTTAATAGAAAGGCACATATTCCATCAAATAATAAGAATGATAGAAACAATTTATATTCAAAATGGTCTCCTTAGATTTTGATAAATTATTCATGTGCCACATTTTAGACTTTTGATTGTTCCAAATTTTATAATCAGGTGATACTCTTTTTGTGCAGGCTAGCTTGATTATCAAGTAACTCATGGTCTACAGATCTTAATATGTGGCATGATCTTATTGAGTTATGAGGTATTATGAAGTAAAAGATCACAGAGAAGCTAAATTTTGATATATGGTCAGATATAATTATTATGAGGTGGGTTTAAAAATAGTGAGCATATTAAGATCCTGTTGAACACCTATAGCGATTAATATAAAGAGAGATTGACCCCCATTATAGATTAAAGGTAAAAATAAAAATATTTAGTTAATAGAGTGAAATTCTATATTTTAAATGAGAAGTAATAAATACAAATAGAATATGGAGTTCACTAAGAACAACTATTCTATTGTAGATTTGATTCTAAAGGTGTGATCTAAAGGAGGGAAGGTAATAATTGAAGAAGGAAATTACAATCTTATTTGGCCAAAGCATCAATTTATTTGTTGGTGAAGGATGAATTGACAATGGTGGTTGGAGTTATTGTGATTTATTAACTAGTTACAAGGGTGGGTATAATTTTGGCATCATGTATATGGATAGAAAATGGATAGATAGGAGGAATAAGGACAATCAAGATACATCTATATGATTAAAAATTCAAAAGGGAAGGTGAAATTTTAGAGCATGCACAACCTACCAAAAATTAAATTTACAAGAACCATGGGGGAAGAAATAATAGTCCACAATCTCTAGAACACGCCTTGCAGTGCTAACGGGAATTTTTTGAATTTTTTATGTCGTTCTATGAATCCTCGAGGCTTCAATGGTTTCCAACAGTTTGATTTTGGGTTCGAGTGGGGGTTTGCTAGTAATCATCAGCCTAGTAGTGCTTCTCATTATCAGTCATTTTAATCTTTTCCACCTTGATGCTCAAGTAATTCGCTCGTTTGAGATATGCATTTTTTCTTTGATATTTGTAAATCAGATTCAGTAGCCAATGGAAACTCCTCTACTTCTCCTCACAGGCTTTGGTCTGAGGTCGTTGCTAGTTCTTGTTCTCTGGCTTCTTTCCCTAATAATATACCCATCAAGTCTAGGGCTCCCTTCAATCCAAAATATTTAGTCTCATATCTAGCCACTTTCCCCAACAACATAGCTATCTCTCATCCACAATCTTTTGTTCTAAAGTGACATGTACGATCTCCTCTAAATTTTCCCAATTCTATTAACATCAATAATAGGGTTTTTTTGGATCATAAGGTTAAAAGAACTAATGATTTTGTGAGTAGCGAGTTGAACGCATATAGCTTTCATCCTAAGGGGAATGTTAATGTTTTTAGGTTGCTATGAGAAGGATTGGCTTCCTAAATAGTAGAGGAAATCAAGTAGAGTTTTTGGAGATCAAGTTAATGCTACTCTTAAGGATACAATGTTGCAGCCGCAAGTTTAGGATCTTCAGGAGGTGGCACTTATCTGTAAGTTTTGGAAATTTTTTCTAGATATTGCTTTTTTGCAATGTTGGGTTTTTCAAACATGGGAGGGATCTAATTAGGCTTTTTATTTAGATAATTGGGAGGGGTTTTTTTTTGTTCTTTTTTCTAGAAAATATTCTAGGAATGTTGTTTACAAAAAAAAGTCTTGGATTTGTGAGGGTCATGGTTTATATACTTCTCCATGACTCCAATTTTTTTTCCCTCTTAGTCTATGGTTAAGTTCATTCCTTTTTGGATCCAATTACAAGGGTTGTCACTTGAATATAGAGAGTCACTAATCATTGAAACATTGGGTAATTAGTTAAGCATTTATCTTCATCAATATATGCAATTTTTATCCAACCCTTCGCTGTCGGTTAGGCTATGTCTTCTTATTGATGTCACAAGAAAACTTCCTTCTATTGTAAACATCAAATCATTCTATGGTTTTTGGAAATAGAAGGTTGGTTTTGAGGATCCACCAAAAAATTATTTTCACTGTCATTTACCTGTTCATCCTTCAAGGGAATTTCAGTTGGAGTCAATAGTGGCCATGGAAGAGGAAAATGACTTTTCTCCCAAAGGTTCTTCCATTATTCCTTTAAATGCCAATCCAACTATTGCTTTATCTAAATCTTCTAATGATTTTGTGCAAAATGTTTCTTTTCCATTTTATCTAAGGAATTGGATATTAGTCATGAGTGGAGTCGTATTTTTAATGGATTGAGCACAAAAAATGTATATAAAGGATCTACAAGCAATTTTTTTCAAAAGTCGGGGGTTTCAAAGCATTGTGGTGTTTTTTCAGAGCCTTATTTAGATGAAATTAAATGTGTTAAGGGAATCTCTCCCTTAGAAATGGTAAGTAAGGACAAGCCTTCATCTCTTGTGTTTTTTCAAGACCTCGGGAACTTTCATGAGGCTTACATGTACACATAGTAAGTTTATCACTATTTCCTTTATGCTTGGCTAGGATAAGCATTTGATGTCTCCCATAAACATTTTTCTTCATTCCCTAAATCTTTCAGTCCCTGAGATTAAGATTGTTAGTTTTCAACAACTTAATCAATGTGCTTCAATGTTAACTTTGGGGGTGTTAAATCAATGTGAAGAAGTGATGAATGTTTTTCGACAACCAAGAGGAAGAGGGAATTAACATCTTACAGCCTAAAATTTTTTTAGAAGGTTTCAATTATTCCAATCCTTCTAATTTTCCCTTTGATAAGGAGTTTGAAAGATTTGTAGATGAAGCATTATCTATTGTAGGTGAATAGTTAATAGAAGATATTGCCACTGAAGTATTTGGGAAAGTGGAAGAGAATATGATTTAGGATCATTATCAATTTCTCAATTAAAGACATTAGATTTCCATAGTCCATATCTGTAAGTTTGTTTATTTTGGATTAAACTGTGTCTTTTTTTTTGGATCAACATTTCGGATCACACTTCGTGATCCATCATTAAGATCCAAAAAAGATGATGTTAGAAATCTCCTTCCAAGAGAGGGCAAAAAGCTTTAGTTGTCAAGTTGCAAGAGGAAACTAATGCAGGGATCCAGTCTACATTGGATGGTTAAATGGGAGGAGGTGACAAACAAAAAATTCCAAGGAGAGCATGTTGCTCTCCTCGGATGTAATGAGAATAATATCTTGGAATGTCAAAGGTATAAATGCCCCTAAAAAAAGGGCCCAAGTCAAGCAAAAATTGGATGTTTGTGGGGAAAATGTAGTAGTTCTTAGGACACTAAAATATTAGATGAGTCTTTTGGAACTTTTAGAAAGAAGCGGTCCAAGAGGAATTCTTTTCATTCGCCATCACAAGGAGCTTCAAGAGGTCTGATTACACTATGGAATGCTAAGTTAGTAAGTATTAGTAATGTTACTTGTGAGAATAATTGGAAATTAATGCAGATTTCTCATTTTGATTTATATTTTTGGTTGTTGAATGTATATGGTCCAAATAATTCAGTAGGAAAAAAAATTTTGTAGGAAAAATTGAAACAAACTATGGATTGGTTGGGTCAAGATAAAGTTGCTCTCACAAGTGACTTCAATGAAATAACATGCTTATCAAAAAAAGAGGTGGTATATGTCCATCTAAAAAGGATATGGATGATTTTACCTCATTTATGCAAGACAATGCTCTTGTTGACATAATTCCACCAAATGGGAGTTTTACATGGACGAACAAGAGGAAAAAATTTCTTCAAATAGCAGAAAGGTTAGATAGGTTTCTAACTTCTCCAAACTAGGTAGTAAGTGAATATGTTTTAACATCAGAAATTTTTCCTTTATCTTCCTCATATCATTTTGTAATTTCTTTAGATTTGACTCCAAAAAAATTAAGACAAAGTGGCAATCCTCTTTTAAGTTTGAAGCTATGTGGTTCTAACATCCATAGTTTATTAATATGTTAAAGCAATGGTGGATAAGTGCACCTTATTGCAAAGGTTCTAGAATGTTTCAGCTAAGTAAGAAGTTAGATCATATTAAGCAGCATATAATAATCTAGAATTAGCAAGTGTTTAAGAATATTTTTGTTCAGAAATATTTGGTGTACAAAATACTTTTAGAGGTTAATGAAATAATTATTGCTAATGGTCTAGATAATGTGCTATTTGAAGAGCATAAACAACAGCAAGAGGAATGGAAGGAATTTCTTTTGAGTGAAGTGTATTAGAGATAGAATCAAGAGAACTGTGGTTAAAGGATGGGGATGGGAATACAAAATTATTTCATATATCAACACAAATCAAGAAAGAAAAAAGTTCTATATTTTTTATTCATGATAGTGATTCATGGGTATTACTAACAAAGGAGGAAGACATTCAAAATGAAGGTATCAAATTTTTCTCATCTTTGTTATTTGCTAACAAGGCTGATAGTGCACAATTGTTAACGGAAAGAGAAGAACTTCTTTAGGTAATTCTAAAACTAGTATCTTAGGAAGACAATGCTAGGTTGTTGGCTCCCTTTTCATTAAAGGAAGTTAAGGAAGTTGCATTTTCCATGCTACCTGATAAAGCACCAAGACCTGATAGATTTATGACCATCTTTTATAAAAAATGTTGGGATTTCATTGGGATTGATATTTTAAATGCTTTCGAGGAGTCAAGAAAATCAAGTGGAATGTTAAAGAAGTTCAATGTAACCCATATTGCCATCATTCCAAAGTCAAGTTCTACAAGTACTTTTTCAGATTTTTGACCTATTTCACTTTGCAACACTATATAAAATTTTCACAAGGGCTATCTATTTAAGGTTACACCCTCTTGTTTCTACAATTATATTTGAAGAGTGGAGTGGTTTTGTACCTAGAAGAGAGACATCAAAAGGAGCAATTGTTGCACATGAATTTCTTCACTCCATTGTTGTAAATAAGCTATCTTCCATGATTATAAAACTAGATATGCAGAAAGCATATCATAGGGTGGATTGATCATTCTTGAAATAGGTGTTACTAAGTTTTGGCTTGTCCCATAAGTGGTGTAAATGGATTATGTCGTGTTTTTCAAGTGCTAAATTTTTAGTGTTGCTAAATGGTTCACCAGTTGGTTTTTTGGGTCAACTCAAGGGTTACATCAAGGTGATCCACTTTCACCTTTTTTGTTCACTATTTTAGTCGAGGCTTTGAGTAGGTTAATTCAAAGAGTACATGTGTAGGGAACATTTTAGGGAATCTATATTCCAAATACAAATATAACAACACATTCTCTTTTTGCTGATGATACACTGCCTTTTGGCAAGGTTGTAGTAGCAGAACCTATGAACATTCAATCAGTATTGGATAAATATACTTTTGCTTTGGGTAAAAAAATAAATGAGGGAAAAATGAAAGTGTATGTGTTCAATACAAAATATGCTATTAAGAAGTGGATTGTGAAGTTGCTAGGGTTTCAACAAGTACAACTTCCTTGCAAATATCTTGGTATTCATTTTTTTATAGGTTAAAATAATATATCTTATTGGAAAAATATTATCCAAAGTGTACAAGCAAAAATATTATCATGGAAAGGGAGATGGTTATCTTTGTCAGGTAGAATTTTGATGGTGAAAACTATGCTTTCTATGATACCAAATTATTATATGTCAGTTTTAAAAGCTCTTAAATTGATTATAGTCCAATTCAAAAGCTTATTAGAATTTTTTTATGGATTAGTAATATGGATAGCAAAAAAAAACCTTTAATTTCTTTGGAAACAATGTGTTTGGAGAAATTAAAAGGGGGGGAAAGTCTTCACAATATGTCAAAAAGAAATTTTTAATTAGGTGCTAAAATGGTATGACATATGTATATAAATCCCTAGTTGAAATGGTGTAGGCTCATGCAACATAAGTACTTGGATAATATAAACCCGTCAAGAATTCTTACAGTTTCAAATCCACCTACAGGATTTGTAATGTGGAAATTCTTAGTTTCTTATAGGAAAATCATTATTCCACATTTAACATGGGAGGTAAATAATGGTAAAGAGGTGGTTTTCTGGAAGGATTCCTAGAGTGGATATCCAATTCTAAATGAATTACATAACTTTGAAAGTATAGAATACTTGTCAAATAGTTGGGGGACAAGGGTTAAAGATTACATTCAACAAGTAGATGTTCTAACTGGTAAAGTAAAATGGAAGGAATTTTCAAATCACCCAATCAACACTGAGCATAAGAGGTTACTACAATCTATCCTTCAGGATTGAATTATTTTCCAATCAGTACGAGATGATAGGTTAATATGTGTGAAATCAAAAGCAGGGTCTTATACAGTGAATGAGGGTTATAAGTCAATTTCACAAGCTTGTTCACATGTAGTGGTACAGAGAGCGTATAAGTTTTGTTGGAATTCAAAGATTTTTCCTAAAGTGGGCTATTTTTCATGGTTGGCCATTAAAAAAAATATTGGTCCAAGTGACAAAATTACAAAATTGGGGATAGCAGTGCCTTTTAAATGTGTTCTTTATGAACAAGAATTTGAAGATGTTAATCATTTATTTATGTTATGCCTAGTAGCACACACATGTTGGATGTTTATAGCAAGTAAAATGAATTGGAAATCATCATTTCCAGAAACACTTTGGAAGATTTTTTCAAGTTGGAAGATGTTTTATCAAAACTCTTTTTTTGCAACCATTTAGAGTATTATACCTGCATCAGTTGTTTGGGCTATATGGTGGGCAAGAAATAGATTTTTTTTAGAAAAGAGAAACTCAATCTCAATTAGGTCTTAATTTCTTTAGAGAAATCTATTTCTAAAACAATAAATGGGTATGTGCAAAAAGTAAAACATATTGGATCATTTTTTACTAATTTGGATTCAAAGTTGATGATATCTTGGCCATTTCTCAGTCTGCCATTCAAAGGGAGTTTACTTCAACCAATTCAAAAAGTAAATGTAACAAACATAAAATGGAATCCTCCTCCAGTTGAAATTTTTAAACTAAATACTGATGGAGTTGGTAGGGGAAATCCAGGTTCATTTGGAGCAAGGGTGACCATTAGGTATTATAAAGGTATGGTATTGTGTGCAAAGTCTTTCAAGTTGAAAATTGGTTCTAATAATGCAACAAAGGCACCAGCTTTATTGTAAGGCTTAAAATTAGAAATCAGTTTTAAGCTCAACAAAATTCAAATAGAAGGAGATTCGTTGATTTTGTTAAATGCATGTTAGGACCGTAAGATTATCAATTGGAGGTTGGGGTACATAGTAAAGTAGATTTGGTCATTGCTAGATAAGATAGGGTTTTATCAGATTCTTCATACCTATAGAGAAGGGAACACCATGGCAGATTTTTTGGCTAATCTAGGTTGTGAACAATCAAAAGATAAAATTACACATGTAGCTATTTCAAGGGAGTTTCATCCTAAACTTGAAGAAATTTTGTTAAGTGAAGGTGGTATTCTAAGTGCATAGAGTTATCATAAAATTTCTTATTCATTTTTTATGAAAATGTGATGTGTGAGCATTAGAGGGATGGTATTACAGAGGGATAAGTACATAGTTTATCATATAATATGGCTTCATGGTAGGATTTTCATAAGGGAGTAGGTTTAGTACAAGTGTAAAAGTTGTCCTTAGTTTTTGTTGAGCACAAGTGTTAGCAAATGTGTGAATCATAAAATTTTATGCAGCCAAAATTAAAACTAAAGTGTGTCATATGTGTAGTGAAGATTATGATATGACTATACTTTCAAATTAGGTGACCTCAAGCTTATACATAGCTTCAAGTTGGTTTTAACTAAATTCGACAAAGTGCTTAGCTATTATTCAACAAAGTTCTTAGCTATTCAAGTTAGCGCAAAGGGTAAAACTTTTGGTATTGTATAGTTTCCCAAAAAAAACCATTTGGCATATTTTTTGTGAGATTGGCACATGTTAGGGTTAGAGATGGCAGATATCTAACAATTAAATGCATATTTAAATATTAAACAAAGAAACTAAAACATACATAGAACAAATCATAACACAGAGAATTTAACATGGTTCACCCAATCTGGGCTACATCCACCAAACCGCAGCCATCCAATACTTTTATTATCCAGTGCAAAACCTATTACAATCTTGCGAATAATCATGTTTTTCTACATACTATAACCCCCATCCCAACCCCTTTTAACAAGCTTTTAGAAGCTTCCATTAGGGTTTTACAAAGTCTTTTCTTTCTTTTCAGATTTATCCTTTTTCGTTGACGACGCTGGTTTTTTCTCGCTAACCCTCGCTTTGGGGGTTGCCGCCCCCTAACCCCCTCTTCGGCTGCCACCCCCAAACCCCTGCCCAGGGCCCGACCCGGCCCCAGACCCCGTCGAGGGCGAGGGGCCAGGGTGAACAGTATACCATGGGCTATACAATATAGCATGATCAGTCGCCACATACCAACAGCACATTCACATATGACAATTTTTCATGTGCTTCATGATAGTAGTGTACTAAGTAGTGATTCTGGAGCATGGAAAAATAGCATCAAATGAGCGAGGGATTGTAATCTTTAAAAAGTTAATGTTTGTTTGCAATGTTACAAGGCATAGGTACAAAGAGGTAACTGGAATTTTTTTGAGATGTGAGTTAAAGGTTGAGGTATAATCCTTAACTTTACCCAGTATTGTTAGAACATTCATGAAACAAAAACTCCAGCTTTGCTTTACCAATTCAAGCATGTTTTTCTCTTTTTTAAGGAGTGTTGTGTCTATATTTTTACTTGCAGTCTCAAAGCTTGTATCTTTTGAGTGGCATAATTCTATGGCTTATTTTATCTCCTATATGTACCATTGCTTTTCATGGCATACCAAAGTGTTTTTTTTATTGTAAACAAGGGTGTGTAAAGGATTTGCATATAGTTTAAGTGTTATAGTGGTAATAAAGGTTCCTCGTGGGCAAAGCTCATGGTTGCAAGGTGTGGGGAGTGCTACAATAGTGTGCAAGGCTTTGTGGTGTGCAAGGTTTGTGGTTTCAAGGTGTGGGGGGTGCTATAGTGGTGTGCAAGGATTCATGGTGTGCTGGCTCATGGTTTGGGGTTTCAGTATCACTTGTTCAATTTTTTGCATTTGTAATGGAGTATTTACCAAGAAACTATAGGGAAAAATTTCAGGTTCATCCATGGGAGATTGTATTTTTTGGCACCATAGATTTAAAGAGTAGTTACAACAGGAATTCAAGGTAAGCTTCCCATCTCTTTGTAGTTGTATTAAGTTGGTAATTGGTGATGAAATAATATGCTCAAGGACTCAAAGGATTATTTTTCCTTCAAATTTGGTTTCAATTTTCATCTCCAATGTCAGTGATTTGGTAAGTGAGTAGCAAAAGGTACAAAGCATAGTAGTAAAGACGATCAATGATGTTTTCCTAGAAAATAATGCATTACTCCAAAGTGTCTAAGCTTATGATTTGTGGAATGGTGAAGCCTATGTAGGAGGACTCTTTCCAAGGTATTATTTGATTCATAAGCGGAAATATGTAGAAATTCTTGAAGCAATGAAAATGTCCATCAAGTTGGATTATTCTGGGCATTTATATAAAGTGCTTTCCAAATTTCATTTTGAACTGGGTAATGAAGCAATGAGTAAGATCAAAAGAAAGTATCATGCAATTTCAATCATTCTGGCACATGAGTGTGTTGCAGATAAGTAACAAAAGCTCCCTCAACAAATGTTCTTGATATTAATATCATAGTGAGATCATAGTCAAACAATCAAGTTGCAGTTGCTCATGAAGAAGTTGGAGAAAATTTTATGCAATTCCCTATTGTTGGGGATGAATATTAGTAAAACAACTTAGTAAAGCACCTTACCAAAATGGTGTATTCCTCATTTTGTCTTTACATATATATTAGCTACTATAATACATATTTTGGAGATAGGTTGAAGGGGGGGAAAAATGTAATTCTGTGAAGAATTCCAGCCATCCTTACTACTAAGCTTGATGGTAATCATATGTATTAGAAATTTTGGCAGGGCTGGTGGGAGAAAATAGTTAGAAGTTAGGAACAATACCAACTATTTTTGATAATATGTCAAAAGAATTTGGAAATTTTGTAATTAAACTCCTTATATATTAATATAATATATAGGTTTATAGCCTTTTGATTAAAAATAAATTAAATTAAATTTACATTAATAAAATTATGCCTCTAAAAATGCCATTTATAAATTTTGAAGATTTTTCAAAAATTAAAAATTAATAATCTTAGCTAATGACTTAGAATACATGTGGTTTTTGCATCACAATGATTTGGGATTATTATTTGTTAATATTATCTTGTAAGATTTGATTGAGTGTGTTGGGTGATTCATGAGATTAAATTCTTTCAAAGGAGAGTTAATTACACAAATATAAGGAGGATATAGGGTGATAGAGTGAAATTGAGGTTAATTTAATATAGATTTAATGTTTAAGAAATAAAATGTTACTTTGATCTATGTGTCAATTGAAGTGCATAACATTGTGAAATACATAGTGGCTATATGTGCAAAGGTTATATATACTGAGGTGAGTAAAGATGATTAAAATGTTACTATAGAATACCTTTCAAAATAAAAAATACATATATTGTTATTTATTTTAGCATATTTATTATATTGCATTTCTTATGTGTTGTTATATCTCCATTTGTTATGGTATTATCCACTCTTATTTGTGCACTACTACATTATCCTTTCACACACCATTTCTTATGCACTAATATCTAAGAAATGGGTGAATAAAATATTTTACTAATTTGACATATACTCATAGTTTAGAATGTCTCCACCAAACTATTGTACAAATAAGAAGATCATGATAATAAATATTGGTTTAATATAGCTCATTTCAGTAAGCCACAATCCTTAAAAATAGATACATCTTTAATGATATTTTATTTTTATCATTTAACTAATTGTATATTGTATTTTATATATTAAGTATCATTTACATGGATTTGTACCCTTTACACAATGAGCCTCAAGGGCCAAAAAAGATAAAGTACAGAAAATTAAAACATAAACCACCAAAAAAACAAAACACAGGAACAACAGACCGACAACCAGCAGACAATGACCCAAACAAGACAAGACACATAAGCAACAAACTAACTAGAACCCTCCCATTTCTAAGAGAGGAGGTTAACATCCTCCCCAACCTAGTTGGGGTCCTCCTCCATAGCCTTCTTATACATTTCTTCCTTGAGCACAATAGAAAGGGTGCCAGTAGCATGGTGGATCATCTTGACACTAAACTAGGTCAACCCAACAAATTTCTTCTCGATTTTATCCATCCACTCCAACAATTATTGACCATGTGAATATCAATAAATTTTCTTTATTTTTGACCAACCACATTTGTAACTTTCTTTCTTGGCATTAATGTTTCTTGAGGACAAATTATTAGAAATAGTTATAGGTGCATAATGGTAACAAATATTAATAAATACAATCAAATTTTTATTTTCTCTTATTTTATATAAAAACTTAATTAATTTTATCTTATTTTTTAATTAATCATATCTAATTAAAGGTAGTAAAAATGCATTATAAGATATGAAAACGGAGCATGAAATATGGTCATTACAATATAAGATAAAGGCTAAAACATGGGATACATAGAACAACAATGAAGCTCATAATAGGGCCTAAGGTAATAAATTAGAATATGTGTCCTTTGTGTGCTCAGTGATCTAGTTGTCATCTAGTCTTGTATGTTCTCTAGTTTCAAAGTATTGGTTCATGGCTTATTTCTTGTATCATTAATTCTTGTAAAATATAGAGAAGATACTTTCAAATAGAAATAGTCTCCATTATTTAAAATGCTCCATAGTTTTTTTTGAATTTTAGGAAGTGATAGATTACTATTGAAGCCACATTTTGTTTAGAAATTCATCATAGTATATGTAAAAAATATACATTAATGTGGATGGGATTTATGTAATAATCCATAGATTCTTAAAGAATACCTACATAGGTGAACTTCCTTGGGTTTATTACTTAAAATAAATTGTAGTTAGACTAAGTGATGAAGGGGAATCCCCTTACCCACGACAATAGCACAAAAACACAACCAACATGTAGGAAGAAAACAAAAAAAATTATTATTCTGGAATGGGAAACTGATTACAGAATTACATGGACTATTACATTCAAACATTAGTTCCAATATGCATATCAGAGCCTTCTAATTCCGCTCTACGATCAACTATCTCAGACTCTACTACAGGTTACTATGCCCCCCCTCACACTTTGTCTCTCTATCACTATATATCTTTTTCCTTCTTCAGGTCAGCTTGCCCTGTCAGTTGTCATAGTACCACATCTATCTAATAAACATCCAAGTCTCTAGGAAGTTACATCATTATCAACGTCATCAATCCTTTTCATCAGGTGTGCAATCATTGGCCAATGACCACATTGTTTCACAACTACAATGTGAAAACAACGAGTACAGTCAAGCCAAGTTTCACTATCTTATTTGCTTATGTCTGTTGTTGTTCACTAGCTCATATCACCATTCACCTTTCCTACCATTTCCATGTTGAGGGTACAAAAAAATAACTTACATGAGCCACCCTACCATAGCCCCCCTCCAAATGATCAGGCTATGGTAATCGTCGACTACCACCATGTCGCACCCATCATTTAAGACTATTGTGGGCTTGCGATTCATATTGCTCTACTACCAAACCCTCTCATCACTCGTTGTGGGGATACGGTGACTATCACTATACCACAAGTCACCACCAATTTCTACCATAGGGTTGTGGGTTACCTACCTTACCACAAGCACCCATGAAAGATAGATGCAAGGTTGTAGTGAAGAAGACCTTATCGCCAATCTGCTAGCTCCAAATGAGACCTCTGCAGTACATCAAAGTGGGATATTTTTGGCTCTGTTAAGTTTTTCTTGGCTTGAGAGAGTCGCATCCAACAAGTTTGAGTAGCCCTTATTGAAAAAGAAATGGCACAGATTGTTTTTATCAATGTAGGATTACTCTTTGCCTAGGATGCTTCTACATCAAACACCCGAGGTAATTTGAAAAGTGACCCTGTAACTCTTCAAGAGTTAGAGGGAAGCCATAATGGATAACTTCTAACTCAGGAAACAATGTCACATCTTCAATAGGCCTTCCCTTCCACTTTATGAGATATTCATTATACTACATGTTCCTTGTGCTCCTTCCTACACATTTGTCTAGAATGTCTTCAATTTCTTCCCTTTCTATTACAGATACTAGAACACTCCATTGCACCTCTTGTAAATCATGCTCATTATCCCTTCATGATAGTTTGTCAAATCAACAATGTTGAATACAAGTGATGTTTTAATCTCACTTGGAAACTCCACCTCATAGGCATTCCTTGAATCATGTTCAAAATCTTACATGGCCCAAACTTCTTCATCTTTAGCTTATTGTATGTACCAATTAGAAACCTCTCCATTCACAAATGAACCACGACTTCATCACCTACTTGAAACTCCTTATGTCTTCATTTATGATCTTCCTTAGTTTTATACTGTGTATTCATCTTATGGATATGTTTCCTAACCTCCTCATGTACACTCTTTATATGTTTGGAAAAATCTTTGGCTTCTACACTATATTTTTCTTCCTTATCCATCTTCCTTAATTCAGTAGTAGTTCTAGGACTACTACCATACACAATATAGAATGGTGACTTACCAATGCTCCTCTTGATTGAATTATTGTAAGAAAACTCTGCCTATGGAAAAAAAAAATCCCAACCCTTGGGTTTGTCACCAACCAAGCACCTCAGTAAGTTCCCCAAGCTCTTATTTACTACCTCTATTTTTCCATCTTTCTATAGATGATGTGTTGAGCTAAACTTCAAGTCTATTTTCATCTACTTCCACAACGTCCACCAGAAATACCCTAAAAACTTGGTATCTCAGTCTAAAACTATACTCTTAGGTAGACCATGAAGTCGTTCCACCTCTCTAAAGAACAATTATGCAATGTGAACATCACTGGTTTTATGACATGGAATGAAGTGTGTCATCTTTAAAAATCAGTCCACCACCACAAATATGGAGTCATGACCTATCTACATCCTTAGTAAACCAAGAACAAAATCCATGTTGATGTCCTCCCATGGCTTCTCTGGTATAGGTAACGACTGATATAGTCTAGTGTTCTGACTGGTACCTTTCACCATTTGACACATCCTACAACCTTGTATGAATTTATTCATGTCTGTTGCAACTACGGCCAATAGTAATGCTCACCCACAATAGCAATTGTCTTATCCCTACAAAAATATCCTACCAATCTGCCACTATGCTTCTCCTTGATCAAATTTTCTCTCATCAAACTCTTGGGAATGCACAATTGATTCCTCCTAAACAACATACCATCTTGGATTGTGAAATCCAACCATCTCATCCTATCCATTGTGATAGGATTCTTGCAAGCTTTCCATGCCTTAGAAAAATATAGATCTTTAGGATACAAGTTTGTGAGCTCCCTAAACCCAACAACTTCAAACCACATTTCTATCAACAAGTTTTTCCTCCTACTCAAGGCATCTGCAACCCAATTCCATCTGCCACTCCTATGCTTCAAGAAAAAGGTGTGACTTTACAAAAATTTGACCCACTTCAAGTGGCTTTGATTCAATTTTCCTTGACTATTCAAAAACTGTAATGCCTGATGGTTAGTGAAAAAAACAAATTCTTTTGGAAGCAGGTAATATTACCACTTCTTCAAAGCCTGGACTATGGCATATAATTCTTAATCATAAACAAAAGATCTCTTCTTTTCAACTTTTAACTTTTCACTAAAGTAGGCAATGGGTTTACCTTGTTGACTAAAAATAGCTCTAATGGCATTGTCATTGGCATCACAATCTAATTGAAATACCTTTTTGAAATCTGGGAGTGCCAAAACAAGTTGCTTTGTGACCTTCTTTAGTGTTGGAAATAGGATGTCATTTAATTGCAATCTTAAACATATTTCATTTATCTCCTAGGTCCTTGGAAAGTGTTCCCCAACACTAGGATTAGAAAGAGATTAAATTCAAATGAAATGAACATGTAAAATGACATTTGTGATTATTCCTAAATGATAGGAACATGTGGGGACATCCAAGAAGAGCTCCTACAAGATAGGAGCACATGAGGCACCCACATGGAAGGTGGAACTCACCTTGCTTTAGTTAACTATTTGGAGAATCAATAACACTTTTGTAATGCATTTTTTGATCCTACAAATTAGGGATTGATATTTACATGAGTGGAGTTCAATTCAATTCAGTATCAGTTTAGTTTAGTTCAATTTAGTTCAATTTAGTTCAGTTCAATTTAGTTTAGTTATGGTTCAGTTATCTTCAGTTGCATGGAGTTATTTTGAGTTGAATGCTAGTTGACTTGAGTAGACTTGAGTTGCATGATAGATAATAGGTGGATACTTTTAGTTAAGTGGGGATGATCACTCATGCATAATGTTTGCATGAATTGGTGGAGAGATATGTTTCAGTTAACTAAGATTGACTTGGGACCACCTTGGATGCCCAAGTTGGCATCTTTCAGTTAACACCTTTTCCATGAGAATATATTTACAAGGCTCAATCAAGTGGGCCCATTCTTGGGTGCCAACTTTAAGGTGAAGTTTGCAAGATATTTTCTTGACCAAAGTTATGTGTTCAGTTTGGGGTGCCTAAATTGAGGAAGACTTTGATTTGACTTCAAATTACATTGTGGAACTCTACTTGCCCAATCTAGGCATAGATTTTTGTGAGGATCTTAATGCTCTTGTATTGTACAACTCTTATGAGTTTACATGCTCATTAATTGTCTATTAATTGCAGCAAGTATATGAGAGTTCTATGAGAGTTTATTGTAGGTTGTGAAGAAGGATTGTTGAAGGCAAGGAAGCATATCAATCAAGGATTGATATAGTATTATTTTAATCTTGTTCTAAGGTTAAATAATACAAGCACTATTGATTATGGTGGAGTTTTTTCCCAAAAGGTTTTTTCCACATATATGTTGTGTCACTTCTATCTTCTTGTCTCATTCTTCTAAAATCTTCTCTCTTTCTACAATTGGTAAAATTGATCTAAACAGATTAATCATACACAAAGAATTGTGACAAAGAACAATTAATTAGATCTACAGTCTCATAGTTTTACAAGTTTTAAGCTACAATATAACCTTCATTTTCAACATTTGGTATCAAAGCCAATGGTTAGTTAGGGTTTGGGATGCCTTTCTCTTAAAATTTTGAAGGATTTTTGGCTGTAGTGGGAGATTTTATTATTGTGTTATTGAAGATCTATAAAAGAAGTGTGTTACAATGAGTTCTACTTCTCATCTAGATATTGAAAGATTCAATGGATCTAGTTGTGAGATGTGGAAACTAAAAATGGAGGATCTCATTGAAGAGAGAGATCAGTAGTTAGTTGTTTGTAATGAGACAAAGCCATCTACAATGATGTCAGATGATGGTTGGGCTAAGCTTGATAAGAAGGCAAGAGGGACCATAAGGTTATGCCTTGTTGATGTTGTTCTCTTGAATGTTTCAGTTGAAGCTACCACATATAAATTGTGGAAAAGGATAGGTGATATCTATCAAACCAAAAGTCTTACTAATAAGTTGTATCTAAAAAGATAGATGTATTCTTTAAAGATGAAAGATGGTGATTATGTTTCACATCATTTAAATTATTTCTATTTGATTCTAAGTCAATTAGCATCTATAGATGTAAAGCTAGAAGATGAAGATAAAGACATCTTGTTGCTTTGTTCTTTACTAGAGTCTTGGGAAAATCTAATTGTTGCTATCAGTGGTAGTGGTGCAAATCCTAAGATGGAAAATATAATTCCTACTCTCCTATCAGAGGAGATGAGGAGGGATTGTAAAACAAGATCCCAAGATGCCCTATTTGTAAGAGGTAGGCCTAAGGAAAAGGAACCTAAGGGAGACAAGAAAGGAAAGGGTAAATCCAAAAGATGGTCTAAAACCCCTGGTAAGAGTAAGGTAAAGTGTTGGAACTATGAGAAATTGGGACATGTAAAGAAGGATTGTAAGAACAAGAAAAAGAGTTATGATGCTTCTACAAAGAAATCCTCATATGATGGTAATGATGCATTGGTAATTTCATCTAATACTGTTAGTGATGACTCTTGGCTTATTGATTCAGGTTGCTCCTATCATATGACTCCTAACAAGGAGTGGTTCACAAGTAAACTACATATGTTGGAGGGAATGTCTTCTTTGGGGATAATAGCACAACAAAGGTTGTGGGAAAAGGAGAGGTAAAGTTGTGTTTCAGTGATGGTAGGGTTATGACCCTTAATGATGTTTTACATATTCCAAGACTTGCTAGAAATCTACTTTTTGTATCTAAGTTCAATGATTTTGGAATGCATGTGACATTTGACAAAGGTGGTTGCTAAAGGATCTCATATTGGGACTTTATTTAAGCTTAATACCTCCACTTTGAATAAATCATCCAATGTAATTGAAGGTGAAAATACATGTATGTTGTGGCACCATAGATTGGGCCACATTGGTGAAAAAGGTCTTAGGACCATTCTTAATAAGAAATTGGTTGGAGGTATTCCTGATTATAATATTAGAAAAAATGATTTTTGTGAGCATTGTGTGTTTGTAAATCAATCTAGATCTTCATTTCCTAATGTAAGAAATAAATCTAAAATATTATTAGAGATTATTCATTCATATGTTATGGGTCTTGTGGATATTAACTCTATTGGAAAATCTAGATATTATGTCACATTTATTGATGATGTCTCAAGATACACTTGGATCTATTTTATGCATACAAAATTTGATGTGTTCAATAAGTTTAAATAATTTAAGGCTTTGGTTGAGAAACAATCAAATCATAAGATAAAAGTGTTGAGATTAGATAATGGTGGTGAATATTGTTCTAAGGAATTTGATGATTATTGTAAGCATGCAAGAATTGTGAGATATAAAACTACTCCATATACACCTCAACAAAATGGAGTAGTAGAAAGGATGAACCAAACCTTAATGGAAAGAACTAGGAGTATGTTAAGTAGTGCTAAGCTAGATCGGTGACTTTGGGCTGAGGCTATAAGTGTTACAAATATGAGCTAGTTTGGTGGTGTTGTCATTGATGTTGTCATTGATGTCAACACAATTCAGTATGTTGATGTTTGTGCATGTATAGCTGAGATACTTCTAAGATGTAGTGAGTACATGGGGCTATCTTTATGGTGTTGTAATTTTGTAGTATTGGTGATTTTCCAAGTGATTTTGAGAAAATTAAATAAAGAGAAGTCAAAGTGTTGAGTGTGTTCAGAACTTGCTTCGGTATGTGCTCCGCATTTCTCCTATGTTGATCCTATGCATGTGTCGATCTAAAGGCATGTTGATGGTGATCTAATAATGATATATTTTGAGTTTCAATCATTGGTGAGATGGTACATGAAAGTTGTGTCCTTCCGTTTGTGTGTTCCACTGGTAGTGTAAGTGTTCTATGAATTGGGAGAAATATGTTTGCTCCACATTTCTACTCTATTTTCTTTCAGATCGTGTAGATCTAGTAGATGTCTTGTGAAGGTCTTTCCTATGCTTTGGTGAAGAGGTTTGGAGTTTTGTAATCCAAAAATCATGTTTCAGTATTTTTGTGTGTGTTTGGACAGCTCGAATTAACTGGTGAAAGGATTTCAGTGTTTGAATCTTGTTGTTTTTTGCTATGGATGTATCTAGAAAATTTTGAGATATTGTCTTGTGCTTAATGAAGTGCATTGTGTCATCCATGTGTCATCTTGTTGTTGGGAAGAGTGTCCATCATTGATAATCTATGTTTTCATTAGGTTTGGACGACCTGGTGTTTACACTTCATTCGACGAATAAGATTTAAATTGAGGAAGTGTGTAGAAGACTTAAGAAAATAATTTTATTGGTCCACTCTTATTCCTTTCCACCGCAGGAATTTTGAGTTGTCAACCTAGTTTTAATTTATGAAATGTTGTTTTGTGGCTGACCTTGGTAAATGTTTCTAAGGTTGAGAATGGTATAAAAGCAAGTTAAATTGGGAAGAGTTTTATGACAGAGTGATATGAAGTAATGAAAGTAAGCCACAAATCATAAGAGCAGAAGTGTGTGTGTGTGTGTGTGTAAGTTGTGTTGAAGACAGTGAGACAAGGGTTTCTGTAATCTTGCAAATGTGTTTTAATTATAGTGGTGGATCTTTTGTTCTCTTTTGTATCTGTAGGCAGTGAGCCTCCTTGTTGGATAGTGAGTCCTTTTTGTAGGTAGTGAGCCTCCCTTTTGGACAGTGAGTCCTTTCTATAGGTAGTGAGCCTTTGTGTTTGGATAGTGAGCCTTTGTTTTATAATCTTTATATTGTGAGTTAACCCTCACCATGGTTTTTCCCTTATTGTGTTGATTTACTTTATGTTATATGTGTTGCATGCTCATATTTAATAACAAAATAGTGTGGTTGAAGATTTGATAAGTGATAAAGTTTTAAGTTTGAATTTGTGTGACAACTAACTCACCCCCCCTCTCAGTTGTTATGTTCCTATTTAACAATTGGTGTCAAGGCTTGTTGTTCCTTTTTTAGAGCTTAACCTATTAAGGAAGATCTGATGGCGCACAATTTGTCAATCCCTATGTTTGATGGAACTGAATACAAAGATTGGAAGGGATAGAAGAGAGGATATATTGTCTCTCTTGGTTTCAAGATCTAGAAGGTTGTTGAGAATAAGTATACACTTCCATCCGGTGGTGTTAATATTGTAGATGAGATATCTTCTTATGAAAAAAATGAGAGGGTGAAGTATGCGATTTGCAATGGTTTATCTAAAAGTGAGTGAATCAAGGTTAATTCATTGGACACTATATATGATGTCTAGAAGAAGTTGGAAGACATGTATGAAGGGAATGAAAAAGTGAAATTGATAAAGAGACTGGTGGAAAAGTGTAGATTTGTGAATTTGAAAATGGAAGATGGTGAAGAATTTACAAGTTTCTTTCACAGGGTCGAACAAACTGCAAATGAGGTTAGAAATCAAGGATGAAAGCTAGCAGATGAAGACATAATAGAGAAGATCTTGATCACCCTACTATACTACTACAAAAATAAGATCTTGGTGATTGAATAAATGTATGACCCTAAGAAGTACACCTTGGAACACTTGTTTGGTACCCTACAAGCATTTGAATTAAGAAAGTTTCAGAAAGATGACAAGATAGAAGAAAAAATAGAAACCGCATTTAAGGTAATGAAGATTGAGGAGGGACCGGATAGTGATGATGTTGATGAGTTGGAAGCCAACTTCACCAAGAAGTTGAAGAAAGGTACCAAAAAGTATAAAGGTATGTTTCCCTTTAAATGTTTTAGTTGTGGTAATATTAGTCATTATGCTTCAAGATGTCCGAATAGGGATGCACATAAGAAAAAAAAGGATTATAAGGTTAAGGATAGGAAGGATAAAAGGTATAAGAAGTTGTAATATGTTAAGGAAGAGGCAGGTATTTCTGATGATGAATCTAAAAATGAGGTTGATGATAGTGAATGCTTATTTTTAGCTTTGGAAAATAAATCTGTATCCACTAACCCTGGAAAGTGTGTAAGAAAAAGGGCTTTGGAAGTTGAGAAGAATAGGATGGAAGGTCTCTAGTTACTGCATTTCATGCAAGACAAGATGAAGACTACTAGGTAATTGATAGTGGATGTTCAAATCACATGACTGGAGACAAGAGAAAGTTCACTAAACTTGAAAAATATGATGGTGGTTTAGTCATGTTTGGTGATGATTCAGGAGCTAAGATTTGTGGTAAAGGTTCAATTAGTTTTGATGGAGTGCATAATATTGATGATGTATATTATGTGAAGGGTTTGAGGCATAATCTTTTGAGTGTTGGTCAGATGTGTATCAATGGCTTTAAACTTGTGTTTCAGAACAATACCCATGAAATCATAAAAGGATCTAGAAAAGGAGATATGATTTGTAGCTGGAAGAACTCATGGAAACATCTATCAGCTAAAAGGAGTTGATGGTCATTGTCTTGTATCTTAGATCAGTGAAAGTTGGTTATGGAACTGGAGAATGGGGCATGTGAACTTTGATAACTTGGTCAAGATCAGTAAAAAGGAAATAGTTTAAGGACTACCTAGAATCACAAGACCTGCTAACACCATTTGCAGAAG
The DNA here is from genome assembly GCA_007258455.2 of Sequoia sempervirens. Classification (NCBI taxonomy): domain Eukaryota; kingdom Viridiplantae; phylum Streptophyta; class Pinopsida; order Cupressales; family Cupressaceae; genus Sequoia; species Sequoia sempervirens. The sequence goes on from VDFB02000003.1 coordinate 729,599,732, forward strand.
TTGTCAACTGGGGAAGCAGACAAGATGTAGCTTTAAAGGAAAAGAATATTCTACTACCAGTATGTTGGAGTTGGTACATACTGATCTCTATGGTCTGTCTAAGACTAGAAGCTTGAATGGTGATAGATATTTCATGTTGCTTATTGATGATTACACTCAAATGACATGGGTTGCATTTCTTAGAGAAAAGAATCAAGCCCTGGATAGGTTTAAGGTATTCAAAGCAAGAGTGGAAAATGAAGTAAATTTGAAAATAAAATGTTTAAGATCAGATAGAGGTGGTGAATTCACTTTTGGTGAATTTAATACATTTTGTGAGAAGCATGGCATAAAAAGATAGTATTATGCTCTAAGAACCCCGTAGTAGAATGGAGTAGTTGAAAGGAAAAATAGGATAGTACAGGAAGCTACTAGAACTATGATGAAATAATCTAATGTACCAGATGTATATTGGAGAGAAGTGATATATAATGTTGTTTATGTTCTTAATAGAGTTTAGATCAGACACAACAACACAAAGACACCTTTTGAGTTATGGACTGGTAAGACTCCTACTATGAAATATTTTAAGGTCTTTGGAAGCAAATGCTATATTAAAAGAGATGATGAAAATATTGGAAAGGTTGATGCTAGATGTGATGAAGGAATATTTCTTGGATACTCTACCACTAGCAAGGCATACAGATGCTTTAACAAAAGGTTGAGGAATATTATTGAAAGTGCTAATTTGAAAGTTGATGAAGACATATGCAAACCTATGGAGATAAGTGAAGTTGAACCTAGTGATCCTATATGCAAACATATACCTAAAGAAAATAAGGAGAAGGAAGAAGAAGATGAAAAAGAAGAAGAGGAACAAGTGGAAGAAGAGGAAGAAGAGAATCAACTGAAACTTTTTGTTAGGACTCCTAGATATGTATAGAAAAATCATCTAGAAGATCAAATAATTGGAGACAAGAGTGAAGGAGTAAAGACAAGAAGAAGAGTTGCAACTAAGGTAAATTTTTGTTTACTCTCTAAAATAGAACCTAAATCTATAAAAGAAGCATGTGAAGATGAAATTTGGATGAGAACTATGAAATATGAATGGTAGTGGATAGAGAAGAATCAAATATGGGAACTAGTGCCTAGACCTGTGAACAAGAATGCGATTGTCTCAAAATGGGTGTTTCGAAAAAAATTGAATGAAAATGGAGAAGTCGTGAGGAATAAAGCAAGATTGGTATGCAAAGGATATTCACAAGTTGAAGGCATAGATTTTGAGGAGACATTTTCCCTTGTGGCTAGAATGGAAGCTATTAGAATGTTTTTGGAATTCTCTTCCCACAAGGACTTTAAGGTATATCAGATGGATGTTAAGTCAAATTTTTTGAATGGTGAGTTGGAGGAAAAAGTGTACATGGAGAAACCTAAAAGGTTTCAATTGTCTGACAAGCTGGATATGGTTTGCAAACTGGAGAAAGCATTGTATGGATTGAAGAAAGCTCCTAGAGCTTGGTATGCAAGACTAGATAGACATCCGACAAAGCAAGAATTCAACAAAGGTTCTATTGATAGTAATCTTTACTTCAAAGTGCAAGGTAATAAGATGTTGATTGCAATTGTTTATGTTGATGATATCATTTTTGGAGGAAATGAAGGCATGTGTAAAAAGTTTGCTGAAGAAATGCACAAAGAATTTGAGATGTCTATGATTGATGAATTGAGTTTCTTCATTGGTCTACAAGTGAATCAAATTGATAAAGGGATATTCATTTCACAGTCTAAGTATGTAAAAGAGTTATTAAAAAGGTTTGGGATGGAATATTCTAAACCAGTTTGTACTCCTATGGTAACCAGATGTAAGCTAAGGAAGGATGATGAATCTAGTAAGACTGATCAGAGCAAATACAAAACCATGATTGGAAGACTGTTATATCTCATGGCTACCAGACCAGATATTATGCATGCAGTGTGTTTAGTTACTATATTATAACTAGATCCTAGAGAAGTACATCTTATGGTTGTAAAAAGAATATTTAGATATCTTAAGGGCGCACCGGATTATGGACTATGGTATCCTAAGAGTAATGAATTTACCCTAAGCGCTTATATAGATGCTAATTGGGTTGGATGTGTAGATGACTAGAAGAGTACCAGTGGTGGTGCTTTCTTTCTTGGTGGAAGATTGGTTTCATGGTTGAGTAAGAAGTAAGACTCAGTTTCTTTATCTATTACAAAGGCAGAGTATATTGTTGTAGCATCCTACTACACACAAGTTTTGTGGATGAAGCAAACTCTGAAAGATATTGGTGTAGTATGTGATGAACCTATCTCTATCTTCTATGACAATACAAGTGCAATAAAAATTTCAAAGAATCTGGTGATGCATTCAAGAATGAAGAACATATCTATCAAGTATCATTTTTTGAGAGAGAAAGTGCTAGAGAATAAGGTCATATTGGAGTATGTAACAAAAAAGGAACAAATTGCAGACATATTTACTAAGGCTCTTCCGAAGGATACTTTCAAGCATCTTAGGGAGAGGTTGGGGGTTTTTGGCCATCCTAACTAGGTGCACATGAAGGTGCATCAATCTAGTGAATTCATAGATTCTTCATCTACCTAGACTAATTGACGGGTCTACTCCGTAGGGGGAGTAGAAAATATTTTCATTGTTGCAATATGAGTGTACTCCTTAGGGGGAGTAATTAGAGTAGTTGTTCTTTTCCATTAATTTCAAAGGGGGAGAAAAGGTTATGTGTTGCCATCAATGAAAAAGGGGGAGATTTTTATAAATAAGAGATAGTTTGGTGGTGTTGTCATTGATGTTGTCATTGATGTCAACACAGTTTAGTATGGTGATGTTTGTACATGTATAGCTAAGATACTTATGAGATGTAGTGAGTACATGGAGCTACCTTTATGGTGTTGTAATTGTGTAGTATTGGTGATTTTCCAAGTGATTTTGAGAAAATTAAATAAAGAAGAGAAGTTAGAGTGTTGAGTGTGTTCAGAACGTGCTCTGGTATGTGTTACAAATTTCTCCTGTGTTGATCCTATGCCTGTGAAAATCTGAAGGCATAGTGATGGTGATCTAATGATGTTTTAGTCTAAGTTTTAGTCTCTGGTGAGATGGTACATGAAATTTGTGTCCTTTGGTTTGTGTGTTCCACTGGTAGTGTAAGTGTTATGTGAACTGGGAGAAATATGTTTTCTCTACATTTCTCCTTTGTTTTGTTTCAGATCATGTAGATATGGTAGATGTATTCTAAAGGTCTTTCCTATGCTTTGGTGAAGATGTTTGAAGTTTTTTAATCTGGGAATCATGTTTGAGAAGCATGAAGATGCACATGTTGAAGAACAATTGGATGGATTGGATGAGGAGAGTTCACAGAGTTTTGAGATAGATGCTCATGATGAGCATATTGAGGAACAAGAAGAACCTTCTTTGAGATCAATGGAAAAGAACAACTACTCTAATTACTCCCCCTAAGGAGTACACTCATATTGCAACAAAGGCCATTGGTTGTAAATGGATCTTTAAAAAGAAAATTGGATTAGATGGTAATCTCAAAAGGTACAAGGCTAGATTAGTAGCCAAGGGCTATTCCCAAAGAGAGGGAGTTGAATTTAATGAAATCTTCTCTCTTGTTTCTAAATTAACTTCTATTATATTCTTTTTATCTATTGTTGTTGCTTATGATTTTGAGATAGAGAAAATGGATGTGAAAACTACTTTCTTACATGGGGATCTTGATGAGAAGATTTATATGAGGTAACTTGATGGTTTTTTTGTAAAAGGAAAAGAATTATTGGTTTGCAGGTTAAAGAGATCTTTATATGGATTGAAACAGTCATCTAGAATGTGGTACCAGAAGTTTGATGCTTTTGCATTAAAAATTGGTTATGTTAGGAGTGAGGAAGATCATTGTGTTTACATAAAATTTATTGATGATCAGGTTTTAATTATTATCTTGTATGTTGGTGGCATGTTGTTTATTGGTAACAACAAGGTAATGATCAAAGAATTGAAAGCACAAATCTCTAGCACATTTGAGATGAAAGATCTAGGGGTTGTAAAATATATCCTTGGTATGGAGATCAACAAAGATAGAGGTAACAAAAAGCTTTGCTTAAGTCAAAGAAACTATGTTGATACTATTTTGAAACGGTTTAACATGCATGATAGTAAACCAATTAATATTCCTTTACCAGTTGGCATGAAGTTAAGTTTATACATGGATCCTAAATCTGATTTTGATCATGAGGGAATGTCTGAAATTCTATATGCTAGTGTAGTTGGTAGTTTGATGTATGCAATGGTCTGTACAAGACCAGATATAGCCCAAGAAGTGGGAGTTCTAAGTAAGTTTATGTCTAACCCTGGTAAATAACATTGGACTTATGTTAAGAGGGTATTTAGATATTTACGAGGTAATTTTGATTACTGTTTGGTTTATCATGGTGCTAATGATATTGATATTATGCACAGATCATTGGACATACAGGGTTTTGTCGATTCCGATTGGGCAGGAGACCTAGACAGTCAGAGGTCAAAAAGTGGCTATGTGTTTACTTTGTTTGGAGCTGCGGTTAGTTGGATGAGTAAGAGGCAGCCCACAGTTTTTTTTTTCACCATAGAAATAGAGTACATGGCTGCTACACATGCCTCTAAAGAGGTAGTTTGGTTACAGAGACTTGGAAAAGGTATTGGTTTTAATTTCAAGAAAATTAGACTTGAATGTGACAGTCAGAGTGCTATTTGTTTAGCCAAAAATCATGTGTATCATGCTTTTACTAAGCATGTTGATGTTTAGTATCAATTTTTGCAAGAAATGGTTGAGAGTGGGAAGGTATTGATTGACAAAGTTGACACTTTGATCAATGCTACAGATTATCTTACGAAACTAGTTCCTACAGATAAGTTCTCTCGGTGTAGGAAGGCCATCAGCCTCGAGTCCTATACTTGATTTATAATAATGATTCCTTGTTTAGAATAATTGCAATGTATACTATCAAGTGGGAGAATATTGGGAATAGGATCCCATTTAATTGCAATCCTAAACATATTTCTTGTATCTCCTAAGTCCTTGGAAAGTGTTCCCCAACACTAGGATTAGAAAGAGATTAAATTCAAACGAAATGAACATGTAAATTGACATTTTTGATTATTCCTAAATGATAGGAACATGTGGGGATGTCCAAGAAGAGCTCATACAAGATAGGAGCACATGGGGCACCCATGTGGAAGGTGGAACCCACCTTGCTTCAATTAACTATTTGGAGGATTGCTAACACTTCAATAATGCATGTTTTGATCCTACAAATTTGGGATTGATATTTACATGTGTGGTGTTCAATTCAGTTCATTTTAGTATCAGTTCAATTTAGTTCAGTTCAGTTTAGTTCAATTCAATTTAGTTCAGTTCAATTCAATTCAATTCAATTTAGTTCAGTTATGGTTGAGTTATCTTCAATTGCATGTAGTTATTGTGAGTTGAATGCTACTTGACTTGAGTTGACTTGAGTTGCATGAATAATGACTTCAGTTCCCTGACAAATAACATGTGGATACTTTCAGTTAAGTGGGGATGATCAATCATGCATAATATTTGTATGAATTGTTGGAGAGATATGTTTTAGTTAACTAAGATTGACTTGGAACCACCTTGGGTGCCAAAGTTGGCATCTTTCAGTTAACATGTTTTGCATGAAAAGATATTTAAAGGCTCAATCAAGTGGTCCCATTCTTGGGTTCCAACTTTGAGGTGAAGTTTGCAAGCTATTTTCTTGACCAAAGTTTAGTTAAGTGTTCAGTTTGGGGTGGCTAAATTGAGGAAGACTTTGGTTTGACTTCATATTACATTATGGAACTCTACTTGCCCAATCTAGGCATAGATTTTTGCGAGATTTATGCTCTTTTGTTGTACAACTCTTATGAATTTACATGCTCATTAATTTTCTATTAATTGCAGCAAGTGTATGAGAGTTCTATGAGAGTTTATTGCAGGTTGTGAAGAAGGATTGTTGAAGGAAAGGAAGCATATCAATCAAGGATTGATACATTATTATTGTAATCTTGTTCTAATGTTAAATAATACAAGCACTATTGATTCTGATGGAGTTTTTTCCCGAAATGGTTTCTCCATATATATGATGTGTCACTTCTATCTTCTTCTCTCATTCTTCTACAATATTTTGTGTCTTTCTATAATTGGTAAAATTGATGTAAACAGATTAATCATACACAAAGAATTGTGAGAAAGAACACTTAATTAGATCTATAGTCTCATAGTTTTACAAGTTTTAAGCTACAATAGTACCTTCATTTTCAACATTCAACAAATCAAAGCTCTTTGCTACTCTAGTACTCTATTTGAATTCTTTTCTATCCCCTCTCATTGTTTCAGTTAGGGGTGCACAAATACTACTAAATCCTTTAATGATTTTTTGGTAAAAACTAGCTAGACCATGAAAAGATCTTACCTCAATAGCACTCCTTGGCATAGGTGATGAGTGCATAAAATGGCACTTTAATTGATCCTTTTATGTTTTCAAAGACTTTATTATGTTAATTAACTATACTAGCAGTAGATTATATACTTATATGTTTGCTTGTTTTATCCTATATTTAACTAATTTGAGGATAGATTAGAAATGAAATTTTTCATTAAATATGTTGCTTTTCAATGATGATTAATGATGAAATGATTATGAAATTTGAGATCTTTTTTTTGTCATAATAGCAACCTATCTTTGAGGATTCTATTTGGTTGATTAAATGTTGACTTCATGAGGAGGACATGTTAAAATCTCTATTTAACAATCTTGAAATTTATCTTGCTCCCAATTGCTCCAGTTGGAGCCTAAATTATCAATTCCAAATTGACTTCTTCAGTTAGTTTGGGAACTTCATGTTCAACTATTATTATGTGGCAGATTTCTTTATGAAACTTTTAGTCTTGTTTAGTTTTGGTTTTTCCCCTTGATTTCTTGGTGGGAAAAACCATTTTTTTTATTCAAATAAGTGGATATTCTTATAAATATCCATCGTTAGATTTAGTCTGGAGTTATTTAATCTTTCGCTTAAGCATTGTTATGTTTGTAATACACACTTTTGTTCTACTCGCCTATTTTAGCCAATTGGAATACAAATAAGGAGTTGATTTGAATCTCGATTTTTAAGGTCCCACCATAGGAAGAGCAAGGCCCACTTAACCGAAGGAGGTGACCTTGTGTTATGTTCTTTGATTCAGTTGATTTTTGTCTAATTTGTGTCAATTGGAAAGTTAGGAATGTTGATCTTTGCTTAATCATTGTTAGTAACTACAATTATTTACACTCTTATATTAAGTTCATTGTGTTCTAAAAATAGTTCATTCATTTATGATAAGTTAATATTCATTCATTTACTATAGATTTAATTATTTTTCATAGGAATTGGATTCAATAATTATTTTCAAATGCATGTAGTTTTAATGGAGGAGATAACGATGACTTATGGAAAGATAGAATTGAAACTTGTTTGGAATTCATTCATGGAATCTAGTATTACTATTTTCTAGGCTAATATTTATTTTTTGCAAACGTAAATAAATTTCCTTTTCAAGTAAATTTCAATTCTAAATTTTAGTGGTGCAAGGCAACATGTTCATCATTTTTGAAAATGTTGTCAAATGAGGTCTTGTGATAGGTTTTACGTGTGTTTTTAGTTATTCCATTTAAATAAGGTCATAATAGACCATTTCTTAATGTAATGGGCTTATGGGGTCATTCTAGAGTTTATTATGCAAATATTGCAAATCTTGTAAAATGTTGCCATATTCAAAAGTTGAAAAAAAAAAAAAAAAGTAAGTTTCGGAAGTCTAACGGTTAGGGGTGTTCAAAAGTTGGTTGAGACTATTTTTTTTGAGGAAAAAAACATTTAAATATGATGGAGAACCTCAAGGAAGAGGTTGGAGATCTGTTTGTGAAGCTTAAACAATAAAAACTTCTCTTTTTCATTGAAATTTTGTGTGTTTTTCATTAAATATTGTTATTCCAGGTTACTATACTTTCTCGTACAATTCATTCTTGATTCAAGGTGCCTTTGATTCATTGCATATATGTGTTATCTTCTCTTTTTATTTGGTTTGAAGTGATTTAATCGGGTGAGAAGGGTTCAAGAGCCAAAATACCACAGGTAGATATGTAATACCCTGTTTAAGGGTTTGAAGTCAATTAAAATAAAATAAACACCCATTCCACCATTGGATTTTGTTGTAACTTGGTGGAATGAGTGGTATAGGGTATTTTTAGGTGTCTATGGGGTTTTAAGAGTAGGGGAGGCCATTTAAGGGGTTTTGTGTGATGCCCTAGTTGTCAAATTTATGTGTTTTTGGTGAAATTTGGTAGTTAGAGGTTGGTAATTGTGGAAAAATTTGGGGGAAATTTTTTTTTGAAGGTTGAGTAAGCATGGGAAGACACATTTAGAAGTTTTTGAGGTCTTGGTTGGCTGGGTAGAAGCCTGGAGTAGTTATTTTCAATAAACCCCACTCAAACTAGTCTAAAAGGAGGGTTCGATGATTAGGTGTCTTGGAGGATGTTTCTCTGATTAAAAGTTATGGAATATGAGGTTTGGTAGTCTAGTAAGGATTTTTCAATAAAGATTTAGGTTTGGAAGAAATTTTGGAGAGGTTTTAAGTGATTTGAAGTTATGTTGAAGAAGTCTGTAATGGGTATCTGAAAAGCCAGCCCTTATGTGGGTTTGAGTTGTCTTTGAGAAGATATGAACAATTTTATCTATTGTGAATGCAACAAGGAAGTGAAGGTGAGTTGGTGAGTTGAGAATTGAATTGATGTTTTTGTGATTGAAGATTGTTTGAAACTGGTCTAATTGTGATTGTTGAAGGTTTTTCCTCCTTGCTCTGCATCAAGTGGTATCGGAGCTTAGGAAGTAGATCTTTTGAAGGAGAAAGTTGTAGTTTGAAGCAGTGAAAGGTTGAAGGTTGAAAGAAAAGATGCCTCCAAAAGGGAAAACTATGGCTAGAGAAATTGGTGAATTGAAAGACAAGCATGCTAAGGAGATGCGAGATTTGAAGGAAAGGCTTGCTGCTCTAGAAACAAGGCAGAAAAGAGATGTGGACATGAGTGATGAGAGTGACTCTGATGAGGAAGAGGAAATTGATAGTGAAGAGGAAGAAGAATTGGATCCTAATGATTGAAGGATGGTTAAGTTGTTGAGATTGGTCAAGGATGATAAACACAAGGTGAAGATTGATGTGCCAAAATATGGAGGTAATATGAATGATGAAGAATTATTGGATTGGATTGTAGCCTTGGAAAATTACTTTGAGTGTGAAGATGTTCCTAAAGAGAAAAGGGTAAAGATTGGAAAGACAAAGCTCAAGGGCCATGCACTATTGTGGTGGGATTATGAACAATCTAAGAGGAGTAAGAAAGGAAAGTCAAAGATTGTTTCTTGGGACAGAATGGTGGCTAAGATGAAAGATATTTTTTTCTTCAAGGTTTAAAACAAAAAGAAATGGATGTTAAAACACATACTAAAGAACTTTACAAGTTGATTATAAAGCCAAGTATCAAGGAGGATGAAGTAGAAAAGATTGCTAGGTACTTGGGTGGATTGAGATTTAACATTCAAGATGAACTAACCTTGGAAAACCCAAGAATAGTGGAGGCATGCTATCAAATGGCAATAAGGGATGAAGAAAAGGTCAAGAGGAGGCAAGATAAAAAAAACTAGGGGTAGAGGCAGCACTTCAAGAGGAAGAGGATCATTTTCTACTTCAAGACAATTCAATGAAAGCCAATAAGATGCAAACAAAGGACAAGAATGAGTTGTTGATCAAAGAGGTGGATTTAGAAGTTTCAAAGGAATATTTGGTGGAGGTAGAAGTTTCAATTCATTTTTAGGTAGATGTTACCATTGTAATCAGTTTGGGCATCCAACATTTAAGTGTCCTGAAAAACAAGGCTCTACTTCAAGTGGGGGAGAATAAAGAGTGAAATTGGTGCAAGAAGATGAAGAAGAGAGTGTAAACTCTCCAATGCAATATGTTGCTCCAGAAGTGGGAGAATATTTGATGGTGAGAAGACAACTCCTAAAGGAATCCAAGGAGAAGGAGATGACTCAAAGAAGAACATTGTTCAAGACCACATGCAAATGCAAAGGTAAGGTATGCAAAGTTGTAGATTCAAGGAGCACTGACAATATGGTGTCTAATGAGATGGTAGATAAATTGAAATTAGAAAGAATTCCTCATGAAACACCTTATAGAGTACCTTGTTTGAATGATGATTAGTCCATTTTGGTTAATGAACAAGCCTTGGTTGAGTTTAGTATTGGTGGTTATAAGGACAAGGTTCTTTGTGATGTTTTACCCATGAGTTTTCATTTATTACTTGGAAGGCCATGGAAATTTGATAGACATGCCATTTATGATGGGAGAGACAATACATATCAAATTGAGAAGGTTGTAAATACTTTTACATTGACTCCATTGCAGGAAGATGTGAAGGAACAAAGTAAGGCAACAAGGGTGATCATGTTTGGTAAGAAATATTTTATGAAAATAGAGAAAGAAAAGAAGGTAGAGGTTGTAGCCACTTCAAGGCTTGAAATTTTCAAGACAACAAGTTTGAGGAATGGTCTAGTATTGGGAAGAGAAGGTAATGAAAAGATGTCAAATACAAACCTAGAGAAGGTCAAGGATGATTCTTTTGTGAGAAAGCAAGATGAGTTAGGAAAGCATGAAGAGATAATGAGGTTAAAGGGTAGTCAATTTCTATCAAGATAGAGGGTAATAAACCTAAAAAAATAGAGGTCTTAGAGGCTAAGAAACTAGTGACAGAGATAAAAGAAAAAGATGGTATGCAACAAGAGAAAAGGTGAGGACAAGGGGGTGTATTCAAGAATTCTTCAAGGGTAAGGAAGAGGACAGTTTATACCAAAGATGGTATAGGTATTTTGGTACATATTAAAGCAATTTTAGCATCATTTTCAAATGAAAGGACAGTTAGACGACAACCATTTGATGGAGGACAACAGTCTCAAAGAAGGAATCAGTCAAAGGGTAGAATCAATGAAAATTTTCAATATCTAACTCATTAGAAAGGAGTGCCTTATGAAAGTGATTTTGGAATACTAAAGAGATGGGTTGGACAAGTGGCAGATCAATTTCAAAGGGACTTGGAAACTTTTTAGGGTGGGTGTATGGTGTAGGGCACCATGTTCATCATTTCTAAAAATATAGTCAAATGAGATCTTGTGATAGGTTTTAGGTGTGTTTTGAGTTTTTCCATTTAAATAAGGTCATAATAGACCATTTGTTAATGCAATGGACTTATGGGGCTAGTTTAGAGTTTATTATGCAAATATTGCAAATCTTGTAAAATGTTGTCATATTCAAAAGTTGAAAAAAATGTAAAAATGTAAGTTTAGGAAGTCCAGCGGTTATGGGTGTTCAAAAGTTGGTTGAGGTAATTTTTTTGGAGGAAAAAGAAAATTTAAATATGATAGAGAACCTTGAGGTAGAGGTTGGATATCTGTGTGTGAAGCTTGAACAATAAAAACTTTTTTGTTTTATTGAAATTCTATGTGTTTTTCATTAAATATTTGTTATTGCAGGTTACTGTACTTGGCCAAACAATTTGTTCTTGATTCAAGGTGCCTTTGATTCATTGGATATATGTATTAGATTCTCTTTTTCTTTGGTTTGAAGTGATTTATTCAGGTGAGAAGGGTTCAAGAGCCAAAACACCACATGCGGGTCTATAATACCCTGTTTAAGGGTTTGAAGTCAATTAAAATGCAATAAACACCCATTCCACCATTGAGTTTTTCTGTAACTTGGTGGAATGGGTGGTCTAGGGAAGGTTTAGGTTTCTATGGGGTTTAAAGAGTAGGGGAGGCCATTTAAGGGGTTTTGTGTGATGCCCTAGTTGTCAAATTTATGTGTTTTTGGTTAAATTTGGTGGTTAAAGGTTGGTAATTGTGGAAAAATCTTGGGGAAGTAAATTTTTAATGTTGATTAAGCATGGAAAGACATATTTAGAGGTTTTTGAGGTCCTGGTTGGCTAGGTAGAAGCCTAGATTAGTGATTTTCAATAAACCCCCTTCAAACTAGTCTAAAAGGAGGGTTTGGTGATTAGGTGTCTTGGAGGACGTTTCTCTAATTAAAAACTATGGAATCTAAGGTTTGGTAGTATAGTAAGGCTTTTTCAATAGAGATTTAGGCTTGGAAGAAAATTTAGAGAGGTATTATTTTGTAAAAGTGGCCTAATTGGCCAAGGAAGACAACGTGGCAACCTTGATTCAAGGTTGATGGTCCAAAGTGACCCTAAGTGATTTGAAGCTATGTTGAATATATCTATAATGGGTATCTAAAAATCCAACCCTTATGTGGGTTTGAGTTGTATTTGAGAAGATATGAATAATTTTCTTTGTTGTGAATCTACAAGAAAGTAAAGGTGAGTTGAGCACTAAATTGAGGTTTTTGTGATTGAAGATTGTTTGAAACTAGTCTAATTGTGATTGTTGAAGTTTTTTCCTCCCTGATCTGCATCATTTAGATTAAGAGTAAATTCAATTTTTAATTTAATTCTTCTATGAATCAATTGCAAATAAGTCAAGTGAAGTCTAAACTAGGTTATTGGAGTCTGAACAATCATTAGTTCAGAAATAAGTTAGGATTAAGTCCTTAAAATTAGCTAGAAAGATCCACTCCTGGGAGTGCTTGAAAGCTCTTGAAATCTCCTCAAGGAGCTAAACCAAAACCAAAAATCACTATTTAAAGTGCAAAACCCCTCAATTCATGGAAACATCCTTATTGCATACAACTCTAAGACACACCCGACTCAATAATTGAAATATTAAGTGATGCAAGAAGTGAAATCAACAACCTTTCCCATTAGTAGGCCACTCCACAATGGCTTTCACCTTCTTTCAATCCATTTTTAGAACCCCTACTAAGATGACAAATCCCAAGTACACCAATTCACGTTTCAAAAAACTGCACTACTTTAAGTTGATCAACAACTTCTCCTCTCTTAGCTTCTTAAAAAATTCTCTGATATGCATCAAGTTCTCCTCCAATGTCTTACTGAAAATCAAAATTTCATCCAAGTAAACAATGACAAACTTACCCAAAAATTCTTTCAATACCTCTTTCATGAGTCACATAAATGCGTTGGGTGTATTGGTTAACCCAAAAGGCATGACCAACCACTTGTATAGTCCTTCTTTGGTCTTGAATGTTGTCTTCCATTCATCACCTTCCCTAATCCAAATCTAGTGATAACCACTCTTTAGATTGATCTTTGTGAAGTACTTGGCTCCACTCAAGCAATCCATTATTTCATCCATCCTTTGCAAAGGAAATAGATATTTATTTGTGATCTTGTTGATGGCCCTAGAATTGATACACATCTACCATTCTCAATCCTTCTTAGGTGCCAATACTATAGGTATTGAACATGGAAATAAGCTTTCCTTGATTAATCCTTTTTGCAAAAAAAAATTCACATGCCTATTAAATTCCTCATTTTCTATTGGAGTCATTCGATGGGCTACCTTATTCGCCAAACTGGCTCTAGGAATCAAATCCATTTGATGACTGATTTTTCTTACTAGTGGTAATCCTTTAGGTACATTACCAAAAATAATACTTTAGAATTCATCCAGTAAATCATGCACTTCTATAGGTATTTCACTACTGACTTCCTTTTCAACTTTAGGAATTAATGTAAAACATAGGTGTTCATGTCTCATACCTTCCAATAATTTCCTTCCATCGACCAAAGAAATTTGTGCATTGCTGCATACTTTTTCACTTGCATCCTTCAGAGGCTTTAGCTTATGTCAAATTCCATCTTTCGTTAGTGAATAAGTATTCACATGCTCATCATCCACTGCTTACTGATCAAACTGCCACATAAAACTTCATCCCTATAGTTACCAATTTTGAATTTTATCAGGCACTGTTCATTGACCAGGACCCTTTGATCATTTTGCAACCTTGCAATCCGATATGGACTTGGTGCCTTCTCCTTTCCAACTATAGTTTGGTGACCATTTCTTCTGACACTAGATTGTTAGTTCTTCCTCCATCAATGATAACATTGCAGACCTTACCTCCACCTTACAGCGATTGAAAAACAAATTATTTTGTTGGTTTGAATACTTCTCTTCATTCATCAAGACTCTTCTGACAACAAGGGACTCACCCCTTTCAACATCTTCAGACTATGAAGACCGAGTGTCTTCATCTATATGGAAAATTTGTGCCTTACCTTCAAGTCTCCTATTTTTCTTCTCTTAGTGTTGTAGGCACTCGTACACCCTATGTCCTTCACCACATTAGAAACGAGTCCCTTGAAAACCTCCTCTTCCTAGTTCATGCCTAGACCTTCCTCTACCTCTTCAGTCTCCACTATTCTAATCATGTGGCTTGTATGAATCATATCATTGATGTTCTTGGTTAGTGTTGGATCCTTCTCCTCTTCTGTGATCACCACTTCATCCCCCATATGGTCATTTATCAGTCCTTCCACCATAGCATCCACCTCTTTGTTTGTTCTCAAACCTCTTGTTTAGTCATTCTTCAACCTTTAGAGAGAACTAATAAGCATCCTCAATGGTATTCATCCTAACCAACACCAATTCCTCTTGTATGCTAGGCTTCAGGCCATTGATGTAATAAGAAAATTTCTCCTTATTTTCCTTAGAATTCCCTATCTAAATTAGGACCTTGTGAAATTCATCTACATACTCCTTCACCATCCTTGTTCCTTGTTTTAAACTTTGCTTCTTCTTGAGTAGCTCCAATTCATAATCCACTGCCATAAACTATTTCTTCAAATTTTTCACCATTATGTTCCACTTGGAAATGCTATCATTCCCTTGTCTTCCTCTTTCTAACTAGATCTCTTTCCACCATATACTGGCATGGCCCTTTAACTTGGTCTTTGCAAACTTCACTCAATGAGGATCTTCAATCTCCTCAAATTTTTTAAATTTTTGCCATATCATTGATCCAGGCAATCAATTCTTTAGGATTTAGAATCCCACTAAAATTTGAAACCTCCATTTTTGGTTTCTTTCCGAGACTAGATATTGCTCTCAACAATCTTAGCTCTCTAGGATCCACTTGTCCTTGTTCAATTCTTCTT
This sequence comes from Sequoia sempervirens, assembly GCA_007258455.2. Classification (NCBI taxonomy): domain Eukaryota; kingdom Viridiplantae; phylum Streptophyta; class Pinopsida; order Cupressales; family Cupressaceae; genus Sequoia; species Sequoia sempervirens. The sequence continues at coordinate 729,614,882 of VDFB02000003.1, forward strand.
CCATTTCCTCTTTCATTTTGTCATCACTGTCGTCCCTTTCTTTATGTATTCCTCTCCCTCTACAAACCTCTTCCTACAAGGCTTGCATTTTCCTTATGAGGGCTCTGATCTCATCTCTAGGTGGATCTCTTCCTCCACCACCTCTACCACAACCTCTACCAAACTATGTAGCTCTAGGAGGCATCTTAAATTCAACCCACACTCACAGGTCTTGCTGAAACTACCTCACATTCAACACTCTGTTACAGACTTAGGAACCTAGCTATGATACCACTTGATGAAGGGGAATCCCTTTACCCATGGCAACAACACAAAAATACAACTAGAATGTAGGAAGAAAAAAAAATATTTTATTATTTTAAAATGGGAAACCGATTACAGAATTACCTAGACTGTTACATTCAAAAATTAGTTCCAATATGGAAGTCGGAGCCTTTTGATTCCTCTATATGATCACCCTTCTCATACACTACTATAGGCTACTTTTCCCCCCTCATACTCTGTCTCTCTATCACTATATATATTTTTCCTTCTTCAGGTTGGATTTCCTTGTCAGTTGTCATAGTACCACCTTCAAACAATAAACATCCAAATATCCAGGCAATTACATCATTCTCAACATCATCAATCCTCCTCATCAGGTGTGCAATTGTTGGCCAATGAACATGTTGTTTCACAACTACAATGTGAAAATGTGTACAATCAATCCAAGTGTCACTATCTTATTCGCTTTTGTTCGTCATTGTTGACCAACTCATATCACCATTCACCTTTCTCACCATTTCCATGTCGAGGGGACACCAAAACAACTTGCATGAGCCACCCTACTGCATGCCCCCTCCAAACGATCCTTGTAGTAACCACGGGCTACCTCCATGCCACACCCGTCATTTGTCATGGGGATGAAGTGACTATCGCTATACCACAGGTCACCACTAATGTCTGTTGTGGGGTTGTGGGTTACCTACCTTACTGTAGGCACCCATGAAAGATAGATGTGGGTTTGTGGTGAAGAAGACCTTATCTCCAACCCACCAGCTCCAAATGAGACCTCCACAATATAGCTGAGTGGGATATTTTTGGATTTGCTAAGTGTTTCTTGGCTTCAGAGAGTCGCATCCAATAAGTTTGAGCAACCCTTATTGAAAAAGAAATAACACAGATTGTTTTTATCGATGCAGGATTGCTCTTCGCCCAGGGTGCTCCTGCATCACTAAGAGGATTGTGAATGAAATGTAAGTTCTCTATTTAAAATTTATTTATATCTAATATTGGTGCTTAGATTTGTATCTATGTAGCCACTTATTTTAAGGCTTGACTCTATCACCATTAGAGAAAAGTACAACTCATTTTAGTATTTGTTGGACTACCTTACATTTAATAGATCCACTAGTATTTGTAAGTTAGTTTATTTGGAATCCTACCTTAATTAAGATATCAATACTTACCTTTTCCATATCTTTTTAGAGTATATTTGCAACCCAATTTTAGAAATTCATGCATATTATGAATTTTTAGTTTACATAGTAACTATGAAATTGTAGATGATTTTTTTCTTTGGGGATATAAATCATTTTAATATGTTTATTTTTACATGCAACCTAATAGTAATATGCTAATAGGATCTATGTTTATTCTCTAATACCAATAATCCAATGTAAGGAAAGACTTGTGACAAATGTTTTAGGTGTTTGGTGATCCCATAATAGTGGTTTACACTTTCTGGGAGATATTGATTTTTGTTGAAATCACATATTTTTAGAAAATGTAATGATTTAAGCCTTGAAAAGTTCCATTTAAAGGATTCCAATTGAAGAGGGTTTTATCAAACCACCTTAGATCAAACCCCCTTGGATAGAACCCTACTAGTTTTAAACCATACCTATAAATGAGTCTCCTTTACACCTATCAAAATATTGATAAAAAACCACTTTTGATTCACCTTTTGTGGGATCAAATGAATTCATTTAATTTTTTTTTTTTATAAGTATGTATTCCTTATTATAAGCTTCCCAAAAATTATAATTTTAAATAAATTTAATTTGATTATTATATTTTTTTTTATTTCTTGTAAATGTAGGGTTTTCACTGAAAATCAAGCTCTTTGTTCTGCACATGTGGAAAAATAGAATATTATCAAAAAAATTCTAAAAAGTATCTATGCACTAGATATTGATGTCCTTGATCCAATAAAAAAAAAGGAATTTTGATACATACAAAAAAAGTTATGTGTTAGCAAGTAAACCTATGTCTGAATTGTAACTGGTCTGACTTCAAAACATAATTAAGAAAAAAAAATTCAATAAAACACTATGAAACCAATTTCATGCACTAGATATCATAGTTACAAATCTAAATTAGAAAAAATAGAATTTAATCCTTCATATAAAAAAAATTGTGTTAGCAAGTACATGTCACTCTTTAAAAATGGTGTTTACTGTTAAAAAATAGTTTTCAAAGGAGATGGAAAAAGAAATGCAATTTGATTCCATTTTTATATATATATTTAAATATATATAGAATCTACAGACAAAATGCCACAAATAACTAGTTTGCATCATCTTTGAATTCCTCATGGTTTAGTAGCTATAGGTGCCTAAAAGTGAAGATTTAGTTAAAAAAATCAATTCAATGTCCAATTTGGACAAAAATTGTAAACCAATATTGTGGGATCACCCTGTTATTATGTAAAGGGTGTTCCTAAGAAGTTTGAACAATTTACAATTAATTTAGGTATTTAATTTTCCTATAAAGATATTCAAGAATACCCTCCTTGGTCTATCAAAGCTATAAGTGTAAACAAGGAACCCACTCTTTTTAGTTGGCTAAGACCACTTTTATTTTTATCATTATTTTTCCTTATCAATCTAAAATACCCTATTTTCCATGGTTTAGACACTAAAGGAAATTCTTTAGAGGTATGTGGTGCAATTTTGAGCACCAACATAAGGGTCCTACATTAAGCTTGTATAGTTATATTGTCTTTGTCAAAGGTCATATACCATACTTTTCTTCATCATAGTTATAATTATAATGGCTCTCCAAGATCTCTAAACTATATTATTTTGGTTATAATGGATAATTAAAGTACTTGCATTAATCTTTTATGTTATAGTGATTTGCTAGAAGTTACATGCCATCTTACCTCACTTGAAACATGGTTACAATTGTCTATTCAAGGATATAACACTACACCATTTGATATTTATAGTGGTCAATTTAGAGATATTATGCCATTTTTTATCATTGGACACATGGTTGCATTTAATCTTAATTCAAGGATCCTACACCACATCCTATGTTGGTTATATTGGTTCTTCATGAATTTTGGCTTACATTGAATCTTCATGAGTACTAAATCACTTTTATCTACACATTAGTTTTGCTTATTTCTAATTTAGCTATTTTTATTTAGTTTGTTTATTTCTAATTTAGCTATTTTTATTCTCATTTTAGTATTTGTATCAAATTATATGATGTAATTTAGTCCATGTAGGTCTAAAGATGGAGTTGTCATCACATGAAGTGTAAATAAAACATCATCCAAATTGCTATCCTTTATAAAATAATTTTTAATTTGCTCTTATTTTTCTTGTTTACTTTATTGCTTTTGATTCACAATAGTTCATATGCATTTCAAAGTGGGAGAAACGTATAAAGGTGAAAAGTGCATATATAATATTTTTCTTCATTTATTTTAGTCTTTATTTTATCCTTTCTCTATAACACACTATTTTAGTTATTAATTTGTGTATTATTGGTCAGGAGTTGGAATTTAGCCTAAACCTATATAGAACCCAAGTCCATGTTCCCCAATAAAATTTATCCAATGTGTCATGGTCCTCCCTATTAAACTATTTATTGATCATTTAACATATTTGATATATCTATTTCATAAATATAGTTTCTAATTTGATTGGTAATCAAGTATTAGGAACTAACACTTTCTTGAAATGATACTTGAAATATTTTTGGACAATTAAATCTTATACAAGTTTGGTACATAAAATTATTTACCCTATGATGTTTTCATATTGATACAATGATCAAGTTTTTCATTAATATAAAATATATTAATGATACTAAGTTAGGGTATGGTTATTGTTTTAAGCATAGTTGAAAAACTCGCCAAGCCCAAAAAACATGACTCGGAAAAAACTCGACAAAAGCTTGGAAAAAACTTGGCAACTTAAAAAATTGCTTAAATTTCATTAAAAACACTTTTTTTTTTGCAAAATTCAATGATAAGATGCATCCAATGAATCAATAAATGAGTACATAAAAGAAACAAGTTGAGTCTAGTTGTATTTGATTGATTTGAAAGAAAATTGGGTACAAAATGGCATCCTCATGTGGAATGCACTAATACTGATAGTATGAAACAAAATGAAAATAGCAAATTGTTTTTGTAAAACTGAAAGTAAATACTACTTTAATATGTTTTACAAATTTACATCTTCCTCTTCCCATGTCAAGTGAAAACTAGGGGGAGGTAGAACTAGAAGATATTATAGATGAATACTTGTAGGAAAACTTGGAAACTTATAGAGTACCTATAAAATAAAATGAAATGAAATTGCCTTTTTAGTGGCTGCGAGAGACCTTTTTTTGGATGGGGGAGTTTTGTTTTTTGCAAACTCGTCAAGTTTTTGGTGAAAAATCACCAAAAACTTAACGAATTTTTCTCCTTTATTTGGCGAGCAACTTTAGAGAGTAAATGCAAGAAAAACTCACCATAAAAAAAAACTCGACAGTTTTTTTAAAACTCGCCAATTACTCAGAGAGTTTTTCAACTATGGTTTTAAGTGTAAAACAATTATTCATTTATAGACTAGGATTAATTATGAATTCTAGGGTGATAATGGAAAGTGAATGTTCATTCTATGTTTTGGGTAACTATTAAGTTTGGAATGATGATTTAAGAAAAATTGGTAGTTACTATCTATGTTAGTTGTTGATAATTCATTTTGGTATTAACTATAATTCTAACCATAAACATGTATTTTCTATTAAAAGGGATAACTCCATCATAAATTTATTATAAGATTAAATTTTAGGTTTGAAATCTTCTATTTATGTAACAATGTGATAAATGATAAATCACTTGATTAATAATTTAAATAGATGTATATATTTAATAAAGTTAAATTTATGTGTATATGTAAATAAATACCCATAATTGTGGATATCTATATATTTGAATTTATATGTGTCTATATAATGGAACTATAATTGAGTATTTTATTATTCATATGCTAAAACTTTAAACTAAACACTTTAAGCTAAAGTCTAGGTTTAAAAAATTTAAATAAAATGTAATATTATTAACATATGACCCTTGAGGTGTTACCAAAAGAACTTAAAACCACATATGTAAATATAATATAAATCTTCATCTAGGACATATTGACTTGAATCCAACACCTCATGGCTAAGTACATTAAAATAATATAGATGATACTCCTTAAGTTATTTTTTATTTTATATAATCATTAAAAAACTAATAGAACACTAAGAATATATGATGGAGAATTAATAAGAGGATCAAATAGATTATTATACAACATAGAGAATACATATGCATGACTATACATTGGTTGCTTATCCATTTAACTAACATGTGGACTCTCCTTGTATGCATTAAAATTATGTAAATATTGAAAATTTTAGAAAGGCCTACGCATATGAATTAGGTTAATCTTATTCTCATCTAGTTCACTTAATTTTAATTTTTAGGTTGCAAGTTACCAATTTCTTATTATATATGAAAGGAATCCAGTTACACAAAAACAACTCCCTATGCCAATCTAATATAGGAGAGTGTTGCAAATAACTCATTAAAACCTCTAACTATTATAAAAAAAAAAGACACATTCAAATTAATGTAATTAGATAGATAAAATGTGTAAACCACAACACATAAATTTTTTTGTGGGATAACCCTTTTGATAATAAAACAACACTCCAAACACCTAACCCAATTGTATTATTTAGTAAATAAGAATTACAACACAATAAAAAATATTATGCTCTTCAAGGATTGTCAACATTATATTCAAAATTTGGAATAATTCTAACAACATAATGGTAGATCAAGAAATAATTAACATGTCATGTAAAATAAGCTAACACAACAAGTATATATAGATGAGCAAGATAGGCACCCAAAAAGTACCCTTAATCTTTTGCAAATCTATTATCTGTAAAATCTATACAAATGAACTTTAACCCAACCTGCTAATCCAAAATAATCCTCATCTTGGGCATCCATATCCAAGAAAAATATATCATCCATATCCTATCCATATTGTATCCATACTATGGATGCCTAAAGAAAATAAAGCTAAACCGCTTTATTCTTCTTCAATTCTAATATAGAAGCTACTAATCGAGAGTCTCAAGTCAACATAGGAAGTTTCCAAAATAGTTTTATCACCAAGATGGAAACATGTGATATCATCCTCCTAAAAATAGGACCTCTAAGAGTGGGTACCAACTTCCTAAGAATAGGAAACTTGTCATATCTCATCACCTGCCATGTAGGATGTCATCTCAACAATAGGATAAATCAATATGCACCTAATAATAAATTAATTAATGCTAGGAGTCAAAGGTTGAGACACCTTAATCCCAAAATTATCACACTTTTTGAAGACTTATCAAGATTCTATTGCAATCAACTACTCAAGGCCCCTAGGCGTATGGAACAAAACACCATCTAAATTTATATATTCTCACTATCTTTGATAGTGCATCTACAAGATTCACCAAAGTGCCAACTTCATCCAACTTCACCTTTTCATATTCTACCATAGTACAAAAAAATGAAGTTGAACATCAATTTTGTTTGTTTTGGCATGAAAGAAGGATTCTTTGCTAAGAAAATGACACTTTGACTATCACAAAAAATATTAATCATCTCCACATCAAAAATAATATCAAAACACAATAATTTAATCCAAATGGATTCATTACAAGCATGAGTAGCTTCCATGTACTCTACCTCTATAGTGTACAAAGTGACTATAGCTTGTCACTTACTCATCCAACTTATAGAACCACCAAACATCATGAAACATATTTACTGGTGGATCTTTTTCTATCAATGTCACCTACCCAATTTGAGTCTACATATCCATGAATATTGAATAAATTTCAAGGTCTAGTAAGATAACCATGAAAACATAAGGAATACTTAAAATTACCCTACAAATTCTTGAACACTCTCTTCATTGTATCCCAATGTACATATCTAGGATTAGTCATATACCAACTAAGGACTCCCATTGCTTGAGTAATGCTTGGCCTTGTAATAACCATAACATAAATAATACTTCCAACTACACTTGCATATGTTACTCTAGACATGTCCTCCATCTTGGTAGAATATTTTAGATAATCCTCCACATAAATTTGTGTCCCATACAACACAATAACAACTAACTTTCTACAAGTTTTCATACCTAATCTCTCCAACATTAAGTTCACATGCTTTCTCTAGCTTAACCAAATATTTTTTATAGCTCCATCTCTTCTAATATCCATCTCCAAAATATACCTCATCACACATAGATCCTTCATTATGAACTATGTTCACAATTGAGACTTTAAATCTGAAATAATACTTTTACCATTCCAAAAAAATAGCATATCACCTACTATAGTGTAGAAAAATGTACACCTTTACATTTTCACTCTATGTTTGCATCCCCTTAATTAATTGGACTTAATTAAGCCTATAATTGGCCCAATTATGCATTTATAAGTCAAATTAATCTCATTTTCAAAAGGGAAACTTGTATTAAACAATTGCAAACATCAATTAAATTGCCTTGAAAATTTTGTGTTGGATTTAGGTCCTAGGACCCATTAGCACAAGGGTGAATGGGTCCCCTTTAGATTTTGTGTACCTTAGAATTTTAACCTACTCTAGTGTGCAAAATAACTTTAAAATGCAAATGATAAAAGACTAAGGACACTTCAAGATTAGCCTAAAGAGTGATAAAACAAGAAGGAAAATGGATAAAATAAGATGCAAATTGTTATACCTTCCTTGCTATTGATGACTCCTTGGTTGGCCCTTGCTTGGGATGATTTTGTGTGCTCCTTAGATGGCTTCTTGAGTGGCTAAATGCAAGATTGAATATGTAAAATGATCAAAAGGATGGCTAGATGATAGTGAATGAGTGAGAATGCAAATTGGCAGCATGTAGTTATCAAATGGCTAAGTGTTGTAAATGCCCTTGAGGAGGGGGTATTTATAGAGAAACTTGAATTCTCTAGAGAATTCAATGGTCAAGATTGATCCAACAAGGTCAAGATGAAGGGCTATTGTGGGTTGAGAACCCACAAGCCCTCACATCTTGACATGTGGAGGGTGAAGTGGCCAAGGGGATATGAGATGGAGGTGAGGTGTCAAAAAAGGTACATGAGGTGGAGGAAGGACAAGTACCATCCAAGCACCTTGGGGAGTGAGAAGATCTCCTCAAAAAGGAATTTGTTATCCCCAAGTGAGGGTGAAAGGGACATTTGAGGAATTTTGGAATTCCTCAAAAATCTCCATGGGAAAAGGAGAGGTGGTTGGAGAAATAAATGTGAATTAAAAATTCACATTCTTAGGAGAGTCTAAAGGATAAGAGAGGGTCTCCAAAAAGGTGGGAATTGGTCACATGTGCATGAGGTGACATGTCAAATATTCTAGAAGCCTTGAAAAGACAAAATGTGAATTAAAAATTCACATGGGGAGGAGAGAGACATAGGATGAATAAATGAGAATTAAAAATTCTCATGGGAAGGAGGGTCAATGTCCAAAAAGGAAAAATGGAAGAATTGACCAAAAAGTGGTGCTAAAAATGGCTAATGACTCTGATTAAAGTTGTACAAACACTTGATTATGATAATTAATGGAAGATTAAAGACAAGTGGAAAATGTAGGAGGATGTGACATTAATCCTTGATTAAGAGGATGCATACCCTAAATATGAATTAATTAAATTAATTCATATTAGAGATGGATTATGGAGGATGTGACAAGGAGTGAGAAAAGAGGAATTTTAAATTGATTTTAATTCAATAGATTAGGATGACTAAATTAAATAAATTGGTGTATTTATTTAATTTAGAGAAGATAAAAGAACCAAATAAAGTATTCAATTAAACACTTTAAAAGTCTTATGTGAGAAGCGCAATATTAATTAAATAAATTAATATTGACAGAATTGATGAAGAAAGGAGAAAATTTGATCATATGGGAGTGATCAATTTTGGGTGTCTACAGATTCTAGAACCTAATTTAAAATATTTTTTTGTTGGTACTTTTATGATCCCAACTCAAGTTGCAATTGTCAGCTTTTGAATTTTAATTGTTGGGAAATTAGAAAGTTGTCTATAAATACATAATCTTTTTATCAATTCAAAACTTCTAGCAAGAAGGAAACTTTCATATGAGAAAATATTATTGTCAAGAGCATTGAAGGGAAAATTTATCAGTCATCTACAACAACATTCAAGATCCTATCATAATGTCAAAGTTTATGTGTGTTCATGCATATTTTTGGAGCTAACATTGTGATGTAGGTTTCAAGCATTCAAGTCAAGATTCAAGCTATAAAATCAAGCATCCAATCAATCCATTCATGCAAGATCAAGACATTGGAGATAATTGTTAGATTTCATTCCTCTAAGGATCTCCATTCAAGGGTTTGGTGAGTTACAACATAGCATTATTCATTCATGTTTCATTTCATTTCAAGGTTTAATTACCAAAATGGGGTTTGACCAAGGCAAACCCCCATTCACCAAAAATAAACAATTTTTCCCTCTCTTGTGTATGTACAGATCTTAGGTTGAAGAAAGGGTTGGAATTTAATATCTCAAAAGTGCAAAATTGCAAAAGTTGTCAAAAATGCAAAGTTGTCACAAAAAGTTGTCAAGGCCACAAAAACTAGATCCTGGATTTATTTTTGACATTTTTGTAGTGAGAAATTTGGGAAAAGGCATCTCAAATGCATCTCTAGAGGCTCCTAAAAAATGAGGAAAAGTTTTGTACAAGGACCCATTGGCCATTTTAGGACACTTTGCAACACTTTTGGTGACAGGTTTTTAGTGTCTTACCTTCTTCAAATTTGTCGAAAGTTTTTTATTTTTGCTAGAGTTATGCTTCATCTACATGATTTAGGTCTTACATTGGAGATTTAAGTTCATTTACTATTTTATTTTTATCTCTCAAAATTTTTGTTCAAGAATATTTGACCTTGTCCTCTATCATAAGAAAATTTTCAAGATCTCCAATTGGGTTGACTCACCTAGGGTTGAAAGCCAATCCTTCCATTGGTGGATCTCATTTCCTAATGAAATAGGAGAAAGGTCCATGAAACCCCATTTTTTCCATTCTATTTTTAGTAAATTATTTGTGAACCCTCATTTTAATAAAGAACCTATTTTTCTATGTTTCATTTTGGTGAACCCGACATGAATACACTATAAATTTTCTAATTTGGAGTCCATTCAAACCCTAGATCTAGGATTTACATTAGTTTGCATTGAATTGCATTAGTCTGTGTTTCATTTATGGTTATTAAAATTGCATTATTTTTCATCTCATATAGGTTTTTAAATTTGCATTTTACATTGTTTAAAATCTCAAAAATCTAAAAAAAATTATATGCATATTACATTGATTTTGCATAGTACTTGCATATTAGTGTAGTTTCAATCATTTACATTAGAATATTTACTCAAAATTACATTTCAAAAAGTGTCGCTTTGTTCATCATTTAGCACTAATTTCATTTCCATTAGGACACCAAAATCTGAAAAGAAATTGTCATAGAAACTACAGTTTGCAAGTTCTTTAAACAAAAAGCACAAATAATAAATTAGAATTTGCATTTTTTCATTTTTAAAAACCCTATACAAGGCGCCATTCACCCTTGGGTTAATGAGCCCTTGACGACCTATCAAAACCATCTTTCCTGGGTATTTTTGTGGTTTTCTGTACTTCCTAGATCTACTAGTAAATCATTGTTTCAGTCTGTCAATTTTTAGGAATTTTTATTTTATGCATTCAATTTAATCATTCATTTAGTTTAGGTATTTTAAAGCATTCCAAATTTATTTCAGTGTTGAAAATCATTAGATTTGTAGGACAATTGTTTACATTTTTGAAGCAATGCACAAGTTGGATAGTTTACTTTTCATTTTGGCACACAATGTTAGTATCTTCCCTTTCCAAGTATGCCAATAAAAAGCTCAATAACAAGCATGCTATTCATTCTTCCAATATTTTTCCTAGTTATGAGATTCTCTTAGTGCAAGAGAGTGAAATTGTGGATACATTCCTTAATTCTCCATTGCCTATCCTTCATTCACCCCTAATATCTCTCCTATTTGTGAGAATGGCGTGAGAAAAGAAGATGCAATCATAGACAATCATGACAATCATAGTTTTTCCTCTCCTAATACCTCTCCTACTTGTGACGAAGGTATCTTGGTGTTAGAAGATACACTCATTGAGAGTCATGACAATCTTGTTTTCTCCTCTCCTAAAAAAATCTCATAATTGGGAAGATATTATGGAATAAGAGGATGAGATCATTCACACATTTCTTAACATCACCTTGCCTAGTCTCCATTCATCTCCTACTTGTGAGTATTTTAGTGAAATAGGGTACAATCATAGATAACCATGAAAATAATATTTCTTCTTCTCCTAATATCTCTTCTATTTGTGAAGAAGATATTTTGGTGTTGGAATATCAGCTCATTGTGTGTCATGAGAATCATGTTTCTCCCTCTCCTTAAAGCTCTCCTATTAGGGAAGATATCATAATGCAAGAGGATGAAAACATTGATACATTTCTTTCAAAAAATATTAATGTAGCTTCCTTAGATGAATATGATAAGGTGACATTAGACTTCCCCTCAATAAAAGATCATCAAAATAAGGATAAGCTCATTGAAGTTCTAAACATTAGATCTCCCTTGATTATTAGACCTCCTAAGAGTCCTCTAATCATTGGACCTCCTAATATTTCTCTAATCATTGGACTCCTAAGATTCCTTTAATTATTGGACTTCCCAAGTCATCTCCTCAGCCACTTCTTATCATAGGACCACCACAACACTAACCAAAACCTCTAGGAGCTTTCTTAAATTTTGCATGGCAACTCACTAGTAAAAATGTTTCATATTAGTTGAGTTATAATATCATTGCTAATACATATAACACAAGGAACAATAGGAAACCACAAACCATACCTACTTCATTACCATTACCTCAACCTATCTTTCCTAGCGCTCCTTGTCTACCTTTGTATAATATAAAGGAGTATGATCTTGTAGAACAACTTAAAAACACTCCTGCAAATATTTTCTTATGGGATCTTATTCAAGCTTCACCTAATTACCATAACATGCTTCAAAATGCTTTACAAAAATTTCTTATCCCTCCTAGTGCACAACCAAATGATGTAGCAGCCCTAATTTAAGGTATGAATTCAGTCAAATTAGACATTACATTCCATCAAGATGAGTAACCTCTTGTAGTATGTGGCGATTGATCATGCTATACTGTACACCCGACATATATCCTTGTCAGGGTTCAGGGTAGGGTCGGGCCTTAGGCGAGGGTTTGGGGGCAGGATCCCCCAAGAAAAAAAATTCCCATTTTTTTGCGTCATCGCCGAAAAAGGAAAAATCACCGAAAAGAAAAAAATTGACTTTGTAAAAACCCTAATTCTAGAAACTTCTAAAAAGATTATTATAAGCGGTTTGGATGGGGGTTGTAGTATGGCATTATTAGCAAGATTGTAATATGTTTTACACTAGATAATAAAATCATTGGATAGCTACGGTTTTGTGGATGTAGCCTAGATTGGGTGAACCACGTTAAATTATTTGTGTTGTCTTGTTTCTGCTATAATTTTCTTTGTGTTTTATTTCTTTGTTTTATTGATCAAATCTGCATTTAACTATTAGATATCTTTTTTTCTAACCCTAACATTACCTCCATTAGAAATGCAAAAATAAAATGAGGCTTTGATGATAGTGGCTAAAATTAATAAAAGTGTAATAAAAATAACTCTCATTGATAATGGTTCGACACTCAACATTTGTAGTGTAAACCTTTTGGATAAAATTGGAGTGGAAAAGACTAAAATTCAACTAGATTCTTTATCTATCCATGGATTTTATAGCATGGGAAACAGTCTCTTGGTGTGATAACATTACTTGTTAAAGATAGTAGGGTTACATTGCAAACCCCTATCCATGTCATGCTTGGTAATATTTCATATAATCTCCTCTTAGGTAGGCCTTGGATTCATACAATGAATGTGGTTCCTTCAATGTTACATCATCTAGTGATATATGTTTACAACAACAATGTTTACACAATCAAGGTTGAACTTGAACCAAAAAGTTGTTTGCACACTAAGAAAGACAAGGAAATTCCTTTGAAAACATTGATACCAACTTCAAAAGTAGAACCCATGCAAGAGGAATAAAAGGAGAAGAATATTGAAGAAGTCACAAAGCTATTGGATGATGATTTGGGTTCACTGGATTTCACACCGACATTCATGGGAAAATACAAGATTACACACAAAATAGGAAAAGAGAAAGAAACAAACATAATATCCACATGAGCTAAGTCATCAAAAGCCCATGATCCCACAACTTTTAGAAAATAAGGAGAAAACAACAATTATACATCTACATATGATGAGTGTGATCATGAAAAACCATCAAATCCAAAATAAATGGAAAAAATTTATGGAAGAGCTTATAATTTTTTTAAATAACTTGGCTATAATGGAAAAGGATGTCGTGCTAGAGAACAAGGTATTTGTGTCCCTATTGAGCCTAACACACAAGAAACAACTAGTGGTCTTGGTTATTGTCCATCAAAAGAAACAAAAGAATCAAAGAAACATTTTCTTAATATCAATGTCATCACGCAAAACACTCCTAGGACATATTCAAACACATGTCTTAGTAATGATTGGAGTTCATTACATTTTACACCCTCCTTTATGGGAGAGTACAAAATCTCACAATCTAAATAGTCTTGTGTATGTATGACACCTTGTACTAAGTAATAAATATCTTTTCCACAAAATAAAGGAACATCTTCTACTATTGATCAAGAGGATACCTTGTCGAGGTTTCTCCAAGCTCTCTTGATATCTCTCCCTCCAAGAACATGAAATAAATTTTACAAAAAAAGATCATTTTGTGCAAATCATCAAGTTCATGGTCATTCAACTAATGAATGTAAGGCTTTGATTAATAAAATTCAACATCTCAAGGATTGTGGTGCTCTTCCTTATGTTGATGCACCTATTTCCTCTAATTGATATTGGTTTTCATCCTATCATATTGCTCATAACTATTTGGAATTGGTAGCTTTATGTCTTTCTCATTGACATTCATGGTGGTACAATATTAGGTGCAACCACATTTCTCTTGGCAGCAACATGATAGTTCTTGGTGGTTATCTTTGTCTCTATGATTGGGGGGCAAGGATACTAGTTTTGGGAGGTGCGCAATGTATTTTCAAGGATCCTCTCTTTCTCTCCTTAAAATACCAACATAGCAAGTTTGTTGACATTTTAAGTGAGGGAATATTGTCCCCCATTCATTTTTTACATGCCCCTTAATGATTATATCATGCATCTCCTAGGAATTGTGATCATTACATTGGAATTATTTTATTTTTTCATTATCTATTTGCACCCCCTTAGGTGAGTTTTGTTTTACACCCCCTGAGGTGAGTTTTTTTTGACATATTGCTTCACTTTTTCACAAAAAATGAATTTAGTGTAGCATTAGTAAAGCATATTGATCATGTTATGGTTCCTTATCAAAATTATCAGGGGGTATAACTTTTGGTATGGTTGATACATGGGAGCCTATAGACCTAGCATGACTTTCCCATCAACCACCTTTTTGTGGGTACATACCAACCTAGTGTGTGTTTCTCATTGTCTTGGGGGCTCACCTAGTGTATACCAGACTACACTAGCCCTTGTGAGTTTATTTTTCATGGGAAATGAGCATAACATAACTTTATTTCTTGTGGAGACATGTATTTTATAAGTGATTTTACATCCTTATGAGTGTATTTGATGGAAGTGGCATAATACAACTTGCTAGTTCATCTTTCTTTCCTCTCTACATTAATTTTGGCATTGTATGCTTGTGTATCTTGTCTTTCTACTTCATATCATACATTCATGTGTGTCCCTTTGTACTTATGTTGGTTTTCCATGGGATATTACACCCTGGGGGATTGGCCACATCCTTGATCTTTGTCATCTTGTCCCATCAACATTTGTGCATTTATCTACTTTAGTGTGAGTTTTAGCATAGGGCTCATCCTCTCACTAAAGTGGGGGATAAATTAAGTGTAGAAAAATATACACCTTTACATTTTCACTCTATGTTTGTATCCCCTTAATTAATTAGACTTAATTAAGCCTCTAATTGGCCCAATTATGTATTTAAAAGCCTAATTAATCCCATTTTCTGAAAGGGAAACTTGTATTAAACAATTGAAAACATCAATTAAATTTCCTTGAAAATAGTTTGTCCCAAATTTAGGTCCTACGACCCATTCGCCTAAGGGTGAATGGGTCCCATTTAGATTCAAGAACCCAATTTAAAATTTGTTTTGGTGGTATTTTTATGATCCCAATTCAAGTTGAAATTGTCAGCTTTTGAATTTTAATTGTTGGGAAATTAGAAAATCATCTATAAATACATAGTATTTTATCAATTCAAAACATCTAGTAAGAAGGAAACTTTCATATGAGAAAATATTATTGTCAAGAGCATTGAAGAGAAAATTTCTCGGTCATCTATAGCAGCATTCAAGATCCTATCATGATGTCAAATTTTATGTGTGTCATGCATTTTTTTGGAGCTAACATTGTGATGTAGGTTTCAAGCATTCAAGTCAAGATTCAAGCTATCAAATCAAGCATCTAATCAATACATTCATGAAATATCAAGACCTTGGAGAGAAGTGTTAGATTTCAATCCTCTAAGAATTTGCATTCAAGGGTTTGGTGAGTTGCAACATAGCCTTGTTCATTCATCATTCCTTCCATTCATGTTTCATTTCATTTCAAGGTTTAATTACCAAAATGGGGTTTGACCACGGAAAACCCCCATTCACCAAAAAACAAACAATTTTTCCCTCTCTTGTGTATGTGCGAATCTTAGGTTTAAGAAAGGATTTGAATTGAAGATCTCAAAAGTGAAAAATTGTAGAAGTTGTCAAAGTTATCACAAAAAGTTGTCAAGGCCACAGAAACTCAGATCTCGGATTTATTTCCAAAATTTTTGTAATGAAACCTATGGGAAAAAGGCATCTCAGATCCATATCTAGAGGCTCCTAAAAATTGAGGAAATTTTTTGTACAAGGACTCATTTTCCATTTCAAGGTGCTTTGTGACACTTTTGGTGGCAAGTTTTTAGTATCTTACCTTCTTCAAATATATCAAAAGTTTGTTATTTCTATTATATTTATGCTTCATCTACATGATTCAATTCTTACATTGTATATTTTAGTTCATTTACTATTTTATTTTTATCTCCCAAAAGTGTTGTTTAGGCATATTTGACCCCGTCCTCTATCATAAAATTTTTTGCAAGATCTCCAATTGGGTTGACTCACCTAGGGTTGAAAGTCAATCCTACCATTGGGGGATCTCATTTCCTAATGAAATAGGAGGAAGATAGGTTCATAACACCCCATTTTCCCATTCCATTGTTAGTAAATTATTTGTGAACCCTCATTTTAATAAAGAACCTATTTTTCTATGTTTCACCTACATATAATGCAATCATGAGAATGTGACTATTATCACATTTGAAATACAAAATTGGTTAGATTTAGATCTCATAAATTATAAAGCCTTGACACATAGGTGTCAAATATTTGGTACCACATTTGGCAATATTGATGTAAACCATACAAAGACCTTTTTAACTTGCACACCATATTTTATTTACCTTTAACCAAAAAATTATTTGGATATGACATATTTCTTCCTCCAAGTCACCATGAAGTAAAATTATCTTCACATCCATCTGTTCCACTTCTAGATCATACACTACTTTATGTGATAGAAATAACTAAATAAATGTCAACTTCACAATAAGAGAGGAAACATCACCATACTCAATTCCCTCCACTAGAGAATACCCCTTAGTGAACAACTATACCTTATTCTTCTCAACACTACCATCTAGATCATATTTTCTCTTAAACACTCATTTACATCCAATAGGTTTTTTTCCTTTGGGAAAGGGAACCAAATCCCTAGTATCATTTTTATTCAATGCATTCATCTCTTCATCCATGGATTCTATCCATGAATCTACTTCATTCATAGTCATATCTCACTAATATTCCTAGGCTCATGATTGTTAGCAATCAAAGAAAAAATACAACTAGAATCCAATAATGAATAACCAAAATTTTCTATTTTTCACCTAACATGTGTAGATTTCCTCAATTACTGAGGTTGTAGTGCCCCTCCAGTTGTACTTTCTTTCAAATTGTTTTTGTTCTGTTGGTAGTTGTTTATTGTGTTTATGATGATGTGTCTAATTTTTTTATCATGTAGTATTGTAAGTTAGTCTTGGTGAAGGAGACAGTGTAGCATTACTCACTCATGAGTACCCTGCTACATTGTGACTCTCTTTTATAGTGTGTGTCAATATATGATGATATGTTTAACAGTGTTGTTTGATGTAGCTTACATGTACTGGGCATCATCTCCACTTGCTTGTCAGTTCTGAGCATGCCCTAACCCAATGGAAATATGTGGCTATAGAGATAGTGTCAGGTCCATCATTAGCCATCGTTCTTGATTGAACAAGTATCTATTTGTCACCCATCATTTTTGTTTGTCATTTATTTTTGTCATGTCATTCTTATTTTCGTCATGAATGGAAATTGATTGATTAATTAGTTAAATGGTTATTTATAAGTTATTTGAATTAATTGATGTTATCAAAATGTTAAATTAAAATATTGATGGGTAGATAATTTAATAATTAAATTATATTGTTGTTGTGAAAGGTTTGATGAATTTAATTAATCAAACAAGATATATTTATTTAAATGCAATTGTTAGTTTTGCATAATATAATATTTATTTATTTATTGTGCAAGTTTAAAAATGTTTGAAAAAAAAAAGATATTAATGAATAGTTGTTTCAACAGAAGATGTTAAAATATCTCAAAACTTGACTTTAAGTTAGAAATGTTATCTTGAGTGTTTATTTAGTTTGAACTAAATGATCAATTTGATTTGCATGTTGACTTTGAGATAAGTTTAGAAATCATGAGTTAATTGGATTTGAATTAAAAGCTTTTGGTTATACAACTGTTGGTGAAACAAGGATAGACAACTGGGAGGGGGGAGGTGGGTGAATTAGTTGTCACAAAATACTTAAACTTTTCAAACTTAACTTAATCTCAGATCTGATGAATGAAAAATAAACCACAGATAATCAGCACATTAGAAACACATAGAACACCAATATTTTTTATGTGGAAACCCTATTAGGGGAAAAACCATGGTGGATGTTAGTCCACAATATTATACCCTATTAAAAGTATAATGAAGAATAATGGGAATGCACATACATTTAGGCACACTTCCTAGTGCTCACTCCTCAAATACAAGAGGGCTCACTGCCCAAAGAAGACACATTGTCTTACAACAATTCAGATTAGATCTATAGGGTATGAACTGAGAAAATAGCTTCTACAAAAGCCTAATTATAGTTCTGGTTAAGCACATAAACACTCCTTCACACTTCGCTTAAAATTCTACACATTCTGCTCTACAATCGAATGATTAGATCACTATTCACACACTTTCTCTTTCTCTAGCACTTCTTCACTACATAACTTCACACAAACAACCGCTCTTATATATCCGCAACATGAAATTATATCAACAACTTTTTCAACCAAAATAAATAATAAAACATATACACAATGTCGGCCCAAATTTACAAGTAAATTTTTAATGTGAATCAAACACCGTCGGCCACAACATAATGAAGACTTAAAACAATATCCTCGAGCATGTCAAACATTCAAATTTTAATCTCCAAGGATCCACAACACGTTACAACCACCATGTCGGCTAAGAACATAAAAACCCAAACACACAAGAAAAAAATCACGGACCACGAGCACACCAATCAACACAGACATGCAACAAAGATAGAGCATGATCTAGAACCATTCACAAGCATCAAGAATCATCATAGAAGCATCTGTAGCAATTGAAATTACTAGAATCACATCAACTTCAATCAGGAACACTAATTGAAGCCACAGAAAAACTATCAAAACACAACTATTCATCTCAGACCTCTAAAACATTCAATGGATAAACTAGATACACTTAGAAATTAACCCTTTAGACCACAACGGATGATTTTCAACGTACTGAGCAAGACAGCTTAATGACTTTCACCATTCCACTATCAACTTGCAACTCTTTCTTTAACAATTTTCTCAATATCCTTGACATATACATCCTACAGTACATCAATGTTAATAGTGTTGACATCAATGACAACCACATATCAACAACACAACCACAAAATACAATAATCTCCCCCTTTGGAATTGATGGAAAAACATGATGTGAAAACCACCATCAACGCAACTCTCAATCAACACTTACCCCCCCTTAGATTCTGACTCTTCTCCTCATGTTTTTTTTCACATTGCTCTTCCCCCCCTTTGACATCACCTAAATCCTCTCTTTTCACTTTCGCATGCTTTTGAACCATTATTATATCTTATATATCTCACTACTCCAATCCCAACATCAACTGGATGTCTCAGAATATGCTAAATCATGGATTTTCCTGGATGCGTAAATGCATCTCTAGTTCTTTATCAAGAGGTAATCACCCCTAGCATCCCTTTGAGATACTCAAAAGTGTCCTTTGGAAATAGCTTGGTGAAAATGTTTGCAATCTATTCTTTGGTAGGCACATACTCTAGTCTAACTTCTTTCTCACTCACTTTCTCCCTCAGGAATTGAAACTTGATTGATATATGGTTGGTCTCAAAGTGTAGCACCTAATTCTACAATATTTTTATTGCACTTGAGTTGTCATAGTATATGGAAATAGGATCATCATATACTACTCTAATATCTTTCAGCATTTGTTTCATCCACAACACTTGATTATAATTATTTGCAGCAACAATATACTCTGCCTTAGCAATAGATAGGGAAATGGAATTCTACTTTTTACTCAACCAAGACACCAATTTCTTCCCTAGGAAGAAGGCACCACCACTAGTGCTTTTCCTATCATCTATATCTCCTTCCCAATCCATGTCAGTATAGGTACTCAAGGTAAGATCATCATCTTTAGGATACCAAAGCCCAAAATCAACTGTTCCTTTTAGGTATTTGAAAATTCTCTTTACAACAGTCACATGAGATTCTTTCGAATCAGCTTGATATCTAGCAATCATACACACAACATTCATGATGTTTGTTCTGGTCTTAGTTAAGTAGATCAATCCACCAATCATTGACCTATATCTTGTTTGATTTTCCTTAGGATAATCATCATTTTGTGTTAACTTGCATTCAATTACCATGGGTGTACCAATAGGCTTTGAGTCTTCCATGCCAAACTTCTTCAACAACTCTCTCACATATTTGGACTGAGATATGAAAATCCCATTGTCTAACTAAGTGAATTGCAATCCCAGAAAGAACTCCATCTCTCCAATCATACTCATTTCAAATTCACTTTTCATTTCATCAACAAACTTCATACATAGATCATCATCACCTCCAAAAATAATGTCATCAACAAAGACTTCAATAATGAACTCTTTATCATGATTTAACTTAAAATATAGGTTGTTGTCAGCAATACCTTTATTGAATCCAAGCTTTAGTAAGTATTTATTCAATCTAGCATACCAGGCTTTGGGAAATTGCTTAAGTCCATACATAGCTTTCTTCAATCAACAAACCATGTGTTCCTTATCAGTCAGTTGAAAAACATCCAACTATTCAACATATACCTCTTCTTCTAACTCGCCATTCAGAAAGGTTGACTTCACATCCATTTGATAGACTTTGTAGTTATTATATGCGACATAAGCAAGAAATAATCTTACAGCTTCAATTCTAGCAATAGGGGCAAAGGTTTCTTCAAAATCAATACCTTCCATTTGTGAATACCCTTTACATACTAGTCTTGCTTTATTCTGAACCACTTCACCTTGTTCATTCATCTTATTTCAAAAGACCGATTTAGTACCAATCACATTTTTATCTTTAGTTCTAGGAACAAAAATCCATGTATCATTCTTTTCAATCTACATCAGTTCTTCCTTCATAGCTTCCATCTAGTGTTCATCATTACAAGCTTCATTGACATTGTTAGGCTTAGTCTTGGAAATCAGACAATACTCTTCTGCAATCCTTCTTCTATTCTACACACCTTTATTCTTATCTCCTATAATTTGATCTTTAGAATGATTTAGCTTTACATACCTTAGAATTTTAGGATTCTCTCACACTTCTGGTTCTTTTTTTCTTTCTTTTGTACTTCCATTTGTCTCTCCTTCCTAACTTTCTTGATTTACTAAAACAATATGAACTTGATTCTATGTCTGAGCATTCTTCCTTTTGTCTATACTATCTTGTTGGTCATCTGAATCATATCCACAGTATCTGGATGATCTAGCAGAGTTCTCATCAACTTTAACATTTGCACTTTCAACCATTTTTCTCAATCTTCTATTATAGCACCGGTAAGCCTTTCTTTTAGTAGAGTAACCTACAAAGATTCCTTCATCACTCCTTGCATAAAAATTGCCTGTGTCCTCATCTCTCTTAATATAACACTTGCTTCCAAAGATCTTAAAATTTTTAACAGTAGGCTTATAACCAAACCACAACTCAAAAGGAGTCTTACTAGAAATACCATTGACATTTAGCCGATTTAGAGTGTACATAGCAGTGCTTACAACTTCTCTCCAATAGATGTGAGGCACATTTCCTTCCAACATCATTGTTCTAGCATAATCCAGAATTGTTTTGTTCTTTCCCCCTACAACTCCATTTTGTTGAGGGGTTCGAGGAGCAGATAACTATCTTTTGATTCCATGCTCTTCACAAAAAGAATTGAACTCCCAGGAGGTGAACTCACCACCTTTGTCTAACCTTAGGCATTTGATCTTCAAACCTGTCTCATTCTCTACCATAGCTTTGAAAACTTTGAACTTCTCTAATGCTGCACATTTTTCTCTTAAGAAACCAACCGATATCATCCTAGAGTAACCATCAATAAGTAGCATAAAGTAATTTTCTCCTTGTAGACTTCTAATTCTGGAGGGACCGCAAAGATCAGTATGCACCAGCTCCAATACTCCATTAGAATGATGTTGTTTCCTTTGAAAAGAAACTCTAGTATGTTTTCCCATTTGACATTCCTTACATATTGTGTTAGTAGGCTTCACTAGCTTAGGTAGATCTCTTACTGCTTAAGTGGAGCTTACCTTGACAATGTTATCAAAACTCACATGACACAACCTCCTATGCCATAACCATATTTCATCTACTTGAGCAATTAAACAACTTTCATTAGTAGCACTCAGGTGAAAAATATTACCCCTTGAAGTAGGAGGATAAACACACATACCCCCTTTTCATACAACTATTCTCAACCAAATAAAATGCATTGAAAATGCAACAAATCAGATTTTAAAATCTGCAACATGAACACTTGATTGTTCATTCATAATCTCCAAAAGAACATCACAATAACTTCTCCAAATTGACAACAAAAATGGTACATCCTCATGGGCTAACAATAATAGTCTCAAAACTGATATAAAATTGATGTACAATCAAAAATAAACCCTTTAGTCCACAATGACTAATCATTAGCGTACTAAGCAAAACACCTTCATGAATATCACTGTTCCACTTTCAACCTGCAACTCTTTCTTTAACAATTTTCTCAATATCCTCAACATATACAACCTATAGTACATCAATGCTAATAGTGTTGACATAAATGTAAACCACATATCAGCAACACAACCACAACATCCAACAACAACTTCATTTGATGGGAATTGATTTTGGTTTGCTAGGAAGAAAAATTTCACGATAGTTTTTGGAAAAGCTTCTACTTTGTATTTTCTGGTTTAAAGTTTTGTAGACAATGTTTTTTTTTAAGGAATCGATGTTTTTGGGAAATAAAGAATTGTAGGTTTACTGATTTTGGCTTCTATCTTCATTGGATTCGGGTTAACAAAATAGGTTTTCTTCTTTTGTTTTTCATATTCTTGAATAAAATTTCTAAATAATATTATGTTTGAATTCTGTTTACTTTGGTGAAACGTCTATACTTGTTTGTGGAATAGGATAACTCATCCAAACATGTATACATAACAAAGGAAACAATTAGGAAATTTTTTCAAATTTAAAAGAAAAGCAAAGCAAAATAATGATAAGGATAAATTTATAGGTATTATTTTGAATGAAAAATTCAGAGAAATGACTTCATATAGTCTTTGCAATTTGCAAATTTTTCAAACTTGGAGGAGATTTGATTTGTGTATCATCTTTGATGTCATTAATGAATAGTGATTATTTTCCAAACAAGGGATTGCATGTTAGCTATCATATTATTGCTTGAATGAACCAAATGCATGAATACTACCAATTGTTTGATTCAAATATGTTTAACTTAACCACTGATGAAATCTCCTCTTTCAATACGCTTTGTTGAATATCCTCTTTTTTCAACCTCATGTTTTGTTTAGTATATGCCTACATTTCAAATTGTTTCATTTTCCATCCGTTGATGGTGTTTTCTATACATCAACAACTCAGACAAAATATGTAAATCCTATCTCTCTTGAAAGGTAAATCTCTATCAGCAAGCCTCAAGAGATAACCCTAAGGTCTCTAATGTAAGGTCTTGAAAATGCATAAACAACTCAGTGATAAATGTGAAAATGTTGGTAATCACAAAGGGACCTTACTACAAGCAAATATTGAATCTTAGAGCTTATCAAATTTCACAATATTGTGATACTTTTAACCCTAAATCTAACCCAAATGACAAAATAAATAGAAAAAGAGATAGGGGTTTTAAAGAAGTTCTTAAATTTAACACTAATCCTAAGATTAACAATGTGAATGATAAATACTTGAAATGGACCAATCCCTCATAAAATGATTCTCGCTTGACCCAAATGAATCTGCAAGCTTCCAAGGCATTAATTTTTTTTAGATCATTAACATTCATCCAAAACAACCATATTGTAATTTCAATGAACCAAAATTCACTATTGAACTAAGCACAATGAATATAAAAGTCCAGGCTAACTTTGCAAAGCAACTAACAATCAGCTAGCTGCAAAAAGTAGGAACTAGAGATTGTTGCAAACACTTCAAGCATCAAATCATAAACACTATCAATTCTTCTAACATTAAACCTAGCACATATATCAAATAAACTTAAGCAATCCCAAAGATAGAATCACAAGAACCATGCCAGATAAAATTCAACACAAGAAAGGCACCAAATCACAATGTCTTCACTTGCATTAAATTACCCCAAGTGGCAACAATTCTAGTCTTCTATTACAACACTTGCTTGAAAATGATACTAACTCTTAATTCTAACTCTTGCTATACAACTTAATTTACTCCAACATAAAACTATTTAGCCCTTACAAATGAGGCAAAATTCCACATTTATAGCAACCCTTAAGATAGGTTGGCCCAAATAAGTTTACAATAATAATCAACCACAAAACAATTCAGCCAAGAGGAATTCAAAATAAAGTAAAATATGCATTAAATGCATGCACTCCATCCAAGCAGGCCTGGGATCTCCAACAAAGCTCAGTCCAATGCATGCGAGGGAGGAAGGAAAATAATGGGGAAGCACAAATTTTGATGGAGCACTACATTAACTACTTCCCCCTTTGTCCTTGTCTCGCTCCATCGTATCTTGCACCATCAAAAATATCCTATCCAAGTCGGGTATAGGTGGCATAGCTAAAACCTTAATTCTCCTTTCAATAGACTTAATATCCTCTCTTGACTACTCTACCATCTTCTCCCATTCCACCTTACTGGTTTGATATTTTTCCATTATTGCAATGTATGTAGATGCATCATCCAACTAATGTTCAGTGACTGGATCCTCATTGATTGGAGAATATACATCTTGCCACCATTTTCTTGACTGCCCCAAGCTCAGATGTTTCAGTGCAAACCTTTTTCTTCCTGTCATAATTAACCTTGAAGAAGGAAATGTATTTGTTATAGACCTCAGTCAAGGTGTCCTCAATTTTTTTCCTTTTCTTATACACCTTCTTCAAAACCCTTTTCCTTATTTTCAAAACTTCAAACCATTCCCAAGGTTTTGCAACTCTGGAGGAAGGAAGAATTCCATCACCTACCAATTTATCTTCAGTGTATTCCATGATGACTTTAGTCTTTTGCAACAAGAGGTCCACATCTTCTTTATCCTAAGCCACTACATTATTTAACCAATATATTGACCTAATAGCATCTCCACCAGTTGAAAGAAGTTCCTTGATAACATTCTCTCCCCTAACTTGCACTCCCTGCAACCAAATCGTTGTGGCATGAGTAGTAGCTTTCATTCTTTCTAGCTCAATTATTGTTTCCTCTAGAAATAAGCTTGTAGTGGATGATGATGAGTTGATGGATTGCAAGGGATTCATTAAATCATGCAAGTAATTCTTTAATTTATCATTCTCCCTCTTTAACTCCTGCTTAGTATGCACCTCCTTCCTCAATCTACCCAAGATTACAGCACTAGAGCCTTCATATTCTTCAATTTCTTGCTCCATGGAAGTAGGTCCTAAGTTGATAGTCTGCACAGTGTAATCACTAACTGCCACATCATCCCTATTCTTATCAGGAGCAGGAGTAGCAATGTGAACCACCCTATTATTTGCTTCATCTCTCTCGATCCTTGAAATAACCCTAGCCTTCTTCTTCATTTTACCTTTCCCAATCTGGGCTAGTAAGTCATCCCAATTAGGGAGAGTGTCATCCACTACAACCTACTTACTCCTCAATTCTCTATCCAACCAAGCAAGCACTGTGGGATCTGACTGTACACTACCCTATCCAACTATATCTTGATGATCCTTGGATACTTCTTCATGCAAATATTGATTTTCAGGAGTCTCTTCAACTTTACCTTATTTTCCCTTGTCATGTCCTTCTTCATCCACTGGTGAAGGAGTTTTTCCTGGTATCTCTTCCCTCTAAGGAGGTCTATCCTCTTCACTTCTCATAGGTGAATCCTCATAATTCACCAGAGGATATCGCAACACCTTCTCTATCTTTGCTTCAACACTGTAGAGTTCACCCTCTTGGAATTCTTCTCCTTCTTGATCTTGATAATCTTCAACATCTTTGGGGTCATTTGGTACATTGTGAGCTTCATGAGAAAGAGGGACATTATCATGCTTAGTGGTAGGAACATCTGCAAGAGCACCTTTCTTTGGCACACCATCTTTAGGAGATGGATTCCTTGATCTTCTCATGTACACCTGTGTTTTCTCACTCGAGCTTTCCACATTAACTACCGGTGGGACAACTTCACCTCCTACCTTGGAAGTCTCCTTTTCTTTTTGTGACAGCCTTACTATTCTTCTTCTTTTAGGCATAGAAACACTAGCCTCTTTACCTTCATTTTCAACTTCATCCTTTGTACCCTTATTCATCTTTGAAATGTGTTTCCTCTTCTTAATAATGGGATTTCTTTGTTTTTTTTCCTCTTCAACCTCCTTTGCTTGAGCATCCTTAATCTTTATCTTGAAGGGAGAACTCACCTTCATCTTACCTTTAGGACCCTACTCTGTTGATTCCTTAGAAGTGGAATGAGACTCCAAGTCTCCCATCAAATCATAGGTGCATTGCACACCCTCACTCTCCAATTCCCAAATCTTATGCTTAAGCCATAATTTTGTATATTTAATCACTAGAGTCATAATCTGCTCTAACTCTATTTTCTCTTCCTCCAGCCAATCTATTTCTCCAATTGATTTATCTTTCACAGCCTCATAATCATGGCCTTGAATTAAATCTCCATCATCATCTATATGATCTAGGATGACCTTAACATTGTACAGTCTAATCGAGATAACTCGTAGCCTAGAGAATTTCTTCTTTCGAATCTCAAACTCATCTTTACAGTTAGCCCAGTAATCCTCTAGGTCATCCTTATGACTGTACTCTCTACTAGCCTTCTTTTGGCATTCATCAGTTCTATCAAACTTGGACCTTTTAGAGTGGAAAGAAAGGCCTAGATTACTCATCTCTTCCTCAGAGAAGTGTGTTGTATGTATGGAAGGACAAGCCTCATTATTGCCCACCCTGAGGGGAAATTCATTGCCAAATCTAGTTTTATGCTTCTCCTTCTTCACTATGGCATCAAAATCACATATTTGTCTTGTGACCTCTAGGAGTATGAGGTGATCAGTAGGATACCTAGGAAACCTATAAGGGGCCCTCTGACAACCATATATCCTTATGTAAGAGAAGGTGGGAAACTGTATAAACCAAGCTCCATACCTTTTAATCAACTCCTTAGCACTGTCAAATATTCTAACATGCTCTGCACCTTGGAGCAACCTAGTGATGTACATGGTGAATGCATCATTCACCCTTCTATAGCTTGAGCTTCCCAGATGTAGTTGTGGATAGAATTCATATATTACATCTCGCCCAAAGGTCCTTGTGTACTCAATCCCTTATATGGATGAAACCTAGCCAAAGCATAGAATAGGTAAGAAGTCATTGTGAAGCTCTTAGTTTGCAAGACATTACATAGTTGATCATGTATCATGGCACTTATAATTCCTACCCAGTGATAATCGATCTTTTATTCCATCCTCACTATGACAAGGAACATCCAATTTTCAAAGACTCCTGTACTCTTCAAACCTATTACCCTGCTAAGTAATGTGATGGCATCATAGTATTCTAGTTTGAATTTTTTCTTGAACAATTTTTTTGGCATCTTTGAGATGTGGGTCTTAGGTTTCTCTAACCAAGAGTTGACCACCTACAAATCCTTGCTTGAATCATCTTCAAAATAAGTTTTAGCAACCTCCAAGTCCAAAGCCACCACATGAGATCTGTCAGGCATGTCAAAGGTTCATGCCACAGATACAGGAGAAAAATTTTCTAACACCCTGCCTTGAGGATAGATCACCCTTTGTGTACCTCTGTCATAATGCCTAGCACACTCAAGAACTAACTCATAGCATTGAATTATAGGAGGAAAACTAGCCATATGAGCCAACCCTAATTCTATCAATATTCTAGCCAACAATGGAGGGTTCGGCTATGCCATTCTTGCCTTGAATTCTTCATAATCCCATCTGCCTATATTGGTGTCACCTACTTCAGTCCAGATGGATGACAGTTTGGACTTAGGAACCTTACTTTTTAGGTCAATCTTGATCCTCTCTACCTTTTAGACCAAAGATCCCTTAGGACCTTGATCCATCTACTTGCTCCTAGTTCCATTAGCAACTGCCTTACTTGATTCAGACTGTAATCAACAAGAGATCATAATAAATCCTCTTTACCATATTAGAATCTTGGTTAGTTCATCATAAATATCATGCTTATCATTCAACAATTCAAGAAAATCATGATTAAAATCCCTTAATTCATCACAAGGCACAAATTCTAAGAAATTCAAGATTTTCAGTCATCTGGGGAAATCAAGCCAGAGAGGAATTCTGGGGCATTCCATGCTAGATAGATTTTAACGATCATGGCATAAACATCATGAACCGATCATCCACATGAAGAAAAAAGTACGAAAATATTCAAATTAACCATGAAATGTCAAGACATACAACATTCAATCTATTTATTTCTCCAATTCTTCAGATGGTGTGACTTTTGGGAAAATCCATCGGGAGAGGAAATCTGCGAGGTAGGTACAACTCTAGGTTTTGCATATCTTCAAGAAAATGAAGGGAGGATGGAAAGCTGGGAAATTCTGATGGTTAAGGAATTTCGCGAAGACTTCAAAATTATGAATGTTCATACTTCTTTGAGGCTTCACTCAAATTGATTGAGCGATCAAAAATTTGAGGACCTAGGGCTTAAAGCTAGCTCAATTTGAGCTTCTTATAGATCATCTTTAAACTCTGAACTTAATTCAAAGCAAATTGATGGGAATTAGTGATTCCCTAAACTTGAAACCCTCAAACTCCGCCATGAACACACAAAAAAAGCTTGGGCTCAACTTGCTAGCTTTGCTAGGTTTTCAAAAGAGATCTTTCATGGCCAACACAACCAAGCTATTTTGTAATGAAACTAAAAACAAGCTAGAAAACTCACTTGGGTCATTAATCTAGCAAAATCAAATAACCCTAGCCTCAAGATGTTTGATGCCAAACACACAAAAATTTGGACTTCAAGCAAACTCAAGACACTAAAGAATCATTCAAATTCAAGAATCAAAATAAAGGCGACGAATACATACCATTGATGAAGTGAATTCGATTACAACAATGATGGGTAGCAAGCCTTGACACCTAAGCAAATAGTAACAACTATGATAACACCCAAGAAATGCACTGCCAAATCCAAAAATCCATGAATTCAAGCACCAAATCAAGCCAAGCACCCTAAATCAAGCCTCTCAAAATGGAAAAAAAAAATGATAAAACTCAATGGCTCAAAAATTCCCCAAAATCAATTAAATACATGTCACATAAATCGTACAATCGAGCATTAATGTAGTCAACAAGACAACCCAAACCACAACCCAGGAATTCAACAAGGCAACGAAACTTCAGAGAAATCCGGCCAACACAAAATTCTATGAGGCCTTAAAATTTCTAAACCATAGTGTAAAAGTGGCAGCCACCGAGTTTTCAAAGCATCTAGGGAATTCCACCCAAAGAAGATTTTCCCGAGAACAGCGAAAAACCCAAAATGAGTCCAAAAATTAAGATTTTCAACCAATACCATAGAGGGATCATCAATGTAGGTAAAATAGAAATTCAAGCTCATGCCAAAGTAAGAAAGTCTCTAAAATCAAAGGGCCAAAATACCAAGAAACAAATCGAAAGAGGGTCCCTGCTTTCAGCGGGGCGTGTGTACAAAAAAATTGCACAACACCATCACCAACATTCTTCATTCAAGCAATGTTGTTGCTCTAATTGGTAGAAATGGTTAACATCTCTTAGAACAAATTTTCTTGCTTTAAGTTAGAGTCTGGAGCACCTTGTATCAATCTTTTATTAAGAATTCCCTTCATCTGGTAGGCTTGGAATGCAATCAAAGGTGGCTGCATGAAATGGTAGTGATGCAGTTTAAGTTATATATTCTTACTGTTACTTAATTCTTTTCCTCTATAAATTATGTGTTCAACCATATAAACTCACAGACTCACCTATTCCTTTTCCTTTAATTTTGATATAGTTGGCATAATTCTCTATAGTTGCCCTTGTTTACCAAATGTAAATCACCTTAATTTTCTTGATATTCTTCCATTTACCATTGCCTTAGGTTATTTTCTATTTAATTCTCCAGGCTAAATCAAGTATTACTCTATCACCACCAATAAGCTACTATGCATTAAGAATTTGATTGCAATTGAGTTTGAAGTCCAGAGTTCAGTGAGTAGTAACATAGTCTTGAGCATAATAGGAAGTTTAAAGATTTAAATTAACCTCCTTGATTCTATCGTTGTTGTAACATTTGAAACTAAAATATTGTCACAGTTTGATTAACCTCCTTGATTCCATTAGCAATTTGTCACAACAGTAACACTTGAACATAGAAGGGTGTGAACATTTAAATAATCTCTTTGTTTCCATATGCAACATATCACAGCGGTAGCACTTGAACATGGTGGGCCATACATATTTAAATAACCTCCCTAAATCCTTGGAACCTTCCACATATGCAGTGCTTGAAAATAGAATATTGTAAAGGTTTAAATAATCTCCTTGATTCCATTGTCTACCTGTCATAGTTGAAGCACTTGATCATAATGGAAAAATCCCCTTTGCATTATGTATATCTCTCTCTTTAAATTCTCAACTCTGAGGTTATCGATATAAACTATTGATACAATTTGTTTTCTTCAGTAGGCTACATTGATCTAACAAATCTATTCAATCTATTCAATGACTTAAGAGTTAAGATCTTCAAGGAATTATTTTCCCTCAAGCTGGACCATTGATCCTTTTCCACCTATTTTTTACTTGCATTTGATGTACTATACTCCATTCTATGTTGCCTAAAAGTGTGCAAGTTTGTCTTTGACTGCATGCCTATTCTTTAGATCATTTCAATTAACATCACCAATATTCTCCACTTTTGAAGTGTCGTTGTTCAAATCTCTCAAAGAAATCATTACATAATTTCCTCAATCCTTGCTTTGTAAATTTATGTTTGGTATTGTCAGCACTAATCTTTTAGTTGTCTCTGTTCATTAGAACTTAGAATTTCCTTGAGTTTTACTTTTAATCTAAACCTTATTGCTAGGTATTCTAGTGATTCCATTTGGTTATTATCTTTTGTTCACTGACCGTAGTGTGTCAGGAGACGTCTGTTATATCTCCATTAACCTTTGTCGTGAGTTTTGTATTGTTCTGATGAAAACTCATGAATGCTTAACTGATCGTTATCATATGTTGCATATATGCTCCTTTGCATGGTGTGTACTCTATAATAGAATATTATTTCTTGATATTCATAAACTTAGATGTGTATTTCCATGGTACATGCACTGCAACAGAAGTTAGATCTGTATGTTTAATTAAAGTGTAATAAAATTAATCTTAGGGATTAGTGTAAGATAAAAGAGTGGGTTTATATTCAAAGATATATATATAGTGTTATATTTAATTGAAATTTCTATTTATAGTAATTTCTTAATTAAGATTTGGAAGTATATATATATTACCCAATTGAGTTGAGATTTTTATTTCATTATAAATTGGAGTTTTAATACTAAAGTTACTTATTAGAAGTTTGTATTCCTTAAATGATATCTATTTTTATCAAGTTTGAATTAGAATTTTATTTTGATGTGCAATATGATTTGGGATTGATAAAGTAATATAATGATTATTGGTTTTGTTAAATGTTAAGTCTATAATTGAAGTGGAAATAAATGTTCTCTAGTTTAATGTTATTTTGTTTTGATATCTTGGTAGATATTGATGGAAATGATTTACTATACTTTAAGGGAACAGTGTTTCATGTGTTGTGGAAAATTATGTTTTCCATGAGACTTGTATGTTCTTCAAAGAATTGATTGAGTTAATTGATTTTTGCAATTCTTGTATAGGATTTTTTTGAGTCAATTCATGCACGTTGTTTATGATACCAATGTGGTGAATAAGTGTATGATGTTTTATGTCATGGATAAAATGTGATCATACCCTATTCTAATTTGTGCATGTTGGATATCCTATATGTTATGAGATCTTGTTTTTGCTTATAGGAAGAGTGGCTTTCGTTAGGGGCCAGAGCCCTAAGAGGCTACCAGGGTAACCTACCGAAAGTAGTTAATCCAGTGAAAACTTAATTGAATGTACTTTGGGTTGGGTGATAATCATAATATAATAAGATAATTTGAATGCCCCACCTAGTGCCTTAATGCTTGTATAGATTAAGGGTTGATTGAGAAGGCATGGAATGGCTTGGTCCACTACCTTGTCTTTCTAAAAGGTAATCCAACACCACATGATTTTGTTTAGGGGCCGAGAATTGGTAGAGACTACCAAGGTAACTCTGGATGAGGGTTGGTTATCTAGGAAGATTCACTAGGGTAACCTACAATAAACTATGTGATGACACTCTATCTTGAAGCATGTTTAAAGTCTCTTGTGTAGAGTTAATTGTTATATTATAGTCATCTTTGGAAGCATATGTTGTGATTACTATGGTTTGATGCCATTATGTTGTTATGTGATTGTCAACCATGTGATGTTATGTTTTATTCTCTTGTATGGTTTGTTTTACCTTAGTGGACCTGGCATTATCTCCTAGCACGAAGGGAGTGGACCTTAGGGTACCATGTGGTTCGGAGGAATGTGCTTTTTCCTCCATTGGGTCCCCTAGCAAGATATGCAACTCGAGATGAGATTGTTCTTGATAGGTTCTTGGATTCACTTTGTTCATGGAGTTGGGCGCCGAGCGTTCTCATGAACGAGATTGAAGGTTGTACATGATCGTCATTCATATTGTATACTATCTTGATAGTTATATGAGGCTTTATCGTATTATGATTTTGATGTTTTGAGATTTATCAAAACCTCACTTGATGTATCTTGACTATCTAATTAAACTTCATTTTGAATATGTAATTGGATCACACATTGATGTAATGATCTATCCTTACATATTATGTCTTTAATTTAAGGATGTGATATTCTTTCTTGAGAATTTTTAAGTAGAATTGTCATGGAATCCTGAGAACGTTTTTGTATGTGTCCTTGTACTCTTATTATAAGTGAATTTTTTTTAAAAAAAATAGTTATTTTGTTACTTTATGTGTTGTTCTCTAAGTTCCTTAGTGGGGCGTTACAAAGGTACACGATCTTCTTCTTCTTTAGAATGCTCAGAGCTGCTAAATATATCTTTATCATCATTTCCAATAGAAGAGTGTAGTTCACCTCTCATGAAAGTATGAAGTACTTGAAATGCCTCCTTGTTCTATTTCTCCTCTTTATCTAGTTGTAGCTCAACAATGAAAGATTTCATCTCTTAGAAGATTTCCAATTTAGGATTAGTGCATGTGCGTTTCTTCCCAATGGTAGTACAATTCCTAGATATCATATTATTTTTAGCCCAACACTACAAACCTTCAAATAGGAAGTTTTTTTATCCCTATTTATTAAGATAATTGATTTATCTATACCCATTATTAGAGCAATATTTTATTTTCCTCCCTATGCTTAGCTCAAAATAGAAATTGAAACAAAGGAAATTGGGGAATACAAGAAATATATAAATGGGAATCTTAGACATCTCAACAAAAGATGGCTTAGAAATGAGATGAAATTTGTTACCAAGATTCCATAGAAACTCACAAGATCATAATTCTATTTAGAAGTAGGAGAGGTCTAAAACATATGATGCATGGATGTTACACTTCATTCATGTCATCCTAAAAGGAGAGGTCTTCTTGGATTGGGGACAAATTGTGTCAAACATCCTTTATGCCCAATTGACCATAATAAGGGACACTAAGCAATTATTCATGTTTTCCTATGTGGTGTATTTGATAGCTAGAGTTGGGAATTTCCTAGGACTAACTACTAAGGGAATTAGAGGAGTATCTCTTAGGTAAAGTAATATATGGGAATTTTATCCCCAATTGGAGCTAAATGAAGTATAGAATCATTTCAAGAGAGTTAGTGATGCTTTTCTCTACCTTGTGATCAATCAAATCTCTAGAGACATAGGATTTAGAATGTCCAAGGAATCCATGATATTAATTAAGGATTGGGGGCAGTGGTTCATTTAGTTTCCCATGTCTACTTATATCAGGATATATGGTTTTTGTAAGGCACCTTACTTACTACCAAGGTTTTGTAGTGATAAGCTAATTTTAAATAAGTTTTCCAGATAGGTTATGGAAGTACACCTTATTTTTTATGTCAAACAAAAAGTAGGGTTGACATACCCTTTTCAATTAGGATTTTATGGATTTCCTTCCATTGTTGATGCTAACATTTCCCTAAAGGAATTACAAGCATTAAACATAAAGCCATATGTACTTAGGGAAAATTTTGATCGAAAGGGAAAAATAAAATCCCTTAGTTCTATGTTCCCATTTCACAAACCAAAGATTGAAGGTTTTTGGGCCAACCTCCAAGATGGTTTCTAGATTAGAAAGAGAAGTTATGAAAGGTTGACCATCTTTCAAATGAAATAATTTTGGATAAGGGATGAAATACCAAAAGGGATATCAAATGATGGTCAAACCTTGGATCCAAAGTATAACATAAGTAAGGTTGATAATAAGACATTGGACCTAATTGATTGGTCAAAAAAGTAAGATCCATCTATTGAATTTGTCTCTGAGAAATTCCTTGATCAAAGTAACACATGGATTTAGTTGAGAATAAAAAAAATTCAAGGGTAAGGAAACCTAGCTTAGGAGGAAGAAGAAATCTACTATAGAGGGATTGTCTTCATCAATTTCGACAAGGTATAAGAGATAGAAGAAGAGAGAAAAGGTGCAAGCACAAGAAGTTCTTGACACATAGTAGATAATGGAGAAGGTAACACAAGCCTTCAAGATAGTTTCAGTAACATATAACATTGTAGAAGCAAGGGTGGTGTCAAGTTTAAGTGTAATGCCTATTGCACAAGTCCTCCCCAACAAGGATACCCTAGGGAAATTTCTAGAGAAAGAAGTTGAAGTAGAGCCACCAATCAGTGAGGTGGTAAAATTAATAGATCTTCCTTCTCCTACACCTTTAGAGCAAGAACAACAAAATTACCCCTACATCAAGATGAAAAAGAATGTCAAAATAGTGATAAGGTGGATATAAGACCTGAATTGCCTAAGGACACTCCTATGGATAAAGAAAATTTATCTAAAGATAAGACCATGGATACTCAAAAATATGAACAAAAAGAGAAATATTTTTAAGATCAACAAGTTCATAGTGAGTAAGAAAAGCTAGATTCCTGGAGAGAAAGAAAAAGAAGGGAATATACTTATTGTTAAGGAGAAACAATAATTAATTTAAAATGTAGAAAGACAAGAAAAGAAGGATCGAGAATCCTCATCAGTAACCAAGGATAGGGAACTTGAAATACAAGAAAAATCTAGCAAATTCTAAGAGGGAAAGAAATTAGATAAACAAGTGTCTACTTAGCCTATGGATAATTCTTAGTTAAATATGAATTTGGAGAAGAGGTAGTAGGTGATCATCTAGCTTCTAAGTTGGCATGACATGGTTATAGAGGTGGAAAAGACCAAGCCAAAGAAAAAAGTCCAAAACTCTTTATACAACCAAGATAAATGAGTTGGGGGAGATAATAACAGAGATTTCTAGTCTCATGGTGGGGAAAGATGATAGAGAATTGCAAAAGTCAGATTATCATATACCCACAATCAACCTAGGGAAACAAACATGAAGGGGAAAAATATGACCCTTGGATCTAGTCACTGATTTAGTCAAGGATAGGATGACTAAGGATAAAAGGAGCAAGGATGAGCTCAAGGCACAAATTGAGAAGATCAAAACATTCTTGAAAAGGTTTGCTTCTATAGTGATTGAGTAGGATACATCATATGGGGCTCCCATTTTTATGATTTGCAAAGAAGTGGACTCCTTAATGAGATGAGAAAATATCAATTTTTTAGCAAGTGGACTAAAAAGCTTAAGAAAGAAATGTAGGAATTGTTTGTTTTTGGATACCAACAATATGAAAAGGCTTATAATTTAGAAGATGAGTTGTAGAAATATATTGACAACCTAAGAGATGAAGATGAAAATTATAGGCTAAACCTAAAACACCTTAGGGAGCTAAGTAAAATGGGATCAAAAGAGCTGAAAAATGCAACTATTTTGGGTGATGAAGATATAAAGTTTTTGGATAAGAGTATCAATATTATATATTTTAAAATGGAACTTATAGTTGAACATAGATTGAATATGTTAGAATTGCATAAATATTTAAATAAAAAATCTTCAAGTTTTGAAAGTTTTGTAGTTAGCATCATCAATCTAGATATTTTATCGCAAGATACACATAGACTAGACAATCTGCACACTTTTAGAAGTACTTGGGCTATGAAGATAGAGGGTGAAATTAATTCAAAAAAAGAGGCATAGAAAACCATTTTGGATAGATTAATGAACATTGAGGCCAACCTCAAATGGGTTAGAGATGATATCCATAGGTTAGAAAGGTACACAACAACAATATCTAATAGTTTGAAAAAACTAAGTTCATATAGGAATGGGTCGATGGACCAAATGAAAAGTTTTTGATAAGGAGAAATAGGAATTTGAAGGGACCCTGAAACCCTTTACAAAGATGAAAATCTACAAGAGAAACTAAGCAATTAAAACCAACAACCCAAAAAACCAAAATGCTAACAAAAGATAAAACATAAGGAACCTGTCAGTAGACCAACAACAAAAAACATTAGCAACCCTACTGAATAGAAAAAAAGGAAAGCGTCAGCTACAACATTTTATCCAAGACATTCACTGAGGCCATATTCTCCTTAATGACCTCTTCATGCATATCCACAACATCTTTAAGCTCATCCATAGAAAAAACAACTTTTTTAGTCTTACTCCTCATCCTAAGACATGACCCAACCTGCACATATTTCTCCAACTCTGGAGTAGACTCCTCAACTTTCTCCACCTAGTTCAAATAGTTGATCTCATCAATCACTTTCTCCAAATCACCCAAGTCAAGAGGTTTACCCATCCAATTTAGGGCTTTCTCATTTAAAACAGAGATACCCCTAGCTATGGTCTTCAAGGAGTTTTTTCTTGATATTAACCATAGTTTTTAAATCCTCTAACATCTTTCCAATTATTTCCTCAAGACTGGAATCTCTCTCCTTTAACAATTTATTGACCACCATTTCCAAAGAGGAAATCCTCTCCTCATGAGACACCCCCAGGCGATCTGAATCAACAACCAATTTATCCAACATAACATTGATAGTTTTAACTTTTCTTTTATATCACATTCCCTCTATCCTACCAATTTTTCATCTGAATATTGAGCTCCTTTACCTTGGAAAACAACCACTTCACTAGAGACAACAAATTTTGCATCCCATCCTCGGCCATCTTGTAGAACATATTCATATTCACATCATCCTAGTTGATAGGAAGCAGATCATTTGGCTCAATGTTATCAGGGGCACCTAGATGTTCCATTTTTTCCCCTCCTCCTCTTCAATAGGGGAGTCCTCGACCTCCACCACTTCCACCTTAATCTACTCCTTATCAGGTAAATTAGCCAAATCAGCTAACACTTCCAATTGCTCCATTTTCACAACCCTTTCAATAGAAGAAAAATTTTAAGAATTCTTGACTGACTCCATCCCCTACACCTCCATAGGCACAGGACCATTCAACATCTCATCTATACTAGCATTGGCATCACCACCAAGAACTTTCAAACACAAACCCTCATCTTCAAGAACCTTCAGACCAAACACAAAGGAAATTTCCACCTTCCTAGGCATAGGATCCCCAATAGAGACATGCTTGACATCATCATTAACAAAAAGATTCTCACCACCCTTCCCAAGAGGGATATCCTTCAGCTCACCTTTTCCAAGAGACAATGAGGGTTTGTCACTAGAACTAAGAGCCACCACAGAAACTAACTCCATCTTCCTCTTAGCTGAAACTTTTTCTTTCTTGGAGCCTGTTGATTTCCCCTTCATTGTCTTTCTCACAAACTTAGCCATGGATTCCCATAATTCCACATCCATCTCATAGCCCTTGCTCCACTCTTCTGAGTCACCATCACCCTCCTCAGACCCACCTTCATCCATAGACATTTCCTCAAATTCCAAATCTTCATCCTCAAAACTACCAACCCATTCCATGACAGAGTCCCTAGTATCATAACCAAAGTTTTTAACTACTTTCTTACCAAGAATCTTAGGAGAGACCGAAATTAACTTAAGCTTAATATGAGAAAACAAGAGACTCATAAGACCCTCATGAAAAATCACATTCTTATGGTTTTTTCAGTGATCTTCAATACTCTTTTCCATAGAAATTAACAGGTAACAAGGAAAGGAGACCAACACCTTGCGCCTAAAATGATTCAAAAGCATGAAATGGTAGTTGTAAACAAGAGAGAATCTACCTTCAAGTGTAAAATAGTGCATTATGTCCAACACGAGGTCCCTCCATAATGACTTCAAAGACTTACAAGTGTAGCCACCACTCCCAATTTCCCAGAGCTTCTTCTTCTCATTGAATTTGAAAAAATTTGCAAAGGCCTTCTTGGTAGCACCCCTATCTCTATAGAATTTCCTCCCAGAAATCGAAGACCAGTGGCCTCTGCTATAAACTCCTCATCAATTTTAAACTCCACACCCTTATAATGCAGAGTCCTCCCATTCTAACCATTCACAAAAAAAATATGTAGCATCAAGGCCCAAACCTTGAATTCTTTGCATGTACTAGGTAACCCCACGAAGTTCTAAATGCTCCCACAAAACAAGATTATTTTGAAATTCCTCACAAGAGCTTGGTTCAATTATATAGCGATCACCTCCCATCGCAACATGAAAAGTTGCAGAACCCAATGGCACCAGAGAGTTAAGAAAATGTGAAATAAACCAGGCTCTCCACAAAACAACACAAATTACACCTACAATACGTGTGGGATTTTCATTCGAGGTACTTCCCTACCTATGCTTCTAGGCCTTCATAATATGGAAACCAAGGAAATAATAATGAAACTTATAGGCCAAAGGTTCCTCGTGCATATCCCAATTATGAAACATAATGAAGAACCTTTCCCCAATAACATCAATCTTAAAAACAAGCTTGTTGGTCATCATTGGAGATACATTTAAGATTAAGAGGAAGAGATTCAAATGAACCCCAATCAGCTCTCTTCACCACTCCCATGTTGGAAACACCATCAACCAACCTATTAGCTTCATGAAAAACATGTGAGATTTTAATCTTCTCAAAAGAATTTAAGATAGAGATTGAATTATTGATAAAATATGCAATAGACCATGAAGGATGTAATTTTTTCAAGAGACTATTTATAACATTAAGAGAGTCCCCCTCCAACCATAGTTTAGAAATCCCTTGATTTTTTTCCAAAACGAGGCCATGATAGGCTACAACTAATGGACCAAATGCAAAGTTGATCACTCAAGTGCTAGCAAATTTCAAGGAATATAAATGGCTAGGAACTTAGGCATCAATATATGATTTCAAAAAAGAGAATATATCATTTTTATCCTTTTTTTTCAAAAGGGAGGTATTGTGGAGACAACTAGAGTTAATTGGGGATGATTTTTGTAAAGTCAACTTTTTTATATTAATTAGAGTGCTTTTGGAAAATTCCTAAATTAGCCAATCTTGCATGTTGGGTGCATTGGGTGATTTGCATGTTGGTTGAGAAGGGAATAATGTCTCCATCTACCTGTTTATTGTAATTATTCTTTTATTCCAAGGGTCTAAAGGCTGGGGAATTATATTAGAGGTCCAATAGTATAGATTTTACAAAAACATTTATTTCACTGCATCTTCATAGTTAGGTTTTCATAAGGAATTGATCTTAGAAGAAGTAGATCCATGTACCAATGTGGCTTTGCTAAGATTGAAGAAGATTTTGAATTCAAAGGAATAATAAAATATATCTAGTTATGTCTATTCAAGATCTCTTCCTACATGTGAATGGTATTTCTCTTGCTAATTTAATTGATATTTTGAGAGATGGATGGTATTGTTATGAATTGTGTCAAAATTTTAACGAATGAGTATTGTTATGGGCATTGAATAATGCTCCAAAATTTGGCACTATGGATAAACTAGATCATGTATGTTTCATAGATTTATTTATTTGTAGTTTATATCAAATATCTCTTTGAATAATGGATAAATAGGATCAATTAGAATCAATATATTTGCATTTTCTTACGTGGACCTAATCCATCTTTTGAATTTTCTTAAAACCCTATTTAGTTAATATTAGATCTAGTTTAGAAGTAAAAAGTCTTGCATAATTTAATTTAAAGGCAACAATGCCCCTTGAACATTACAACCATATTTACCACTCAACTAGATAGCAAAGTTGTGACCCAACTCCCAAGACCTTGGAAGGTGACCCTTCTTCTGTTGCATGTGTCAAATTTTTTATTAGAAACACCCAGTCAAGGGAAAAGGGCACCCTTGACCCTCAAATTCAAGCTCATTTTTCATGTGTAGGTTCCTCTCTATATTCATTTCTTAGATATGTAATTATTTTACCAATTTTTCATTTTTTTTGTGTGATAGTTACATTTTCAAATCTAGGGTTTATTTCAAATTTGCTAATTAAAACACACCTCAAATTTCTCCTCTTTGTAACACAAAAGAACCAAACCCTAGAAGATTGGATCTCATTTGAGGAAGCTATCCAATCATCAAACCCTTTTTGGTTTATGTTCAAATGTTAGGGCAATGAAAGATTGATCTGAGTTAATCTACTAGTTATATCTAGGATCTCTTCTTTTATGCTACAATCCTAGTGTGGTAGTTATGTTTCATGTTCAACTTGGTTTGTGTTTGGTTGTGTTGACTACTTGCTTGATTGTTCTTATGTTGTTGTTTGCCTTGTCTTATTAGCAAGGGTTTTGATTCACTTGATCTCTTTGTTTGATTGTTGGTTGTTTTCTTTGTCTTATTAGTAAGGTCTTTGATTCAATTAATATTTTGAATGATAATAAACTAATGAATGAATGATTAAACTAAATGTAAGAATTAAATAACAATTCATGTTTCTACTATATTTTTTTCCAAATAATAATTGATAAGGTGGATAAGTGAAACACTAGGAATTCACCTTAGGATTTCAAAGGTCTTTTCCATGGGGCTAAGTATTATTTAAATTAAAAATTGGCTAGGATAGGAGGGCCATCCCACAATAATGGGTTACACTTTTTAGCCAAACTTGACATTGAAATCAATATTTTGAACAAATCTTCACTTTCCAACACCTATAGTAGCTAACCTATTAGAAATTTGAAGATGATGCAAACTAGTGGTTTGTGAGATTTTGTTTTTATATTTTAAATGTATTTAAAAATAAATTGAAATTAAATTAAAAAAAAATTGCATCTTCTTTGATAACTAGTTTTTAATAGTAAACATTTTTAAAAAGTGATGTATACTATGTTCTACATAACATTTTTTAGATACAAAGGATAAAATTTTGATTCTTTTGAATTTAGGTTGGTAACATTGATATCTAGTGCTTGCATTTCATTTCATAACATTTTGTTGAATATTTTTCTTTTAATTAAGTTTTGAAGTCAAATGAATTACAATTTATACATAGGTGCACCTAAGTCCCACATAAACTTTTGTATGTATTGAAATTCATTTTTTGTTGTTGTTGGAACAAGGACATCAATACCTAGTGCATAGATAATTTTTCAAAAAAAAATTCCACTAATTTACTATTTTTCCACGTGTAGATTAATGAACTCAATGAAAAACCTATGTTTAGTAAAACTAAAAAAAATCAAAAATAAAATAAAATATATTAAATTTATAGTTGTTGGAAAGCTCATTTTGAGGACTACGGTCCTCCAATTTGGTTTATCAAGTTGACTCCATTTTCACCTCCAAATTGGGCTTCGAAAGTAAAAAAAAAATGCATTAATTTTGAAGTGGAGAGGGCAAGATGAAAAAAGGGGATCTCCATTCGAAGACCCCTTTGAATGAAGGGGGCTTCAAACAAAGGAGAACCCCTTAGTTTGAAGCCTCCTTCATTCAAAGGGGTCTTCAAATGAAGAACCCTGATATGGCATCATATGAAGAGAAAGCAAAATGTTTCATTTAAAAATATTTGTATGTCACTAAATACGGTTTTTTCGAAGGGGGGTGTTTATTCAAAGGTATGCATGTTTGAATGAAGCCCCTTCATTCAAAGGGTTTCCTTCATTTGAAGCCATTTGAAACTTTTTGATGGGTGGTTCCAATTTTTGTTTGTGCAAATATTTGTAACCCATTTTTGTGGATTCACCCATGAGATTGACTTACAACCTAAAGGTGAGTCAATCAATCCCAAGATCTAAATTTTGGGACTTTGGAATGAATTTTGTATGAAATTCAATGATGCAACTATCTAATGATGAAAATACACTACTTTGATGTAAAAACAACAAATCTAGAAAGTCACAAACAAATTTGATGTTCAAAAATAGACTGAGTAGACTTGTGTGCACCTATCATATAAATTTGGAGATGAATTTTTAAGACTAATTTTCCCAGAGTGCCTATGTCTAAGTGACTCAATTTGAAAATTGTCTTCATAGTCCTTAGGATTCTGATCAAAGGCTTCTTCTTTCTGGATCCCATTGTCAAATCTTCGTCGAATGCTTTAAGATAACTAAGTTTCTATATCTTGTCAAGTTATAGGGTTTGAATGCAACAATGAATAAATGCTCTTCAATATTCCTCTAATCTTCATCAAATCTGAAACCTACACATTTAAAGAGAGAGGAAAGGTTGTGCCATATAGGTTCTTTCCTTAGTCAAACCTTGTGTTAGTGTTTCCACCTCCATAATAGAAAAAAATGATAATAGAGAGCTTATCCTTTCGATGGATACAAGCTAAATAACAAATGAATGATTAATCAACAATGGATTGCAACTCACCACTCAGATCTGATCTCATTGAAGGATTTAAGTCATGCACATTTCTTCAAGGCTTGATTCCAACTTGGTTTGATTCTTTGAAGACCTATGAGGGTTAGTCCTCACAATAAAATCATAGCATAAACATGAACAAACTCACATAAAACTTGACATGATGCTTCAATGTTAAAATTCTACAATAAATTTGCTCTTGACTACTCTTGACTTGATCTTGAAGTATAATAATGGCAAATGGATTTTCTTGTTCATTGAAATTGTGACAACACTATGCATTTATATGCAATTAATCTAATTTACTAAAAATTAAATCCCAATATCTAACATTTGACATTTGAAATTTAAATAATAAAATTCCAACTCCAACATATTAAAAATTGGAGGCAAAATAGGTGGACCAATTCGCCCAGGGCACCATTGTCCCAACCCTATTTTGTGAGATGTAAAGTGTTTGGAGAAAAATATTAAATTTTTTGCTTGGGTTTTCTTGATAAATGTCAAAATGGGTCATATAATGCATAATTTAGGACATTAGATGTACAATTAGGTCCATGCACTTAGGAGGGAGCAAAATCTAGTGTGAAATTGTCAAGGGTGACAATTTATGATGCTGCAATAATATGATCTAATTAGCTAATAAAATGCAACAAGAATGATTATAAATTTACAATGTGAGAAAAATACTATTTTTTATTGCAAATGATTATGTTT
This sequence comes from Sequoia sempervirens, assembly GCA_007258455.2. Taxonomy (NCBI): domain Eukaryota; kingdom Viridiplantae; phylum Streptophyta; class Pinopsida; order Cupressales; family Cupressaceae; genus Sequoia; species Sequoia sempervirens. The sequence goes on from VDFB02000003.1 coordinate 729,659,052, forward strand.
TTTATACCATTGATGGTGTTTTTTCAGAAATAAAATACTATTGAAATAAACTAAGATTTAAAATTTTAATCTAAACCAATCTAATATAATGAAGCAAATTAAATTGTATCTAACTAATTCTAAATTAATAATATTATAATATAATGTCATAAATTTAGGGAAGATGGAAGATAAATTATCTATTCTACTATCAATTATAATCTACTCTTTTGAAAATAAATAACTTGAAAGAAACAATTAAATCTTCATAGCTAGGGGATTGACATCCTAAGACATTGATGAGATGCTCACTTAGAGATTCAAATTCTATAATATTCACTCCTCTCTAGCTTGGGGTATATTCTTGATGGAAGGAGAAAGTAAAGATGAGAAACTAAACTAAGAGGAAAATGATAGAGTATTTTATTGTAATATAAACTAAATAAAGATAAGAAATATGTAGCTACACCAATGAAAAATGATAAGAATACTTGGAAACATTTGTAAAACACAAAAACATGTTTTTTTTGTTGATACATGATTGCTTTTAGGCTTGGGATGTTTTTGCATCAAAAAGTAAATTAATTGACACAAAAACACAATAAATCATGGATTGATACATATAATAATAATAATAATATGAATCAAATTGTTGTTTATATCTATCAAGAAAAATATTACTGAGTTCATTCATCAATGTAGCATCTCTATGTGGATAAGCATAATATGAGGATAAGAAGGATACTTAATATAAAAAAATTGCATTTTCATCACTATTAAATGACTCTTTATAAGTGTATAAAAAGAATGTGCACCATAAACTAAATCATCATGAATACAAAAGTCATCAACCTCATCATGGGACAATAAATAATTGTAACTATGATCCTCATTAAACATATCATCATTATACCAAAAGCCATAGGAAAGGGAAGGACCATCAAGTGCATATGATAGTGAAGTAGGTATATCTACATCTCTAGGCTCATCAAGGAAAGATGAAGCAAGAGTGGAAAAAGGAAAATAATCCATGTGTATAAGGAAAGCTAGCATGAGATGTATAAAGGATACAATAATTAGAAATATCATTATCACATGAAGGAATCTTGATCTAAGGTAGATATATCATGAGAGGTTAGGCCTAAAGTAGCATCAACATAAATTAAAGCATAGTTTGAAGGAAATAGGGGCAAAGGTAGAACATCACTATGCTCATGTTCTTATCACTCTAATTAGCCATTGGAGAAGTAAAAGTGATATATGAAACTCATTGGTAAGTGAATCAAGTAAATGTAAAATAAAAGGAAAAGTTCTAACTAGCTCTTTGAAGGACACAAATTTACATACATGATGGAATGACACCTTTATGAAAAAGACATTCATAGCCATAGGATTAAAAAAATAATGTAGGAGTTAATGGTGACTCCTCAACACCCCCAAGAACAATTTCTAGACCAAAATATCTTCCACAAGAGAGAAAATGACAAGAAATTTTTCTCCAACAATGTAAAATTAAATATTCATTGAATATGTTAATGTACATGAGAGGCCTTGTTTATAAAGGAAAGGTGAGATATAGGATTAGAAAAGATCATGACAAGTGTCTTAATCCTATCACATGAGATAACTAACTCATAACAACCTAGGATAAGATAAGATCTAGTAATGACAACTAAGACTTCTATAAGAAAGCTTATAATCCTAAGTAAACTTATCGTGTGAATATGTCCCCTAAGTCTCTAGTAAGTAAATTATATAGGTACAAGAGATTTATTCACACCAAAACCCCCCCTAAGGTGAAACTTAGGGAGAAGATTATTATGTAAACTATGCAAAGAGACCATGAGTCCTAGCTACAAGGCCGTGTTAGGTATCCATTTACAAAGACAAATGCAATCTCTCACAAAAAGAGAAAAGGAGAAAACCTAGTGGGATAAAACTCCTCTCCAAAAAGGAGAAACTAAAAAAAACAAGATGATTTATGGAGGACTCAATGATACCCCCCAAGGACTACATCCATCATGTATATACAATCAATAACCCCACCATAAGAGGGAAAAAGAGAGACAAGATATCCCCCCATAATGTGTAATCTCCTATAAATATGGTTAATGTTTGAAGACAAAACATAATCCAATGCATACAAACACTATTTATGCCCTTGGAAATAAGATAAACCAAATACAAATGTAGGAAGGCTTCCCATTCCATATAAGAATTTGTATGAAGTGGAATCCATATGTATTGTGTCTCTGAAAGCTGCTCATGTGTTTCCAAGTTCTTGGATGATGATGATGATGCCACAAGCCAATCAAGCACATGCCCAATCACAATAAATTATGAAAAATAGGAACAAATGGAAACTAATATTGAACTAACTCCAAACAAAAATATGAAGTGAAAATATTTTATCCATGACTATCATCAAATAGGAGACGGGTATGTGTAGGATCATCATGGAAAAAATATGCCCTTAAGTGGTAATGAAAATTCAGAAAAATCAGAGTTAAGTAGCTTGAGTTAAAAATTTGAATAAGTTATCTATATTATTTCAAAAATATGTAATAATATAATCTGTGCAAAATTGAATGTAGTTTCTAAACTACTAGGTTTTTTTTTAAAAACAAAAATCTATTTGGTGAAAATTTGAAATTTCAATGCATTAGTACTTAAATTTCAGGGAAAAAATAAGTAGGTGTCTGTCTAACCACCTTAACCATAATAAAATGATAATATTTTTTTATAAGATTTTAGATATAAGTAGAGGACTCATGTCTGGATGTGATG
>VDFB02000003.1:729661917-729691568 GCA_007258455.2 Sequoia sempervirens
CAATCATGTATCAACAAAAAAAACATGTTTTTGTGTTTTACAAATGTTTCCAAGTATTCTTATCATTTTTCATTGGTGTAGCTACATATTTCTTATCTTTATTTAGTTTATATTACAATAAAATACTCTATCATTTTCCTCTTAGTTTAGTTTCTCATCTTTACTTTCTCCTTCCATCAAGAATATACCCCAAGCTAGAGAGGAGTGAATATTATAGAATTTGAATCTCTAAGTGAGCATCTCATCAATGTCTTAGGATGTCAATCCCCTAGCTATGAAGATTTAATTGTTTCTTTCAAGTTATTTATTTTCAAAAGAGTAGATTATAATTGATAGTAGAATAGATAATTTATCTTCCATCTTCCCTAAATTTATGACATTATATTATAATATTATTAATTTAGAATTAGTTAGATACAATTTAATTTGCTTCATTATATTAGATTGGTTTAGATTAAAATTTTAAATCTTAGTTTATTTCAATAGTATTTTATTTCTGAAAAAACACCATCAATGGTATAAAAAACATAATCATTTGCAATAAAAAATAGTATTTTTCTCACATTGTAAATTTATAATCATTCTTGTTGCATTTTATTAGCTAATTAGATCATATTATTGCAGCATCATAAATTGTCACCCTTGACAATTTCACACTAGATTTTGCTCCCTCCTAAGTGCATGGACCTAATTGTACATCTAATGTCCTAAATTATGCATTATATGACCCATTTTGACATTTATCAAGAAAACCCAAGCAAAAAATTTAATATTTTTCTCCAAACACTTTACATCTCACAAAATAGGGTTGGGACAATGGTGCCCTGGGCGAATTGGTCCACCTATTTTGCCTCCAATTTTTAATATGTTGGAGTTGGAATTTTATTATTTAAATTTCAAATGTCAAATGTTAGATATTGGGATTTAATTTTTAGTAAATTAGATTAATTGCATATAAATGCATAATGTTGTCACAATTTCAATGAACAAGAAAATCCATTTGCCATTAGTATACTTCAAGATCAAGTCAAGAGTAGTCAAGAGCAAATTTATTGTAGAATTTTAACATTGAAGCATCATGTCAAGTTTTATGTGAGTTTGTTCATGTTTATGCGATGATTTTATTGTGAGTACTAACCCTCATGGGTCTTCAAAGAATCAAACCAAGTTGGAATCAAGCCTTGAAGAAATGTGCATGACTTAAATCCTTCAATGAGATCAGATTTGAGTGGTGAGTTGCAATCCATTGTTGATTAATCATTCATTTGTTATTTAGCTTTTATCCATTGAAAGGATAAGCTCTCTATTATCATTTTTTTCTATTATGGAGGTGGAAACACTAACACAAGGTTTGACTAAGGCAAGAACCTATATGGCACAACCCTTTCTCTCTCTTTAAATGTGCAGGTTTCAGATTTGATGAAGATTAGAGGAATATTGAAGAGCATTTATTCATTGTTGCATTCAAACCCTATAACTTGACAAGATATAGAAACTTAGTTATCTTAAAGCATTCGACGAAGATCTGACAATGGGATCTAGAAGGAAGAAGCCTTTGATCAGAATCCTAAGGACTATGAAGACAATTTTCAAATTGAGTCACTTAGATATAGGCACTCTAGGAAAACTAGTCTTACAAATTCATCTCCAAATTTATATGATAGGTGCACACAAGTCTGCTTAGTCTATTTTTGAACATCAAATTTTTCTGTGACTTTCTAGATTTGTTGCTTTTACATCAAAGTAGTGTATTTTCATCATTAGATAGTTGCATCATTGAATTTCATACAAAATTCATTCCAAAGTCCCAAAATTTAGATCTTGGGATTGATTGACTCACCTTTAGGTTGTAATTCAATCTCATGGGTGAATCCACAAAAATGGGTTACAAATATTTGCACAAACAAGAATTGGAACCACCCATCAAAAAGTTTCAAATGGCTTCAAATGAAGGAAACCCTTTGAATGAAGGGGATTCATTCAAACATCGAACAAACCATATTTAGTGACATACAAATATTTTTAAATGAAACATTTTGCTTTCTCTTCATATGATGCCATATCAGGGGTCTTCATTTGAAGACCCCTTTGAATGAAGGGGGCTTCAAACTAAGGGGTTCTCCTTTGTTTGAAGCCCCCTTCATTCAAAGGGGTCTTCGAATGGAGATCCCCTTTTTTCATCATGTCCTCTCCACTTCAAAATTAATGCATTTTTTTTTAACTTTCGAAGCCCAATTTGGAGGTGAAAATGGAGTCAACTTGATAAACCAAATTGGAGGACTATAGTCCTCAAAATGAGCTTTCCAACAACTATAAATTTAATATATTTTATTTTATTTTTGATTTTTTTTTAGTTTTACTAAACATAGGTTTTTCACTGAGCACCAAGTTCGTTAATCTACACGTGGAAAAATAGTAAATTAGTGGAATTGTTTTTTGAGAAATTATCTATGCACTAGGTATTGATGTCCTTGTTCCAACAACAACAAAAAATGAATTTCAATACATACAAAAGTTTATGTGGGACTTAGGTGCACCTATGTATAAATTGTAATTCATTTGACTTCAAAACTTAATTAAAAGAAAAATATTCAACAAAATATTATGAAACGAAATACAAACACTAGATATCAATGTTACCAACCTAAATTCAAAGGAATCAAAATGTTATCCTTTGTATCTAAAAAATGTTATGTAGAACATAGTACACATCACTTTTTAAAAATGTTTACTATTAAAAACTAGTTATCAAAGGAGATGCAATTTTTTTTTAATTTAATTTCAATTTATTTTTAAATACATTTAAAATATAAAAACAAAATCTCACAAACCACTAGTTTGCATCATCTTCAAATTTCTAATAGGTTAGCTACTATAGGTGTTGGAAAGTGAAGATTTGTTCAAAATATTGATTTCAATGTCAAGTTTGGCTAAAAAGTGTAACCCATTATTGTGGGATGGCCCTCCTATCCTAGCTAATTTTTAATTTAAATAATACTTGGCCCCATGGAAAAGACCTTTGAAATCCTAAGGTGAATTCCTAGTGTTTCACTTATCCGCCTTATCAATTATTATTTGGGAAAATATAGTAGAATCATGAATTTTATTTAATTCTTACATTTAGTTTAATCATTCATTCATTAGTTTATTATCATTCAAAATATTAATTGAATCAAAGACCTTACTAATAAGACAAAGAAAACAACCAACAATCAAACAAAGAGATCAAGTGAATCAAAACCCTTGCTAATAAGACAAGGCAACCAACAACATAAGAACAATCAAGCAAGTAGTCAACACAACCAAACACAAACCAAGTTGAACATGAAACATAACTACCACACTAGGATTGTAGCATAAAAGAAGAGATCCTACATATAACTAGTAGATTAACTTGGATCAATCTTTCATTGCCCTAACATTTGAACACAAACCAAAAAGGGTTTGATGATTGGATAACTTCCTCAAATGAGATCCAATCTTCTAGGGTTTGGTTCTTTTGTGTTACAAAGAGGAGAAATTTGAGGTGTGTTTTAATTAGCATATTTGAAATAAACCCTAGATTTGAAAATGTAACTGTCACACAAAAAAAATGAAAAATTGGTAAAACAATTACATATCTAAGAAATGAAGATAGAGAGGAACCTGCACATGAAAATTGAGCTTGAATTTGAGGGTCAAGGGTGCCCTTTTCCCTTGACTGGGTGTTTCTAATAAAAAAGTTGACACATGCAACAAAAGAAGGGTCACCTTCCAAGGTCTTGGGAGTTGGGTCACAACTTTGCTATCTAGTTGAGTGGTAAATATGGTTGTAATGTTCAAGGGGCATTGTTGCCTTTAAATTAAATTATGCAAGACTTTTTACTTCTAAACTAGATCTAATATTAACTAAATAGGGTTTTAAGAAAATTCAAAAGATGGATTAGGTCCACGTAAGAAAATGCAAATATATTGATTCTAATTGATCCTATTTATCCATTATTCAAAGAGATATTTGATATAAACTACAAATAAATAAATCTATGAAACACACATGATCTAGTTTATCCATAGTATCGAATTTTGGAGCATTATTCAATGTCCATAACAATACTCATTCGTTAAAATTTTGACACAATTCATAACAATACCATCCATCTCTCAAAATATCAATTAAATTAGCAAGAGAAATACCATTCACATGCAGGAAGAGATCTTGAATAGACATAACCAGATATATTTTATTATTCCTTTGAATTCAAAATCTTCTTCAATCTTAGCAAAGCCACATTGGTACATGGATCTACTTCTTCTAAGATCAATTCCTTATGAAAACCTAACTATGAAGATGCAGTGAAATAAATGTTTTTGTAAAATCTATACTGTTGGACCTCTAATATAATTCTCCAACCTTTAGACCCTTGGAATAAAATAATAATTACAATAAATAGGTAGATGGAGACATTATTCCCTTCTCAACCAACATGCAAATCACCCAATGCACCCAACATGCAAGATTGGCTAATTTAGGAATTTTCCAAAAAAACTCTAATTAATATAAAAAAGTTGACTTTACAAAAATCATCCCCAATTAACTCTAGTTGTCTCCACAATACCTCCCTTTTGAAAAAAAAGGATAAAAATGATATATTCTCTTTTTTGAAATCATATATTGATGCCTAAGTTCCTAGCCATTTATATTCCTTGAAATTTGCTAGCACTTGAGTGATCAACTTTGCATTTGGTCCATTAGTTGCAGCCTATCATGGCCTCGTTTTGGCAAAAAATCAAGGGGTTTCTAAACTTTGGTTGGAGGGGGACTCTCTTAATGTTATAAATAGTCTCTTGAAAAAATTCCATCCTTCATGGTCTATTGCATATTTTATCAATAATTCAATCTCTATCTTAAATTATTTTAAGAAGATTAAAATCTCACATGTTTTTCATGAAGCTAATAGGTTGGTTGATGGTGTTTCCAACATGGGAGTGGTGAAGAGAGCTGATTGGGGTTCATTTGAATCTCTTCCTCTTAATCTTAAATGTATCTCCAATGATGACCAACAAGCTTGTTTTTAAGATTGATGTTATTGGGGAAAGGTTCTTCATTATGTTTCATAATCAGGATATGCACGAGGAGCCTTTGGCCTGTAAGTTTCATTATTATTTCCTTGGTTTCCATATTATGAAAGCCTGGAAGCGTAGGTAGGGAAGTACCTCGAATGAAAATCCCACATGTATTGTGGGTGTAATTTGTGTTGTTTTGTGGAGAGCCTGGTTTATTTCACATTTTCTTAACTCTCTGGTGCCATTGGGCTCTGCAAATTTTCATGTTGTGATGGGAGGTGACCACTATAGAATTGAACCAAGCTCTTGCGAGGAATTTCAAAATAATCTTGTTTTGTGGGAGCATTTAGAACTTCATGGGGTTACGTAGTACATGCAAATAATTCAAGGTTTGGGCCTTGATGCTACATATTTTTTTTGTGAATGGTTGGAATGGGAGGACTCTGCATTATAAGGGTGTGGAGTTTAAAATTGATGAGGAGTTTATAGCAGAGGCCACTGGTCTTGTGATTTCTGGGAGGAAATTCTATAGAGACAGGGGTGCTGCCAAGAAGGCCTTTGCAATTTTTTTCAAATTCAATGAGAAGAAGCTCTGGGAAATTGGGAGTGGTGGCTACACTTGTAAGTCTTTGAAGTCATTATGGAGGGACCTCGTGTTGGCCATAATGCACTATTTTACACTTGAAGGTAGATTCTCTTTTGTTTACAACTACCATTTCATGCTTTTGAATCATTTTAGGCGCAAGGTGTTGGTCTCCTTTCCTTGTTACCTGTTAATTTCTATGGAAAAGAGTATTGAAGATCACTGAAAAAACCATAAGAAGGTGATTTTAATGAGGGTCTTATGAGTCTCTTGTTTTCTCATATTAAGCTTAAGTTAATTTCAGTCTCTCCTAAGATTCTTGGTAAGAAAGTAGTTAAAAACTTTGGTTATGATACTAGGGACTCTGTCATGGAATGGGTTGGTAGTTTTGAGGATGAAGATTTGGAATTTGAGGAAATTTCTGTGGATGAGGGAGGGTCTAAGGAGGGTGATGGTGACTTAGAAGAGTGGAGCAAGGGCTATGAGATGGATGTGGAATTATGGGAATCCATGGCTAAGTTTGTGAGAAAGACTATGAAGGGGAAATCAATAGGCTCCAAGAAAGAAAAAGTTTTAGCTAAGAGGAAGATGGAGTTAGTTTCTATGGTGGCTCCTAGTTCTAGTGACAAACCCTCATTGTCTCCTGGCAAAGGTGGGTTGAAGGATATCCCTCTTGGGAAGGGTGGTGAGAATCTTTTTGTTAATGATGATGTCAAGCATGTCTCTATTGGGGATCCTATGCTCAGGAAGGTGGAAATTTCCTCTGTGATTGGTCTTAAGGTTCTTGAAGATGAGGGTTTGTGTTTGAAAGTTCTTGGTGGTGATGCCAATGCTAGTATAGATGAGATGTTGAATGGGCCTGGGCCTATGGAGGTGTAGGGGATGGAGTCGGTCAAGAATTCTTAGGTTTTTTCTTCTGTTGAAAGGGTTGTGAAAATGGAGCAGTGGAAGTGTTAGCATTGGCATCTAGATTAAGGTGGAAGTGGTGGAGGTTGAGGACTCCCCTGTTGAAGAGAAGGAGGGGAAAAAAATGGAACATCTAGATGCCCCTGATAACATTGAGCCAAATGATCTGCCCTCTATCGACTAGGATGATGTGAATATGAATATGTTCTGCAAGATGGGTGAGGATGGGATGCAAAATTTGTTGTCTCTAGTGAAGTGGTTTTTTTCTAAGGTAAAGGAGCTCAATATTCAGATGAAAAATTGGTAGGATAGAGGGAATGTGATATAAAAGAAAAGTTAAAACTATCAATGTTATGTTGGATAAGTTGGTTGATTCAGATCGCCTAGGGGTGTCTCATGAGGAGAGGATTTCCTCTTTGGAAATGGTGGTCAATAAATTGTTAGAGGAGAGAGATTCCAGTCTTGAGGAAAGAATTGGAAAGATGTTAGAGGATTTAAAAACTATGGTTAATATCAGGAAAAAACTCCTTGAAGACCATAGCTAGGGGTATCTCTGTTTTAAACGAGAAAGCCCTAAATTGGATGGGTAAACCTCTTGAATTGGGTGATTTGGAGAAAGTGATTGATGAGATCAACTATTTGAACCAGGTGGAGAAATTTGAGGAGTCTACTCCAACATTGGAGAAATATGTGCAGGTTGGGTCGTGTCTTAGGATGAGGAGTAAGACTAAAAAGATAGTTGTTTTTTCTATGGATGAGCTTAAAGATGTTGTGGATATGCACGAAGAGGTCATTAAGGAGAATATGGCCTCAGTGAATGTCTTGGATAAAATGTTGTAGCTGATGCTTTCCCTTTTGTCTATTTAGTAGGGTTGCTAATGTTTTTTGTTGTTGGTCTACTGACGGGTTCCTTATGTTTTATCTTTTGTTAGCATTTTGGTTTTTTGGGTTGCTGGTTTTAATTGCTTAGTTTCTCTTGTAGATTTTCATCTTTGTAAAGGGTTTTAGGGTCCCTTCAAATTCCTGTTTCTCCTTATCAAAAACTTTTCATTTGGTCCATCGACCCATTCCTATATGAACTTAGTTTTTTCAAACTATTAGATATTGTTGTTGTGTACCTTTCTAACCTATGGATATCATCTCTAACCCATTTGAGGTTGGCCTCAATGTTCATTACTCTATCCAAAATGGTTTCCTATGCCTCTTTTTTTGAATTAATTTCACCCTCTATATTTATAGCCCAAGTACTTCTAAAAGTGTGCAAAGTGTCTAGTCTATGTGTATCTTGCAATAAAATATCTAGACTGATGATGCTAACTACAAAACTTTCAAAACTTGAAGATTTTTTATTTAAATATTTATGAAATTCTAACATATTCAATCTATGTTCAACTATAAGTTCCATTATAAAATATATAATATTGATACTCTTATCCAAAAACTTGATATCTTCATCACCCAAAATAGTTGCATTTTTCAGCTCTTTTGATCCCATTTTACTTAGCTCCCTAAGGTGTTTTAGGTTTAGCCTATAGTTTTCATCTTCATCTCTTAGGTTGTCAATATATTTCTACAACTCATCTTCTAAATTATAAGCCTTTTCATATTATTGATATCCAAAAACAAACAATTCCTCCATTTCCTTCTTAAGCTTTTCAGTCCACTTGCTAAAAAATTGATATTTTATCCTCATCTCATTAAGGAGTCCACTTCTTTGCAAATCATAAAAATGGGAGCCCCATATGATGTATCCTACTCAATCACTAGAGAAGCCAACCTTTTCAAGAATGTTTTGATCTTCTCAATTTGTGCCTTGAGCTCATCCTTGCTCTTTTTATCCTTAGTCATCCTAGCCTTGACTAAATCAGTGACTAGATCCGAGGGTCATATTTTTCCCCTTCATATTTGTTTCCCTAGGTTGATTGTGGGTATATGATAATCTGAATTTTGCAATTCTCTATCATCTTTCCCCGCCATGAGACTAGAAATCTCTGTTATTATCTCCCCCAACTCATTTATCTTGGTTGTATAAAGATTTTTGGACCTTTTTCTTTGGCTTGGTCTTTTCCACCTCTATAACCGTGTTATGCCAACTTAGAAGTTAGATGATCACCTACTACCTCTTCTCCAAATTCATATTTAACTAATAATTATCCATAGGCTAAGTAGACACTTGTTTATCTAATTTCTTTCCCTCTTAGAATTTGCTAGATTTTTCTTGTTTTTCAAGTTCCCTATCCTTGGTTATTGATGAGGATTCTCGATCCTTCTTTTCTTGTCTTTCTACATTTTAAATTAATTATTGTTTCTCCTTAACAATAAGTATATTCCCTTCTTCTTCTTTCTCTCCAGGAATCTAGCTTTTCTTACTCACTATGAACTTGTTGATCTTAAAAATATTTCTCTTTTTGTTCATATTGTTGAGTATCCATGGTCTTATCTTTAGATAAATTTTCTTTATCCATAGGAGTGTCCTTAGGCAAGTCAGGTCTTATATCCACCTTATCACTATTTTGACATTCTTTTTCATCTTGATGCAGGGGTAATTTTGTTGCTCTTGCTCTAAAGGTGTAGGAGAAGGAAGATCTATTAATTTTACCACCTCAATGATTGGTGGCTCTACTTCAACTTCTTTCTCTAGAAATTTCCCTAGGGTATCCTTGTTGGGGAGGACTTGTGCAATAGGAATTACACCTAAACTTGACACCACCCTTGCTTCTACAATGTTATATGTTACTGAAACTATCTTGAAGGCTTGTGTTACCTTCTCCATTATCTACTATGTGTCAGGAACTTCTTGTGCTTGCACCTTTTCTCTCTTCTTCTATCTCTTATACCTTGTCGAAATTGATGAAGACAATCCCTCTATAGTAGATTGCTTCTTCCTCCTAAGCTAGGTTTCCTTACCCTTGAATTTTTTTTATTCTCAAGTAAATCCATGTGTTACTTTGATTAAGGAATTTCTTAGAGACAAATTCAATAGATGGATCTTACTTTTTTGACCAATCAATTAGGTCCAATGTCTTATTATCAACCTTACTTATATCATACTTTGGATCCAAGGTTTGACCGTCATTTGATATCCCTTTTGGTATTTCATCCCTTATCCAAAATTATTTCATTTGAAAGATGGTCAACCTTTCATAACTTCTCTTTCTAATCTAAAAACCATCTTGGAGGTTGGCCCAAAAACCTTCAATCTTTGGTTTGTGAAATGGGAACATAGAACTAAGGGATTTTATTTTTCCCTTTGGATCAAAATTTTCCCTAAGTACATATGGCTTTATGTTTAATGCTTGTAATTAATTTAGGGCAATGTTAGCATCAACAATGGAAGGAAATCCATAAAATCCTAATTGAAAAGGGTATTTCAATCCTACTTTTTGTTTGACATAAAAAATAAGGTGTACTTCCATAACCTATCTGGAAAACTTATTTAAAATTAGCTTATCACTACAACACCTTGGTAGTAAGTAAGGTGCCTTACAAAAACCATATATCCTGATATAAGTAGACATGGGAAACTAAATGAACCACTGCCCCCAGTCCTTAATTAATATCATGGATTCCTTGGACATTCTAAATCTTATGTCTCTAGAGATTTGATTGATCACAAGGTAGATAAAAGCATCACTAACTCTCTTGAAATGATTCTCTACTTCATTTAGCTCCAATTGGGGATAAAATTCCCATATATTACTTTACCTAAGAGCTTCTCCTCTAATTCCCTTAGTAGTTAGTCCTAGGAAATTCCCAACTCTAGCTATCAAATACACCACATAGGAAAACATGAATAATTGCTTAGTGTCCCTTATTGTGGTCAATTGGGCATAAAGGATGTTTGACACAATTTGTCCCCAATCCAAGAAGACCTCTCCTTTTAGGATGACATGAATGAAGTGTAACATCCATGTATCATATGTTTTAGACCTCTCTTACTTCTGAATAGAATTATGATCTTGTGAGTTTCTATGGAATCTTGGCAACAAATTTCATCTCATTTCTAAGCCATCTTTTGTTGAGATGTCTAAGATTCCCATTTATATATTTATTGTATTCCCCAATTTCCTTTGTTTCAATTTCCATTTTGAGTTGAGCATAGGGAGGAAAATCAAATGTTGCTCTAATAATGGGTGCAGATAAATCAATTATCTTAATAAATAGGGATCAAAAAACTTCCTATTTGAAGGTTTGTAGTGTTGGGCTAAAAATAATATGATATCTAGGAATTGTACTACCACTGGGAAGAAACACACATGCACTAATCCTAAATTGGAAATCTTCTAAGAGATGAAATCTTTCATTGTTGAGCTACAACTAGAGAAAGAGGAGAAATAGAACAAGGAGGTATTTCAAGTACTTCATACTTTGATGAGAGGTGAACTACACTCTTCTATTGGAAATGATGATAAAGATATCTTTAGCATCTCTGAGCATTCTAAAGAAGAAGAAGATCATGTACCTCTATAACGCCCCGCTAAGGAACTCAGAGAACAACACATAAAGTAACAAAATAACTTTTTTTTTTTTTAAATCACTTATAATAAGAGTACAAGGACATATACACAAACATTCTCAGGATTCCATGACAATTCTACTTAAAAATTCTCAAGAAAGAATATCATATCCTTAAATTAAAGACATAATATGTAAGGATAGATCATTACATCAATGTGTGATCCAATTACATATTCAAAATGAAGTTTAATTAGATAGTCAAGATACATCAAGTGAGGTTTTGATAAATCTCAAAACATCAAAATCATAATACAATAAAGCCCCATATAACTATCAAGATAGTATACAATATGAATAACGATCATGTACAACCTTCAATCTCGTTCACGAGAATGCTCAGTGTCCAACTCCATGAACAAAGTGAATCCAAGAACCTGTCAAGAAAAATCTTATCTCGAGTTGCATATCTTGCTAGGGGACTCAATGGAGGAAAAAGCACGTTCCTCCGAACCACATGGTACCCTAAGGTCCACTCCCTTCATGCTAGGAGATAATGCCAGGTCCACTAAGGTAAAACAAAGCATACAAGAGAATAAAACATAACATCACATGGTTGACAATCACATAACAACATAATGACATCAAACCATAGTAATCACAACATATGCTTCCAAAGATGACCATAATATAACAATTAACTCTACACAAGAGACTTTAAACATGCTTCAAGATAGAGTGTCATCACATAGTTTATTGTAGGTTACCCTGGTGAATCTTCCTAGACAACTGACCCTCATCCAGAGTTACCTTGGCAATCTCTACCAATTCTCGGCCCCTAAACAAAATCATGTGGTGTTGGATTACCTCTTAGAAAGACAAGGTAGTGGACCAAGCCATTCCACGCCTTCTCAATCAACCCTTAATCTATACAAGCATTAAGGCACTAGGTGGGGCATTCAAATTATCTTATTATATTATGATTATCACCCAACCCAAAGTACATTCAATTAAGTTTTCACTGGATTAACTACTTTCGGTAGGTTACCCTAGTAGCCTCTTAGGGATCTGGCCCCTAACGAAAGCCACTCTTCCTATAAGCAAAAACAAGATCTCATAACATATAGGATAGCCAACATGCACAAATCAGAATAGGGTATGATCACATTTTATCCATGACATAAAACATCATACACTCATTCACCACATAGGTATCATAAATAACATGCATGAATTGACTCAAAAAAATCCTATACAAGAATTGCAAAAATCAATTAACTCAATCAATTCTTTGAAGAACATACAAGTCTCATGGAAAACATAAGTTTCCACAACACATGAAACACCGTTCCCTTAAAGTATAGTAAATCATTTCCATCAATATCTACCGAGATATCAAAACAAAATAACATTAAACTAGAGAACATTTATTTCCACTTCAATTATAGACTTAACATTTAACAAAACCAATAATCATTATATTACTTTATCAATCCCAAATCATATTGCACATCAAAATAAAATTCTAATTCAAACTTGATAAAAATAGATATCATTTTAAGGAATACAAACTTCTAATAAGTAACTTTAGTATTAAAACTCCAATTTATAATGAAATAAAAATCTCAACTCAATTGGATAATATATATATACTTCCAAATCTTAATTAAGAAATTACTATAAATAGAAATTTCAATTAAATATAACACTATATATATCTTTGAATATAAACCCACTCTTTTATCTTACACTAATCCCTAAGATTAATTTGATTACACTTTAATTAAACATACATATCTAACTTCTGTTGCAGTGCATGTACCATGGAAATACACATCTAAGTTTATGAATATCAAGAAATAATATTCTATTATAGAGTACACACCTTGCAAAGGAGAATATATGCAATATATGATAATGGTCAGTTAAGCATTCATGAGTTTTTAGCAGAACAATAAAAAACTCACGACAAAGGTTAATGGAGATATAACAGACGTCTCCCGACACACTATGGTCAGTGAATGAAAGATAATAACCAAATGGAATCACTAGAATACCTAGCAATAAGGTTTAGATTAAAAGTAAAACTCAAGGAAATTCTAAGTTCTAATGAACAGAGACAACTAAAAGATTAGTGCTGACAATACCAAACATAAATTTACAAAGCAAGAATTGAGGAAATTATGTAATGATTTCTTTGAGAGATTTGAACCACCCCATCAAATTAAAACAACGACACTTCAAAAGTGGAGAATATTGATGATGTTAATTGAAATGATCTAAAGAATAGGCATGCAGTCAAAGACAACCCTGCACACTCTTAGGCAACATAGAATGGAGTATAGTACATCAAATGCAAGTAAAAAATAGGTGGAAAAGGATCAATGGTGCAGCTTGAGGGAAAATAATTCCTTGAAGATCTTAACTCTTAAGTCATTGAATAGATTGAATGGATTTGTAGGATCAATGTAGCCTACTGAAGAAAACAAATTGTATCAATAGTTTATATTGATAACCTCAAAGTTGAGCATTTAAAGAGAGAGATATACACAATGCAAAGGGGATTTTTCCATTATGATCAAGTGCTTCAACTATGATAGGTAGATGATGGAATCAAGGAGATTATTTAAACCTTTACGACATTCTATTTTCAAACACTGCATATGTGGAAGGTTCCAAGGATTTATGGAGGTTATTTAAATCTATATGGCCCACCATGTTCAAGTGCTACCGCTGTGACATGTTGCGTATGGAAACAAAGAGATTATTTAAATGTTCACACCCTTCTATGTTCAAGTGTTGCAGTTGTGACAGATTGCTACTGGAATCAAGGAGGTTAATCAAACTGTGACAATATTTTAGTTTCAAATGTTACAACAACGATAGAATCAAGGAGGTTAATTTAAATCTTTAAACTTCCTATTATGCTCAAGACTATGTTACTACTCACTGAACTCTGGACTTCAAACTCAATTGCAATCAAATTCTTAATGCATAGTGGCTTATTGGTGGTGATAGAGTAATACTTGATTTAGCCTGGAGAATTAAATAGAAAATAACCTAAGGCAATGGTAAATGGAAGAATATCAGGCAACTTAAGGTGATTTACATTTGGTAAACAAGGGCGACTATAGAGAATTATGCCAACTATATCAAAATGAAAGGAAAAGGAACAAGGGAGTCTATGAGTTTATATGGTTGAACACATAATTTACAAAGGAAAAGAATTAAGTAACAGTAAGAATATATAACTTAAACTGCATCGCTACCATTTCATACAGCCACCTCTGATTGCATTCCAAGCCTACCAGATGAAGGGAATTCTTAATATAAGATTGATACAAGGTGCTCCAGACTCTGACTTAAAGCAAGAAAATTTGTTCTAAGAGATGTTAACCATTTCTACCAATTAGAGCAGCAACATTGCTTGAATGAAGAATGTTGGTGATGGTGTTGTGCAATTTTTTTGTACACACGCCCCGCTGAAAGTAGGGACCCTCTTTCGATTTGTTTCTTGGTATTTTGGCCCTTTGATTTTAGAGACTTTCTTACTTTGGCATGAGCTTGAATGTCTATCTTACCTGCATTGATGATCCCTCTATGGTATTGGTTGAAAATCTTAATTTTTGGACTCATTTTGGGTTTTTCGCTGTTCTCGGGAAAATCTTCTTTGGGTGGAATTCCCCGGATGCTTTGAAAAATCGGTGGCTGCCGCTTTTACACTATGGTTTAGAAATTTTAAGGCCTCACAAAATTCTGTGTTGGCCAGATTTCTCTGAAGTTTTGTCGCGTTGTTGAATTCCCAGGTTGTGGTTTGGGTTGTCTTGTCGACTGCATTAATGCTTGATTGTACAATTTATGTGACATGTATTTAATTGATTTTGGGGAATTTTTGAGCCATTGAGTTTTATCATTTGTTTTTTTTCCATTTTGAGAGGCTTGATTTGGGTGCTTGGCTTGATTTGGTGCTTGAATTCATGGATTTCTAGATTTGGCGGTGCATTTTTTGGGCATTATCATAGTTTTTACTGTTCGCTTAGGTGTCAAGGCTTGCTGCCCATCATTATTGTAATCAAATTCACTTCATCAATGGTATGTATTCGTCGCCTTTCTTTTGATTCCTGAATTTGAATAATTCTTTAGCGTCTTGAGTTTGCTTGAAGTCTAGATTTTTGTGTGTTTGGCATCGAACATCTTGAGGCTAGGGTTATTTGATTTTGCTAGATTAATGACCCAAGTGAGTTTTCCAGCTTGTTTTTATTTTCATTACAAAATAGCTTGCTTGTGTTGGCCATGAAAGATCTCTTTTGAAAACCTAGCAAAGCTAGCAAGTTGAGCCCAATCTTTTTCTGTGTGTTCATGGTGGAGTTTTAGGGTTTCAGGTTTAGGGCATCACTAATTCCCATCGATTTGCTTTGAATTAAGTTCAAAGTTTAAAGATGATCTATAAGAAGCTCAAATTGAGCTAGCTTTAAGCCCTAGGTCCTCAAATTTTTGATCGTTCGATCAATTTGAGTGAAGCTTCAAAGAAGTATCAACATTCATAATTTTGAATTCTTCATGAAATTCCTTAACCATCGGAATTTCCAAGCTTTTCATCCTCCCTTCATTTTCCCGAAGATACACAAAACCCAAAGTTGTGCCTACCTCGTAGATTTCCTCTCCCGACGGATTTTCCCAAAAGTCACACCATCTGAAGAATTGGAGAAATAAATAGATTGAATGTTGTATGTCTTGACATTTCATGGTTAATTTGAATAATTTGAGAGATTTTTCGTACTGTTTTCTTCATGTGGATGATCAGTTCATGATGTTTATGCCATGATCATTAAAATCTATCTAGCATGGAATGCCCCAAAATTCCTCTCTGGCTTGATTTCCCTGGATGACTGAAAATCATGAATTTCTTAGAATTTGTGCCTTGTGATGAATTAAGGGATTTTAATCATGATTTTCTTGAATTGTTGAATGATAAGCATGATATTTATGATGAACTAACCAAGATTCTAATATGGTAAAAAGGATTTATTATAATCTCTTGTTGATTACAGTCTGAATCAAGTAAGGCAGTTGCCAGTGGAACTAGGAGCAAGTAGATGGATCAAGGTCCTAAGGGATCTTTGGTCTCAGAGGTAGAGAGGATCAAGATTGACCTAAAAATTAAGGTTCCTATTATTAGCATTGATGTTCTGTAGGTTGTATATGTTGAGGATATTGAGAAAATTGTTAAAGAAAGAGTTGCAGGTTGAAAGTGGAACAGTGATATTCATGAAGGTGTCTTGCTTAGTACGCTAATGATTAGTCATTGTGGACTAAAGGGTTTATTGTTGAGTGTATCTAGTTTATCCACTGAAAGTTTTAGAGGTTCGTGCGAAGATTTAATCGTGTTATGAACAATTGTGTTCTGTCAGTTTTTCTGTGGCTTTAGTTAGTGTTCTTGATTGAAGTTGATGTGATTCTAGTAATTTCAGTTGTTGTGGATGCTTCTCTGATGATTCTTGATGCTTGTGGATGGTTCTAGATCATGCTATATCTTTGTTGCATGTCCTCATCGATCGGTCTCGTGGTCTATAATTTTTCTCTTGTGTGTTTGGGTTTTTATGTTCTTGGATGACATGGTGGTTGTAAGGTGTTGTGGATATTTGGAGATTAAAATTTGAATGTTTGACATGCTTGAGGATATTTTTTAAGTCTTCATTATGTTGTGGTTGATGGTTTTTGATTTGCATTGAAAATTTACTTGTAAATTTAAGCTGACATTGTGTATATGTTTTATATTTTATTTTGGCCAACAAAGTTGTTGATATAATTCCATGTTGCAGATATATAGTAGCGATTTTTTGTGAGAAGTTATGTAGAAAAGAAGTTTTAGAGAAAGAGAAAGTGTGCAAATAGTGATATAATCATTCAATTGCAGAGCAGAGTGTGAAGAAGTTTGAGCAAAGTGTGGAGTGTTTATGTGCTTAACCAAATTGTAATCAAGCTTTTGTAGAAGCTATTTTCTCAGTTCATACCCTGCAGATCTAATCCGAATTGTTGTAAGACAGTTGTCTTCTTTGGCAGTGAGCCCTCTTGTATTTGAGCAGTGAGCTCTAGGCAGTGTACCTAAATGCATGTACATTCCCATTATTCTTCATTATAACTTTTAATAGGGTATAATATTGTGGATTGACATCCACCATGGTTTTTCCCCTAACAGGGTTTCCACATAAAAAATCTTGGTGTTCTTTGTGTTTCTGATGTGTTGATTGTTTGTGGTTTATTGTTCATTCATCAGACCTGAGATTAAGTTAAGTTTGAAAAGTTTAAATATTATGTGACAATTAATTCACCCCCCCTCTCAGTTGTTTGTCCTTGTTTCACCAACAATTGGTATCAGAGCAGGTTCCTTTGAAGAAGTTTAAAAGCTTTGAGGTGATCTGAGATGGCATCATACAAGAAGGACAATCCTAGATTCGATGGAACAAACTACTCTCCGTGGAAAGCTAGAATGGAGTGTCATTTGAGGTGTATTGGTGAACCCTTCTAGAAGATTACAAAGAATAGATATGTTATTCCTCAGAATGGTCCTTCCACTCCTGATGAGATTAAAGAGGCTGAGATTGACATCAGGGCTATTGAAGCTTTGTTGAGTGCTCTGACGGATTCAAAAATGACAAATGTGATGGATCTGAAGACAACTCATGAGATATGGAAGAAGTTGGAGACTTTGTATGAAGGAGATGCACTTGTGAAGGTCGCTAAGCTACAAAGTTTGAAAGGAAAGTATGTAACTTTGAAGATGAGTGAAGATGAAAATATTTTGTCTTTTATGCAAAGAGTAAATGAACTTGTGATGGGTATTAGATGTGCCGGCGGTACCCTGGATGAACAAGAAATTGTAGCTAAAGTGCTCAGATCATTGCCTCCCTCTTACAAATAAAAGGCACATGCTATTGAAGAGCTCAAAATAGTAACAAATGTGACAAGAGATATGTTGATTGGTAAACTTGTTGCCTTTGAGTTGAGTGAATTTGGTGATTCTGCCCCCAAGATTGAATCTGCATTTAAGGCCTCTATATCTAGAAGAAACAAGCAAAGATATGATCTGGGGGAGAGATCTAGTAAGACATTCAAGTATGAGGAAGAGATGAAACAACTTGAAGATGAAGAAAGAGAGGTAGAAGAGCTAGAAGCACTGATTGTGAAGAAAGAAGGCAAAGGACAAGGTAAGAATAAAGGAAAGTTTCCTATTAAATGTTTCTCTTGTAGTAAAATAGGTCATTTTGCTTCAAGGTGTCCTAAAAGAGTTCCTAGGTCTAAGACTAATAAACCTAGATTTCAAAAGAAATGGTACTATGATGAAGAAGGTGTGACTAATGAAGAATTTGATAAAGAAAATGGAAATGAAGATGAATGGGTTTCATTGCTATCAAGGAAAATGGTTTGGTGTAACAATCTACTAAAGTTGAGAAACCTCTTGCAGCTTGAAGAAGAAGGATGAGTGGGTTATTGACAGTGGATGCTCACATCATATGACCGGTGACAAAAGAAAATTTGTAAGTCTAGAGAAATATGATGGTGGGGTTGTAAGATTTGGAGATAACAATGCTGGTGTGATTCATGGTAGAGGATCTATTTGTCTTGGTGGTAAACATAACAATGATGATGTCCTTTATGTTGAAGGCTTGGAGCATAACCATGTTGAGTGTTGGAAAGATGGTGGACAAGGGTTACAATCTTTAGTTCAAAGATGGAAGATGCAGGATACTTGGAAGCTTTGAAATGTAATTGCTTTAGGCACAAAGGCAAGGGGTGATGGAGGAGCATCCATGGTCAAAGGGCTATCCTCATCAACCAAAAAGAAATTATTTAATTTTTTAATTTCCTAAGGTTTGGTTTAATTATGCAATAGGTAAATAAATTGCAATGTTGAGGCCAAAATAATTTATTAAATAATTGGTCTTTATTTAAATATTGCACTTCTGGAGTGAGAAAAAGTGTAGGAGGTAATTTTGCAGTTTGAAATTCAAAATTGGAAATTTTGGAATAGGTTTTTGGAGAATTTCTATTCCATTTAAAATATTATTTTTGAGATTCCAAAATCCCTAAAAAATAGGGATGGAGAGAGTGGACACCCAAGATAAGAAAAACAGATTTTTGCTTTAATGCATAAAAGCTAGTGTTTTTGGGAAAAATCAATTAATGACTAGTATTCAAATTATTGCAAATGAGCACGACTTAGTTGATGATTTTATTGATTTTTATGAGGAATTTACAGCAGCAAGTCATGGAATATGGTGCAGAAAATTTTTGTGCCATATTTGGAAGCATTTAATGATGATTTTTAAACACAAACTGAGGAATTTTAAAAAGACAATTGGAGGGAAATGAAAGAGCAGATTTGGGATTGAAAAAAGGTTTTAATCTAGAAAAAAATGGAGCCTTTAAGGTATTCAAAGAGAAGCAATCAATAACAGCAATTTTGGAGAAAAAACTTGTAGGTTTCTCCTGAGAGTTGCACAAGAAAAAGTGCAGAAAATCAGCTTGTGAAAAGAAGGGGAATATGAGAAGAAAAGAGGGATATTGCATGGGAAGTTTGGTGAGAGTTGAGGGAAGGAGAAATCAGTTTGGTATGAATGTTTTTGTAGGTTTGGAAGTGAATTTATAGCAACAAATGGATTTAAGAATCCATGATTGATTTTTTGCATATTTTATATTGAAGTTTGCAAGTGTTTGATGATCTTGTTTCACAGTTTTTGGTAGAAGATTTGAAAGAATGAAATTCTTGTTGTCCTTAAATTATTTTTCTGTTGTACATCAATTTTATATTAGTTTTGAGACTATTATTATTAGCACATGAGGCTGCACCATTTGTATTGTCAATTTGGAGAAGTTATTGTGATGTTCGTTTGGAGATTATGAATGAACAATCAAGTGTTCATGTTGCAGATTTTAAAATATGATTTGTTGCATTTTCAATGTATTTTATTTTCTTAGAGAATAGTTGTATGAAAAGGGGGTATGTGTGTTTATCCTCCTACTTCAAGGGGTAATATTTTCACCCGAAAAGGTTTTCAATGAAAGTTGCTTTAATTGCTCTCAAGTAGATGAAACTGCTATGGCATAGGAGGTCGCGGTCATGTGAATTTTGATAACATTGTCAAGGTAAGCTCCACTCAAGCAGTAAGAGATCTACCTAATCTAGTGAAGCCTACTAACACAATATGCAAGGAATGTGAGATGGGAAAACATACTAAAGTTTCTTTTCGGAGGAAACAACATCATTCTAATGGAGTACTGGAGCGGGTGCATACTGATCTTTGCAGTCCCTCCAGAATTAGAAGTCTACAAGGAGAAAATTACTTTATGCTGCTTATTGATGGTTACTCTAGGATGATATCGGTTGGTTTCTTAAGAGAAAAATGTGCAGCATTAGAGAAGTTCAAAGTTTTCAAAGCTATGGTAGAGAATGAGACAGGTTTGAAGATCAAATGCCTAAGGTTAGACAAAGGTGGTGAGTTCACCTCCTGGGAGTTCAATTCTTTTTGTGAAGAGCATGGAATCAAAAGATAGTTATCTGCTCCTCGAACCCCTCAACAAAATGGAGTTGTAGGGGGAAAGAACAAAACAATTCTGGATTATGCTAGAACAATGATGTTGGAAGGAAATGTGCCTCACATCTATTGGAGAGAAGTTGTAAGCACTGCTATGTACACTCTAAATCGGCTAAATGTCAATGGTATTTCTAGTAAGACTCCTTTTGAGTTGTGGTTTGGTTATAAGCCTACTGTTAAAAATTTTAAGATCTTTGGAAGCAAGTGTTATATTAAGAGAGATGAGGACACAGGCAATTTTTATGCAAGGAGTGATGAAGGAATCTTTGTAGGTTACTCTACTAAAAGAAAGGCTTACCGGTGCTATAATAGAAGATTGAGAAAAATGGTTGAAAGTGCAAATGTTAAAGTTGATGAGAACTCTGCTAGATCATCCAGATACTGTGGATATGATTCAGATGACCAACAAGATAGTATAGACAAAAGGAAGAATGCTCAGACATAGAATCAAGTTCATATTGTTTTAGTAAATCAAGAAAGTTAGGAAGGAGAGACAAATGGAAGTACAAAAGAAAGAAAAAAAGAACCAGAAGTGTGAGAGAATCCTAAAATTCTAAGGTATGTAAAGCTAAATCATTCTAAAGATCAAATTATAGGAGATAAGAATAAAGGTGTGTAGAATAGAAGAAGGATTGCAGAAGAGTATTGTCTGATTTCCAAGACTAAGCCTAACAATGTCAATGAAGCTTGTAATGATGAACACTAGATGGAAGCTATGAAGGAAGAACTGATGTAGATTGAAAAGAATGATACATGGATTTTTGTTCCTAGAACTAAAGATAAAAATGTGATTGGTACTAAATCGGTCTTTTGAAATAAGATGAATGAACAAGGTGAAGTGGTTCAGAATAAAGCAAGACTAGTATGTAAAGGGTATTCACAAATGGAAGGTATTGATTTTGAAGAAACCTTTGCCCCTATTGCTAGAATTGAAGCTGTAAGATTATTTCTTGCTTATGTCGCATATAATAACTACAAAGTCTATCAAATGGATGTGAAGTCAACCTTTCTGAATGGCGAGTTAGAAGAAGAGGTATATGTTGAATAGTTGGATGTTTTTCAACTGACTGATAAGGAACACATGGTTTGTTGATTGAAGAAAGCTATGTATGGACTTAAGCAATTTCCCAAAGCCTGGTATGCTAGATTGAATAAATACTTACTAAAGCTTGGATTCAATAAAGGTATTGCTGACAACAACCTATATTTTAAGTTAAATCATGATAAAGAGTTCATTATTGAAGTCTTTGTTGATGACATTATTTTTGGAGGTGATGATGATCTATGTATGAAGTTTGTTGATGAAATGAAAAGTGAATTTGAAATGAGTATGATTGGAGAGATGGAGTTCTTTCTGGGATTGCAATTCACTTAGTTAGACAATGGGATTTTCATATCTCAGTCCAAATATGTGAGAGAGTTGTTGAAGAAGTTTGGCATGGAAGACTCAAAGCCTATTGGTACACCCATGGTAATTGAATGCAAGTTAACACAAAATGATGATTATCCTAAGGAAAATCAAACAAGATATAGGTCAATGATTGGTGGATTGATCTACTTAACTAAGACCAGAACAAACATCATGAATGTTGTGTGTATGATTGCTAGATATCAAGCTGATTCGAAAGAATCTCATGTGACTGTTGTAAAGAGAATTTTCAAATACCTAAAAGGAACAGTTGATTTTGGGCTTTGGTATCCTAAAGATGATGATCTTACCTTGAGTACCTATACTGACATGGATTGGGAAGGAGATATAGATGATAGGAAAAGCACTAGTGGTGGTGCCTTCTTCCTAGGGAAGAAATTGGTGTCTTGGTTGAGTAAAAAGTAGAATTCCATTTCCCTATCTATTGCTAAGGCAGAGTATATTGTTGCTGCAAATAATTATAATCAAGTGTTGTGGATGAAACAAATGCTGAAAGATATTAGAGTAGTATATGATGATCCTATTTCCATATACTATGACAACTCAAGTGCAATAAAAATATTGTAGAATTAGGTGCTACACTTTGAGACCAACCATATATCAATCAAGTTTCAATTCCTGAGGGAGAAAGTGAGTGAGAAAGAAGTTAGACTAGAGTATGTGCCTACCAAAGAATAGATTGCAAACATTTTCACCAAGCTATTTCCAAAGGACACTTTTGAGTATCTCAAAGGGATGCTAGGGGTGATTACCCCTCTTGATAAGAACTAGAGATGCATTTACTTGCATCAATCCATGTGATTCATAACTATATTCTAATCCAGATTGATGTTTTTGTGGCTGCTACTCAGGTGGAGTAGTGAGATGTATAGATATGTGGTTCAAAGCTTGTATGTGCAAAGATAATTCTTATCTTTTCCATTGATGTCAAAGGGGGGGAAGAGCAATGTGAAAAAAAACATGAGGAGAAGAGTCAGAATCTAAGGGGGGGTAAGTGTTGATTGAGAGTTGCGTTGATGGTGGTTTTCACATCATGTTTTTCCATCAATTCCAAAGGGGGAGATTATTGTATTTTGTGGTTGTGTTGTTGATATGTGGTTGTCATTGATGTCAACACTATTAACATTGATGTACTGTAGGATGTATATGTCAAGGATATTGAGAAAATTGTTAAAGAAAGAGTTGCAAGTTGATAGTGGAATGGTGAAAGTCATTAAGCTGTCTTGCTCAGTACGTTGAAAATCATCCGTTGTGGTCTAAAGGGTTAATTTCTAAGTGTATCTAGTTTATCCATTGAATGTTTTAGAGGTCTGAGATGAATAGTTGTGTTTTGATAGTTTTTCTGTGGCTTCAATTAGTGTTCCTGATTGAAGTTGATGTGATTCTAGTAATTTCAATTGCTACAGATGCTTCTATGATGATTCTTGATGCTTGTGAATGGTTCTAGATCATGCTCTATCTTTGTTGCATGTCTGTGTTGATTGGTGTGCTCGTGGTCCGTGATTTTTTTCTTGTGTGTTTGGGTTTTTATGTTCTTAGCCGACATGGTGGTTGTAACGTGTTGTGGATCCTTGGAGATTAAAATTTGAATGTTTGACATGCTCGAGGATATTGTTTTAAGTCTTCATTATGTTGTGGCCGACGGTGTTTGATTCACATTAAAAATTTACTTGTAAATTTGGGCCGACATTGTGTATATGTTTTATTATTTATTTTGGTTGAAAAAGTTGTTGATATAATTTCATGTTGCGGATATATAAGAGCGGTTGTTTGTGTGAAGTTATGTAGTGAAGAAGTGCTAGAGAAAGAGAAAGTGTGTGAATAGTGATCTAATCATTCGATTGTAGAGCAGAATGTGTAGAATTTTAAGCGAAGTGTGAAGGAGTGTTTATGTGCTTAACCAGAACTATAATTAGGCTTTTGTAGAAGCTATTTTCTCAGTTCATACCCTATAGATCTAATCTGAATTGTTGTAAGACAATGTGTCTTCTTTGGGCAGTGAGCCCTCTTGTATTTGAGGAGTGAGCACTAGGAAGTGTGCCTAAATGTATGTGCATTCCCATTATTCTTCATTATACTTTTAATAGGGTATAATATTGTGGACTAACATCCACCATGGTTTTTCCCCTAATAGGGTTTCCACATAAAAAATATTGGTGTTCTATGTGTTTCTAATGTGCTGATTATCTGTGGTTTATTTTTCATTCATCAGATCTGAGATTAAGTTAAGTTTGAAAAGTTTAAGTATTTTGTGACAACTAATTCACCCACCTCCCCCCTCCCAGTTGTCTATCCTTGTTTCACCAACAGTTGTATAACCAAAAGCTTTTAATTCAAATCCAATTAACTCATGATTTCTAAACTTATCTCAAAGTCAACATGCAAATCAAATTGATCATTTAGTTCAAACTAAATAAACACTCAAGATAACATTTCTAACTTAAAGTCAAGTTTTGAGATATTTTAACATCTTCTGTTGAAACAACTATTCATTAATATCTTTTTTTTTTCAAACATTTTTAAACTTGCACAATAAATAAATAAATATTATATTATGCAAAACTAACAATTGCATTTAAATAAATATATCTTGTTTGATTAATTAAATTCATCAAACCTTTCACAACAACAATATAATTTAATTATTAAATTATCTACCCATCAATATTTTAATTTAACATTTTGATAACATCAATTAATTCAAATAACTTATAAATAACCATTTAACTAATTAATCAATCAATTTCCATTCATGACGAAAATAAGAATGACATGACAAAAATAAATGACAAACAAAAATGATGGGTGACAAATAGATACTTGTTCAATCAAGAACGATGGCTAATGATGGACCTGACACTATCTCTATAGCCACATATTTCCATTGGGTTAGGGCATGCTCAGAACTGACAAGCAAGTGGAGATGATGCCCAGTACATGTAAGCTACATCAAACAACACTGTTAAACATATCATCATATATTGACACACACTATAAAAGAGAGTCACAATGTAGCAGGGTACTCATGAGTGAGTAATGCTACACTGTCTCCTTCACCAAGACTAACTTACAATACTACATGATAAAAAAATTAGACACATCATCATAAACACAATAAACAACTACCAACAGAACAAAAACAATTTGAAAGAAAGTACAACTGGAGGGGCACTACAACCTCAGTAATTGAGGAAATCTACACATGTTAGGTGAAAAATAGAAAATTTTGGTTATTCATTATTGGATTCTAGTTGTATTTTTTCTTTGATTGCTAACAATCATGAGCCTAGGAATATTAGTGAGATATGACTATGAATGAAGTAGATTCATGGATAGAATCCATGGATGAAGAGATGAATGCATTGAATAAAAATGATACTAGGGATTTGGTTCCCTTTCCCAAAGGAAAAAAACCTATTGGATGTAAATGAGTGTTTAAGAGAAAATATGATCTAGATGGTAGTGTTGAGAAGAATAAGGTATAGTTGTTCACTAAGGGGTATTCTCTAGTGGAGGGAATTGAGTATGGTGATGTTTCCTCTCTTATTGTGAAGTTGACATTTATTTAGTTATTTCTATCACATAAAGTAGTGTATGATCTAGAAGTGGAACAGATGGATGTGAAGATAATTTTACTTCATGGTGACTTGGAGGAAGAAATATGTCATATCCAAATAATTTTTTGGTTAAAGGTAAATAAAATATGGTGTGCAAGTTAAAAAGGTCTTTGTATGGTTTACATCAATATTGCCAAATGTGGTACCAAATATTTGACACCTATGTGTCAAGGCTTTATAATTTATGAGATCTAAATCTAACCAATTTTGTATTTCAAATGTGATAATAGTCACATTCTCATGATTGCATTATATGTAGGTGAAACATAGAAAAATAGGTTCTTTATTAAAATGAGGGTTCACAAATAATTTACTAACAATGGAATGGGAAAATGGGGTGTTATGAACCTATCTTCCTCCTATTTCATTAGGAAATGAGATCCCCCAATGGTAGGATTGACTTTCAACCCTAGGTGAGTCAACCCAATTGGAGATCTTGCAAAAAATTTTATGATAGAGGACGGGGTCAAATATGCCTAAACAACACTTTTGGGAGATAAAAATAAAATAGTAAATGAACTAAAATATACAATGTAAGAATTGAATCATGTAGATGAAGCATAAATATAATAGAAATAACAAACTTTTGATATATTTGAAGAAGGTAAGATACTAAAAACTTGCCACCAAAAGTGTCACAAAGCACCTTGAAATGGAAAATGAGTCCTTGTACAAAAAATTTCCTCAATTTTTAGGAGCCTCTAGATATGGATCTGAGATGCCTTTTTCCCATAGGTTTCATTACAAAAATTTTGGAAATAAATCCGAGATCTGAGTTTCTGTGGCCTTGACAACTTTTTGTGATAACTTTGACAACTTCTACAATTTTTCACTTTTGAGATCTTCAATTCAAATCCTTTCTTAAACCTAAGATTCGCACATACACAAGAGAGGGAAAAATTGTTTGTTTTTTGGTGAATGGGGGTTTTCCGTGGTCAAACCCCATTTTGGTAATTAAACCTTGAAATGAAATGAAACATGAATGGAAGGAATGATGAATGAACAAGGCTATGTTGCAACTCACCAAACCCTTGAATGCAAATTCTTAGAGGATTGAAATCTAACACTTCTCTCCAAGGTCTTGATATTTCATGAATGTATTGATTAGATGCTTGATTTGATAGCTTGAATCTTGACTTGAATGCTTGAAACCTACATCACAATGTTAGCTCCAAAAAAATGCATGACACACATAAAATTTGACATCATGATAGGATCTTGAATGCTGCTATAGATGACCGAGAAATTTTCTCTTCAATGCTCTTGACAATAATATTTTCTCATATGAAAGTTTCCTTCTTACTAGATGTTTTGAATTGATAAAATACTATGTATTTATAGATGATTTTCTAATTTCCCAACAATTAAAATTCAAAAGCTGACAATTTCAACTTGAATTGGGATCATAAAAATACCACCAAAACAAATTTTAAATTGGGTTCTTGAATCTAAATGGGACCCATTCACCCTTAGGCGAATGGGTCGTAGGACCTAAATTTGGGACAAACTATTTTCAAGGAAATTTAATTGATGTTTTCAATTGTTTAATACAAGTTTCCCTTTCAGAAAATGGGATTAATTAGGCTTTTAAATACATAATTGGGCCAATTAGAGGCTTAATTAAGTCTAATTAATTAAGGGGATACAAACATAGAGTGAAAATGTAAAGGTGTATATTTTTCTACACTTAATTTATCCCCCACTTTAGTGAGAGGATGAGCCCTATGCTAAAACTCACACTAAAGTAGATAAATGCACAAATGTTGATGGGACAAGATGACAAAGATCAAGGATGTGGCCAATCCCCCAGGGTGTAATATCCCATGGAAAACCAACATAAGTACAAAGGGACACACATGAATGTATGATATGAAGTAGAAAGACAAGATACACAAGCATACAATGCCAAAATTAATGTAGAGAGGAAAGAAAGATGAACTAGCAAGTTGTATTATGCCACTTCCATCAAATACACTCATAAGGATGTAAAATCACTTATAAAATACATGTCTCCACAAGAAATAAAGTTATGTTATGCTCATTTCCCATGAAAAATAAACTCACAAGGGCTAGTGTAGTCTGGTATACACTAGGTGAGCCCCCAAGACAATGAGAAACACACACTAGGTTGGTATGTACCCACAAAAAGGTGGTTGATGGGAAAGTCATGCTAGGTCTATAGGCTCCCATGTATCAACCATACCAAAAGTTATACCCCCTGATAATTTTGATAAGGAACCATAACATGATCAATATGCTTTACTAATGCTACACTAAATTCATTTTTTGTGAAAAAGTGAAGCAATATGTCAAAAAAAACTCACCTCAGGGGGTGTAAAACAAAACTCACCTAAGGGGGTGCAAATAGATAATGAAAAAATAAAATAATTCCAATGTAATGATCACAATTCCTAGGAGATGCATGATATAATCATTAAGGGGCATGTAAAAAATGAATGGGGGACAATATTCCCTCACTTAAAATGTCAACAAACTTGCTATGTTGGTATTTTAAGGAGAGAAAGAGAGGATCCTTGAAAATACATTGCGCACCTCCCAAAACTAGTATCCTTGCCCCCCAATCATAGAGACAAAGATAACCACCAAGAACTATCATGTTGCTGCCAAGAGAAATGTGGTTGCACCTAATATTGTACCACCATGAATGTCAATGAGAAAGACATAAAGCTACCAATTCCAAATAGTTATGAGCAATATGATAGGATGAAAACCAATATCAATTAGAGGAAATAGGTGCATCAACATAAGGAAGAGCACCACAATCCTTGAGATGTTGAATTTTATTAATCAAAGCCTTACATTCATTAGTTGAATGACCATGAACTTGATGATTTGCACAAAATGATCTTTTTTTGTAAAATTTATTTCATGTTCTTGGAGGGAGAGATATCAAGAGAGCTTGGAGAAACCTCGACAAGGTATCCTCTTGATCAATAGTAGAAGATGTTCCTTTATTTTGTGGAAAAGATATTTATTACTTAGTACAAGGTGTCATACATACACAAGACTATTTAGATTGTGAGATTTTGTACTCTCCCATAAAGGAGGGTGTAAAATGTAATGAACTCCAATCATTACTAAGACATGTGTTTGAATATGTCCTAGGAGTGTTTTGCGTGATGACATTGATATTAAGAAAATGTTTCTTTGATTCTTTTGTTTCTTTTGATGGACAATAACCAAGACCACTAGTTGTTTCTTGTGTGTTAGGCTCAATAGGGACACAAATACCTTGTTCTCTAGCACGACATCCTTTTCCATTATAGCCAAGTTATTTAAAAAAATTATAAGCTCTTCCATAAATTTTTTCCATTTATTTTGGATTTGATGGTTTTTCATGATCACACTCATCATATGTAGATGTATAATTGTTGTTTTCTCCTTATTTTCTAAAAGTTGTGGGATCATGGGCTTTTGATGACTTAGCTCATGTGGATATTATGTTTGTTTCTTTCTCTTTTCCTATTTTGTGTGTAATCTTGTATTTTCCCATGAATGTCGGTGTGAAATCCAGTGAACCCAAATCATCATCCAATAGCTTTGTGACTTCTTCAATATTCTTCTCCTTTTATTCCTCTTGCATGGGTTCTACTTTTGAAGTTGGTATCAATGTTTTCAAAGGAATTTCCTTGTCTTTCTTAGTGTGCAAACAACTTTTTGGTTCAAGTTCAACCTTGATTGTGTAAACATTGTTGTTGTAAACATATATCACTAGATGATGTAACATTGAAGGAACCACATTCATTGTATGAATCCAAGGCCTACCTAAGAGGAGATTATATGAAATATTACCAAGCATGACATGGATAGGGGTTTGCAATGTAACCCTACTATCTTTAACAAGTAATGTTATCACACCAAGAGACTGTTTCCCATGCTATAAAATCCATGGATAGATAAAGAATCTAGTTGAATTTTAGTCTTTTCCACTCCAATTTTATCCAAAAGGTTTACACTACAAATGTTGAGTGTCGAACCATTATCAATGAGAGTTATTTTTA
>VDFB02000003.1:729691668-729706777 GCA_007258455.2 Sequoia sempervirens
TTACTTTATATAAAGTTTTGAACAGTTAAGTTACTTTATATAAAGTTTTGAACAGTTATTTTGCTCTGTGAAGTTGAGAACAGCAAGGATTATAGTCTTTTATATTATTTTAATGAAGGATTTTATATTATCTATAAGATTGTTTTGTTATTGAAAAAATGGTACAAATTTATGCTGATATTTTTTCAGCTAAGAGTCAAGAACTAAAGGGTATCTGTTCTAACAAAGTCACCCAAGACTAGATCCCTGTCTCATCCCATATATCATATCTCTCAAACTTTTGAAGCTTGATGAATAACTAATCAAAAACTATACTATTAACCTCACTAATTATAATCAATCAATCAAACTACAATTTTGATATGATGTCTTACATTAAATTTATTGACTTCTATAATAAATTTATAAACAGTTAAATTAAATTACTTAGAAACGGATAAAAAATATATTGATATTTACACCCTAATAGAGGCTCAAGCCTTGCCTATCGGGCATACTGGATGCCAATTTAACCAATTTTAATTATTTATTATTTTTGGTGAAAAGTACATCCAAAACACTGCCTCATTGTGGTCGGTTCTGCCTGCAATTGTATTCGGTTTATTAAGCACCAGAGAATGATCGGCGCTTCTAAGAGCCCCTTCTTTGTTCTCTCTTATTTTGTATGTATTTAAGATTGGGAGTCCAACTTTGAAGTTAGGGTTTCTAGGTCGTTCATATTGTGTTTTAAGATTTTGTTGTGTTTGATACTTCGAAAGGGGCATCCTTCATTGACCGCAAATGTATTGTTGTTATTTGAGACTTCGCGTTCTCGCGCTAATTTTCCTTAGTGAGCGTCTGGAATAAAAATGCAGAGAAGATAAGTTGGATCTCTTTCGGGTACTCTCTGGAACCCATAATTAGGATGCCTGATTGGTTATTTTGCTAAAAAATAGAGGTGGGAATTCAGTGCTTTTAAGTCCATTCTAGTATCCAAACACCCTTTCTTCAGTTGTTTTTGTTGCACAGTTTTGTGACTGTCCTATTAAGTGGGTTAGGATTTGAGCCCTCAGCCTTACCAGCCCGAAAAAAATCTCGGTTTTCATTTTTTATCCTTTTATCTCCAAGTCTCCGTAGTTTGATTTCAGGTGTGAGAACAAAGCTAGATTATTATGGACTCTTATCATCAAGCTTCTAGTTTTGCTGCTTCAGTGAAAGAGACTCCACTTAGTATGGATTCCCACAGAGTTAGACCAGCAGATTATAAGAGCAATGATACTAATTTTGGTCCTACCCAACATGAAGGTTGCTTGAATCCTGAGAGCCGTAGGGTAATTGGGAACCGTAACTATGCTGTCGGAGAGGAGATAAGGGAGGGGCAGATACAAGCTTTTGTGGGTATTCTGGATATCTATGTGCACCATGCGAGAGACATTCACAATATCTGTATCTATAACAAGCAGGATGTTTATGCTAAGCTGTCTCTTACCAGCAATCCGGAGGGAGCATTGCCAACTCAAATAGCAACTGGAGGTGGGAGGAATCCGGTATTCAATGAAAATTTGCAGCTCAAAATTAACAGTGGAATAGATGACTCTCTGAGGTGCGAGGTTTGGATGCTAAGCCGCGCAAGGAATTACTTGGAAGACCAGTTACTGGGTATTGCCCTGGTGCCCTTGGCTAGCTGTGTAGGTAAGGTAAAAGTGGCTCGGGATTTCACATTGTCTTCAACTGACCTTTTCCATTCTCCCGCTGGCATAGTTCAGTTGAGTATCTCTTATCATGGATCAGTACCCTCAGATTATCACTGTCAATCAAATGATGACGCAATATTGGCCTTATCTCCATCCTCCATAAGTTCAGAGGCCTTTATGCTGGGTCATGAAATGGAGGATACACAGCCTACCAACTACAATGAAATTGAGTTCCCTGACCTGCGAGTAGCTAGCGAAGACCATCAAATGGTTTCTGAATATATCCAAATGGCCTCAGATGATCCAAAACCCGAGAGCTCTTCAAAGAGGGATATAATGATAGCTGAATCAAATGAAAATGAATTATCAGGGGCATCATTTTCACCAGCGGGTTCATTTCCCTCAAACGAAGACGATCATGAAATGATCCCAACCAGGACAAGTGACAAGTGTGCAGATTCTTCAACGGCTATTGCTAAGGCCAATACTTTATTTGATTACAAAACTGACCCAGATGCAGAGCACTCACCTTTCAATGCTGTCAGCTCTACTAAAGGTGGTTCAAGTGAAGGCCAGAAGGATGCCTTCGGTTTAGAATTCAGCAGACTTGGTGGATTTGAGCATCTGTCCAATGGAACTTCTTTAAAGGATAATGGGACTTCCTTGAATGAGGAAACTTTGTCTTCAAAGGATTCAGTCAAAGATGGTAAGGCTTCTAGCTATCAATCAATGATTTCTGAAGGGGAAGAAAGGATGGCATTTTCAACTCCTCTTGTAAGTATAAATCTTGATGAAGATCAGCCGGTGGTGCAGCAGCAAATAGTTGACATGTATATGAAGAGCATGCAGGAGTTCACAGAGTCATTGGCAAAGATGAAGCTCCCATTAGATATGGAGAACCAGGAATCTGGTGATTCTGCTAAGTCTGGATCAGAGCAGAAGAATATCCAATCTGGGAGAAATGGAGGCTCCAGAGTTTTTTACGGTAGTAGAGCTTTTTTCTAAGATTCGAAGATGATGTTGAAGATATTTTTCTGACATGGATTTCTGATGATACTTCAATTTCAAAATGTTTTCCAATTATTCAGCCATACAGCACCACGTAGGTGGATAGATTTAGTTACTTGCATTGCTTTGCATTTAGAAATTTAGTACTGAACACTTGGATTTTTTTTCGTATAGCAAAAAAATCTAATTTCTTGTTGTGTTGCTTTACGGGTACAACTACATCAACAAAAAAGTTTTAAACAAACTAGTAAAATGAAGGTAGGTGTATGCAATTTGTTTAAGGTGGAGATGTCAGTATTTGTGTAATCTGGTTAATTCCATAAAAAATATTAATTATTATGATTTTCTTTTGAATATATCATTTGCAATCAATTTCAAGTTACAGCTGAAGTAAACAGTTCTTAAATAATTTATTTATTTATTTTGGTGATAGATCATATTATTTTATGAACTTTTTAGTGATTCTTAAAATTTTGATTAATAATTTTAGTGGTACAAAAATGATATATGTAGATCACTTTGAATGTCTCATTCGATCAATCTAACTCATTAATTTTATTTTAATCTGGTGACTTTTCTTTGTAATTGTTAATTTTGTAATTTAATTTTTAAAAAATAATGTAAATAAAATATTTTTGATAGTAAAAAATGAATTGCTTTAATTTCAATATTTGTTGACTTCGAGATATTGTTTCTTAGTTTTTAAATTTCCTTTTTTAGAAAATAATGGTGAACATGAAATATATTCTTTGAGCTTATGAATCATATTTCCTTCGACTCAAGTTAAAAGTTCTTTCAACTTACATTGCATCTTCTTTCTTGAGTCATCATTATAACTGGGAGTAAGAGGTTTGTGCTAGTTCTATATATATACATCTACCGACTACATTTCATCCAGTTCTCTTGTGTAATATTTGTTTGGCATTTTTCTTGGTCTCAATAGTGATTACAATCCAATTCATATATAGATAATAATAATGACTACTATACTATTTGTTGTGGCTTCTTTATCATCATTTTTGAGGGTATGCCAAGTTAAGGAATACATCAAGTAGCTTGGATATTTGGCCATGATTATCATAATTTGGCAACCAAAATAATCCTTGTTGGAAATATGCTTGATAATTCCAAAATTTTAGCATTATGGGGGCTTGTGTTTTATGGTTTAATGCTTGTTTTTTATTGCCTTTAATTTTCTTTTTTTATAATGTTGTGGCAATAGAAACCAGTTCAACTTCTTCAAATTTGGGACTGGTTCTTATAACATCATGAGTGCTAATAACATTTTTAGTATGTATACGCAATCCAAATGTAGGATCATATGAATGCAATAGTGATAAAAATCATTTTAAGTGTCTAGAAAGACATGGCTAATTTGTTGAATGTTTAGCTAGTAGCAAGTGGCATGAAACTTAAAATTCTTTGTAGAGAATCTAGTCATATTCACAAAATGCCTTTGCTCTTACTCCTACACACTAAATTAATATAACTCATGCTTTTAACTTCATTAGGTAGTATTTTTGAAGAAATTATTGTATATTATTATTTAA
This sequence comes from Sequoia sempervirens, assembly GCA_007258455.2. NCBI lineage: Eukaryota > Viridiplantae > Streptophyta > Pinopsida > Cupressales > Cupressaceae > Sequoia > Sequoia sempervirens. Next base: position 729,695,900 of record VDFB02000003.1, read on the forward strand.
AACACAAAATTGTACACTACATTTGTCTTTATCTTTATAATTGTTTCTTATAACTTTTTAAATTCCCCTTGTAATAATTTTTTGTTGATGTAAATAATTATTGAGTAATGATTTCTTTTTATATAAATACATCATTGAACTCAAAATAGGACTCTTCTTTTTAAATTGAAATTCTATTACTAAATGAAGAGTTTGGTTACAATATATGTGACCAAGGTGGTCACATTAAATACATTAGCCCAAACCAAGCTATAAGATAGCTCAAAAATCCATATAACAAGGTCTCTTGAAACATTAGATACCTAATATTCCTCTTTTCATATCACTTTTCGTTCATAATAGGATTGTTCTTGCTTAACTTGTATGAATTTATCCTTGAAATAGTTCCTATTAGAGGTGAAATGTGCTCCCAATTGCTGGTATCAAAATTTTGGTGGGTAATTTCCAAGTTCCTAATTGATACATCCCTTTTGATCTCATATTGGTGTAACTTGGACTAATTCTAAAAATCAATATATTCATTTTGGATTGTTTTGTCTATTTTACTCAAATATTGAGGCAGATAGTCAGCGTCATGTATGTCTTTGAATAGTGGAGTAGCACCTTCTTCCAATATTTTCATAAATCTATAAGCAAACTTTTCAATGTTAATGTTATCAGTTCAATAATCAACAAAAGTGTTCAAGTCTGCATTTAGACTCACTAAGAACCCTCATTTTGCCTTAGTACGTGTGCTCATTTCTTCTTTTCCATAGAAACCATAAAAATTTAGTAGATAAGACAAACCAAAATACATTTGACTCAACATTCAATCCTTTAACATAACCACACAATATTCAAAACAAGAGACATTTTCTTTAGTATCCCACCCAAGAAAGTTACCCATGAAAATAGACCAATTTGTAGAAGTATACTAACACTTAAAGTAGATATGCTCCAAATCTTCAACAACATTGCAAACAAGACAAAGAAAAGTAGAAGGACCTTTGATTAACTTCGTCAACCATAACAACCATCTAAAACATGACTTTTTTGGTTCTATTTTATTTGATCAACAGACCTTAATTATCTTAGACCACTCATTACTTTTTAACTTAAGGTTCCAAGATTGATTGACATGATCAAGCACCTCTTGGGAGTGGGTTAACATTTTGTGTACAAATTGTGGGAATTGACAGTTAGTAGTGGAAAGCCATCAGTTCAACAAAAGTATTCAAATCCTTCTTCCTTACATCCTTAATTGAAAAAGATAAAGAATCTAGAGCCTTTTTTACAACTATATATGTTCTCTTATGAGCATCAAGTAAGTCAAATTCATTTTTTAGTTGTTCCCAAATTTTTAGAGAGTTATTGCATAGTATATCTTTAAAACATATGACCCCTTTACCATTCCATTTTTGCAGAACACCCTTAGGAAAGAGCCAGGGTTTTATTAGTGCAGTTCAAGTTCCACCATACAAATTTGAATCCCATAATGCAATTGACATTAACCTCAAAACAACTTCTCTTTCAACAATTAGGTATCTCCATGACTCCCATGCCCTCTAGATGCTAGTAAACATTATAGACCTAGCTAGCTTTGAGCAAAAATTCCCAAATAGGATATCATGTAAATACATGTTTTCCACTTTTTAACTTTTTTGGAGTGGTGTACATCCATTTTTTTCTAACACACACTTTCTAAGGCTTATTCCTTATCATCGCCTTTACAATCCATTTAGATGCTAAGACCATTCCTTGAACTTACAAATCTTTGAGGCCTGGTCCCCCCTCCTCTTTCCCTATGCAACACCATTATCATTTAACTACATGTTTTTCCTTTGCCTTTACCATCTAACTACATAAAGTCCCAAATTAGCTTCTACACCTTATTAATTTGGTAACTAACAAAAAGCTAGATTGAAGCATAGTATATTGAGTATGAGGCAAGGATATTTTGACAAACTTGTACTCTTCTTGCAAGAGACAAATAGTTATTGTTCCAACTCCTTAGTTTTTTCTAATTTTTACAAACATCGAGTTCCACATTTCTTTCAAAGAAATACTAACAAAAAAAGGAATATGAAAATATCTCACCACTTTATCAGGACCATGCCATTGCCAAGAAAACTTTGTGGACCAATTGGGAGGAGTATGATCCCAAATCAGAAGTAGGGATTTGGTATCAGAAAATCTTGATCTAGATGCCATACAAAAGACTTTTAGTCTTGCAACTAGATTATCTATGTTTCCTTTTGTCAACTTAGGGAATAGTGCAATGTCATTTGTAAATTGTATATTAAGTAGAGATGAATTTTTTGGAAGGATAACTCCTTTTAATTTGGGTCCTAGTTTTTCAGTTCTTAGGATATAATACATTGCCTCTACAAAAATTTCAAATAGAGTAGGATCCAATGAACAACCTTGTCTTATATATTTTTCCAAGGAAAATAGATCAAATAGAGAACCATTTATTTCAATTTGGGAATTTGTATCTTTAAATAGGACCTTGACCATCTTGTAGAACTCATTTGGAAAGCCAATTACCTCTAATATAGAAATCACAAAAGACCACTCTACTTTGTCATAAGCTTTTTCAAAGTCTAGGAGTAAGATCCCCACATTTTGATTGCTTCTTTTTGCCCAATCCAAGGCCTCCCAACTAGTGATCAGATTTTTTGGAATATACCTACACTTGATGCCACTAGTTTAAGTATTCTTTATGATCAATGACATAATTTTTGTCAACCTCCTAGCCAACAATTTTTCCAAGATTATGTATGATACATTTAATAGTGTGATAGGCCTCAAATTTTTTATATTACTTGTCCCCATCCTTTGGAAGTAATTTTATAACTCCTTTGTTAATGTCACTCCCCAAGGTTCCTTGTTCAATGGCCTCTTGATAAACCTCAAAGAGGTAATCTAAGTTATCCAATCCAAGTTCTCTTTATAAAACTCAACTAGAAGACCATCAACCGTAGGAAACTTCCCATTCTAAAAGGATAAAATAACTTTATAAATTTCTTCTTTAGATAATTCTCTTTTTAAATTCTCTACCATCTCTTCTATGATTTTCTTGGGAATTATTTGTCTACAAATCTCCTGGGCATTTTTACATGAGTTGTTTTTATCTTCTATAGTGAATAAGTTCTTATAGAATTCAAGGAAGAGTCCCTTAATTTCCTCGTTCTCATGAAATGAAGAATCATTACTCTTGATCGATCTTATTGATTTAATGGCATGTTTTGACCTCAATAAATTAAAGAAACATTTGGTACCTTTATCTCCATCTTTCACCCAATTCATTTTTTCTCTTATCCTAGCACCTTGTGTCATTTAATTTGAAATATTCTGAGCTTATGCTTAATATCCATTACTTCATCCACCAGATTTTAATTACCCCGATCCTCTTGTATTTTTGCCTCAGCCTCTAGCAACTCATCATTCAAGGAGTTTTCTCTCTTTTTGCATTCAAGTGCATATTTCTTACCTACAATTTTTTAGTAAAACCTTCAAGATGTAAACCAGATTACCCTATTATTTGATGACAATTTTTTTATAGGCAACAATTTTCTATTAATAATCCTCAAAGTTTTTATACCATCCAAATAGTCTTTGTGTTTTAATAACTTAGTGTTGAGTTTAATCAAACTCTCATCCTTTCCTCCTAGGCTATGCCCACAAGATTTAATTACAAAGCTAGTTTCAATTGGGTAATGATCTAAGAGTGTATTTGGTTCAACTTGCACACAATTTTCTCCATTTCCACTTTCAAAGCAAACTGTGTCCTTATGGGCATTAAATCTATCACTTGTTTGCAATAAACTCTTTTACTGTCACTTTGGTTATTGCACCATGTATACCATATAATCTTACTATATTTCTTATTTCCTTCCAAGGGGTCAAATAATTTCATTAGTTTTTTCATTCTGGTCCAATAAAACCTTTCATTTACTTCCATCCACAAGGATAACCTCTAGAATTGTCTTCTTTATTTTCAATCATGTTAAAATCTCCCCCAATAATCCAAGGGTTTTTGGGAAGATTGTTAAGACACCATCTTTAGAATTCTATTCTCTTTCTATAATCATTTGGAGCATAAATTGAACATATACCATTTTTTTGGTTATTTCTTTCCATTTTTACCCAAAAACATCTATTACATGGGAAGCAACTAGAACCAATGATGAATGGCTTATGTCTTGGCCCTATTAATATTGCAATTCCACCTTTCCATTTTTGATGATTGGTATAAAGACATGAACATTTTTCCATTGAGATATTAAAGCATTGTGCAATTGGAAATCAACAGCCTTAACTTCTTGAATTAGAAGGCAATCAAAGTCCTTTTTATTGTTACAAAAGGACCTCAATACATATTTCCTCTCTGAGGATTCTAAGCCCGAGATATTCCAACTTATACAATTTAAGTTCATTTTTCAGACAAAGGTTGAGGGAATTTCCAATTCTTATATAATCTATCAAAATAAGAGGGTATAGCTTCACCTTTTCCTTTTTTATTAGGCTTTTGTGAACAATTGATTTTCCTCGCCTCCTTTCTTTCTCTTTATTCATCTTTAGTCTCCTTTCCTTTCCTTTTATGTTCTTCCCTTGTTTCTTGGTATAAGGGATTAAAATAGTTAATATCCCTATTTCTCTTTTGTATTCATTATCATATGGGGTTCCATCTGAGTCAACAAAACTTACATCCTATGGAGGGTCTGGGGGTCTCTCTACTTTTCTCTTTTTTATATGCTCTTTTAACTTATCAAGCATAATTTCTTGTGCATTTTTTCCCAAGTTTAATAGATTTTCATCCACAGGCACAATTTCATTAGTTTTTCCATTCTTGATACTCCCATTGTTCAAATCACCAGGGACAATATTATCTTTATTAGGAGTATCCATTATTTCATAATTTTTTTTTCTCACAATTTATATTTCTTTGTTCATCAGTACCGTTAGTATTAGAAAAATGGGGCAGAGATACAGGGAAGCCAAAATGATATCACACAAGTCAATGTCCTTCTTCCTTCATTATACTTTACATATATAGGACTTGTATTTCCTATGTTATAGGAAATTCCCTATAACAACTCGTGACTAACAAATAAACAAACTCCTAAATATATGAGTTGTTAAAACAACTCATAATACAAACAATATTGACTACATGAGCTATAATAACAAATCACTTTTATTGTAGCACGCATTGTTATTCTAAACCATGTGAACAATAATTCCAACATCCCCCCCTTAGTGTGAACATGGTACGAACTCACACCCTTCATCTGCAGTAAACCCAACTCTTGTGGATCATGATCTTGATTCAAAATGAAAGGAACCTCCCATAAACCTTTCATGGTTTTCACACAAGCTTACCATAAACCTGGACATGAACATGAACCCATCAATTGTCTACCTCATGTGGTTTTCTAGATCCTCCCACAAACCCTTTCAAGATCCATGAACTACATTACATTGGTGTTTTTGTTCACCACTATGCTTGTACATCAGGGAAGAAATCTACACAAATCTAAAAGAACCATACTAGTAAACATTTCAAATTCACATTACATTCCATAAGAACACAATGTTCTTAATTGTAGTCACTGTTACCAATCATTGCCACTCAATCTCAAACAACATAGACAATTGCCACTACCACTTGAAGCTACCCTTGACTTTAGTCATTTTGGCACGAAATGAGAATGAAACATTGAACATTGGTTATTATCCCCCCCACAATGTGAAATTTCCACTTATTCACGTAACTAGGAACACTGAAAAGTGAATCATATCAAGGTGCATGTTACTGTTTGGATCTTGTTGTACATGTTCACCATTGCCAATGGACATATTCATTGACCAATCATCTTCTAATAAACTACAATAGTCAGAGGATCGCCATAGTAAGAGGACCTCTACAGTCATCTGCTCTCCAATACAATCATTTTTCTAGCATTCACACACCACACTGAAAAGATGAAAAGAGAAAAACACACTACATATTTATTTGTCACCATATCATGTTTGCGGCCTTGTCATTGGTGACTGACGAGAGGTCACTTATTGATATGGTGTTTTTTTTCATCTTTTCAGAGTGGTGTGTGAATGCTAGAAAAATAATTGTATTGGAGAGCAGATGACGGCATAGGTTCTCTGACTACGGTGATCCTCTAACTATCATACTTCATTAGAAGATGATCGATGAGTGAATAGATTCATTGGCAATGGTGATCATGTGCAACAATAGCTAGATAGCAAGATCTAGATAGTAACATGCACCTTGATATTATTCACTTTTCAATGTTCTTAGTTATGTGAATAAGTGGAAATTTCATATTGTGTGGGGGAATAATAACCAATGTTCAATGTTCCATTCTCATTTCATGCCAAAATGACTAAAGGAAAGGGCAACTTCTAGTGGTAGTGGCGGTTGTCTATGCTATTCAAGATCAAGTGGTAGTGATTGGTAACAGTGACTACAATTAAGAACATTATGTTCTTATGGAATGTAATGTGAATGTGAAAAAATTTCTAGTATGGTTCTTTTATCTTTGAGATACAAAGATATGGTGATTTGTTTTCCATACCTCTAAGCCAAGACAATAGTGCAGTAGCCTGAGATCTATCATATCAAATGTCTTCTTGAGATTTGTTTTCCTTTCTGTCAGCTTGATCAAATTTATTTTGTTCACCAACATCTATCTTGTGATGTGTTGTGGTTCCAATAACCACATCCCAAACTTCTTCAAACTCAAGTTGAGTTTTGAGTTTGGTCTTCCATGTGGAATAGTTATTTCCATGCAGTAGCTGAGAATCTGGCAAAAGAAACTTTGGAGAACTGGCTGCCATTGTATTAGCTAGATATAAACACTATTTTATTTTCTTTCTCACAAGAGAGTGGATAAGATAGGAACAAAATTACTGCCTTATAAATATAACTGAGTTGAAGAAGAAAAACACTCTTGAACCTTGAACCTCTCCTAAACTAGGGTAAATGAGTCAGATGACATGGTTTTATAGAGAAAATAACACTAAATATTAATTTGCATAGCTCATGCCATCAAGCTTTGCTCAATTGTTCAGAATATACAAACATAGATGAATCTCAAAAAATGGAACTTGTAGCAAACATAATTTTCCTTCTAACCTTCAAATGTTGTTGGTCAATATGTGCTACCTTTCCTTGAAGATTTTCTCATACGTAGCCTTGGGTTTTGACCACAAACTCTTGCAGACATTCACAGTGGTAAAAAATTGTGCATGTTGCCATTGTGAACCAAATTGTTCTCCACATTGGCAGAGAATTCATAGCTTCTAGTATTCATGGATTCTATGCTTCAATTAATATTGATACAACAAATCTTTTTTAAAAAAAAAGGTAGGTTACCTCATTTCGTCATCATCTCACGTAAGACTTTGATTTAGCAGATGGTGGCATAGTTGGTAATGTGGTGCTAGCAACCTTCATAGACTTAATATGAAGGGTGGACCTCCAAATATACTTGTGAAAGAGACAACTAGGATAGTACTGCAGCTCTAATGAATAGAGATCGTGATCCCTCTTAATGAAATTCCATAGAAATGACACCCACTTTAGAGAAGCTTGTGAATCTACTCCAGAAAGAAGAATCTTTTAAGGCATGAGCATGAGGAGGAGGATCATGCTATGATCACTTGTCATAAAGGAAAGAAGCCTATGATGCAATGTCCAATATGTGAAAGAGTTGGACATGATGTGAAAAATTGTTGGTACAATTCCTTCAACAAAGGATCATCCAACAAACCACATCCAAAGAAGCCACTTCAAAGTGGAAAACCACAATGGAAGAAAAATAATAAACAAAAACAACAAAGCAATGTTGTTGAAGCATAAGATTCTCCAGATGAGGAATACGTGCTTTCAGCCCACACTTCAGAAGATGGTTCACAATCAACCTCAATATGGTATGTGGACTCAGGTGCTACAAAGCACATGACTAGTCAGAGGGAGTGGTTTCTCACATTGAAACCCCATCATGGTACAATCACTCTTGAAGATGATACAACTCATGAAATCAAAGGTATTGGTGACATCTCTTTGAAATTTGGCATTAATCGTTGTATGATTGCTCCACAAAATCTAATAGTTAGGCATGGTTTCCATTTCTTTATGCACATTATCCTTAGAACAAGACTGTGATTCTACCACATTCTCTCCTCTTGCTTGAGGGTTTAAGGACCCATTATATATGTTAGATTCCATAAGCACACTTCTATATAATTTCCTCTAAGGATTTTTGTGCATGCTAACTATTGAAGGTAGGCCAAGGAGGTTTGCCATTCCTATTGTTTACAATTTTTGGACAACCTCTTTTTGATGTCCATCAATTTTGCATAGAAAGTAGGAATTTAGACCCTTTAGGGCTTCTAATTCATAATTGAACAACTTACCTTTAATTTCAATCTCAATTATTTCAAGGATTTGAATCCCTATATTGATGAAACTAATTTTCTAGCATTCATGTGTGGTGATGTTGACCTAGCATTTTCAATTTGCAGCACTTTACCAATTGGTTTTAGAAAATGAGGTAAAAACATCCACATCTATGGGGAAACATTCTTGAGATTAATTCATCTCAACAAAAAAAATAAAACAAATTTATTTTGGGTAGTTTTAGGCAACCAAGCTATTTCCCTAAAGAGGGATTTCCCAATGTTCCAAATTTCCTTTTCTAAAACCCTCTTTTGCATATTATGGTTTTTCAAAAAGAAAAAGAAAATAACCCTCTTTGAATCATCCTGCAAAATGAAATGCGTATTCCCATATTTTTACCCCACACTATTTAACCAATTATCAAAAAACTTTCTTGTTGGGAGATTATTCATATCTATGCAAGCAAGAAAAATAGTTAGATTTTTTAACCTATTTTCTTCCTTTTTCATGACATTCAACATTTCTTCATTAGGGTTTACTCTTAGAACCCTAGGTAGCAGAGGGTCCTTACCTCCTATGCATCCTTCTTTTTGCTCCTCCCCCTTTGTCTTCAATGGTCCAAGTCCATAGTTGCCTCTGAGTCCCATATTGAAAACTGTGTTTGTTGCAAACACTTCTGGTTCTTCCATTTACAAAGCTTCTTTAAAGGTTTTACTTGCTTCATGTTTAGACTTAATGACTTAACCTCTATCAACCACTGAATCCACTTCCATACTCTCACACAAATGCAATAATCACATCTGTGTGAGCAAGAACCCAACACCCCTAGAAGTACTAACTGTACCCTAGCCTAGATAGAGAATTTCAATTTAAAAAATACAATCAAACTACATGCCCTACAATCCACAAGAAACACACACAAAGTGTGACTCAAGACATGATTACTAGGACAACGTGGGCAAAAAAACTTGCAACCAAAGTGAACAAAGAGCATAAAACTAGAGGTAGTAGAGGACTCACAACAACACACATAAGGAAAATGTCTTTTTATCTACCACACACACAAACCAAATCCCTCCCCCATTTTGTGAGAGGAAAATAGGATTCTTAAAAATTTCCAAATGATTAATAGTTTAGTTGTTTTGAAAATAAGAAACAACTATCTATTTTTTTGTTGTACGAGATTGAGGCTAGTTGAAGCTAGAATTGATTCAAACTTTATGGACATTGGTTGGAGCTTCAATCTTGATTCTTAAGTAAAATATAAGTAACAATATAATTCTTTGGATCACATCAATGTTTGGTAGACCACAATATTTTTGTGGAATTGTGAAGAATACTTAACACTACCCTATTTAGTTTTATGTGTCAAAATATGAAAATTTGATGTTAAATGAAAATGATTGAGATAAATTTTGTAAATATCATATAGAACAAGTTGTTCAATTACTCAATATTATTATGGATTATTGTTCATGATTAGATGCATAAATATTATCCTTGTCCCTACCAACATTAAAGCTACCAGCCCATATAACACTAGACCTATAATAATATCAACATTCATTCCTATGGCAAGTGGGAAGAGCTCTGGGTCGAGGTTTTCAAATTCCTTTGATTCAAGGGACAATGGAGATTCAAAATTTGATGAGGAGGATGATGGAGATTGGTGGTTGTTTGTTGGTATTCCTTTGTTTGATTGGCAGATGGTTTCCTTTTGGCTTCTCCTTGAGGGGTCTTTTGTTTCAGAGGTGTTGGTGTTGTGCTTCAGTGTTGCTTCCTCTTTGGCTCTAGGGGTGGTTTTTGGTTCGCCTGTAGTTGAGTTGTCTGCAAAGAGATTTTGGCTTTTTTTAGACCCTAGTTGGCATGTAGTGTTGGAGGGTTCTCTTCATTGTCTTGCCTCCTCTCCTCTCTCTCAACTGGAGGATGCTCCTTGCCTTGACCTACTTTTCATGAGCTTCAGTGGTCCTTGTTTGGAGCTTCGTGCTGCTGAGGTTATGGCATTATGCTTCAGTATGGCTTTGTCTTGGACGCTGGGTGTGGTTTGTGGGTGGCATGTGGTGGGGTTTTCTGTGGTGAGATCTTGGCTTTTCTTTTTACTAGCATGTTGGGCTAGATGGTGTTTTTCATAGTTTGGCCTTCTCTCCACTCTCTCTATTGATGGGATTCTCTCTCCCTACCTTGTTGTTTGTGGGATCCAATGGTCTATTTTTGAAGCCTTTGGCGGGTGTCTTGCTCTGTGGTTGGATCTCTTTTGGAATTTTGTGGGGTGTCTCTCTTTCTTGAGAGTGCTCTGTGGTCAGTCTCTTTTGGGATGAACCCTTTTTGGTGTAGCTTGGTAGTGTGGGCATGTGGTGTTTGTGTTTTACTTTTGGGCACGACTCTTGGTTTATGCTACTGCATCTTTGTGCTAGCTCTTTCAGAATGTGCTCTTAGTGTGTTTGGATGGGGATCTAGGTCCTTGGAGGTTCCTT
>VDFB02000003.1:729706877-729760277 GCA_007258455.2 Sequoia sempervirens
CTATATAGGGTGTCTCTGACGATGGTGTATTTGGCTTACTTGGGGAGGAATGTCCTATGTTGGTTATTTGATAGGCTAGTGGGTATGACTTTGGCATGAAGGTAATCATAGATTTCTTTGTACCATGGGGAATCAGGACCAACAATGTCACACACCATTTCAGAATCTAGGATATCGTAGGCTGGGACCAAAAGTTGTTCTACCAAGAACTCAAACTTAGGCACTTTGTTAGGAATGTCAAGAAGTGATGCAATTGTAGCCATAGCATATGCTGCCCTATTTAAAACATGAGGTATTTGATGAAATTCAAGTTTGTCAAAGTACTCTTTAAAGCTATCAGCCATGTGCTTGTATGGAGCAAGCTTCTCGTCCTTAGTCTCATAATCATCATTTACTTGTCTAATTACTAGTTGAGAATCCCCATATACCTATAAAATCTTAATTTTCCACTTGACTGCCATACGTAACCCTGTCACTAGAGCTTCATACTCTGCCATGTTGTTAGTGCATGGAAATGCAATCCTGAATGACTTAGGGATGGAATCACCCTATGGTGTGATAAACAGTATACCAGCCCCTGAACCATGATTTGTATGTGAGCCATCAAAGTACAGTTTCCATGTTATGTTTGTGTCAATTGTGAATATGAACTCATCAAGAAAGTATGCAACTAATGGGTATCTGCCTATATGGGTGCGTCAGCTAACTGATCAGTAATGACCTATCCTTTAATAGCCTTTCTTTCTACATACTGGATATCATACTCACTAAGTATCATAACCCATTTGGCTAGTTGCCCTATTAATGCTACCTTGCTGAGAAGATATTTTAGAGGGTCTATTTTAGCAATCAACATTGTTAGATGGTTTAGCATATAGTGCCTCAATTTTTGGGTAGAAAATACTACTACAAGACAAGCATGCTCAATGGTACTATAGTTGAGCTCATAACCTACCAAATTCTGACTGATATAATAGACTACCCTTTCATGACCTTCATCGTCATTCTGTGCAAGTAATGCTCTGAGTGATGAATGGGTTACCGTAATATAAAGAATCAATGGTCTTCCTTCAACAGGTGGAATTAAGACAGGTGGTGTGAGTAAATATTCTTTAATCAGTTGAAAAGCCTCTCCACACCTAGCTGTCCATGCAAAGGGTACTCCTTTCTTAAGTAGATGTTGAAAAGGATGTGTTTTATCTACTAACTGCATTATAAATCTTCTGATAGATTGCAACCTTCCCTATAATGTCCTTAGTTGACTAAGATTAGTGGGTGGAGGCATGTCCATGATTGCTTTTACCTTAGTCGGATCCACTTCAATGCCTCATCTAGAAATGATATAACCTAACAACTTTCCTAACTTGACTCCAAACACACATTTCTTTGGATTGAGTCTCACTTTATACTTCTCTAGCCTCTGAAATATCTTGTCTAAAACCTGTAAATGTTCTACCCTTGTCTTGTATTTTACAATAAGGTCATCGACATAATCCTCCATAAGAGTGTGTACCAGATCATGAAAGATAGTAGTCATGGCACGCTGATAGGTCACTCCAGCATTCTTGAGTCCGAAGAGCATAACATTCCAGCAATACGTTCCCCAAGGACAAGTGAAAGTCATCTTAGGTTGGTCTTCAGTTGCAATTATGATATGGTTATATCCTGAAAATCCATCCATAAGGGACATCTCATATCCTGCTGTCATGTCAACTATCATGTCTATGTTAGGCAAAGGGAAGTCATCCTTAGGACAAGCTTTGTTGATATCTCTAAAATCAGTACAGATGCGGATTCCCCCAGTTGGTTTAGTGACTGGTACAAGATTGGAAATCCAATCTGCATAGTCAATAGATCTGATAAAACCAATGTCTAAGAGTTTCTTAAGTTCTACCTTGACTAATAAAGCAATCTATGGGTGCATTTTTCTCAATTTTTGTTTCACTAGTTTGGCACCTGGTTGTAAGGGAAAATGATGCAGAACAAGTTCAGGATCCAACCTCGGCATGTCGGCATATGACCAAGCAAAATTTATCTATCTCTGTGTAAAGAAGTTATGGAACTCTGGCTGCTCTTCTGTTGTCAATGATGCTACAAAATAAACCAGTCGAGGATTCTCTTTGGTACCTATGTTGACTTCTACTTATTCTTCAACGAGCATGGGTGAATTTTCTTATGCAATGGGGAGAATGTTCAAATCTCCATCCTTAGGTGCCTTAGAGGGGTTTTCACCTTCGGATGTGTCCTTTCTTTTTACTTTTTCATTGTCTAAAGGTGCCTTTCAATTTTCACCTAGAGACTCATCCTTTTTATTTTGTTTATTATTTTTCTCATTTTTGCGATTGGAGGGTTGAACAGATTCCCCAAAATATGCTTTGTTGTCCAAGTCAATAGTAAAACTAGCCTTATGATCACCGTTTGGTATGCCTTCTCGTAATCCCAGGAACTCAGCGATTGCTTTGTCATTCTGAAAAATGTCTAAGACAGGTGTGTCTTGTTGATCCCAATCAATGAATTGGGGATAGACTAAGGGCATGTCATCGTCAGAGTTATCAAAGTTTAATGGGGTCAAGGTAAAGATTGAATTATTCATGTGATTACAAAAATCTTGTACCAGGTCCTTTTTGCTCTTAGGTTTGAGTCTAGGTGGATGGATAGGTGGACCTAATGCCAAGGTTTGACTATCAGAAACAGGTGGCTCAGGTTGCCAAGAGGTAGGATCAAGTGATTCCAAATAGTAGTGTTTAAACCATTCCTCTTTTGTCATTTTCTTTGGTGGATAGGAATTCAAGGGATTTGGTGAGGAACTTAACATCAAGTCAAGTTCTCCAAATAACTTGTCAAGGTCCATGGAAGAAGTAGAGGATAGGGAATCCCACTCATAATTGTTAGATTCAGGGGAGTCACAATGATATTGGTCCATTGGTTCGTGAGATGTCTTAATATCTTCTGAAGCACTTACTTCCTCAAGTAAGGGTAATGGGGTACTAGGAATGCCAATCTGAATCGGTTGAAACCCTAGCCCTACTCCTTTTGGCCACTGAGAAACAAATATTGGTTCAATCCTCCCATCTTGGTTTAAGCCTACACCACTCTGTCCATCATATCCTTTGCTTTGCATGATTTTGAAACCCTTTCCATATAGATTTGTAGGAATATAAGCAAGTAAGAGGGGTTCCTCATCATCCTCCCTATATAGCCAAGAAGTGGCATCTTCTTTATTTATGGCCTCTTTGCTTAATTCTCCCCATTTGATGAAATTTGTTGTGGGAGGAACATATATAGTGACCATAGAATTTTCCCAATCTGATGTAGGTAAACCATATGTCTTAGGAGGGATCAAATGGCTAACACAATAATAAGTCTTCATGTAATACTCTCCACAACCTTTGTCTTGGATCTCAACCCTAGGAATAGTAGGAATTGAGGGTGAAATAGATGTTCAAGTGAGTGTGGATGGATCAACATAGGAGGATGAATTGGATGATGAGGCCTCTTGATTTACTGGCACTTGGCGTTGGGGGATCTATTTTAGATTGGTGCAATACTGGAAGGGATCCAGATCACCATCTATAGTTATTTCTATGCCATTGTAAGGGAATTTAAGACACTGATGATATGTGGAAGGGACTTCCTTCATGGCATGAATCCATGGTCTACCTAGTAGAAGGTTATAAGGAAGGGTGAGATCCAAGACTTGAAACTTTGTCTTCATTACTGTAGGACCAATTCTGATAGGAAGTGTTACCACCTCCTTTGATTTTCGTTCCTCATCATCATAAGCTTTTATGACAATACTTTTGGTCATGTCTACACATGCTTCTGAAATACCTAATGCCTTAATTAGTTTTAAAGTACACAAATTTAACCCTGCTCCTCCGTCTAGGGTCATTGTGGTTCATCTTTTCAGTTGCATAGTCTTGTTCAGAAAATGTGGCATGGTGATTATTGGTCAAGTAGCCCACCATTTCCTGGAAACAATTAACATCAAGATCATTAGGACTGTGGTGTTCTATAAAGCCTTATTGAGGATAGATCAATGCTTAGGGGAAATACGCAACAACTCCAAGATTGAAATTTGGGCTAAGGTCTTCCCCAACTGGTCAAGTAGGTTATATTGTAACTTGGAAGGTTGGGGTGTTTGCTGCAATGGAGGGCCTTGGATAGTGAACTTAGTACGACGAGTATTGACAGCACACTTAGGATTAGTATTGATAGTAATGGTATTGATATTCTCATCAGCGGTGCAAAGGCAATGAATGATTTTTCCACTATTATAATCATGCTTGATACTCGCATAGTTGGCTAACATATTGGTCTTAGTACTTGAACTGGGGACAGTTCCTTTCCCATGGTCATGTAGTGGGTCATAAAAGACTTGATGATCAGTGTTTGATTACTTTTGTTTTTGTCCACTAACTTCAATAATACTCCTTTCAACAAGATCCTGTATGATATTCTTTAGTTTTCGACAGTTTTGTAGGTTATGTCCCTTAGTCCTATGATAATCACAAAAGGCATTGTCATCCCACCAAGCTGGTTTAAATTTTCCTAGATCGTATTGTATTGGTTCTTGTAGTTGTATAAGATTATGTTGTAACAGTTGTTTGAACACCGACTCAATGGGTTCCCCTAAGGGAGTGAACTCACGTTTTTGAAATCTCCTTTGTTGTGGATGTTGAGTATTTTGGACCACGTTAGGAGGTTGATTGATAGCATTAAGCATGTTGGCAAAAGTATGAGGTCCTTGTAATGTGAGGAGGGGTCCTGCTTGTAGCATTTTAGCATCAATCACCCCATCATTGGTGACATTTTTGTTGCGAGACCAAAATCTATTTCTGTCAATGGGGGTGTTTTGTACGATTGGGTTTCTATTGGATGTTGATGTCTTGAGTTTGCCCTTTTCAATGAGATCCTTCTCTATTATAACCCCTTTTTCCACTAGTTCCAAAAAAGATGTACAACAATGTACCCTTAAGTTACTCTTGAGTTTTGCATGAAGGTTTTCTTGAAACATTGTAACTTTTGGTTTTTTCGGGTATCTCGATAGGACACCTCCTAGCTATAGTTCTCCATCTCTGGAAGAAAGCAATGAATGTTTCCCCTTTGTCTTGCATTATGTGACACAAGGTTGCTATATTTATCTCGTGGTCTATGTTGAAGGAGAATTGCTCCACAAATTTCTCAACCAGTTCACCCCAAGATCTAATGCTAGAATCTAGACCTAAAAACCATTCTAGTGCAATTCCTAAAATACTTCTTGGAAATAGCCTCATAAGATACATGGGGTCATAAGTGACATCTATGCATATGGTAGAAAATTCCCTTATATGTTCTATTGGATTTTGTTTGCCATTGTACTTAGGGAGATTCGGTATGACATATCCGTGAGGGAAAGGGGTCATGTACAATGATCTATTAAAAGGGAATGGGCATATGTCCTTTGTTGAAAATGATTTCTTAGTTGACACTGACATGTTATCCATTTTTGTTTGTAATGCATGCATTTGTGTTTGTAAGACATCAACTTGGGTCAAAGATGTGCTAGGGGGATTATGAAAATCTGTGTATGTGTTCTGAAATCCAAAGTCTTGTGATAGGTTTCGATTAAACGTTGGTATCTGAGGTGGATTTGGATTCGAAATGTTGGTAAATGTGTTCTGGTCTGGAATCTGCATAAATT
The DNA here is from genome assembly GCA_007258455.2 of Sequoia sempervirens. NCBI lineage: Eukaryota > Viridiplantae > Streptophyta > Pinopsida > Cupressales > Cupressaceae > Sequoia > Sequoia sempervirens. The sequence continues at coordinate 729,712,561 of VDFB02000003.1, forward strand.
GGTGTTGACCTAGGATTTGTGTAAATGGATTCTGAGTACCACTTTGGGAAAAGGGATTCTGATTAGGAATCTGTGTAAATGATTGGTGTCTCAGAATCTGTGTAAATGGATCATGACCACTGATCTAAGAGAATGGATTCTGGTTCGGAATCTATGTGAATGGATTCTGACTCAGAATCTGTGTGAATGGATTTTGATTGCCATATTGGAAGGAGGGAATGCCCCCTGTTTGTGTAATCTATGGTATAGTACTAGTGACTGGAGCACTAGGTATGGCCATTGACTATGGTATGGTGCTCGTGATACTAGCGTTAGGTATGACCATTGACTATGAACTTGTGACACCGACATAAGGTGTAGAGGTTGAGGTTTTAGGCCTTTTACTCCCAACAAGAGGACCTAAGGGAGTGGATGATGAAGCCCCTATAGTGAAATTAAATCCTGATGTCATGCTAGATGTACCAAATGGGGACGTATGGACTGTATACTCTGTGTAGGTGTGCTAGATGGCATAGTTGTGCTGACTTGAGCTATAGATGTACTAGCAGTCGTGGTATGTGTCCCTTGTGTAGGTTGAGTTTGTAAGGTGTTGATATCAAATCTTATAGGTAAGGTAGCACCTTCAACTAGCAATTTGGCTAAGTATCGTTGTTGATCATTTGCTAGGTACTCATCTACGAAAGAGGCAAACTCAAGGTCATGTGTGGTAGCCTTTATGTCCTCTACTGCAATATGTCCTTGAGTGTTTCTAGTGGTGAATTTGTCTAATAGAGTCTTATGAGGTCTTGAAGAAAATGGATTGATGAATTCATTTGGGTTTGACATGTTTTCTCTCTCTTCTCTTAGACCTAGTTTCAACCATGTAAGACAAGCTCAATATCTGAGAAATGCAAAACAATATCTATGAACAGTATGACTCTAGTCTATGTTTTTGGGATTTTCATATGCAAAATAAGGAATGTTCTAGGATGACACTAGCCTAAAATCTAAAGATGCAAGGCCTAAGAAAGGTTCTAAAATAATCAATTCTATAAACCCAAGACGAAGGGATCAACTACCTAAAGTCTAACCAAGGCGTCAATTTAGTTTAAGTCAAGGAACCAATGTAGGATGAGGATCAAAGACAAGTTGAGTTTCCTAACTAGACTGATGAGCTAGGAGGACTCTCTGTAGGACAAAGGATAAACTGATAAAACTAGGTTCAATGATAGATTTCATTGACACTATGACTTTTCTAGAGTGTAGATGGTGGACTAATCCTAAAGTTTGTAAAAGTGACCTTTCTAGAAGTTTAATGCAAGGTAATGTGTATTCTAAGATGAAACTAAACTCTGAATCAAGACAACTATGGTAATGACCGAATGAACCTAAAAGATGCAAAATTGAGCAAATCATTTTAGGTTTCTGTTCAAGGAATGTTTGTGTAAAGACAACTAAAATTGATATAATTGTGTTGACTTGACAATGACTGTGAATTCTGGTTTTCTGATAATCAGACAGATGCGTTGCAAGATCTCACATATGCGGTCAAGTTTACCAGTTGCAGTTTTCCAGTGATCAATTGCATTTCTCTAGTAAAGCTCAATGTGTGACTCTGACAGATGCGGTTAACCTTCTAATAGATGTGACTCTAACTGACCGATGTGACTCAAAGTTAAATAGATGCAACTCGTAATAACAAATGCGACTCAAATTTAAATAGAAACGACTCATAATAACAGATGCGACTCGAAGTTAAATAGATGTGACTCATAATAACAGATGCGACTCAAAGTTAAACAGATGTGACTCGTAATAACAGATGCGACTCAAAGTTATACAAATGTGACTCTAAAAATCAATTGTGACCTTCTGGTGAACAGTTGCAACTCTCTGTGTATTTTTCAGTGATGAGATTTTAAAACCAACCATGTTTTTCGTGATCAAATTTTGGCAAACAAGAACAATCATAAGACAAAGTGTTTTTAGTTTGATTTTAGACTCAAAGACCATTTAAATTGACAATAGACAAGTACATCCTAATAGGCCAAAAGGCCTAGGGTTTGTATTCTTGGTCTAGCCCACTGAAATACCCCAGATTTGTGACAAACACCTTTCCTTCTCGAGAGTGGATAGCTTAGAAATTTGGTGGCATTAGCTCCCCTCCACGGCTCATTAATGTCTTTCGAGCACATCAATTTTGAATTCTTTGGGAAATGGCCTCCCAAGAACTGCTATCTCTACTCAAGGGGATCAGTAGTGAGTGTCTTCGGGCATGATACTATACCCTGCACTATACCAAGCAACAACCAATAGAACAGTTGGTCTCTAAAACAAAAGGTGTTTAATACGAGCATTCTGTTTGTTCCCCTTTCCGATCCATCTCATCAGAACCACACTCGTGATTCTTGGGTTTTCCCCAAGAACCCACTTTTATATACCAGCTGGAAGTCCCTCGGGTTCAGGGTGCTACCGGTCTGAGTTGTCGTAGGGTGAGTACTTTTTCCCACTAGAACAGGCCCAAGTTATAGAGTCGGTAACCGTTTCTCTTACACCCAGGATTGCACGAATGCGCAAGGGGAGAGAATACTTCGATGTACCAAATCGTGCGTGTAATTACACATATTTGCTTTCACACCAAACACAATAGACACTTGTTAATTTTAAACCAAACAAAAGATTTGCTATGCTACCAAACAATCTGTTTCAAAAATTAACTAGGGTCTTCGACAAGTGTCCTGCAGAAAAATTTGTTAGTAGTTTTCAATATCGTCTTCATCAATCATCCTGCAAAAACTTGTTAACTTCCAAAAGGCCACACACTGAAAATCAGATATTAGTAACACACAAATTAATTGAAAATTTCAAATTTTTGAAAATAGAAATAAAGGTTACCAGTCAATTGCGTCGTTGTTCTCTTCAATTGCATCTCGGTATTCACCAGTCAATTGCAATTCAAGATTATTCAGATGCGTCGTGGTTTTTCAGATGCGACGTTTCAGGTGTCAAATGTGGTTCAGGAAATCAATTGTGTTGCTTCATCAAAATGATGCATCTATTAATTTCAATCGTGGCATTTTGTCAAGCTGATGTGTCGTTCCATACAAAAACCTACAAAAACCAAAATAACAGTCTACGGGTATGCAAAGATGGTGTCTTCATGTTGGGTTCACCAAATGTAATGCCAAGAAAGTGCACAAGAACAGATCAAGAGCAAACATGCAATGCAAATCTAATGCTAAGCAACAAAGAACAAAGGAAGTCAAAAACATAAATAAAACTTGAACAATCTCACCAAATATGTATGTATTTCCATGATTCATCTTGATTGCCCTTCTCCATTTTGTTGTTGTAGTATAATTGCCCTCAGATTTTTTGTAAGTTCGTGCAAGTATAGCCTATGATAAAGATTTAGCAAAACATCGAAGATTCAAGATAAGTGCTCTCAAAAGTCATAAGATTTCGTGAGAGAGATTGGAATGAAGAATGACAAATCAATTTATAGAAAATTGATTATTCGAATGACAAGCCAGGATTGAAAGATCAATGACCGGTTGAGATCGGCAGATTAGACATGCATTCTGATAACTGTCAGTAATGACACAAGTGATGCAAATTAGAAATAAAACTAAAGATTACATAAATGATTTAATCTTCCAGTTTGGTATTCGAAAACAGAAGAATTATCTTTGCATGACAAAGATAAAGACTGATTAAAGCAACTCTTGTTCGAATGCACGCACAAGGTTTAATTAATTAAATAGGAATATTTAATTAATCCGCATGTACACGCAAATGAGTTAAAACTGGATGATTGAATGATTTGACGAAGAGATTACTCGAGAATGCCACTCAGACATTAAAGCAAGAGTTAACTGAGCGATTTGAATTAGATGTCGATTCAAGTCAAAGTGAAGACTTAGACAACTCACACAATTATCTAAATATAGAGGAATGCGTTAAAATAGAATTCGTGAATTAAATAATTCATTTAATTCAAGATTTGATCTTTGAAGAATAATTAAATAAATAAGATTTATTTAATTAAGTGATGAAGGGATTTAAATGAATGATTAAATAAATAAAGAATTTATTTAATTATAGTTGAAGTATGATAAAGAGTAAATTAAATAAGAATTTATTTAATTTAACAAGAAAGATACGGTTAATTAGTAATATAATTAAATAAAAAGCGTTTATTTAATTAATGAGATAGAATAAAGAAAAGTGTGAATTAGTCAAATAATTAAGATTATTTAATTAATAGAAGAAATAAAAGAAGATGAATTAATTAAATAATTAAAATTATTTAATCAATAGAAGAATTAATGTTAAGGTGAATAAATTAAATAATTGACATTATTTAATCATGACCATGAAGAATAGGAATTATGAAGAATATGGAAGTCGCAGGCTTAAACCAAATTTTGGTGTCTACACTAGTAGCCATCACAAACTTAATATGAAGGGTGGACCTCCAAATATACCTGTGAAAGAGACAACTAGGATAGTACTGTAGCTCTAATGAATAGAGATCGTGATCCCTCTTAATGAAATTCCATAGAAATGACACCCACTTTAGAGAAGCTTGTGAATCTACTCCAGAAAGAAGAATCTTTTAAGGCATGAGCATGAGGAGGAGGATCATGCTATGATCACTTGTCATAAAGGAAAGAAGCCTATGATGCAATGTCCAATATGTGAAAGAGTTGGACATGATGTGAAAAATTGTTGGTACAATTCCTTCAACAAAGGATCATCCAACAAACCACATCCAAAGAAGCCACTTCAAAGTGGCAAACCACAATGGAAGAAAAATAACAAACAAAAACAACAAAGCAATGTTGTTGAAGCATAAGATTCTCCAGATGAGGAATACGTGCTTTCAGCCCACACTTCAGAAGACGGTTCACAATCAACCTCAATATGGTATGTGGACTCAGGTGCTACAAAGCACATGACTAGTCAAAGGGAGTGGTTTCTCACATTGAAACCCCATCATGGTACAATCACTCTTGAAGATGATACAACTCATGAAATCAAAGGTATTGGTGACATCTCTTTGAAATTTTGCATTAATCATTGTATGATTGCTCCACAAAATCTAATAGTTAGGCATGGTTTCCATTTCTTTATGCACATTATCCTTAGAACAAGACTGTGATTCTACCACATTCTCTCCTCTTGCTTGAGGGTTTAAGGACCCATTATATATGTCAGATTCCATAAGCACACTTCTATATAATTTCCTCTAAGGATTTTTGTGCATGCTAACTATTGAAGGTAGGCCAAGGAGGTTTGCCATTCCTATTGTTTACAATTTTTGGACAACCTCTTTTTGATGTCCATCAATTTTGCATAGAAAGTAGGAATTTAGACCCTTTAGGGCTTCTAATTCATAATTGAACAACTTACCTTTAATTTCAATCTCAATTATTTCAAGGATTTGAATCCCTATATTGATGAAACTAATTTTCTAGCATTCATGTGTGGTGATGTTGACCTAGCATTTTCAATTTGCAGCACTTTACCAATTGATTTTATAAAATGAGGTAAAAACACCCACATCTATGGGGAAACATTCTTGAGATTAATTCATCTCAACAAAAAAAATAAAACAAATTTATTTTGGGTAGTTTTAGGCAACCAAGCTATTTCCCTAAAGAGGGATTTCCCAATGTTCCAAATTTCCTTTTCTAAAACCCTCTTTTGCATATTATGGTTTTTCAAAAAGAAAAAGAAAATAAACCTCTTTGAATCATCCTGCAAAATGAAATGCGTATTCCCATATTTTTACCCCACACTATTTAACCAATTATCAAAAAACTTCCTTGTTGGGAGATTATTCATATCTATGCAAGCAAGAAAAATAGTTAGATTTTTTAACCTATTTTCTTCCTTTTTCATGACATTCAACATTTCTTCATTAGGGTTTACTCTTAGAACCCTAGGTAGCAGAGGGTCCTTACCTCCTATGCATCCTTCTTTTTTCTCCTCCCCCTTTGTCTTCAATGGTCCAAGTCCATAGTTGCCTCTGAGTCCCATATTGAAAATTGTGTTTGTTGCAAACACTTCTGGTTCTTCCATTTGCAAAGCTTCTTTAAAGGTTTTACTTGCTTCATGTTTAGACTTAATGAATTAACCTTTATCAACCACTGAATCCACTTCCATACTCTCACACAAATGCAATAATCACATCTGTGTGAGCAAGAACCCAACACCCCCAGAAGTACTAACTGTACCCTAGCCTAGATAGAGAATTTCAATTTAAAAAATACAATCAAACTACACGCCCTACAATCCACAAGAAACACACACAAAGTGTGACTCAAGACATGATTACTAGGACAACGTGGGCAAAAAAACTTGCAACCAAAGTGAACAAAGAGCATAAAACTAGAGGTAGTAGAGGACTCACAACGACACACATAAGGAAAATGTCTTTTTATCTACCACACACACAAACCAAATCCCTCCCCCATTTTGTGAGAGGAAAATAGGATTCTTAAAAATTTCCAAATGATTAATAGTTTAGTTGTTTTGAAAATAAGAAACAACTATCTATTTTTTTGTTGTACGAGATTGAGGCTAGTTGAAGCTAGAATTGATTCAAACTTTATGGACATTGGTTGGAGCTTCAATCTTGATTCTTAAGTAAAATATAAGTAACAATATAATTCTTTGGATCACATCAATTTTTGGTAGACCACAATATTTTTGTGGAATTGTGAAGAATACTTAACACTACCCTATTTAGTTTTATGTGTCAAAATATGAAAATTTGATGTTAAATGAAAAGGATTGAGATAAATTTTGTAAATATCATATAGAACAAGTTGTTCAATTACTCAATATTATTATGGATTATTGTTCATGATTAGATGCATAAATATTATCCTTGTCCCTACCAACATTAAAGCTACCAGCCCATATAACACTAGACCTATAATAATATCAACATTCATTCCTATGGCAAGTGGGAAGAGCTCTGGGTCGAGGTTTTCAAATTCCTTTGATTCAAGGGACAATGGAGATTCAAAATTTGATGAGGAGGATGATGGAGATTGGTGGTTGTTTGTTGGTATTCCTTTGTTTGATTGGCAGATGGTTTCCTTTTGGCTTCTCCTTGAGGGGTCTTTTGTTTCAGAGGTGTTGGTGTTGTGCTTCAGTGTTGCTTCCTCTTTGGCTCTAGGGGTGGTTTTTGGTTCGCCTGTAGTTGAGTTGTCTGCAAAGAGATTTTGGCTTTTTTTAGACCCTAGTTGGCATGTAGTGTTGGAGGGTTCTCTTCATTGTCTTGCCTCCTCTCCTCTCTCTCAACTGGAGGATGCTCCTTGCCTTGACCTACTTTTCATGAGCTTCAGTGGTCCTTGTTTGGAGCTTCGTGCTGCTGAGGTTATGGCATTATGCTTCAGTATGGCTTTGTCTTGGACGCTGGGTGTGGTTTGTGGGTGGCATGTGGTGGGGTTTTCTGTGGTGAGATCTTGGCTTTTCTTTTTACTAGAATGTTGGGCTAGATGGTGTTTTTCATAGTTTGGCCTTCTCTCCACTCTCTCTATTGATGGGATTCTCTCTCCCTACCTTGTTGTTTGTGGGATCCAATGGTCTATTTTTGAAGCCTTTGGCGGGTGTCTTGCTCTGTGGTTGGATCTCTTTTGGCATTTTGTGGGGTGTCTCTCTTTCTTGAGAGCAATCTGTGGTCAGTCTCTTTTGGGATGAACCCTTTTTGGTGTAGCTTGGTAGTGTGGGCATGTGGTGTTTGTGTTTTACTTTTGGGCACGACTCTTGGTTTATGCTACTGCATCTTTGTGCTAGCTCTTTCAGAATGTGCTCTTAGTGTGTTTGGATGGGGATCTAGGTCCTTGGAGGTTCCTTTCTTGTTTTTGTGGGGGCTTCTACCTATTGCTTGTTTTGTACCCCCTCTCTTCTGGTCAGGGCTCTTTGTCTATTCTACACAAACCTTCTGGTTGGGCCATCAATGTTCTCTTTTCTTCTTGAAGGGATGGTTCCTACAATCTTTCTCTTGGTTGGTTGCTCAACTGCTGTGTGGAGTGGTGGTTGTTTGGTGGTTGGCCCTTGTTCTCTCATGTGGAATTTTTTTCTTTTGCTGTCTGATTTTGTGTTCTTTGATGCCTTTGGTTCATTTTGGAAGCTCTTGGGTGACATGGTGGTCACCAGTGTTTTTTTTTTTGAGTTGTGGGTCTGTTGTTGTAGTTATGCTACTGCTTCTTGCTCTCTGGTGTCTTTGTTTCTTTTGAAGGCTTCTTTGTGTGGGTTAAATCCCTTTTTCTTGACATTTTCCCCTATTCTTCAAAGGTACAATCTAGGTATAGCTCCTTGTTGTCCTAGTTTTACAAGACTGTCACCTTGATTCCCCTTTGGTCTTTGAATATTTTATGATTAAGAGGGGTTTTTTTTGCCTAACTGGCTAAAGATGCCATAGTTTCTTTTGGGGGTGGAAACTACCCTTGTGTGCAATATTTTGGAGTTAGTGTTCCCTCTATTGTTCATGTACCAGGAGCCTCTGGTGCCAAAGGATGTAATGTCAATCCTTCCTACTGTCATTGTCTTTTCTCATGTTTTTTACAAGTTGTGTCTTCTTTTGAGATGGAGACTGCTCCTATTAAGAAGGAGCATGCTCCTATGGAGGTGGAGTTGGTGGTTGTAGAGGTGGAAAAAATATCTTTCCTCTCTTATGGGCTCTTATTGAGGTGGAGCTTATGTGAGCTAGAGTGTAGTAGCTTCGGTGGGAATGGTTCTCTTTTTATCCTCTTCAATAGAGGGGCATTCTCTCCTATTGAGGTGGAGCTTGAAATGGAAGATCGGGTGGATTGGTGCAACAATTTGATTGATGCTTCTCAATGTTTCCTTGGGTTCATTTGGGAACTAAGGGGTCAAGGTTCCCCTCAAAACTTGGTTGTAAAGGGTTCAAGGTCCCTTCAAAACTTGGTCTTAGGTTTAAGATCCTAGTCAAAATCTTGTTGTAAAGGGTGAAAGGTTCCTTCAACCTTTGTTCAACTCTCTTGGTGTGTTGTTGTTGGGCTACTGATGGTATTTGGTCTATCTTTGTTGTAGCATGATTTTCTTTGATAGGGTTACGAGTCCCTTCAAAATTGGCTTGTAATTATGGGTTTCAGGTCCCATCAAAACCTACTTTTCCCTAGAAAAAAGATGACCTATAACTTATAAGAATTACAAAATTAGATAACACATTTAGAGCCATTTAAAGAACTTTTCATTGCTCTTATGTTTTTCCTTAAAGTAATTGAGGATTCATTCAATTGAATATATATAATAATTGTAACCCATTTACACCACAAGTGTCAAGTCAAAATTTTTACAAATTTTAGTTGTATACAGTTTGCATATACCTTCCTTTTGGCACTTTTCAATTTTTTTTTATCATTATCTTTCCCTATTGAGAATAGTCTCATGTAGAAAAATAGATGTGAAAATGAGTTTCTCATTTATTTTCTTTCATGAAGATAAAGAGGTAAACAACACAAGCATGAAGAAACATTCAATGGAATTTTATCTAATGGCTCATAATCTTGAAATAGGACATGGTGGTCCCCTTGATTGTGCTTTTGAACACTTTTTATGCTATTGTGTTGTGCACGTGTGACAATGCTATATTAGTTGTAATGTTTTACTAGATAGTATAAACAATATTAATAATAATTTGGTATGTCGCCCAACATAGACAACAATGTGTTGGAGTTCCTTAATAAGTAAGTTTCTATGTGGGAAGAAAAATTAAATACTAATATTTTATAGAGATCTCGACAATATCTTAGAGTTCAACTAATATTTTAGTGCTAAATAGAATATGGAGGTACAAATTAAATAATTTTGATATTTGGGGAAGTTGCATGATTGTCTATATATCTGTACTTAAGTTCTAGAGTAAATAGAATAATATATTTTTTATTGATTTAAGAATCTAGTGAAGTGATGTTTAATTTCCTTAACTGATACCTACATGATTCTTGCATGATCACCTTATGATGCATATATATTTTTTGTATATTGCAAGGAGAATGATAGTGGTATGCAAAATACATGCTCATAAATGCTTAATTTTACAGGCAAGGGTGTTACCAAGAATCATAATTTTATATGAAGCTGCAAGACAAACATTAATTTCTTCTATAGATCTACTCTTATTGAACTAAAAATATTTCTTTAATAAAGGGTAAAAAAGGGGTTTTTAAAGGGCCCCCATCCCTTTAACAAAATAACAATAGAAGAGGAAGTGAAGAGATTGCAAAAAGAGGACACTAACTAGTAGTTGAACAAGAGGGGTAGTGAAGCTACAAGCTACAACAATGTAGAGAAGAATCAACAAAAAAAAACCCTAGCTATAGGGGGTTAAGAGCCACAATGGCTTCTCACTCCTTCAAGAACTCCAAAATTTTATTCATAAACTCCATAGTATTTTCACTAGTCACAATGTCCTTTCCAATCATTCTACTACAATTCTTAAAAATCATAATGACTAGCCAAGCTCGAAGAGTCTTGAGGCTTCAACCCATCTTGAAGCATATGGATGTTATTGTTGTAGTTTTTATTGATGGTATGGTTGATGTCCACCCCTTCTTCAACTTTTTCTTCATCTTTTGAACTCCCCCTCTAAAAGAATAATTATATTATTATGCTTAACATTGTTGGCTTTCAATCTACTTATTTCCTCTCAAATGTTTTATTTAGGCTACACCATGTTATCATCTACCTCTTCTTGGAGGTTCTATCTACTAAGACAATTGTGGAGTAAGGGGATATTGAGGTTTTATGCTTCAACCTCTAGAAAGAACCATTTTAAAATGTAATGGTGCACAAAACATTCTTTATCCAAATAGCTAGACCTGTCCCTTAAGAGCTAAATAAAAGGAGGCCAAATATTTCATACCAAAAATTGGGTGGTTGGCCAACTTAGGAGTAGAGGCAACATTGAAAAAAAATCACACCTTCTAAAATCATACCTTGGCAACCACCTCCTCAAAAAAAAAATCCCTTACCCTTCCCATGAGAAACCAAATAATTGGTGGTCCATTTTACCCCTAACACCATTCCCATCACCATCTATCATGCTCATATTTTAACATGTGAACATAGAAATAAACCCAATTTTTTCTTAAAAAACTTAAATTTTCACCTTATATCATGATCCACATGATAGACCTACAATAACACCTAATGGTATTACACATACAAGCCATTATAAGCATGCCAAATTAGAGACGAGGATGGGAGAAACATGTTTGTGTGTCTTAGAACCCATTCTACACACCCTATGATGGATATTGACCTAATTAGGGTTAGGTGTATTGTGCAAGATTCCTCAAGAAAAATCCATCCTAGGATCAATCAATCTAAGGTTTTCTATGTGAAATGAAGGAGGTCAAGTATTTGAGATGAGACCTCAAATCTAAAGTTTACTAAGTCATTTAAATTGTATAAGAAATGGAATAATATGGTTAATTGATCTATTCATATAAACATCTTCATAACCATAATCAAGTTAACACATGCATGTAATATATATCATGAAACCAAGGTCAAATGTATAAATTGAAGGTCCAACAATATAATAAAAAACTATAACATAAAATTTCCAAGGCAATATCACATTGGGTAGCATAAAAGTAGTATAATAATTTGTCACTGAGGGTGGGAGACCTCAATTTATCAAGAAATAAACTCTATAATGTCACAATGCATGCCTTCCCAATGATATAATTTATGTAAATTGGTGTGCATATTCTTCACCCTTGGATGTGTTGCATATGGTTCCTTATGAGCCTCTGATAAAATCATTTTCTGAAGGTATCCTACAAGTGACACATAGATATGTCCTTTGTGGCACAACAATTCATCCACCTCTAATGTATATCTTGAATACTTTCCCTTATGGTCCCTCTGAGGTTGTACCTCACATTGAACCTCACAATACTAATCATCCTAAGGCAATTGTTGAAGGATGTGAGTCCTTAAATTTGTACTCATAGTCATGGAAATAATCACATGTTGTTGCTTTCTCAATGCATCTACAACCACATTCTATTTTCCTTTGATGTAGTGTGCATCAAATTTATACTCACAAATGAATTCCATCCATCATCTCTATCACACATTCAATTTTGGCTATGTGAAGATATACTAAAGACTACAATGATTTGAATGAAGCTCAAATTAATGGCCAAGGAGAAGGTGTCTCCATCTAATTATAGTATGGACCATTGTTACCAACTCCAAACCCATGAGATGAACTATCCTACTCATGATTTTGAGTTGGAAACAATGGTTCATTATCTAACTAGATGGAAACACTTTCTCCTTGGCCATCATTTTGAGCTTCATTCATATCATTGCAATCTTATGTATATCTTCACATAGTCTAACTTGAAAGCATGCTAGAGGTGATGGATGGAGTTCCTTTGTGAGTATGAATTTGATGTAAACTATATCAATGGTAAGGATAATGTGGTTGTTGATGCATTGAGTAGGTAATGACATGAGATCATGTCCATGACTTTAAGTACAAATTTGAGGACTCACATCCTCCAATAGTTGCCCTAGAATGATTGGTATTGTGAGGTTCGATGTGAGATATAGCCTTAGAGGGCCCTTAAGGGAAAGTATTTAGGATATACATTAGAGGAATATGGATTATTGCATTATAGAGGATATATTTATGTCCCACTTGTAGGAGACCTTCAAATAATGATTTTATTAGAGGCTTATAGGGCACCATGTGTAACACATATAGGGGTGAAGAAGATGAAAATTGATTTACATTAGTTATATTATCAGGCAGAAATGTGTCATAACATTACAAAATTTGTTGAACATGATTCCTTGCAAGATCAAAAGTGAACACCATCATTATCAACTATCTTCTAGGAGTTGAGAAGCCCATAGGCTCACTGCACCACTTGAACTTATTCATTCTCATAAGATTGGTTAATGTATATGCAACATTCCCAAAGTACCAATATTTTAAAGAAATTTCCTTTAATCCTCCACCATACTATAAATATACATCAATGTTCTTTGTCTATGTGTGAAAACTCTAGTTCTTTACTAATATAATGGTACTCTAGTTATCACATCTAATATAAATTACTATATGGCTTAGTCAATTATTTGAGAATAATAGCTAAAGCTTATAAGTGTGAGTAGTTTACTATAGTGTATCACTTTCTCATCCAACAAATAGCACAACCAAATAGGTTAAAGGCATAACCACTAGGAGATCTTCTATTGACATCTTGTGCCCAATTAGAACTCGCATAACCTTAAATAACAATTTCATGCCACCAACACCTTAAGAATTCACCTCCCTAATAACATAAATTTTAGTTGGAAGTAACCTACAAATATCTAATGACGCTCTTCACATTGATCTAATTATACCAACTAGGCTTATCCAAGAAATTACTCAAGGCTCCCATTACTTGGGTAATGTCTAATCAAGTGAAAAATATACATGAGACTACTAACTATACTAGCATAAGGAACATGATAAATATCCTCCATCTCACTAGGTGTAGAAAAAAACTGCTAAATTGATAAATTAGTCTACACTAAAATAGAAACATTCACTAGTTTATAAAATGTAATGTTGAAAAATTGTAACACAAAGTTCACATACTTTTTCCTAACAAGATATTTTTTCTTTATTTTATCTCAATTGATCTCCATACCTAAGATGAATCTATTAGTCCCCCAACTCATTTTTATAAAATTATGTATATGGATAAAAAATCATCACTAATCATATCCTTATAATTACCAAAAAATAGCACACCATTAGCATAAAATGTGATAAAAATGAAAAAATTACTACTTTATTAATATTAAACATAATAATCCAATTATTAGATTTCCATGGAGTTGTCATTGGGTGGAGCTGTGGGTGGTGCTACATGGGGTGGTGAGGTTTTTTCAAATTCTTTGAAGGTGGGAAGTCTTGTTTCTTAGGATGGCATTAATGGCAGTGGTTTGGCTAATGTAAAGGGGGCGTTAGATTGTTGTCTGACGGATGGGACTACTTGTGGGTCCCTTTTGTTGGATAATTCAAAGGTGCTTCTTGGCTCTACCTATTTGGTTCCTGATGGTACTTCCCTTGGTAACATGGAGTCTCTTTTTGTTGTTGCCAAGGTTATTTCTAGGGATGTAGATGGTCGAAGAGGTGATGACATCTCTTTGGATGAGAAAAGTTGGTCAAAGCTTTTTGGTTCGAAGCCTAAGGGCAAGAGTTCATGTCCTCCTGTCAACTTCTTTGCTAACCCATCATCTGGTGAGTATTCTATCTCTATACCTAATTGCATTATTAAGAAGGGTGTCTAGTCTATGGATCTATTATTGGTGGGTAAGTTTTTGGGGCCTTGTCCAAATATTGACTTGGTTTGCAACCTATCCTTGAATCAACGTTGGAAACTGAAGGGGCAGGTTGAGGTGGCTTCTCTTGCTAAAGGTTTCTTCTCATTTTATTTCACTTGTGAGGAATACCTTTTGAAGGTTCTTGTGGGGGGTCCTTGGTTGATTGGAAAATCTAATTTGGTTTTGAAAAAATGGGAGGCTGCTTTTAACCCGAGCTCCTACTCTTTTGATTTGGTGGGTACATTTTCCTAATCTTCCTCTAGAATTTGGGATGAGAAAGTCTTCAAAGGTATTGCTAGTACCTTTGGGCATTTTTTAATCTATTGATGATTTGACTACTTCGAGGAAATGGCTAGTGTATGCCTAGTTTTGTGTGATTATGGATCAATCTACTAATTTTCCAACTTCTATCAAGATTAATTCAAAGCTGGGTGTGTGGGACCAGGTGATTGAGTTTGAATCTATTCCTTTCACCTATTTTCACTGTAAGAAGGTGGGTCATTAGGTGAAAAAATGTCTGTTGAAGCCTAAGAAGCCCACGTAAAAGGTCTTGGCTCCTTAGAAGGATCCCATTCCTTCCTCAAAGGTGTGGAGGGAAGTGGGAAGGTGTCCTGATTCAAGTGTCTCAAGTGCTCAAATCAATGGATGCTTTGGTGCTATTGGTCTTTCTCATGGAATTACAACTGTTGTGGAGGCTAGTGTGTTGGGTCTTGGTGGTAACTTTGAGGCTATTGTTGGTAATGTTGGTGAGTTGTATTTGCTTTGGAGCAGGTTGTGGATAGGATTGTTTCGCTTGAGATTGTTGAGGTTGTAGATGCTCAGGATGGAGCTCTTGCTATATCTTTGGAGTCTTTGAAGGTGGTGTTGGTTGTCTCTAGGGTGGATGAGGTTGGTCCCATGGTGGTTGTGGAAGAGGGCTTGGTTGAGAAGTCCCTTATTCCTGAGGAGGAGGCCCCTATGCTTTCTAAGGTGGAGTTTTCTCCCTTGAAGGAGGTAACTAATGTTTTTCGACCACTAGGAGGATATTTAGAGGACTTGGTTGTTGTTCCAGAGGTGGTTTCCTTTGGGGAGATGAAGTTGGTTGATGAAGTTGTTATGGAATTTTTGGATAAAGATAAGGTGCTAACTTCTTCTGTCAAGGATATTTCTTCCTACTCCTTAGAGGTGGAGGCTGGGGATCTTCCTCACTCAACCTCTAAACCTCGTAATAGGAAGAAACCCGCATCCCCTTTATTGGACATGGCGACTAAGAATCATTTGAAGTTGGACTATGGTTCTAGGCCTAGAGGTAGGGGAAAACCTTTGTTGTAGTAGCTTCAAGAGAAGGAAAAAATACTGGATATTGTTGATGGCTCATAGATGACTCTGCTTGAGATAGGCCTTAAATGCTTCTTGCAAAATATTCTATGAAGATCCTTTCTTGGAATATTTGAGGATTGAATAATCCTCATAAACAAGATCTCCTTGCTAATCTAGTAAGAGATCATTGACCTAATATCATTCTGATCTAGGAGATGAAAATTGGGGTGGATAAGGTGGATAAAATCAAGAATAGGTTGTTTAAGGATTGTGGCTTTTAAGATTTTGACTCTGATGGGGGTTCTGGGGGTGTGGCTACTTTTTGGAATCCGAAGGTGGTAACTGGGTCTGCTCTATTTGGTGCAGAAAACCATGTGGCTACTTCCTTTTTGAGCCCTAAAGATAAGTTCTCGTGGGTGATTTCTAATATTTATGCTCTCAACTTGAAATGTGCCAAGAATAATTTTTGGGATGGTCTATAGAGATTTAGATTTTAGCTCCCTTTTTAGAATTGGTTGGTTATGGGGGACTTCAATACCCCGTTGAATGATTCTAATAAGTTTGGATGTTCCTAGGTGGTGGAGGATAGTAGATTTGATCTTGTGAACTTTATCAATGATAATGCATTATTGGACTTGGATCTTTGTGGGGCTTCTTATACCTAGTCCAATAGGCGTGCAGGGATGCTCTTATTTAGGTGAACATGGATCATGCTCCCCTTTCTTTGGATTGGTTGCTCTCATTTTCTTGTTCTCTCTCGACCCTTACTAGACTTGGCTCATATCACTTACCTATTTCCTTGTATGCGGAGCTCTTGGGATGAAGGAAGTCGTTCCCTTTTAGATTTGAGAAGATGTGGTTTAGCCACCCAAACTTAAGAGATAGAATTTCTTCTTGGTAGAGTATCAATGTGGGTGTGTTTTCTATGTATAAAATTGCTAAGAATCTTGCTTATGTTAAGCAGAATATTATTCAATGGCATAAATCATCTTTTGGTGATATTTTCAAGGAAAAACATGAGATTAAAGCAAAACTAGATCTCTTGCAATAGAGAATTCAGGCTGTTGGGAATGAGCATGCTACTCTCCAAGAGGAAAGTATTCTTTTGGCCAAACTACATAATATTGTGGCTAAGGAGGAAGAGTTCTGGAAGCAAAGATTTGGGGCTATTTGGCTTCGAAGCAGGGATAAAAATACCCATTTTTTCCATCTCGCTACTTTGAAGCATAGATCTTCTAATAGAATTTCCAAAATTGTTGTTGATGATCAATCTTTGGAGGAGGAGGATGCAATTAGAAATGTGGCTTGGTCTTTCTTCTTCGACTTTATTTTAGAGGATTGTCCCCCTAATCATGTTTGTCAACAAAGATTTTAGAGTGTTATTCCCAATCCCGCGTTTGAGGAATTGAACAAGGGTTTTTGTGCATTCCTTCTGATGAGAAAGTCAAGAAGGTTGTGTTCTCCTTTGAAGGTAATAAGTCCCCTAGTTTGGATGCTTTTCCTATGCTTTTCTTTCAAACCTATTGGGATATTATTGCTAAGGATGTTATCAATGCTACTAAAGAGTTTTTTGGTAGTAGAGAGCTCTTGAAGGAGTTGAATTCAACCTTTATTGTACTCATTTCTAAGAAGCTTGGGGCTTCATCTTTTGGTGAATTTAGTCCTATCAATTTATGTAATTCTATTTATAAAATATTTTCTAAAGTTTTAGCTTCAAGGATGCAGTTGGTCCTTCCTCGTATTATTTTTCCTCAGCAAAATGGTTTTGTGTCAAGCAGGCAGATTTTAGACTTGGTGATTATGGTGCATGAGAAAATCTAGTCCCTTATGGCTAATAAGAAACCTGGTCTTATTTTGATGTTGAATCTTGTGAATTCCTATGATTGTGTAAATTACCATTTCTTATTGAAAATATTGAAGGCATTTGGCTTCTCAGATCGGGTTTTGCAACTGATTGGTCAATTAATCTCTTCCCCTTCTTTTTTGGCCATGGTGAATGGTTCTCCTTTTGCATTTTTCAAAAGCTCTCATGGGATAAGGTAGGGAAATCCTATCTCTCCTTTCCTTTTTATTATCATGGTGGAGTTGCTAGCCAAATTTATTCTTCAAGCAGTTTCTAATGGTGCTTGCAAAGGTCTTTCTGCTTCTTCCCTACAACAATTTTTTGATGATACTATCATTCTTATTGAAGCTTCAGTTGTGGCAACCAAGTCTATTTGTATCATCTTGCAGTAGTATGAAGTGGCCTTTGGTTAGAAGGTGAGTTTTCCTAAGAGTACTATCTTCCTCCTCAATACTCCAGAGTGTCACCAATAGAGGATTGCTAGGATTCTAGAGTGTGGTATTGGGGAGATCCCTTCTATCTATTAAGGGCTCCCTCTGTGCTAATGTGGTGCTAGACTCCTTTTGGAAATGGATTATTGATAAGTTTAACTCCAAACTTGCTGGCTGGAAGGAGGATCTTCTTAACCAAGTTGGGAAAATTTAGATGATTAAGTCTACTTTGCAGAATATTCCAATCTATGCTTTGATTTTGTAATGCCCCTCCATCTGTGTTGTCCTTGAGTTGCTTACCGACCCATTGTGAAGTTGGTTATTGATTGGTATGTTGTTGAACTGATTCTAAATTTGTTTGATTTATGATGTTTGATTAAATGTGTTTTGGAGTGTTTAAAGTTTATGGGTTTTATAAGTTGCTTGTTTGTAATGAATAAAATAAAATAAAATAATATATAAATCAAGTGGGAGGTTAAAATTCATAATAGTGAAAATAAATAATATGATAAATAAATTATAATGAAATGCTTTAGTACGTCAATTTTTATGAAAATCTAAATTGAGGATGTAACTACTTATGAGTAAACGCAATCTTTAATAAAGATTCTTTGTAACTAAATAATAAATGCTATTTAAGGAGGCTACATTTAATGGGAATGAGCGCTTTTGTGGGAACAAACTTCCTTGCATGTCGAGGATAGTTGTGAGCATTGAGGGCATGTCGATTTCAAGATCTGGGGGAGGTACAAGAAAAAGGATTTTGGGATGCATGACCTTTTAGGCTATGGGGGTCCCTTTTGAGTTCAAGTTAGAATGACTAAAGAAGAATCTCTTATTCACCAGTCTAAGATATGGACTCGATGGGTATATGATTTTGTTTCTAAAACCATTCCCATGGCACCATACCATTTTGATTGTTGAAATTCCATCTTTCCTTAGCAATATTGGATGTTCTCTTCAAAGTTAGGCAACTGCACTGTGAATCATGGGATCATTTTCAAACAAAATCAATAGAGAGGGATGGTGGCCTGCGTCTTCTAGGAGAATACAATGAGCATGTACAGATGGGGAAGGAAGAAACAAAAGAGGTACCTGGTCACACAAAGAGGAGGGAACACAACTATTGGGAATCTGAAACTCAGTGAGAAAATCTCAAGTGAAGAATAAAGCCATTCTATTGTCTATTTGACAGTAAGACTCTTTTTTTCTGAACACCTTCGCTATGAATCTTTAGCTTCTATTTGAATTTAAATTCGTACTAAGGACAAATACTTATCTGATATCATCGATCTTGGAGCATTAGTGGATTTGAGGGTTAAGAATATTATTGGTTGCCTCTATTGGAATTCCCAAACATATTTTCAGAAAATTCATGAAACCTATTCTCCAAAGTAATAAAACTAATCCTATAGCGTAGGGCTTACTTAGTGCATAAGATCATAGATTTTATATTTTGAAACGAAGGTATTATGTAGATTCGCATGAGCTTTTTTTGCAAGTTTATTCTTGAATGTAATATAAGTTGTACTTATACCTACGTTTGCATTGCGTGAGAGTTCTAAACCTTTCCATCAAATGCTTATTCACCCTTCTCTCTTCTACACATGATTACTATGCAATTCTAAATTATCATATTGTTTCATTTAGCATCACCTATATTCTCCTCTAGTTCTTCCCACCTATCTTAGGGGTGGAATTAGTTCACATCTCTCAAAACAATTTCTCTAACAACAATCTTGGAGATGACATTTGATGCCTTTGATTATGAGTTCGATGTGTGTATATATTGCTGCTTGCCTTAAGAAAATTGCTACCTGGCTTTGTAGGTAACCATAAATCGCTTGGTCTTCAGTTTATGATAGTCACATATGTAGGAAATTTGTTGATGGCTACCCTAGATAGTATGAGATCAATCTCCCTTAAACTACCCTATTTCTGCTTTGTTAGTAATTGACCCAGTCAATGAAACCACATCTCTCATAATCTTGTAAGAGGATTACCTATGCTATAAGAATTTTCAAGGTTGTTTCTTTTCCCTATTATACCTCCTTATCAACCAGTATCATTTCTTCAGTATGATTACTTATGTGTTTTGTTGATTTCTACCTTTACTTGTCAGTTTGTTGCTTTATAGCTTAATTCCTTTCAATTTCTGTTATAAGCAACTACTCCAATAAGTCATCTTTAACAGGGATAAAAAAATCCTTCCCCTTTTCAGGTGAACACAAGATTCTCTTAGTGAATTGGTATAAGATCTATTTAATGTTCTTTACAACTCGTCATTTCTTCTTTGGTCCCTGAAGCTGATTTTCCTAATCTTTAGTTTGGTTGGTAGTCAATAACAAGAAATCCTCTTTGATTTTATTATTGATGATAATTATTCCATTTGCATCTTTGTAATATGTTTTGAATATCGAAGCGAGCTTTCTAGTGTGTTTCTGTGTCATTGTTTAGGTTTTCCTCTATCACATCAAACTCTTAAGCTCCTTCAATCAAAATACTTTTCTATACGAGTACATCTTGTAATCAATGGAAATCAGATTGTTAGATGGTGTTAGCACAAATAACATAAAAATCCAATGATATAACGAAGTACAATGGAAATCAAATGAAAACGAAAAGGAAATATATCACCAAGAGTCTCCATCTTCCATGATTGATCTTCGTTACACCTTCTTGCTTGCTGGAAATGTTGCCCTCAGATTTGTACTTTGAGCAATCTAAAATGCCTAAGCCCTACAACAAGATTCGAAGGATTTGATATGCCTATGACTATTGCCAATGTCTAAAAGTCAATGCCTATGCCTAGAATAAATGCCAATATTAATCAAATGCCTATGACAATGAATAAGTGAGAGTAAATAAATGCCTATAGTAATTACGTAAAATGTCAAGATATGAAAAATGAGAAGGAAAGGGCATTTTATAGAAAAGGCCATTTCGAACGGACGGACGAGATAAATTAGTGATGAGACCCTAAAATGAACGATCCAGATTAAACCTGAGAATCCCTAATTAGGGTTAAGGCAAAATCCTTAATCGAACGGTTGGAATAAAAATAGATCGACGGTGGAGAATAAATGAGACAAATTAATTAGAAAATAAAGATTTTTGAAAAATCAAGAAGATAAGATTGCCTGATTTGCAAGATTCGAAAAATCAAAGAGATAAGATTTGGACTGAAGATAAGATTTGGAAAATCAAGAATCTGCCCGATTACTTGATTTTTGGAAGATTAATTACTAATTTGAATTAAAATAATTCAAATTATGGATTTCGAGAGATAATAAATAATCTTTTTCAGATTATTTATCAAAAAGGACTGACAGTTAGGATTGACATGACATTTTAAATAATTTTATTTATTTAAAATGGGAAGAATATTAATTAGCAATTAAATAATTAAATTTAATTATTTAATTTAGGAGATAAGACCAATTAATTAAATAAATTAATCAATTTATTTAATTAAGACAATCAGTGACGTATTAAATAAATAAATAAAATTTATTTATTTAATAATCAAGAAGAATTAAATGACAAAGGGGATTAAATAAATTAAGAAATTTATTTAATTAAGGAAAGACTTAGACAGTTAATGACATATTTAATAAATAAATGAAATTTATTTATTTAATAATCAAGAGGAATGAAAGGACATGAATTAATTAAATAATCATGAATTATTTAATCAATAGTCGAATGTGGACCAAGGACATAATTAAATGACATAATTATGCTAGGACGAAAGTGGTAAAAATGAAGCTTGCAGGCCTAGGTCATTTTTAGGTGTCTACATTTTCCCCTCTTTGTCATAATGTCGCTGCGTTGTGACAAAGAAAAAGAAGTCAAAAATGCCCCAGTGCAAAATAAGATGAGGAAGAATGACGAGGAGGGTTATGGTATGCCCCTCGAGAGGACAGACAGGTTCCAAGAACATGAGTGTGCTCTCGAAATTAATTAGAAGACTAGAATATGAAGAGACAAAGAAATGTTAGTGCAAAAGATATGGATGATGATATGGATGCAATGCCTATATGAGATGAGACAGAGAAGATGGCAAGACTAAAGAAGATGCATGTTAGTTCCTAGACCAAATCCTTCAAAACATTGCCATAGGACTTTAATATTTATTGCTCTTAATCGTCATTGGGCAGATTGTTGTGATGGCCAAGAAACACCATGATATGACATAGATCAAGGTGTGCAAGGTTGTACCATCACGTAAGACAAATAGTCATAGACAAGGATGATCATGACTCCTACTATGAGCGTGATTGCCCCAGTCTTGTTGTCATAATCAACCACAAGCAGAAAAAGACAAGGACAAATCATGAAACGTCGCTGCTTCTCTAAATCCTGTTTCCAGGACATCCTTGAGAAACTAGTGACATGATTGCCAAAATACAAAAATAAAGTCCCTATCATGATATGTCATTGCTTTTCTAAATCCCATAATCAGGACCTCGCTGAGAAGCTAGTAGTCATGCATGTCAATTGTCATGCTACGTCGCTGCTTCTCTAAATCCTGCTTAGTGGGATCTCGCTGAAAAACTAATAACATGATAAAAGATCAAAAGACAATTGCCAAGTGTTTGCCAAGTGCATCTGGATATCCATTGTTCTGATGTCAAGATGCCATGTTCGATGATGTCAAGATGTCAAAAATGTTTAAAGTTTTGATTGATCTTGGAAAATGCCGAGACTTGGTGAATTCAGGAAGGACACATCCTGAATAATGCCGATGTCGAGAGGATTCGATCCCTAATGGTCATTAGGGGTCCCTCAGAATAATGACAATGCCTAGGAAGGACATATCCTAAGGCATAAATGACAGAGTTGGTTCTTCAGAAGGACACATCTAAAGAATACTGATGTCACGAAGAGTGATCTTTAGGTGTCAAGAGGATCACTCAAAATGTCGAATGACGAGGACAATGCCTAGGAAGGACACATCCTAAGGCGTAAATGACAGAGGTTATCGTTCAGAAGGACTCATCTGAAGACTAACTAAATTTTGACAGTTTGACTTGCTTATGATGATTTGACTTGTTTTTGACTAAGTTTGACTTGTGTTTGACTATATGATGATGAGATTTCCATGCTGAATAAATGATTGTTTTACTTTGTTTCAGGAGATTTCCCTATGTGGAAATTGATTGAAGACTTTTGACGTGTGTGCTATTGTAGTGCCATGAACCCTAATGGACTGACCTAGTGCGGCCTCGGGGGCTCATCAATAGATGGCCTTGCCTACGTCATACACTCAGAGACCTCGTAGTTCGACATGCCCAATGAATTTGTCTTGATGAGCAAAGATTGCATCAAGATTTTATTTCGACAAACCTAAAAAGACTGACCTAATGTCTTGGGGACTCAAGTATGAGTCTTGCCTACGTAGCAAATGCGCAGAGACAACGTAGTTCGGACAGATGATAAAGACTGATTGACTTGATTGACTTTGACCAGAGATGATAGTGCACTTGTGTGCCTCACGCAGTCTAATGTTTTGTTTGGTTTTCTTCAGGACATTTTATGATTTTTAGGTCTTTTTCCAAGACATTTTGTGATGTTTTTGATCTTTTTTCAGGACATTTTATAATTTTTGTCTTTTTTAAGGACATTTTATGATGTTTTTGTCTTTTTTCAGGACATTTTATGATGTTTTTGTCTTTTGACGTTTAAGAGGATCGTGACAAATGCATATGACTGATGCCTACACATGAGAATCCAAGGAAAAACATGATTGTGCCCCTAGTCAAGCTGAATACCAATTGACAAGTGATGATAACGTTGTTTGACGTGGGAAGGACGCATCCCAAAACAACGTGAGGATGATGACAATAATGTGATGAAAGTATCGAGGTCTACAGCTAGGCCAGGAACATAGTCAAGTAAAATTTTGGATAATGTGCTTGTATGGATTAGACTCGTTGCATTTGGAATGACTTGGTTAGGACTAGATGGGATGATGATTATCCTTAGACCGTTTGACAAGGGAAAGCCAAGATAGGTGATAGGCATGAAAGGATAAGAGGGTGGCCCTGGTAAAGGACGAGAGATATGAGACTAAGGGAATTGTCATATGATTTTCAAGGACTATGTCGTATAAGGACAATAAGACTATGACAGTCAATGACATAATGTTTCATGAATCGTGTATGACCGAAGGATAGACATGTCAAGAGTTTTCCCAAAGCATGATTTATGTGTGCCAGTTTTATGTCAAGACCAAGGTAGGGGGGAAAGTGAATGGAAATGATATGGATCAAATGGTTGGATGTCAATGTCAAGAGGAAGGCCTAGGAGATGAGACGACTTGCCCCCAAGTGTAAGAGTCCACATAGATGATTTATTTTACACATGACGCCTGTTTGCCAGGTTTTCATCATGGTACTTATCCAGGGCGCCTGTTTTCCAGGTTTTCACCATTGGATGAAATTTTTCTTTTTACTATTTTCTTGACTTTTGATTTTTGGTGTCACCAAGACACATTTGCCAGGTTTTCATCGGGTGACATTTATTTTTATTTTTATTTTTTTGTATTTCTAATTTTGTGGATAGCCTGGATGCTTTAGATAACCACTGATGAATCCAGCGGACGGTGCGATGTAGAGACTGGTGCCATGATATGCCAATAATGACCTTGAAGGAGTTGTCTTGTAATTGTAGCACTTGTATACAACATCGATGTCATTGTGATCCTTTCTGATACTAGAGTTGGCCTTATCAAAATACGCACATCGCAATAGAGTGCCATGAGAGTCCTTGTGGTAAAGAGTTGCTGCCATGATGTGATGGATTTGTGACGTAGGATTTTTGGACTTTAGGTGAGATGTAGGATTATGACAAATGATGGTGGACATGGAAAGGTTGTTTGGACGTTTGGATGAATGACTTTTTATTTTCCAAACTTGGGATGGTGTATGACGGATTTTGGAGGGATGGCATTTGGAACCAACACTTTTATATGCCTTGATTGATGACCATTTTGAAGGAGGTGGACATGTGTTATATGTGGGAGTCCTCTTGTCTTGTGGCTCCACATTGTGATTGACTTTTGTATTTGACTTGATGTCTTTGTTTGATCCATCTTTCTTTGAGATCCATTTTAATTTCATTTGTCCACTTGTCCTTTTGTTTGATTCAATGGCCTTTGACATTTGATTTTGATCTTTTGACTTGTAAGACTTTTGTTTTTGTTGGTTCCAAAGGGGAGGTTGATTCATCATAAAATGACAGTTGATGGTGTGGGTGGAGGGGGTGTTGGCAGCAATCTTATGACAAGGATTTATCATGGACTCCATTTTGACATTTGTATCTGACAAGGTTGCCCCCAGTATCGAGGAGGTACCACTGACATCATTTGATTTGCTGTCTGAGGAATAACCAAGACCTTGATGTCTGTAATTTTCCTGAAGCTGTATTGGTTCTAGAATGCCTTGCTCATATATGCCTAGTCCTTTGCCGTGATATTGCATGCTTTGACAGATTCTATTTGTGATGGGGTATTTGTTGTTTTGAAAGCAAGATGCTAACCCATCATGATGTCTATGGACACTGTCACTCGTAATATTTTCATCTGCAAGAAATCCTGCTCTGACAAAGATAGATGACCCTAGTTGATAAAGTGTCTTAGCTTCATTTTCATGTTGGACATATTCCTGACTGATGTCTTTGGTCTGATCATGTGACATGTCAGGTTCAAATAATTCTGTTGGTGCTTCCAAGGCAATGTCGAAGCCATCATTATGGTTAGTGTCATAGAGTCCAGTAAATTCAGCTATAGCTTGATTATTTTCAAATATGTCCATATTGGAATACTCTTGTGCTTGAGGAATATCGTCTATGTGTCCCATGGAGGCAAGTGTCTCATCTTGGGAAGTTTCAATAGTAGAGGCCTTTATAGGGTCGGCAAGTGTTTGATCATGAATGGCATAAAGGTCAAGAAGGGGACCATTTTGGATATCTTGGTCAATGGTAGGGTCTTGCTCGAAGATGGGGTTGTCATGGATTATATAGTTGGAAATAGAGCCATTGTCAAGGAGAGGTGTGTTCTGGATGTCATGATTGTCTTGAAGGACTTCATGGATGGATTGAAAGATAGGGTCATTGGATGAACTACCTTGTTCTTGACATGAGGGTGACATTATAAGGTCATGCTTTGGGCTTTCATTTTGACATGTATCTTCAAGTGTAGACGATGGAATGTGACTTTGAGTAATGACAAAATTTTCATGACTAGATGTGGCTTGTGAGGGGATGACTTGAAAATGATTAATGGATGAAGGACTAGGATAAGACATGGGGACTTGGACGGGACTAGCATGTGAAGGACTAGCATATGACATGTGTTCTTGCATTGGACTAGTATGTGAAGGATAAGGGTATGACATGGGCACTTGGACTGGATATGACCTAGGCCTGCAAGCTTCATTTTTACCACTTTCGTCCTAGCATAATTATGTCATTTAATTATGTCCTTGGTCCACATTCGACTATTGATTAAATAATTCATGATTATTTAATTAATTCATGTCCTTTCATTCCTCTTGATTATTAAATAAATAAATTTCATTTATTTATTAAATACGTCATTAACTGTCTAAGTATTTCCTTAATTAAATAAATTTCTTAATTTATTTAATCCCCCTTTGTCATTTAATTCTTCTTGATTATTAAATAAATAAATTTTATTTATTTATTTAATACGTCACTGATTGTCTTAATTAAATAAATTGATTAATTTATTTAATTAATTGGTCTTATCTCCTAAATTAAATAATTAAATTTAATTATTTAATTGCTAATTAATATTCTTCCCATTTTAAATAAATAAAATTATTTAAAATGTCATGTCAATCCTAACTGTCAGTCCTTTTTGATAAATAATCTGAAAAAGATTATTTATTATCTCTCGAAATCCATAATTTGAATTATTTTAATTCAAATTAGTAATTAATCTTCCAAAAATCAAGTAATCGGGCAGATTCTTGATTTTCCAAATCTTATCTTCTCAAATCTTATCTCTTTGATTTTTCAATCTTGCAAATCAGGCAATCTTATCTTCTTGATTTTTCGAAAATCTTTATTTCTAATTAATTTGTCTCATTTATTCTCCACCGTCGATCCATTTTATTCCACCGTTCGATTAAGGATTTTTCCCTAACCCTAATTAGGGATTCTCAGGTTTAATCTGGATCGTTCATTTTAGGGTCTCATCACTAATTTATCTCGTCCGTCCGTTCGAAATGGCCTTTTCTATAAAATGCCCTTTCCTTCTCATTTTTCATATCTTGACATTTTACGTAATTACTATAGGCATTTATTTACTCTCACTTATTCATTGTCATAGGCATTTGATTAATATTGGCATTTATTCTAGGCATAGGCATTGACTTTTAGACATTGGCAATAGTCATAGGCATATCAAATCCTTCGAATCTTGTTGTAGGGCTTAGGCATTTTAGATTGCTCAAAGTACAAATCTGAGGGCAACATTTCTAGCAAGCAAGAAGGTGTAACGAAGATCAATCATAGAAGATGGAGACTCTTGGTGATATATTTCCTTTTCGTTTTCATTTGATTTCCATTGTACTTCGTTATATCATTGGATTTTTATGTTATTTGTGCTAACACCATCTAACAATCTGATTTTCCTTTGATTACACATCTTAGGAAATCTTGTAAATTGGGCATAGATCTGGAAGTAGAACAAATCAATGCTTTAGATGGTGTAAGTCCTAGCCGGTAGGCCAAAGAAGTGATGGTTCTTACCTTTGGTCCCCATTTCATCATGATCTTTCATTGTCTCTTATTAATAGAGAACTGAACTTAGTTATTCCAAGCTGGAAGGGGCTCATTCATTGGGTTGTTAACTCACGTCTATATTAGCAAATGTAATATAATCTAATTTATGGGGATTGGTATTTTTTTTAGTATTAATCCCCAATCAATTTGATAGATTGCAACTAAATGGAAACAATGAGAGTTATCTGTACATCATATCCAAGTTGTATTGTTTAATTTAACACCTTATTTGTGGAAAGAGTGAATACCAAGGTTCTCCCATCACTCCTTGAACATTTGAGACTCTATAGCTGTGACCATTCCAATGATAGTTTCTAATATCAAACAATGCAATCTTGACAAAATCGGTCCACAAGTTCAAAAAAAAGGGGGAGTTTTAGACCAAGTCACTATTTCAAATTACACAACAAATGTGATAGATTTTGAGCCTAGTATTTAAGGTGCTCCTTACTTGGTGGAGAAGTTAACCAACATTCATTTGATGAAGATACATCCTTGCCTTTGATAACATATGAATCCATAGAATGTACAGATAATGAATCTCTTTCTCTATGATATTTTGAATTTGAGCTTGAATCTCTTTTAGACCATTGCCTTTAATTGAGCCTTAAAAGGGAACATTTAGATATATAGTTAAGGCCAACGCCCTTATTTTCTTTGTTAATGGAGTTACTTTCAATCTTTCATTGTAACTTGAGGAATGTGTGTATGGGGGAATCATTGTTTTATTTAACTTGAAGTGTTACAATTGGATATAACCTTTAACATAGAATTTACATTCATATGATTTTATATAAATAAGTGAATAGTGTAGTAAAGTACAGAGAGTAGTGTAAGTGGATAATGTAACTTAATGAAGGGTATAAGGGATAGTGTAATCGAGTGTGTGTGAATGATGGGAATAAATTATAGAAGAAATATTATAGTAATTACATTAATTAAAAAAAATTGTGCCATAAATGTTAGATGCTTGAGTTCCTTTGGGGTTGCATGGCGGGGCATTACACATGGTATCAAAGCCTAGGTTCATACACTAGGCACTGTCAGCCCATTATGTTGACCTAGATGCTCATACTCTTGAGGTTGTATCATTTCGTTTATGTCATCTGTACTTAGTAACCCAAGTTTGTCTCTAGGTGGTGTTGGCCCAAAGGTGCAAAAAATTGGTGGAAAGGAAAGGATCCTCAGTGTAGTGCGCAATGCACCGATATTATTTCTATTGGGAATGCATTTTGGGACCCTTGTCTTGCTTTGTCATGTGTTCTCTATAAAGTGAATTTGTGAGTGTGTGTTTTAACCTAAAATTTTGAGCTCTTGATGTGCTAAAATTGTGTTTTATGTTTTGCATGGGCGTAAAATTAAGAGCTTGAGTCACATATGATGTGAGATTGGGTGTTGAATAATGAACGAAGTAGAATGACGTGAAAATAATGAATATTGAGTACCTTGAATGCATAATTAAGCAATTTTTTGTAAAAATATGACAATCTAACATAGAAAAATGTATTAAATGACATTAGAAGTATTGATATGAGTATAATGTGATTGGATTAAAATTGATTATGTTTATCATATAGACTTGTACTAAGCATGTTATTTTATTAATTAGTGATTTCTTTATGAGATGAATATGTTGTGGTTACTGTATGTGGTCTTGGTGGGAGAGATAGTGTAGTATCACTCGCTTACGAGTGCCCTATATATATATGTTGTATACAATATTTGTTTTTATGTAGGATTGTAGGTGTAGAAATTCAAATTTGACCACTTCCATATGGTCAAAGTCATCTTCTTAATCATCCCTTTGCTCCCTTAAATTGTCCACTTTGCCGGTATTAATTAAATCATTCATTTAATTAATATTGTGTATCCTGCATAAGGTTTCCCAAAGTATTTAATTTAATAAACACTTTTCCCCTCTTTCCTCTCTAATTTAAATAAATGCATCACTTTATTTAATTTGTTCATATTATCTTTTGGGAATTTAAAATTCCTCAATTTTCTCTCGCATTGTCAAATCCTCCAACTTTTGCAAGTTGGTCTCTAATCCCTCTTAGCAATCTAACCCTCTCTCTTAGTCATAATTAATTTATGATTAAGATGTGCACACCCCTAATCATCATTA
This sequence comes from Sequoia sempervirens, assembly GCA_007258455.2. Classification (NCBI taxonomy): domain Eukaryota; kingdom Viridiplantae; phylum Streptophyta; class Pinopsida; order Cupressales; family Cupressaceae; genus Sequoia; species Sequoia sempervirens. The sequence continues at coordinate 729,742,433 of VDFB02000003.1, forward strand.
GGGTCCCATCCTCCATAATTTTCCACTTGCCTCTAATGAGTCCTTAAGTAGTCTAATCAAGTACTTGCACAACCTTAATCACACAATTAGGTCATCTCTAATCCCCATATCATTTATGGAATGTGTCCTTAGTCAACTTCATTAAAAGCTTTCTCTTTTTGAACAAGGCATCTCCATTCCCCATGTAAATTTTTAATTCAAATTTAATCCCCCAATGCATTTAAAGGAATTTTTAATTCCCCACATGTCCTTTCACCCACATGGGGACAAGTACCTCCTTTATGAGGGGATTTCATCCAATCCCAAGGTACTCTATAGTTCCTCCATGTCATGTACTATCCTTCCATGTCATGTAGACATCACCTTTTTTAGGCCATATCACATGCCACATGTCAAGATGTGAGGGTTTGTGAGTTCTCAACTCACCTTGGCCCTACATCTTGATTTTGGTGGCTCAATCTTGACCATCCATTTCCCTAGAGAACTTGAAATTCTCTATAAATACCCCATCTTTTCTCTCATTTAGAGGAGATCATGCATTGTAGCCAAACTCTTGCAAAAAATTTCTAGAATCCACACTTAGCCATTTTTACACTTGCACTCACTTTCATCCATTCTCATACCATCATCTAGCTTGCATCTTGTGCCATCCAAGGAGCATACACATCAAAGATCGAAGGACCAACCAAAGGATCGATTCGACACAAGGTAAAAAGTTTCATTTGTTGTCTTTATTTTGTGTTGAGTCCAACTAGGTTAATCTTGAGTTGTAGGTTGTTTTTATGTTATTTTGCACTCGTTTGCTTGCTATTCATTTTCTAGCACATAGATTCGACCTATCATAGCAGGTACCAAGCCTTGACTCCACCTGCATTGTTAGGATTGGGCAAGCCTCATTAATCCCAATGGGTATGACGTGGAAACACGAAGTTGACAAGGAGGGTTCCCAACTTTCCATCATCCTTGACAAGGATGAGTACCCCCACCTTATTACCCTATTGGTATGGTTTATTTTGTTTTGTTAATTGTCTTGTTTGGTTCTCTCGCTTATTGATTTTATTGTGAGGTCAAGTGGATTCTATGATTTTATCATTTAATATTGGGTTGCATGAATATTTGATGATGTTTATTAATTAGTATGTTCTATTTTGTTTGCTACTTCTAGGAGTAATTCAAAGCCTATGGGGGAGGATGTAATGCCTCTCCGTTTGTGTTGTCCTTGAGTTGCTTACTGACCCGCTGCGAAATCAAGTATTGATTGGTATGTTGTTGAACTGATTCTAAATTTGTTTGATTTATGATGTTTTATTAATTATGTTTTGGAGTGTTTAAAGTTTACGAGCTTTATAATAGCTTGTTTGTAATGAATAAAATAAAATAAAACAATATATAAATCAAGTGGGAGGTTAAAATTCATAATTGTGAAAATAAATTATAATGAAATGCTTTAGTACATCATTTTTTATGAAAATCTAAATTGAGGATGTAACTGCTTATGAGTAAATACAATCTTTAATGAAGATTCTTTGTAACTAAAAAAGAAACACTATTTAAGGTGGCTACATTTAATGGGCATGAGTGTTTTTGTGGGAATGAACTTCCTTGCATGTCGAGGATAGTTGTGAGCATTGAGGGCATGTCGATTTCAAGATCTAGGGGAGGTACAAGAAAAAGGATTTTGGGATGCATGACCTTTTAGGCTATGGGGGTCCCTTTTGAGTTCAAGTCAGAATGACTAAAGAAGAATCTTATTTTGGGGGCCTTATTCACCAGTCTAAGATATGGACTCGATGGGTATATGCTTTTGTTTCTAAAACCATTCCCATGGCACCATACCATTTTGATTGTTGAAATTCCATATTTCCTTAGCAATATTGGATGTTCTCTTGAAAGTTAGGAAACTATACTGTGAATCATGGGATCATTTTCAAACAAAATCAATAGAGAGGGATGGTGGCCTGCATCTTCCAGGAGAATACAATGAGCATGTACAGATGGGGAAGGAAGAAACAAAAGAGGTACCTGGTCACACAAAGAGGAGGGAACACAACTATTGGGAATCTGCAACTCAATGAGAAAATCTCAAGTGAAGAATAAAGCCATTCTATTGTCTATTTGACAGTAAGACTCTTTTTTTTTTGAATACCTTCGCTATGAATCTTTAGCTTCTATTTGAATTTAAATTCGTACTAAGGACAAATACTTATCTAATATCATCGATCTTGGAGCATTAGTGGATTTGAGGGTTAAGAATATTATTGGTTGCCTCTATTGGAATTCCCAAACATATTTTCAAAAAATTCATGAAACCTATTCTCCAAAGTAAATAAACTAATCCTGTAGCATAGGGCTTACTCAGTCCATAAGATCATAGATTTTATATTTTGAAATGGAGGCATTCTGTAGATTTGCATGAGCTTTATCTGCAAGTTTATTCTTGAATGTAATATAAGTTGTACTTAAACCTACGTTTGCACTGCCTGAGAGTTCTAAACCTTTCCATCAAATGCTTATTCACCCTTCTCTCTTCTGTGCATTATTACTATGCAATTCTAAATTATTAGATTTTTTCATTTAGCATCACCTATATTCTCCTCTAGTTCTTCGCACCTATCTTAGGGGTGGAATCAGTTTACATCTCTCAAAAAAAATTCTCTGACAACAATCTTGGAGATAAAATTTAATGCCTTTGCTTATGAGTTTGATGTGTGTATATTGCTGCTTGCCTTAAGAAAATTGCTACCTAGATTTGTAGGTAACCATAAATCGCTTGGTCTTTAGTTTATGATAGTTACGTACATAGGAGATTCATTGATGGTTGCCCTGGATAGTATGAGATTGATCTCCCTTAAACTACCCTATTTTTTCTTTGTTAGTAATTGACCCAGTCAATGAAACCACATCTCTCATAATCTTGTAAGAGGAATACCCATGCTATAAGAGTTTGCAAGGTTGCGTCTTTGCCTTGTTATACCTCCTTATCGTCCAGTATCATTTCTTTAGTATGATTACTTGTGTTTTGTTGATGTCTACCTTTACTTGTCAGTTTGCTGCTTTATAGCTTAATTCCTTTCAATTTCCATTATAGGAGACTACTCCAATAAGTCATCTTTAACAGGGATAACAGATCCTTTCCCTTTTGAGGTGAGCACAAGATTCTCTTAGTGAATTGGTATAAGATCTATCTAATGTTCTTTACAACTCCTCATTTCTTCTCTAGTCCCTGAAGCCGATTTTCCTAAGCTTTAGTTTGGTTGGTAGTTAATAACAAGAAATCTTCTTTGATTTTATTATTGATGATAATTATTCCATTTGCATATTTGCAATATGTTCTAAATATCAAAGCAAGCTTTCTAGTGTGTTTCTATGTCGTCTAGTTTTAGCTTGGGTTTTCCTCTATCACATCAAACTCTTAAGTTGGACTTCGGTCAAAATAATTTTCTGTGCAAGTACATCTTAGGAAATCTTGTAAGATGAGAACATATTTGGAAGCATAATGGATCAATGCTTTGGATGGTGTAAGTCCTAGCGAGTATGCCAGAGAAGTGATAGTTCTTACCTTTGGTCCTTGTTTCATCATGATCTTTCATTGTCTCTTCTTAATAGAGAACTGAACTTAGCTGTTCCAAACTGGAAGGGGCTCTTTCATTGGCTTGTTCACTCACATGTATATTAAAAAATGAAATATAATCTGATTTATGGGGATTGGTATTCATTTCAATAGTAATCCCTAATCAATTTGACATATTGTGACTAAATGGAAACAAAAATGAAAACAATGAGAGTTATCTGTACATCACATCCAAGTTGTATTGTTTAATTTAATACCTTATTCATGGTAAGAGTGAATACCATGGTTCTCCCATCACTCCTTGACCGTCTGAGACTCTATAGCCATGACCATTTCAATGATAGTTTCCAATATCAATCATTGCAATCTTGACAAACTCGGTCCACAAGTTCAAAAAAAAAGGGGTTTTCAAACCAAGTCACTATTTCAAATTACACAACAAATGTGATAGATTTTGAGCCTAGTTTTTAAGCTCCTTACTTGGTGGAGAAGTTAACCAACATTCATTTGATGAAGATACATCCTTTCCTTTGATAACATATGAATCCATAGAATGTACAGATAATGAATCTCTTTCTCTATGAGATGTTGAATTTGAGCTTAAATCTCTTTTAGACCATTTCCTTTAATTGAGCCTTAAAAGGGAACATTTAGATATACAGTTAAGGCCAACACCCTTATTTTCTTCGTTAATGGAGTTACTTTCAATCTTTTGTTGTAACTTGAGGAATGCATGTATGGGTGAATCATCATTTTATTTAACTTGAAGTGTTACAATTGGATATAACCTTTAACATAGAATTTACATTCATATGATTTTATATAAATAAGTGAATAGTGTAGTAAAGTATATAGAGTATTGTAAGTGGATAATGTAGTTTAATGAAGGGTATAAGGGATAGTGTAATAGAGTGTGTGTGATTGATGGGAATAAATTATAGAAGAAATATTATAGTAATTACATTAATTAAAAAAAATTGTGCCATAAATGTTAGATGCTTTAGTTCCTTTGGGGTTGCATGGTGGGGCATTACAGAGTTTGTTTCAAAACCCAAGGAGGTTCTGGAAGAAGATTGAGAGTGTTCAAAAATGATTTCTATGGTCTGGGGTGTGATGCAGTCAAAGAAAAAGACTCCAAAATGAGGTGTTTATCTTCATAGCCACCACACTTAATTCTTTTCTATCCAACTAAAAATTAATTCTCATAGGGAGAATAAGAAAACCCAAAAAGTTCTAAAATACAAAACATTAATCATTCACTTGAATGCACAAAAAATTGTTGGCATACCACTTTTTGGAGTCACTTTTGAATATGTAAACAACTACTATTTTCTCTAAAACCTTGTATATTAAGATCTCCCACCTTCATCTACAGGAATGCAGGAAAATCAAATTTTTCTACCAATGCAACCATGTGAAAAATCAACTCCGAAACCCTGAAAAATCATTTTTGATCACTAGTGCTTGGACCCCTTCCAACAAATTTTCTCAAATTTCATTATGTTTCCCAATTAATTTCCATTCTATGATCTAAAACCACTCATGAAGGAGAAAAATTACCCTCATCCACAAACTCCTACAAACATAATATGCACTCAATAATTGTTTGCAACAACAACAAAAATCTACAACTATATCTTCAATATTTTAAATGTAACATGCAATAATTAATTGCAACTTTAGGAAAATATGATTACATCAATTTATATAATCAAAAGGATTGATGAAAAACAATAAAAAATGAGTACAATTTGATTTATGTCAAAATAATAATAGTAAGCAACAACAAAAACAATTCCTCTTTTAATTACATCTTCAACCCACAAACTCCAACATGAAGCTTGGAATCTCCAATCTTCCATTAAATCAATCTTCAACAATGGTCTCTAGGACCTTTTTCTGCTGAAATAACTTCCTCACATCTTCAAGAAAATACTACCAAACATGACCCTCAAAACTGAAAAAATATATCTCTTCCCTGCAAGCTCTCAATCTTCATCCTACAAAACTTGTTATGCAATGAAATATCTTTCTATTTGTTTGTGAAACAATGAAATATCATTTCATTTCATTTGGATTAATTTCCCATTCCCAAATGGTATGCCCAATTCCAAGATTCTCTCCAAATTTTCATTAAAATGCATGCTATGTCATTTTGACTATGATCTTACAAGGTTGTGATAATTTACTAAAAGTAGTTGATTCTTGTCACACCACTATCTCCACAAGATGCCTTTTGAAATTCAAACTTATAACTCTGAATGTGAGCACCCAAATTTGAAGGGAATATCATGACATAACATATTTAATGCACACACATATGCCTCCCAATTTCAACACCCAAGTTTGGGTAGATGAAGAGTCAAAAGAAAATGCCACCAAAATGACACGAAACTCCCCAAAATGCACACTACAACTTCTCAAATTATTTCACAAAATAATTGACATTATTTCACCTACAACAAACATTATTACACCTAAAATATTAATCTACTAAACTGAAATAAAATAATTAATTTTGGGGATGCATGATTGCTTGGCACCCCTAGATGATCCTACATCAAACAACCAAGGTAAGAAGAATTGTTTCATGAGTTGGAGCTCATGAACATTTGAAGATCCCGTGTTTGTTCTTCAACCATGTTTCTTCCTTATCAACCTGTTTCTTCTTCTTAACCTTGCTCTGAATCTTCCTATCTATTTCTTCCTTCCCCTCATGAAATTCATTTTATTATACCAAGATTCTTCTTTCCACCCTACTTCTTCATTATCATCACCTACATACAAATTAGCACTAAAAAATTCATAGAGATCAAAGAATTTTTTCTGTACTTTTTTCTCACCTTGTCTTCCTTCATCTTCCTCTTCTTCTATGCCAACAAAATTGATCGTACCTTTTTGTTTTTCATTTTGTGACATGTTACTTTTTCTCCTAACCACCTTTCCCATTTCTCTTTCTTTCACTATTTCATCACAATACAAATCAACTTTGACATCAACATCACTAAATTTTGCAAAATCATCAAATACTCTTATTTTATCCTCTTTCCCTATTAGTGCATCATCAATTTCAGTAGTATCATCTCCTTTCTTTTTAACCATGTCATTTTCATGTGAATCTACTTTAGTTTTATCATCAAAGAATTCTGAAAATTGAAACTTTACCTCTTTGTCAACTACAACTCTTGCTTCACATGTCAATGTTATCCACAACCTTTCAACTGCTGCAATTTGTAGTAACATGTCATTTTTTTTTTCTTTCTAATCCTTCAATTTCCTTTACCTCTTCTATATACAAATTAACATTAATAATTTCTTTGCAAAACTCAAAAGAAGGAGATAATACCTCTATTTTTGTTGTTACAACTTCTTTTCCTATGCATGCAACTTCATTTTTCTTCTCTTTTATCTTTAAAAAGATGTATATCAATTTATACTTCTTTCTTTACAATTCTCTTATTTTCTTCCTTTCTTGAAACTACCAATGTGTGGGCTACTCCCACATGTCTTTCTCTCCATGTTCTTTCCATCAGAGGGCTGCAACATTGCACTTCAACATTCTTTTTTTTCACTATCTTCTTTGCCAAACCTCTGGTTTTCCTCTTTCTTCTCTTCATTGTCCTCTATTACAATTTCTTTTCCTTCTCCATTACCTACATACAAATCATTACTTGCAAACTTGTTATGAAACAAACAATGTATTTTAACTTCATCTTTTTTCTCATCTTCCTCTACTGTAGCTTTCTTCTTTATTCCCAAGCTTTCCTCAAGGTCATCCAATCTTACTTCTATCTTCTCCAACTCTGCAATCAACTTTTTTTCTCTCACTTTTTCCCAATACTCTTCCCAAAATAACATTCTCATAGGTCTTCCAATGACCCATCTTGTATTTTTTTTCATAGTCCTTTTTAGAGACTCACAAGTCCCTCTGTAGTTACAAGTCCTTGCAACAATCTCTCTCTCTCTCTCTTGTTTATCCTCCACCCAACAAATAGTTTCTAAAAGAAACACCTATGTCTTGTGCACCTTCTACCGAGCTTTAACCTCCACTGGAGGATAAAGTCACAAGTCCTCTTTCATACCTACAACAAAACTCACACTCACACACTCCAATAAATCCCAATCCTTCAATTTTTTTTCTCAACACATATCCAAGAAAAATAACTAACTCACTATTACAACACATCCTAGCCAATCTTCCTACTCTGATACCATTTGATGAGTCGAAGAACAAGACCCAAAAATGAGGTGTTTATCTTCACAACCACCACACTTAATTCTTTTTTATCCAACTGAAAATTAATTCTCATGGGGAAAATAAGAAAACCCCAAAAGTTCTAAAATGCAAAACATTAATCATTCACTTAAATGCACAGAAAATTTTTGACATACCACTTTTCTACAACACTTTTGAATATGCAAAAAATTACTATTTTCTCTAAAACCTTGTACAATAAGATCCCCCATCTTCATCTACAAGAATGCAAGAAGATCAAATTTTTTCTACCAATGCAACCATGTGAAAAATCAACCCCAAAACCCTAAAAAATCATTTTTGAACACTAGTGCTTGGACCCCTTTCAGAAACTTTTTTCAAATTTTTTTTTTTCCCAACTACTTTCCATGCCATGATCTAATACCACTCATGGAGGAGAAAACTAAACCTCATACAAAAAATCCCAAAAATATAATATGCACTCAATAACTTTTTGCAACAACAACAAAAATCTGTAACTATGTCTTCAATATTTTAAATAAAGCTTGCAATAATTGATTGAAACTTTAGGAAAATTTGATTACATCAATTCATACAATCAAAAGGATTGATGAACAACAATAAAAAATGAGTATAATCTGATTTATGACAAACTAATAATAATAAGCAACATAAAAAATAACTCCTCTTTCAATTGCAACTTCAACTTGCAAACTCCAACTTGTAGCTTGCAATCTCCAATCTTCCATTAAATCAGCCTTCAACAATGGTCTCTAGGAAATTTTAATTCTGTAATAACCTCCTCACACCTACAAGAAAAGACTACCAAACATGACCCTCAAAACTGAAAAAAAATATCTCTTCCTTGCAAGCTCCTAGTCTTCATCCTACAAAACTTGTTATGAAATGAAATCTCTTGCTATTTGTTTGTGCAACAATGAAATATCATTTCATTTCATTTGGATTAATTTCCCATCCCCAAATGTGATGCATATCAGGGTATCAAAGGTATAACACACCCGATCAATGCTTTTCCAAAGTCTTAACACAATAAACTAGTGGTTTTTCTCACAAATTGACACTATGCCTTGTAGCACAACAAACATCCTTGTTTTGACATAATTTACAAGAAAAAACTCCAACCCACATTCTAAAGACTCTTTTAGATACCCTTTTGGGCATTTTTTAACATACTAAATTTTTAGATATGACTCCTTTGGAATAAAACCTTCAAAAATCTACTGCTACGCTTGACAATAGGCCTAATTAGGCTAACTCAAAAGGCAACTATTGGTTCTACCATATCCAAACCAAAATTATTCATTCCAAAGCCATCAACATGTCATATGGGGTCTTTACATGCAAATTTCATCCACTAGAATGATCTCCAAACAACCTTTCTACAAAACCCTACCCTTATGCAACTTATTATGCCCAAAACAAGTGATTTTCAACCTAGAGCATCAACCAATCTTCCCAAATCCTCCACCCCTTCTCTTGCAAACTTCACAACACACAAAATACAACCTAACTACTTCCATTCCACTAGTTCTCAGGCCATTTCATTAGTGGAATGGCTCAAAACTTCATTTTCTTCACTCAAAACACTAAAACTTAGGGTTTTAGAATGGTATGGAGTAAATTGCTTCTAAAATGCTCAAATTTGAATTAATTTGATTAGACCAAGTTTATCATAAAGTATATTAAATTTCACATCAAATCCAATGAATTTGAGACCACCTATAGGTCATACAACCTTCTGTAGTAGCAAAATTTCCTTCAAAATGCAGAAAAATAGAGCTTTAATTATATTTAAATCTTCAAATCAACTACTGTAGCTTTTTTTCAACCATTACATGGCTTATTTAATACTTTCCAACCAAAACCAACTAACTACAACTACATTTCAAATCCCTTGTCTGTTCAACTTCCTCCAAATGCAAAAAACACAAAGTTGCATAGCAACTTTTGCAACTTTTAGCAAAATGGAGGAAATTTTACAATCTAACCACAACTAACCCAAAAACATCATAAAGTTATTAAACATGGTCTAAATAGACCTTATTCAACCAAAAAGTGATTCAAAACACAAAATCCTAACATCTAACACCCATTTACATCATGAAGGCTAGGTGCCCCTACACCATACTCCCAGGGAAAAAATGACTCAAGTCCATTTGAGGACAGTGTTGCAACATTAGATTCAAGCTTGAGCAATTCATCTTCTAATCTCCAAGTGAATTCTCCATTAGGAAACCCCTTCCAATGAACCAAGTACTAAAAACAAGCATTATCTTTTGGCTTTGATTGGTTCTTCACTTGAGGATGTTGCTCTTCACTTAATGGATGATCTTTGATTCCTTCCTTATCTGAGAATGTTGTAAAATCTACTTCATCTACAACCACATCTCCTCCTACCTTGTAATGAACTTCCTTCCTCTTCACTTCAATGGTGTACTTGGTCTTGTCCATATTTCTTTGCAACTTAGCCTTAACCTCTTCACCTTTGCTTTCCATCTCTTCCCTCTAATGTGCTGCCACTATGTGTGTTGCTTGATCAAGTATCTGAACCTCTGGTATGGAAGAATTAGAACGACCACTATCCTCTATTGAAAGTATTGAATGGAGCACCTCTTCTATACTCATATCAACATACCTTTTAAGTCATCCTTGAATCTTCAAAATAAATTCATCCTTGACCTTCAACTCAATATTATTTCCCTCCAAAATTAAATCATTCCTCAATGCTATTGTCCTAACGTCTCCATGTGTAGTAGTGACTACAAGGTTCACCTACTATTCTTCATCTACCTTTATGAACTCTTTCCTACCTACCATCATAACATTTCCCATAGTTTGTCCTTTATCCTCCTCTTTCAAGGGTGTTAAGGTATCAGAAACTCCATCTTTTTCAATCTCATAGGTATTCCTTCTCCCAACATACATAGCATGCCTATCAAATTTCCAAGGTCTCCCTAGAAGAAAATAACACATATCCATAGGAAATATGTCACATATAATTCTATCCTTATACCCTCCTATATTGAATTCCACCCAACTTTGTTCATTTACTAAAACACACTGACCCTCATTCAACTAAGAAAATTTATAAAGAGTGTCATGTGGTATTCTAGGTAACTTGATTTTTTCAACTATCTCAACTAAAACCATATTATACGTGCTTCCTGAATCAATTACAACTTTGCATACCTTACCCAAGCACTTGCAAGTTGTCTTGAAGAGAGTCTTCCTTTGTGGTGACTCCTTTTCTATTGATGTCTTGATCAGAGTTCTCCTTGTACCATGAATGATTCTCCAACTTTTGGAGCAACATATTGTGATGGATATTTTACACTGTCATTTTCCTCTTCTTGCAAACATTGAGTCCTTTTTTCTCCTCCATGTGAACTAGAGGCTTGAACTTCATTACATTGCCATGCTTTATGTCCAAACTTGTTGCACTAATAACACCTTCTTGTGAATCCACTAGAGCCTCTTCCTTGACCCTCAAATCTTCCTCTAAAACCTGATCTACCTCCTCTAAATCCACCTCTTTGATTAGCAACTTGGTCTTGGATTTTTCTTGCATCTTCTTGGTTCTCAAATGGCTGCCTAGAGATGGAAAATGCACCTCTTCCTCTAGAATTGATACCTCTACCCCTACCTTGCTTCTCTTGCCTTCTCTTCAATTTATCTTCAGTCATGATGACCAACTGGTAACATTCTTCCACCATTATTGGAGTGGTGAGACTCAATTCATCTTGGAGGTTGTGTCTCAACCCATTCATGTATCTTGCTAGTGTCTCTTCATCATACTCTGTATGACCTACTCTTATGCCCAACCTATAGAACTCCTCTGTATATTTTTGCACATCCATCTCCTTTTGCTTGAGATTTTGAAGCCTCTTAAACAATTGAATAGTGTAATCAGCAGGTAGGAACTTACTTTGAGTTTAGCCACCATCCTATCCCAAGAGGTGATTTTGGACTTTCCTTTCTTCCTCCTTTCACTTTGTACATAATCCCACCAAAGCAGAGCATGGCCCTTCAATTTTTTCTGGCCAACTTTACCCTGTTATCCTCTGGCACATCTTCATAATCAAAATAGTTATCCAATGCTCCTATCCAATCTAGGAGCTCTTCACTATCCATATTTCCTCCATACATAGGTAAATCCATTTTGATATTATGCTCATCTCCCTTGACTACTTTTAAAATCCTTGTCATCCTCAAGTCATCAGGATCCATCTCTTCCTTGGACCCTTGGGAACTTTCCCCTTCCTCTTCATCTTCATGCTCACTCACATCACCTGTGACCACACCTCTCTTTTGACTTGTTTCCAAGGAAACAAGCCTCTCCTTCAACTCTCTCATCTCTCTGATTTCTTTAGCATGTTTTTCCTTCAACTCAATAAATTATTTGGCAAGGGCATTCCCTTTTAGAGGAATCTTTGTGATTCTTTCCATTCAACCTTTTTCTTCTTCAAATCAAACCAATGCTCTGATACCAATTTGATGCAGTGTAGGGTATAAAAGGTCTAACACACTCAATCAATGCTTTTCCAAAGTCTTAACACAATAAACAAGGTGGTTTTCTTCACAAATTGACACTATGCCTTGTAGCACAACAAAAACCCCTTTTTTGATATAATTTGCAGGGAAAAACTCCAACCCACATTCTAAAGGCTGTTTTAGATACATTTTGACCATTTGTTAACATACTAAATTTGCAGATATGACTCTTTTGGAATAACACCTTAAAACATCTATTGCTATGCTTGAGAATAGGCCTAATTAGGCTAACTCAACAAGGCAACTATTGGTTCTACCATATCTAAACCCCAATTCTTAATTCCAGATCCATAAACATATCATATGGTGTATGTACATGAAAATTTCATCCACTAGAATGAACTCCAAACAACCTTTCTACAAAACCCTACCCTTATGCAACTTATTATGCCCAAAACAAGTGATTTTCAACCTAGGTCATCAACCAATCTACCCAAATCCTCCACCCCTACTCTTGCAAACTTTAAAAAAACAAAGTACAACCTAACTACTTCCATTCCACTAGTTCTTAGGCCATTTCACCAGCGGAATGGCTCAAACTTTCATTTTCTTCACTCAACACACTAAAACCTAGGGTTTTAGAACAATATGGAGTAAATTGCTTCTTAAATGCTCAAATTTGAATGAAATTCAATGATACCAATTTTATCAAAAAGTAGATTCAATTCCACATCAACTCCAATGAATTTGAGACCACCTACAAGTCGTACAACCTTTTGTAGTAGCAATTTTTCCTTCAAAATATAGAAAAATGGAGCTTTTATTATTGTTCAATCTTCAAATCAACTACTAGGACTTTGTTTTGACCATTACATGGCTTATTTAAGCTTTTCCAACCAAAACCAACCAACTACAACTGCCTTTCAAATCCCTAACTTTAACTTTTGCAACTTTTAGTTGAACTGCTGGTTTTTTGACACCACAAGACTCCCTAACTCTTCTAGCATTTTTCACCTAAAAGGAGAGAGGTAGGCAAAAAATGCTAACTAGGTTCATTTAAATTATGTTATGTATGGTGTTAATTAGACTAAATGAAATGAACTAAGTGCAACTAAGTGATCTATATGACTGATTATGTATGCAAAATCTAAGAATTATGCTATGTTGGAAAAAACAACGTGATATGCAAACAATGAAATAGGAATGAATAAGTGCATAACATAAAGAAATGAGTTGAATCGGTGTGCACTTGGAGGTTTGATGAAGATTCTGGAATATTCTAGATGTTGTCTAGAATTACAAAAATTCACTAGTGGGACTCATTCGTCCAAGTTGGTGAATTAGTCATGCTTCTGATGAAAATTGTTGGGAACCAATTTCTTAGTGTTGGGATCCAGAATCTGAAAAAAATTAGATTTCTAGTCTTAAGGTGGGAATCATTCACCACTAGTGGTGAATTAGTCCTCTCCCAAAATTCTGAGAAATCAGGAGACAACTCTGCAACACCAGATCTGAAGATGTCTACTTGTTGGGTTGCCGAAGTCAATTCTGTAGGAAATGAACATAATACCTTCTCAACACTTGAAATATGGTTGATTTGACTTGAAACACCTAGTTGACTTGTTGGCCACTCTTCAACACCTAAATGCTTGTTAAATCTACATACAAAAAGTCTGCAAACACACATGCAAGAGGGGAAAAATGGTTGAGGGTTAACAAATAGGGGTTTGCCTTGGTCAAACCCCTCTTTGGTAATCAAACCTTAATGAAATAATGAAACGAAAGAGAATGATAAACATATAACATGCAAATGCTATCAACTTACCAAACCCTTGTTGATGAAAATCTGAAGTTGTGTCAATAGATCCTCCAAAAATATTTGGTTAGTGCTTGATTTGATGTTGTAAGATGTTTGAATGCTTGAGATTGCTTGAATGTGATGTGTGAATGTAGGAGGATGTAAAATAAGGTGAAAATCACTTATTTATACAATCTTGTGCCTTAGTAACCCATTGATACTTCATCATAGGCCGACATCAAGTGATTTTGAATAAAAATATGAAAAGAAACTTAAAATATTTTGAATTTGGAGCCAAGGGGGACTCATTTGCCACCCATGGCAAATGGGTCCCACCTAGGACCTAAAAATGGGTGTCAGGAATAAAGTCATATAATATTATTTGTCTGGTTTACATTCAAGAATGTGCTTAATTAAAGCTTATAAGGGCATAAAAGGGTAAAATAAAGCATAAGAAAGGTGTAAATAGTGAAATTATGCTTAGAAAAGAATGAAATCTTGTTACAAGACTTTACAACACTTTAAAATAGGACTTTCTTAGTGATGAAAAGGTGATTTTTAGGTGAATTGTAATGAATAGAGTCTAGAAGAGTGTAGAAATGTTTTACAACACTTCACACCACCTTCACAAGATGCCATTATTTGAATTTTAGTACCTAAATATGCATGTTCAAGCCACATTACAACATAAAATCAGAGGAAAATAGACCAAACATCGTGAAAAAAGACCTAAAAGGCCATGAAAATGACAATGGGCCATTTTTCTATGGCACATTAGAAAAATGGAGGAACTTTACAATTCGACCACAACTAACCCAAAAACATCACAAAGACATTAAACATGGTCTAATAGACCTTATTCAACCAAAAAGTGATTCAAAATGCAAAATACTAACATCTAACACCCATTCACATTATGAAGGCTAGTTTCCCCTACACCAAAATGGTATTCCCAAGTCCAAGATTCTCTCCAATTTTGCATTAACATGCATGCTATGTCATTTTGAATATGCTCTTACAAGGTTGTGAAAATTTGCTAAAAGTAATTGATTCTTGTCACACCACTATCAACACAAGATGCCTTTTGAAATTCAAACTTATAACTCCTAATGTGAGATCCCACATTTGAAGAGAATTTCATGACATAAAATATTTAATGCATACACATATGCCTCCCAATTTTAACGCCCAACTTTGGGTAGATGAAGAGTCACAAGAAAATTCCACCAAAATGACATGAAACTCACCAAAATGCACACTACAACTTCTCAACTTATTTCAAAAAATAATTGACATTATTTCACCTAAAAAAAACATTATTACACCTAAAATATTAATCTACTAAAATAAAATAAAAAAATTAATTTTGGGGATGCATGATTGCTCGGTACCCCTAGATGATCTTGCATCAAGGTGGAGGACAAGAATCAAATGCATTTTCTCTCTTGGGAGAAGTTTGTAGGGCTAAAAGTTAGGGTGGTTTAGGTCTTTAGAAGTTAAAGGAGTTTAATCTTTCCCTCCATACTAAAAAGTTATGGAATCTACTTTTGGATTGTAAGGAATGGACCTCTATTTATTCTACTAAGTACCTAAGGAGAATTGATAAGTTTAGAGACATTTTGAGGGGTGGATTTGTTCCTTCCTCGAGTTCAGCCTTGTGGAACTCCATGATAAAAGCTCACTCTATTGTGGCTAATGGTTTGCGATGAGTTTTTGGGAATGGTAGGAGTATCTTCTTCTTACATGACTGGTGGATTAGTCATGGACCCTTGAAGGATGAACTTTGGGTAGCCCCTTTAAAAGAATTTTTTATTGGGGCATATGGGGTCATTTGGTGTCAAATTATATTGTTGATGGTAAGTGGAAAAGACTTGATTTGGTTAACAAGGATCTTGAACCTCTTTATTAGTTCTTATCCTTGATTCACATTCTGGCTTCATCCCCTATTGAAAGTGTGGTGTGGAGGTTTTCCTGAATGACCAGTTTTCAGTGTCTTCATCTTTTTCTAATCATACTTGTATCTTTGGTCCTCCTCCTTTATGGGGGCACTTTTGGAATCAAAAGCTCCTACCTAAAGTTAACATCTTTTTTTGGCTTTGTTTTCAAGAAAAATTTTTGACTCTTAACAATCTTTTGAAAAGGGGATTTTCTTTGCCCAATAAATTCTTTTTGTGTAAGGAGGCTAATGAGGATGTTTTTTATCTTCTTGTTGGTTTCAATTTCTCTTTAGAGGTTTGGGCTCATGTCCTTCAACTATGGAACTTATCCCAGGTTTTCTCTGCATCTATCTTGGATCTTTGGTCTCAGTGTGTGGCTC
Source organism: Sequoia sempervirens (assembly GCA_007258455.2). Taxonomy (NCBI): domain Eukaryota; kingdom Viridiplantae; phylum Streptophyta; class Pinopsida; order Cupressales; family Cupressaceae; genus Sequoia; species Sequoia sempervirens. The sequence continues at coordinate 729,758,847 of VDFB02000003.1, forward strand.
CTACCCTGAATCTAGCTCTTTCTTTGTTATGGTTTCTTATTCTACCGCATGTGGCATGGGGAGTTTGGAAGGAATGAAACAATTGTATTTTCCATCAGCTGGAGCTTCCTCCCTTAAGGATTTCTTTTAGAATTTGTGAGGTGATAAGAGAAGATTTTCTTTCTAAAGTTTTAGTGCATCATATCTATGGGCCGAAGGTTATGGTCTCTAATTGTGATTTGATGATTGGGAATAGATGGAATCTTTATTGTGATATCTCTATTTTGTTGAAGAAGGCTAAATCTTCTAGGGAGGGGATTTGGCAGATAGCTCCCTCTCAGGGATGGCTCAAAGTTAACTTTAATGGTGTTGCTAAGGGGAATCCAGGACCTATTGGTTGTGGGGGAGTGTTACATGATGAGAATGGTAGGTTTGTCTCTGCAGTGACACTCCCTTTGGGAACCCCGGAAAACCACTTTGCAAAGGCATCAATAGCCTATCATGGCCTCTTACTTACTAAAGAGGTAGGGATGACTAAGTTGTGGTTGGAAGGGGACTCCCTTAATATTATTAATTTCCTTTCAAAGGTGAACCCTTAGTCATTGTCTATGTTACATATCATTGAGAATGCCCATTCTATTATTTGTTCCTTTGATGATTATAAAATATCACATGTCTTCCATGAGGCAAATACTCTTGTTGATGGGTTTGCTAATGTGGGTGTTGTGTTTCATAATTGTTGGGATTTCTATGACTCCATCCCCATTAATATCCAAATTATCATTAATCATCATAAATTCTATTCTCATGGTGGAAAAAAATTGGGGGATAAATGTTTATTTTTTTGGTTTTATCTCCATTTTATTTGGTTTAGTAGCTTTGAGTTCAAAGCCCGTCTGAGTAATAATTGCATATATTATGAAAAAGATCTCATGGAATTGGTTTTTATTATTGGGTGCACTTGCGTTGTCAGGTTAACATGATTTATGGGTCCATTTTTTGGCTTTGTTTCTAGATTGTTCTCTTAGTTTTCATTGCTCATCAAAACAAGGTGAAGGTTGTGGTTTGGTTGTCTCTAGTTGCAATGGGTGGAAATCATTGTATACTAGAGTTCCTATCTTGTGAAGAGTTTACTGGGAATGAGGCTGTGTGGGAGCACCTAGAGATAGGCGACATTTTCCCCTATTTTCTTGAACTTCATGGGTCTAATTATGAGGTGACTGAGGTATTTGTGAAGGGGTGGAATAATCTAATGTTGCACTACTAGGAGGTGGAGGTGAATGTCATTGAGGAGTTAATTTATGAGATCATTGGTTTACCCATGGAGGATAAGAAGTTTTATAAAGACCATGCTACCTCTAAGACCACCCTGGCCAATTTCTACAAAGGCAAGGAATGGGATAAGCTTAGGTGTGTGGGAAGTGGTAGGTGTGACAAGTCTTCCATTAAGCT
>VDFB02000003.1:729760377-729779566 GCA_007258455.2 Sequoia sempervirens
GTGAGGTGTTTTTGAGTTATTTGTTTCATTTAAATTTCTAGATAATATTTATATAAATTACTATCATATATTAGTGTAGGAAAAAAAAAAATTTCTTATCTTCATTTCCTTTTGGTATTAGATCCTAATCAACATGATTCCTAGGTGGCCAGGAAAATATTTTTTGAACTAATATTGGTTTGTATAGAACACATAGAGGAGGTCATCTTTGTTTTATATAATATGGAAATAACATATAGATTGGAGATGGATCAACTTAATGACACCATTTTTTAATGTTTTAAATATTAACATGAAAGACTTCCTCATAACTTATGATTTATGGGTTGTAGTGACTGGAAAAATGCCTGTACTTATGGTACTAGAATACTAGGTTGTTTTGGATAGAAAGAAAATAAGTCTTATCAAAATTTTCTTTCCTAGCTTAGTGATCCTAAATGTTACAAGAAAAAACCCCTAGTTAACAAGCTTTTTTATATAAAAGAAGTTGTACAATTTGAGGATGGGTGATGGAGATTTTATTATTGATCACCTTAATTAAACATATTTTTTTATCTATATTTATAGTTTGTTGGTATAAAAATTAAAGATAAAACCTAATGTATTATCCTTCTTTTTTTTCCAAATTCATGGGAAAATTTGGTGATGGCTATTAGAAGCACTACTTCAAAGCTTGTGCTTAATTAGGTAGTGGTTGTTTTATGCTTGAAAAATTTAAGGTAAAATTATTTTAAAAATACACTAAAAATTCATTGATAGCTAGAGGATAATAGAAAGAAGGAAAAAGGTAGATCTAAGTATCCGTTTAAAATGACAAGGTGAAATGCTAAAGCTTTGGCAAGATGGACCATTATAGAAGATATTGCAAGTAGAAGAAGAAGAAAAAAAAGGTAAATTTGATGATGGTTATGCTAGATCTTCTTAATGGGATGTAGATTATGTTGATATTATAACCTCAACCACACATATATGTCAAGTTACATGCATGAACAACTATAGAATTCCTTTTGCAAATAGTGGCATAGTGTGATGGTTAACTTGTGATGTTGTTCTTTCTATCAAAGTTCAAACCCCACTAGGATGTTATTTTTGAATGTTTATATTGGGGATGAGGTCCCCCATTTGTGACCTCACCAATTCATAGCTCTAGATAAAAAGAGTTTACCCATTTTAAAAAAATCTATAGAATTCCTTTCCACATGAATCCCCATAGGAAGTAGTTTTCAAACTATGAAAGTCTTGATAGGGAGTAGTTTTCAGACTTTGGTGAAAACTCTTATCTATATATTTTTAGTGATGGGAGAGTCAAGATCCAATTATTTGATGAAAGGATCAAGGAAATCAGTATATTTTGCACAACACTAATTTGAAATAAAACTTGTTATTTGTAAGTAAAATAAATGTAGAGTATAGTTTATCTTTTTTAATAGATGGTGTAAAATGGTTTGAAGATATATGGTTCTTTCAAACAGGGGCTAAAGTTGGTACTATCTTTCAACTTGATGCTAGAACTTACACACATTGAAATAGTTCATCCATACATGCTACGAGGAAATTTTTTGAATGTACATATTTGACATTGGAGCTAAGTGAAGAGATTTTTGTATCCAATTTTAATGGTCATACAATCTAGGTAGCTAAATATTCTCTTACTTTAGAAATAAATTTACTTGCCAAAAATATAATGTTATATCACCAACACAATGGCCATATTAGTGAGAAAGGTCTAAGGAACTTCAAAAATAAAATGTTATAGAGTGGCATGTCGATTATTCTCTTGAGTTTGATTTATGAGAATAAAACCATGCTTAACTCGACTTGATTTCACTTAAGTCTTATATCATTTTGGATCTTATTCATTTTGATGTATTTGGTCCCATAGATGTTCCTTTCTTATCAAAATAATTGTACTATGTGTTATTTATTGATGTATTTACCAAGAGGAATTACGTATATTTTTTAGGAGAAAATATGAGGTCTTTAGTTTGTTTCTAGGGAGTTTAAGGATTTTGTGGGGAACCAAACTAGTAAAAAGATCAAGATGTTGAGGACTAATAATAGTGAAGTTTTTTAAGTAGACTAATAGATTTTACAAAGAGAATGATATAGAGAGGCATAAGACAAATCCATACAACCCTCAATAGAACAGAGTAGTGAAAAAGAATCAACATAACATTGATGGAGAGGGCTAAGAGTATGCCCATTTAAGCTAGATTGGAACAAAGATTTTAGTTAGAGGTGGTTACTGCTATATGTTACCGGGTCAACAATTCTCCTACATTAGTGTTCATTGAGGAAACCACTATGGAGGTTTGGATGGAAAAATCCCCCTACTTCAACATCTTTGATATTTTTGTGAGGTATATGATCATGAGCCTAAAGAAAAGTGGTCATTTAAAATATACTATAAGGTTGTAAATTATACCTTATTTGTTGTGGTTTAAGTGTGAAAAGGAATGAGATTTGGCTTCCCCTAGCTATAAATTTTTTACATGGTCAAAATATAATCTTCAAGGGGATCAAATCTTCCCATTTAATTGAGTAACTATATGGAAGTACAAAGTCTATGGTGTAATTGCAATCAAAGATTGAGAGAGCTATACATAATGTTAAACAGAGGCTCAAGATGGAATAGATGAGAATATGAGTACTAATAATTTAGAGAGCTATAAGGAATAAGTAACTTCACCTTATATTTTGATTCTTTAGGTCAATTTATTAAATGATACACAAAAACTTATATCTTGCCTAATCTTAGATGTACTTCTACTATGATTACCAATACTAATGAACCTTAAACTATGGAAGGGGACATGGAGATGTATGATAGTGAGTTATGAAAAATAAACATGATTAAGGAGATGAATGCATTGAAAAATAAAGAGACTTGGGACTTATTTTAGTTTCTAGAAGGAAGGAAACTTGTTGGTTGTAACTAGGTATTCAATAATAAGTTTAGCTTTAGAAAATAGTGTTTAGAATTATAAGGATAACTTTGATATTTTTATCCAATTACTGAGCTATCATTTATTAAGTTATTATTTCCTATTAGAATGAATTTTAATCTAGAGATAGAGTGTATAGATATCAAAATAAATTCCTTACATGGTAGCTTGGAGGAAGAAATATATATCACAATCAAAGTACTATGTAAAAATTAAGGATTTATATGTTTGTCGATTGAAAAATTTATATATGGTTGTAAATAGTCACCCAAGATGTGGTACCATAAATTTATTTCATTTATATTGATATTTTATTTGTGAGTCCCAAATTGGATCATTGTGTTTAATATAAACAAGATAGTAATTGTTTCCTTGTTATCACATTTTATGTTAATGGTATGTTATGTTTTGGTAATAGTAAGGATATGATTAGTGAACTGAAATATCAACCATCTACTAATTTGATAAGGAGTTGGGGGAACATAAATTCATCTTTGGTATGGAGATAAATAGAGATAGAGTAAATAATAGGTTTTAGAAATAAATTTCTTATATTGTAGTTTGAGGAACAAAATTATTTCACAAAAAAGAATTGTGTTGTAAACGGTAAGGAGTCATCAGTTTATATATTAAAAATATATATGTATGGTTGGAAATATTCACTCAAGATGTGGTACCATAAATTTGATGCTTTCCTATTGAAAAAAGGATTTGTGTGCTTCAAATTGGATCATTATGTTTTTTATAAGGAAAAGCAAGTTTTGAAGGGATCCCAAAACCCTTTACAATGTGAGAAGGTTACACAAGATAAAACAATGAGAATCAATAGCCCCATAAAAGCCAAAAAATTTGTCAAAAGATAAACCTAGACAAACTAACAACTAAACCAACAACAAAAACATCAGCATAGAAGCCAATCAAACACAAGCTAAAGCATTTTTTCTAAAACCTTAGTCAACTCCAGATTACTAGAGATGACATTATCATGCATCTCCATCACATCTTCAAGCTCCTGGAAAGAAACAAAAACCCTCTTTTTGGTCTTTCTCCTAGTACACAAACGGGCCCTCATCCACACTCTTCTCCATTTGATTCATGTGATTAACATCAGCAATTTCCTCCTCATTCTCACCAAGGTCCAACCTTTTACCAGTCCACCTAAGGGATTTTTCATTCAATAGAATTAGACCCTACGCACTAGAATTTAGAGGTCTTGGTTACTAATTTTCACTACAGACTTCAAATCACTAAACAAACCTCTCCTCATGAATCTTGCAAACATTATCTTCCAAGGACACCAGCCTCTCCTCATGGTCCCTACCCATTTTCTCAAAGTCCACTGCCACCTTATCAAGAACAACATTCATTTTTTTGAATTTTATTTTCACCATACATTCCTTTTTATTATATTTAACCAATGCCACACAAACACTATGCCATTCATTCAACTTTTCATTGAGATCCTTGACCTCTAAAAAGAGCCATTTAAACAGAGAAAGGAGATTTTTGGTCCCATCCTATGTCATTCTACAAAAGAGATCCAGGTCAATTTCATCCTAGTTCATAGGCGTGACAATAGAGTTAGTAGCATTTTTTGGATGACACTTTGGGTCCACACCTTCTCCCTCCAAAGCATCCTCAACAGGAGAATCCTCCACATCAACAACTTCAACTTCCACCCATTGTTTACTAGAGGTCACCGTCGAGTTTTCCAGCAACTCTAAAAGCCCTTTCTTGTCCTCAACCTACTTGAAACCCTTATAGTGAAGGGACACCAACCTAGCTTGCAAAAAGGAAGCCTCCCTAGAATTCTTGAGACCATCTCCCTCAAGGTATTTTTCCACCATACTATGCCCCTTATCAACCTTAAAACTCCCATGTTTCCCCTTATTACTAAAAATAGGGGACACACCCGATCCTTTCACACCGTCCTCAATAGGTTTTATAGCACACTTCTCCTCCCTTTTATCACCTTTCTTCCCCTTAGAACCCTACTTCGCACCAAAAGACAACCTCCTTCATTTCAGTGTCCATCTCATAGCTTTTTGACCAAGAGTTAGAAACCTTTGTATCATGGTCCTCCATAGACTTCCCCTTTTCATCCAAAGACTCCACTTCATTTGAATCATCCTCCTTATAATCTCCATCCCATTCCTCTGGTGATTCCCCCATGTCATAACCAAGCACAATCTCCTTATTTTTATGACTAGATAAAATCTTGGGAATGTTAGGAATAAAGTCACTTTGATATAGTCAATAATAAGCTTCATGAGATCCTCATGGAGGATTGATTTACTAGGATTCTTTCTATGATATTCTATTCTAGTTTCTATAGAGAGAAGCAAACAATAGGGAAACAACACCAAACTATTGTGCCTAAAATGATTTAACAACATAAAATGGTATCCATAAATAACAAAGTACTTGGCATCAAGCATAAAATATTTCATGAAAACCAGTGCCACATCTCTCCACTGGAGCTTAATGGAAGACTTGTCACACCTACCACTTCCCACACACCTAAGCTTATCCCATTCCTTGCCTTTGTAGAAATTGGCCAGGGTGGTCTTAGAGGTAGCATGGTCTTTATAAAACTTCTTATCCTCCATGGGTAAACCAATGATCTCATAAATTAACTCCTCAATGACATTCACCTCCACCTCCTAGTAGTGCAACATTAGATTATTCCACCCCTTCACAAATACCTCAGCCACCTCATAATTAGACCCATGAAGTTCAAGAAAATAGGGGAAAATGTTGCCTATCTCTAGGTACTCCCACACAGCCTCATTCCCAGTAAACTCTTCACAAGACAGGAACTATAGTATACAATGATTTCCACCCATTGCAACTAGAGACAACCAAACCACAACCTTCACCTTGTTTTGATGAGCAATGAAAACTAAGAGAACAATCTAGAAACAAAGCCAAAAAATGGACCCATAAATCATGTTAACCTGACAACGCAAGTACACCCAATAATAAAAACCAATTCCATGAGATCTTTTTCATAAGATATGCAATTATTACTCAGACGGGCTTTGAACTCAAAGCTACTAAACCAAATAAAATGGAGATAAAACCAAAAAAATAAACATTTATCTCCCAATTTTTTTCCACCATGAGAATAGAATTTATGATGATTAATGATAATTTGGATATTAATGGGGATGGAGTCATAGAAATCCCAACAATTATGAAACACAACACCCACATTAGCAAACCCATCAACAAGAGTATTTGCCTCATGGAAGACATGTGATATTTTATAATCATCAAAGGAACAAATAATAGAATGGGCATTCTCAATGATATGTAACATAGACAATGACTAAGGGTTCACCTTTGAAAGGAAATTAATAATATTAAGGGAGTCCCCTTCCAACCACAACTTAGTCATCCCTACCTCTTTAGTAAGTAAGAGGCCATGATAGGCTATTGATGCCTTTGCAAAGTGGTTTTCCGGGGTTCCCAAAGGGAGTGTCACTGCAGAGACAAACCTACCATTCTCATCATGTAACACTCCCCCACAACCAATAGGTCCTGGATTCCCCTTAGCAACACCATTAAAGTTAACTTTGAGCCATCCCTGAGAGGGAGCTATCTGCCAAATCCCCTCCCTAGAAGATTTAGCCTTCTTCAACAAAATAGAGATATCACAATAAAGATTCCATCTATTCCCAATCATCAAATCACAATTAGAGACCATAACCTTCGGCCCATAGATATGAAGCACTAAAACTTTAGAAAGAAAATCTTCTCTTATCACCTCACAAATTCTGAAAGAAATCCTTAAGGGAGGAAGCTCCAGCTGATGGAAAATACAATTGTTTCATTCCTTCCAAACTCCCCATGCCACATGCGGTAGAATAAGAAACCATAACAAAGAAAGAGCTAGATTCAGGGTAGGAGCCACACACTGAGACCAAAGATCCAAGATAGATGCAGAGAAAACCTGGGATAAGTTCCATAGTTGAAGGACATGAGCCCAAACCTCTAAAGAGAAATTGAAACCAACAAGAAGATAAAAAACATCCTCATTAGCCTCCTTACACAAAAATAATTTATTGGGCAAAGAAAATCCCCTTTTCAAAAGATTGTTAAGAGTCAAAATTTTTTCTTGAAAACAAAGCCAAAAAAAGATGTTAACTTTAGGTAGGAGCTTTTGATTCCAAAAGTGCCCCCATAAAGGAGGAGGACCAAAGATACAAGTATGATTAGAAAAAGATGAAGACACTGAAAACTAGTCATTCAGGGAAAACCTCCACACCACACTTTCAATAGGGGATGAAGCCAGAATGTGAATCAAGGATAAGAACTGATAAAGAGGTTCAAGATCCCTGTTAACCAAATCAAGTCTTTTCCACTTACCATCAACAATATAATTTGACACCAAATGACCCCATATGCCCCAATAAAAAAGTCTTTTAAAGGGGCTACCCAAAGTTCATCCTTCAAGGGTCCATGACTAATCCACCAGTCATGTAAGAAGAAGATACTCCTACCATTCCCAAAAACTCATCGCAAACCATTAGCCACAATAGAGTGAGCTTTTATCATGGAGTTCCACAAGGCTGAACCCGAGGAAGGAACAAATCCACCCCTCAAAATGTCTCTAAACTTATCAATTCCCCTTAGGTACTTAGTAGAATAAATAGAGGTCCATTCCTTACAATCCAAAAGTAGATTCCATAACTTTTTAGCATGGAGGGCAAGATTAAACTCCTTTAACTTCTAAAGACCTAAACCACCCTAACTTTTAGCCTTACAAACTTCTCCCAAGAGAGAAAATGCATTTGATTCTTGTCCTCCACCTTGATGCAAGATCATCTAGGGGTACCGAGCAATCATGCATCCCCAAAATTAATTTTTTTATTTTATTTTAGTAGATTAATATTTTAGGTGTAATAATGTTTTTTTTAGGTGAAATAATGTCAATTATTTTTTGAAATAAGTTGAGAAGTTGTAGTGTGCATTTTGGTGAGTTTCATGTCATTTTGGTGGAATTTTCTTGTGACTCTTCATCTACCCAAAGTTGGGCGTTAAAATTGGGAGGCATATGTGTATGCATTAAATATTTTATGTCATGAAATTCTCTTCAAATGTGGGATCTCACATTAGGAGTTATAAGTTTGAATTTCAAAAGGCATCTTGTGTTGATAGTGGTGTGACAAGAATCAATTACTTTTAGCAAATTTTCACAACCTTGTAAGAGCATATTCAAAATGACATAGCATGCATTTTAATGCAAAATTGGAGAGAATCTTGGACTTGGGAATACCATTTTGGTGTAGGGGCAAACTAGCCTTCATAATGTGAATGGGTGTTAGATGTTAGTATTTTGCATTTTGAATCACTTTTTGGTTGAATAAGGTCTATTAGACCATGTTTAATGTCTTTGTGATGTTTTTGGGTTAGTTGTGGTCGAATTGTAAAGTTCCTCCATTTTTCTAATGTGCCATAGAAAAATGGCCCATTGTCATTTTCATGGCCTTTTAGGTCTTTTTTCACGATGTTTGGTCTATTTTCCTCTGATTTTATGTTGTAATGTGGCTTGAACATGCATATTTAGGTACTAAAATTCAAATAATGACATCTTTTGAAGTGTTGTAAAACATTTCTACACTCTTCTAGACTCTATTCATTACAATTCACCTAAAAATCACCTTTTCATCACTAAGAAAGTCCTATTTTAAAGTGTTGTAAAGTCTTGTAACAAGATTTCATTCTTTTCTAAGCATAATTTCACTATTTACACCTTTCTTATGCTTTATTTTACCCTTTTATGCCCTTATAAGCTTTAATTAAGGCAATCTTGAATGTAAACTTGAAAAATACATTAAATATGACTTAATTCCCAACACCCATTTTCAAGTCCTAGGGCGGGACCCATTCACCACGGTGACTGAATGGAGTCCCCAATGGCTCCAAATTCAAAACATTTTAAACTTCCTTTCAGATTTTTATTCAAAATCACTTGATGTTGGCCTATGATGAGGTATCGATGGGTTACTAAGGCATTAAAGATTGTATAAAATAAGTGATTTTCACCTTATTTTACATCCTCTACATTAACACATCACATTGAAGCAATCTCAAACATTCAATCACCTTACAACATCAAATCAAGCACTAATCAAGCATTTTGGAGCATCCATTGACACAACTTCAGATTTTCATCAACAAGGGTTTGGTAGTTGATAGCATTTGCATGTTATTTGTTTATCATTCTCTTTCATTTCAAGTTATTTCATTAAGGGTTTGACCAAGGCAAACCCTATTTATCTAACCCTCAACCATTTTCCCCTCTTGCATGTGTGTTTGTAGACTTTTTTTTGTATGCAAATTTAACAAGAATTTGGGTGTTTAAGAGTGGTCAACAAGTCAGTTAGTGCTTCAAGTCAAATCAACCATATTTCAAGCAACAAGAAGGTATTCTATTCATTTACCTCTGAATTGACTTTGACAACCCAACAAGCAGACATCTTGGTCACGGTGTTGCGAGTTGTCTCGATTTCTTAGAATTTTGGGAGAGGACTAATTCACCACTAGTGGTGAATGATTCCCACCTTAAGATTGGAAATATAAGCTTTTTTAGATTATGGATCTCGACACTCAAAATTGGTTCCTAATTTTTTCATGAAGCGGGGACTAATTACCACCTTGGGCAAATGAGTCCCACTTGGTGATTTTTGTAATTCAAACAACATCCAGAATATTCTAGATCTTCATCAAACCTCCAAGTGCACACCGATTCAACTCATTTCTTTATGTTATGCACTTATTCATTCCTATTTCATTGTTTGCATATCACGTTGTTTTTTCCAACATAGCATAATTCTTAGATTTTGCATACATAATCAGTCATATAGATCACTTAGTTGCACTTAGTTCATTTCATTTAGTCTAATTAACACCATACATAACATAATTTAAATGAACCTAGTTAGCATTTTTTGCCTACCTCTCTCCTTTTAGGTGAAAAATGCTAGAAGAGTTAGGGAGTCTTGTGGTGTCAAAAAACCAGTAGTTCAACTAAAAGTTGTAAAAGTTGCTATGAAACTTTGTATTTTTTTCATTTGGAGGAAGTTGAATATTCAAGGGATTTGTGATGTGGGGTATGGGGTTTTAGGTAAAACACAAAGTTTCAAGGTCTACAATGATGTACTCTTAAACCCTCTTCTAGGCACCCTTATGGAGATAAGGCTTCAATGGTTCACTTATGACTTATATCCTTCCCTTATGGACCCAAACCCTTGGAATGATCTTAAGGAACTCAATCAAACTTGTCTTGAATGGTTACAAAGCCCCAAGCCTCTGTCTCAGACACAAACCCACTTATCCACCTTGATTAGGCTTCTAGCCCAACTAGGTCTCCAGCGACTTTTTATGGAATTTTCTCACAACTTTCCCAAATGACTCCCCAAACTAATGACTGATTCAAATGTATTTTCTGATGTTACATAACATACTCAAACCCTTGATGGCTCTTGTTTTGGACCAATCTCTCCAAAATCTGTTAATTCCACATAATTAAGGCCTAATTAGCCCTTTTTTCAAAGCAACCCTACTCAAATCTTGTCCCCTGATTATGAGACTTTCTACAGTGTCTTGAATTGTTTCCAAACTGATAATTTTCAAGGTCTTAGACTCCCATGACACCTTTAAGACCCCTAATCACAAAACCCTCAATTAAATCCCCTAAAACTAGGGCTTCTTGGACATTAGCCTTCCAATCACTTCTAGAACCGGTTCTTTCACTTTTCACCAATAAATCAACATGTTTTAACAATTCCAACTCATAAACATGCCCCTTGTTTAGGTAGAACTCCTACTGCAATACCTTAGGCACCATTCCCATGCACCTTGCCTTGTCTTATCATGGTGTACACCTTAGAATATTCCTTCCTGCACATTACCCTATTAGTTCTACATAATACATGTTAGATGTGATCCATTTCATGGTTTATAGTCACATTCTTCCATGAAATGGATCAGTCATTCATGAAAACTCCCAAAAATTAGTGAAAGTTAGAACTTTCTTTAGACAGTCAGTTGTATTATACAAGAAACTAGTTATTAATGCTTATCAGGATGTACAAAAGGTTTAAATGCATGTAATTACAAGTCCCTAATTCATCCAATTGAACATATCACCAATAGCAATCAGAAATTTATCAAGAAAACACAAGAAAATGCAAGAAATCTAAAGTTTTATTGGTTTTCCTATAGCAGTCCATACAATCTCTTCAATCTCAACACCCTAACCGTACAAATGACTTCTCCAACCTTTTAAACCTATCTCTCAACTGTTCCAACCAATTTGGATTGGTTTGATTACATTATTGTTGTTAAAACACATAAAACCTACTTACCCATCCAAACTAAAACTAACCGTTGGATTTCAAAATTTTGAATTTCCAACTTCTAATTTATTGACTTCTACTAACTAAAAACCTTCCAAAACTATTACATATTTATTATTCAACCTTATTTGACATAATTAAAACCTTATATACCTATCTAGACTCCTAGGACACTATTGGCCAACTTACAATTCATTTTGGCCCTATGGTCCTTATCAGGACCCCCAGGACTTTTGATCCTTCTATTACATTTATCCATTCCAAATGCCATTATAGGTTCCAAAATGGCATAATTGATGCTCTGAGATGTTTGATAGGTCTTCATGACCCCTAAATCCTCCTGACTCTTCAAGTGACCTTTAAGGAGCTTGGGTGCCCCTGCACCAGTTTGAAAGGTAGTTGTAGTCTATTGGTTTTGGTTGGAAAAGCTTAAATAAGCCATGTAATGGTCAAAACAAAGTTCCAGTAGTTGATTTGAACATTGAATAATAATAAAATCTCTATTTTTCTATATTTTGAAGGAAAATTTGTTGCTATAGAAGGTTGTACAGCTTGTAGGTGGTCTCAAATTCATTGGAGTTGATGTGGAATTGAATCTACTTTCTGATAAAATTGGTATCATCAAATTTCATTCAAATTTGAGCATTTGAGAAGCAATTTACTCCATATTGTTCTGAAACCCTAGCTTTTAGTGTTTTGAGTGAAGAAAATGAAGTTTTGAGCCATTCCACTGGTGAAATGGCCTAAGAATCGGTGGAATGGAAGTAGTTAGGTTTTATTTTATGTATTTGAATTTTGCAAGAGTAGGGGTGGAGGATTTGGGTAGATTGGTTGATGACCTAGGTTGAAAATCACTTGTTTTGGGCATAATAAGTTGCATAAGGGTAGGGTTTTGTAGAAAGGTTGTTTGGAGTTCATTCTAGTGGATGAAATTTTCATGTACATACACCATATGATATGTTTATGGATCTGGAATTAAGAATTGGGGTTTAGATATGGTAGAACCAATAGTTGCCTTGTTGAGTTAGCCTAATTAGGCCTATTCTCAAGCATAGCAATAGATGTTTTAAGGTGTTATTCCAAAAGAGTCATATCTGCAAATTTAGTATGTTAACAAATGGTCAAAATGTATCTAAAACAGCCTTTAGAATGTGGGTTGGAGTTTTTCCCTGCAAATTATATCAAAAAAGGGGTTTTTGTTGTGCTACAAGGCATAGTGTCAATTTGTGAAGAAAACCACCTTGTTTATTGTGTTAAGACTTTGGAAAAGCATTGATTGAGTGTGTTAGACCTTTTATACCCTACACTGCATCAAATTGGTATCAGAGCATTGGTTTGATTTGAAGAAGAAAAAGGTTGAATGGAAAGAATCACAAAGATTCCTCTAAAAGGGAATGCCCTTGCCAAATAATTTATTGAGTTGAAGGAAAAACATGCTAAAGAAATCAGAGAGATGAGAGAGTTGAAGGAGAGGCTTGTTTCCTTGGAAACAAGTCAAAAGAGAGGTGTGGTCACAGGTGATGTGAGTGAGCATGAAGATGAAGAGGAAGGGGAAAGTTCCCAAGGGTCCAAGGAAGAGATGGATCCTGATGACTTGAGGATGACAAGGATTTTAAAAGTAGTCAAGGGAGATGAGCATAATATCAAAATGGATTTACCTATGTATGGAGGAAATATGGATAGTGAAGAGCTCCTAGATTGGATAGGAGCATTGGATAACTATTTTGATTATGAAGATGTGCCAGAGGATAACAGGGTAAAGTTGGCCAGAAAAAATTGAAGGGCCATGCTCTGCTTTGGTGGGATTATGTACAAAGTGAAAGGAGGAAGAAAGGAAAGTCCAAAATCACCTCTTGGGATAGGATGGTGGCTAAACTCAAAGTAAGTTCCTACCTGCTGATTACACTATTCAATTGTTTAAGAGGCTTCAAAATCTCAAGCAAAAGGAGATGGATGTGCAAAAATATACAGAGGAGTTCTATAGGTTGGGCATAAGAGTAGGTCATACAGAGTATGATGAAGAGACACTAGCAAGATACATGAATGGGTTGAGACACAACCTCCAAGATGAATTGAGTCTCACCACTCCAATAATGGTGGAAGAATGTTACCAGTTGGTCATCATGACTGAAGATAAATTGAAGAGAAGGCAAGAGAAGCAAGGTAGGGGTAGAGGTATCAATTCTAGAGGAAGAGGTGCATTTTCCATCTCTAGGCAGCCATTTGAGAACCAAGAAGATGCAAGAAAAATCCAAGACCAAGTTGCTAATCAAAGAGGTGGATTTAGAGGAGGTAGATCAGGTTTTAGAGGAAGATTTGAGGGTCAAGGAAGAGGCTCTAGTGGATTCACAAGAAGGTGTTATTAGTGCAACAAGTTTGGACATAAAGCATGGCAATGTAATGAAGTTCAAGCCTCTAGTTCACATGGAGGAGAAAAAAGGACTCAATGTTTGCAAGAAGAGGAAAATGACAGTGTAAAATATCCATCACAATATGTTGCTCCAAAAGTTGGAGAATCATTCATGGTACAAGGAGAACTCTGATCAAGACATCAATAGAAAAGGAGTCACCACAAAGGAAGACTCTCTTCAAGACAACTTGCAAGTGCTTGGGTAAGGTATGCAAAGTTGTAATTGATTCAGGAAGCACGTATAATATGGTTTTAGTTGAGATAGTTGAAAAAATCAAGTTACCTAGAATACCACATGACACTCTTTATAAATTTTCTTAGTTGAATGAGGGTCAGTGTGTTTTAGTAAATGAACAAAGTTGGGTGGAATTCAATATAGGAGGGTATAAGGATAGAATTATATGTGACATATTTCCTATGGATATGTGTTATTTTCTTCTAGGGAGACCTTGGAAATTTGATAGGCATGCTATGTATGTTGGGAGAAGGAATACCTATGAGATTGAAAAAGATGGAGTTTCTGATACCTTAACACCCTTGAAAGAGGAGGATAAAGGACAAACTATGGGAAATGTTATGATGGTAGGTAGGAAAGAGTTCATAAAGGTAGATGAAGAATAGTAGGTGAACCTTGTAGTCACTACTACACATGGAGACGTTAGGACAATAGCATTGAGGAATGATTTAATTTTGGAGGGAAATAATATTGAGTTGAAGGTCAAGGATGAATTTATTTTGAAGATTCAAGGATGACTTAAAAGGTATGTTGATATGAGTATAGAAGAGGTGCTCCATTCAATACTTTCAATAGAGGATAGTGGTCGTTCTAATTCTTCCATATCAGAGGTTCAGATACTTGATCAAGCAACACACATAGTGGCAGCACATTAGAGGGAAGAGATGGAAAGCAAAGGTGAAGAGGTTAAGGCTAAGTTGCAAAGAAATATGGACAAGACCAAGTACACCATTGAAGTGAAGAGGAAGGAAGTTCATTACAAGGTAGGAGGAGATGTGGTTGTAGATGAAGTAGATTTTACAACATTCTCAGATAAGGAAGGAATCAAAGATCATCCATTAAGTGAAGAGCAACATCCTCAAGTGAAGAACCAATCAAAGCCAAAAGATAATGCTTGTTTTTAGTACTTGGTTCATTGGAAGGGGTTTCCTAATGGAGAATTCACTTGGAGATTAGAAGATGAATTGCTCAAGCTTGAATCTAATGTTGCAACACTGTCCTCAAATGGACTTGAGTCATTTTTTCCCTGGGAGTATGGTGTAGGGGCACCTAGCCTTCATGATGTAAATGGGTGTTAGATGTTAGGATTTTGTGTTTTGAATCACTTTTTGGTTGAATAAGGTCTATTTAGACCATGTTTAATAACTTTATGATGTTTTTGGGTTAGTTGTGGTTAGATTGTAAAATTTCCTCCATTTTGCTAAAAGTTGCAAAAGTTGCTATGCAACTTTGTGTTTTTTGCATTTGGAGGAAGTTGAACAGACAAGGGATTTGAAATGTAGTTGTAGTTAGTTGGTTTTGGTTGGAAAGTATTAAATAAGCCATGTAATGGTTGAAAAAAAGCTACAGTAGTTGATTTGAAGATTTAAATATAATTAAAGCTCTATTTTTCTGCATTTTGAAGGAAATTTTGCTACTACAGAAGGTTGTATGACCTATAGGTGGTCTCAAATTCATTGGATTTGATGTGAAATTTAATATACTTTATGATAAACTTGGTCTAATCAAATTAATTCAAATTTGAGCATTTTAGAAGCAATTTACTCCATACCATTCTAAAACCCTAAGTTTTAGTGTTTTGAGTGAAGAAAATGAAGTTTTGAGCCATTCCACTAATGAAATGGCCTGAGAACTAGTGGAATGGAAGTAGTTAGGTTGTATTTTGTGTGTTGTGAAGTTTGCAAGAGAAGGGGTGGAGGATTTGGGAAGATTGGTTGATGCTCTAGGTTGAAAATCACTTGTTTTGGGCATAATAAGTTGCATAAGGGTAGGGTTTTGTAGAAAGGTTGTTTGGAGATCATTCTAGTGGATGAAATTTGCATGTAAAGACCCCATATGACATGTTGATGGCTTTGGAATGAATAATTTTGGTTTGGATATGGTAGAACCAATAGTTGCCTTTTGAGTTAGCCTAATTAGGCCTATTGTCAAGCGTAGCAGTAGATTTTTGAAGGTTTTATTCCAAAGGAGTCATATCTAAAAATTTAGTATGTTAAAAAATGCCCAAAAGGGTATCTAAAAGAGTCTTTAGAATGTGGGTTGGAGTTTTTTCTTGTAAATTATGTCAAAACAAGGATGTTTGTTGTGCTACAAGGCATAGTGTCAATTTGTGAGAAAAACCACTAGTTTATTGTGTTAAGACTTTGGAAAAGCATTGATCGGGTGTGTTATACCTTTGATACCCTGATATGCATCACATTTGGGGATGGGAAATTAATCCAAATGAAATGAAATGATATTTCATTGTTGCACAAACAAATAGCAAGAGATTTCATTTCATAACAAGTTTTGTAGGATGAAGACTAGGAGCTTGCAAGGAAGAGATATTTTTTTTCAGTTTTGAGGGTCATGTTTGGTAGTCTTTTCTTGTAGGTGTGAGGAGGTTATTACAGAATTAAAATTTCCTAGAGACCATTGTTGAAGGCTGATTTAATGGAAGATTGGAGATTGCAAGCTACAAGTTGGAGTTTGCAAGTTGAAGTTGCAATTGAAAGAGGAGTTATTTTTTATGTTGCTTATTATTATTAGTTTGTCATAAATCAGATTATACTCATTTTTTATTGTTGTTCATCAATCCTTTTGATTGTATGAATTGATGTAATCAAATTTTCCTAAAGTTTCAATCAATTATTGCAAGCTTTATTTAAAATATTGAAGACATAGTTACAGATTTTTGTTGTTGTTGCAAAAAGTTATTGAGTGCATATTATATTTTTGGGATTTTTTGTATGAGGTTTAGTTTTCTCCTCCATGAGTGGTATTAGATCATGGCATGGAAAGTAGTTGGGAAAAAAACAAAATTTGAAAAAAATTTCTGAAAGGGGTCCAAGCACTAGTGTTCAAAAATGATTTTTTAGGGTTTTGGGGTTGATTTTTCACATGGTTGCATTGGTAGAAAAAATTTGATCTTCTTGCATTCTTGTAGATGAAGATGGGGGATCTTATTGTACAAGGTTTTAGAGAAAATAGTAATTTTTTGCATATTCAAAAGTGTTGTAGAAAAGTGGTATGTCAAAAATTTTCTGTGCATTTAAGTGAATGATTAATGTTTTGCATTTTAGAACTTTTGGGGTTTTCTTATTTTCCCCATGAGAATTAATTTTCAGTTGGATAAAAAAGAATTAAGTGTGGTGGTTGTGAAGATAAACACCTCATTTTTGGGTCTTGTTCTTCGACTCATCAAATGGTATCAGAGTAGGAAGATTGGCTAGGATGTGTTGTAATAGTGAGTTAGTTATTTTTCTTGGATATGTGTTGAGAAAAAAAATTGAAGGATTGGGATTTATTGGAGTGTGTGAGTGTGAGTTTTGTTGCAGGTATGAAAGAGGACTTGTGACTTTATCCTCCAGTGGAGGTTAAAGCTCGGTAGAAGGTGCACAAGACATAGGTGTTTCTTTTAGAAACTATTTGTTGGGTGGAGGATAAACAAGAGAGAGAGAGAGAGATTGTTGCAAGGACTTGTAACTACAGAGGGACTTGTGAGTCTCTAAAAAGGACTATGAAAAAAAATACAAGATGGGTCATTGGAAGACCTATGAGAATGTTATTTTGGGAAGAGTATTGGGAAAAAGTGAGAGAAAAAAAGTTGATTGCAGAGTTGGAGAAGATAGAAGTAAGATTGGATGACCTTGAGGAAAGCTTGGGAATAAAGAAGAAAGCTACAGTAGAGGAAGATGAGAAAAAAGATGAAGTTAAAATACATTGTTTGTTTCATAACAAGTTTGCAAGTAATGATTTGTGTGTAGGTAATGGAGAAGGAAAAGAAATTGTAATAGAGGACAATGAAGAGAAGAAAGAGGAAAACCAGAGGTTTGGCAAAGAAGATAGTGAAAAAAAAGAATGTTGAAGTGCAATGTTGCAGCCCTCTGATGGAAAGAACATGGAGAGAAAGACATGTGGGAGTAGCCCACACATTGGTAGTTTCAAGAAAGGAAGAAAATAAGAGAATTGTAAAGAAAGAGGTATAAATTGATATACATCTTTTTAAAGATAAAAGAGAAGAAAAATGAAGTTGCATGCATAGGAAAAGAAGTTGTAACAACAAAAATAGAGGTATTATCTCCTTCTTTTGAGTTTTGCAAAGAAATTATTAATGTTAATTTGTATATAGAAGAGGTAAAGGAAATTGAAGGAGTAGAAAGAAAAAAAAAATGACATGTTACTACAAATTGCAGCAGTTGAAAGGTTGTGGATAACATTGACATGTGAAGCAAGAGTTGTAGTTGACAAAGAGGTAAAGTTTCAATTTTCAGAATTCTTTGATGATAAAACTAAAGTAGATTCACATGAAAATGACATGGTTAAAAAGAAAGGAGATGAGACTACTGAAATTGATGATGCACTAATAGGGAAAGAGGATAAAATAAGAGTATTTGATGATTTTGCAAAATTTAGTGATGTTGATGTCAAAGTTGATTTGTATTGTGATGAAATAGTGAAAGAAAGAGAAATGGGAAAGGTGGTTAGGAGAAAAAGTAACACGTCACAAAATGAAAAACAAAAAGGTATGATAAATTTTGTTGGCATAGAAGAAGAGGAAGATGAAGGAAGACAAGGTGAGAAAAAAGTACAGAAAAAATTCTTTGATCTCTATGAATTTTTTAGTGCTAATTTGTATGTAGGTGATGATAATGAAGAAGTAGGGTGGAAAGAAGAATCTTGGTATAATAAAATGAATTTCATGAGGGGAAGGAAGAAATAGATAGGAAGATTCAGAGCAAGGTTAAGAAGAAGAAACAGGTTGATAAGGAAGAAACATGGTTGAAGAACAAACACGGGATCTTCAAATGTTCATGAGCTCCAACTCATGAAACAATTCTTCTTACCTTGGTTGTTTGATGTAGGATCATCTAGGGGTGCCAAGCAATCATGCATCCCCAAAATTAATTATTTTATTTCAGTTTAGTAGATTAATATTTTAGGTGTAATAATGTTTGTTGTAGGTGAAATAATGTCAATTATTTTGTGAAATAATTTGAGAAGTTGTAGTGTGCATTTTGGGGAGTTTCGTGTCATTTTGGTGGCATTTTCTTTTGACTCTTCATCTACCCAAACTTGGGTGTTGAAATTGGGAGGCATATGTGTGTGCATTAAATATGTTATGTCATGATATTCCCTTCAAATTTGGGTGCTCACATTCAGAGTTATAAGTTTGAATTTCAAAAGGCATCTTGTGGAGATAGTGGTGTGACAAGAATCAACTACTTTTAGTAAATTATCACAACCTTGTAAG
>VDFB02000003.1:729779666-729794748 GCA_007258455.2 Sequoia sempervirens
TCCACACTCTTCTCCATTTGATTCATGTGATTAACATCAGCAATTGCCTCCTCATTCTCACCAAGGTCCAACCTTTTACCAGTCCACCTAAGGGATTTTTCATTCAATAGAATTATACCCTACGCACCAAAATTTAGAGGTCTTGGTTACTAATTTTCACCACAGACTTCAAATCACTAAACAAACTTCTCCTCATGAATCTTGCAAACATTATCTTCCAAGAACACCAGCCTCTCCTCATGGTCCCTACCCATTTTCTCAAAGTCCACTGCCACCTTATCAAGAACAACATTCATTTTTTTGAATTTTATTTTCACCATACATTCCTTTTTATTATATTTAACCAATGCCACACAAACACTATGCCATTCATTCAACTTTTCATTGAGATCCTTGACCTCTAAAAAGAGCCATTTAAACAGAGAAAGGAGATTTTTGGTCCCATCCTATGCCATTCTACAAAAGAGATCCAGGTCAATTTCATCCTAGTTCATAGGCATGACAATAGAGTTAGTAGCATTTTTTGGATGACACTTTGGGTCCACGCCTTCTCCCTCCAAAGCATCCTCAACAGGAGAATCCTCCACATCAACAACTTCAACTTCCACCCATTGTTTACTAGAGGTCACCGTCGAGTTTTCTAGCAACTCTAAAAGCCCTTTCTTGTCCTCAACCTACTTGAAACCCTTATAGTGAAGGGACACCAACCTAGCTTGCAAAAAGGAAGCCTCCCCAGAATTCTTGAGACCATCTCCCTCAAGGTCTTTTTCCACCATACTATGCCCCTTATCAACCTTAAAACTCCCATGTTTCCCCTTATTACTAAAAATAGGGGACACACCCGATCCTTTCACACCGTCCTCAATAGGTTTTATAGCACGCTTCTCCTCCCTTTTATCACCTTTCTTCCCCTTAGAACCCTTCTTCGCACCAAAAGACAACCTCCTTCATTTCAGTGTCCATCTCATAGCTTTTTGACCAAGAGTTAGAAACCTTTGTATCATGGTCCTCCATAGACTTCCCCTTTTCATCCAAAGACTCCACTTCATTTGAATCATCCTCCTTATAATCTCCATCCCATTCCTCTGGTGATTCCCCCATGTCATAACCAAGCACAATCTCCTTATTTTTATGACTAGATAAAATCTTGGGAATGTTAGGAATAAAGTCACTTTGATATAGTCAATAATAAGCTTCATGAGATCCTCATGGAGGATTGATTTACTAGGATTCTTTCTATGATATTCTATTCTAGTTTCTATAGAGAGAAGCAAACAATAGGGAAACAACACCAAACTATTGTGCCTAAAATGATTTAACAACATAAAATGGTATCCATAAATAACAAAGTACTTGGCATCAAGCATAAAATATTTCATGAAAACCAGTGCCACATCTCTCCACTGGAGCTTAATGGAAGACTTGTCACACCTACCACTTCCCACACACCTAAGCTTATCCCATTCCTTGCCTTTGTAGAAATTGGCCAGGGTGGTCTTAGAGGTAGCATGGTCTTTATAAAACTTCTTATCCTCCATGGGTAAACCAATGATCTCATAAATTAACTCCTCAATGACATTCACCTCCACCTCCTAGTAGTGCAACATTAGATTATTCCACCCCTTCACAAATACCTCAGCCACCTCATAATTAGACCCATGAAGTTCAAGAAAATAGGGGAAAATGTTGCCTATCTCTAGGTACTCCCACACAGCCTCATTCCCAGTAAACTCTTCACAAGACAGGAACTATAGTATACAATGATTTCCACCCATTGCAACTAGAGACAACCAAACCACAACCTTCACCTTGTTTTGATGAGCAATGAAAACTAAGAGAACAATCTAGAAACAAAGCCAAAAAATGGACCCATAAATCATGTTAACCTGACAACGCAAGTACACCCAATAATAAAAACCAATTCCATGAGATCTTTTTCATAAGATATGCAATTATTACTCAGACGGGCTTTGAACTCAAAGCTACTAAACCAAATAAAATGGAGATAAAACCAAAAAAATAAACATTTATCTCCCAATTTTTTTCCACCATGAGAATAGAATTTATGATGATTAATGATAATTTGGATATTAATGGGGATGGAGTCATAGAAATCCCAACAATTATGAAACACAACACCCACATTAGCAAACCCATCAACAAGAGTATTTGCCTCATGGAAGACATGTGATATTTTATAATCATCAAAGGAACAAATAATAGAATGGGCATTCTCAATGATATGTAACATAGACAATGACTAAGGGTTCACCTTTGAAAGGAAATTAATAATATTAAGGGAGTCCCCTTCCAACCACAACTTAGTCATCCCTACCTCTTTAGTAAGTAAGAGGCCATGATAGGCTATTGATGCCTTTGCAAAGTGGTTTTCCGGGGTTCCCAAAGGGAGTGTCACTGCAGAGACAAACCTACCATTCTCATCATGTAACACTCCCCCACAACCAATAGGTCCTGGATTCCCCTTAGCAACACCATTAAAGTTAACTTTGAGCCATCCCTGAGAGGGAGCTATCTGCCAAATCCCCTCCCTAGAAGATTTAGCCTTCTTCAACAAAATAGAGATATCACAATAAAGATTCCATCTATTCCCAATCATCAAATCACAATTAGAGACCATAACCTTCGGCCCATAGATATGAAGCACTAAAACTTTAGAAAGAAAATCTTCTCTTATCACCTCACAAATTCTGAAAGAAATCCTTAAGGGAGGAAGCTCCAGCTGATGGAAAATACAATTGTTTCATTCCTTCCAAACTCCCCATGCCACATGCGGTAGAATAAGAAACCATAACAAAGAAAGAGCTAGATTCAGGGTAGGAGCCACACACTGAGACCAAAGATCCAAGATAGATGCAGAGAAAACCTGGGATAAGTTCCATAGTTGAAGGACATGAGCCCAAACCTCTAAAGAGAAATTGAAACCAACAAGAAGATAAAAAACATCCTCATTAGCCTCCTTACACAAAAATAATTTATTGGGCAAAGAAAATCCCCTTTTCAAAAGATTGTTAAGAGTCAAAATTTTTTCTTGAAAACAAAGCCAAAAAAAGATGTTAACTTTAGGTAGGAGCTTTTGATTCCAAAAGTGCCCCCATAAAGGAGGAGGACCAAAGATACAAGTATGATTAGAAAAAGATGAAGACACTGAAAACTAGTCATTCAGGGAAAACCTCCACACCACACTTTCAATAGGGGATGAAGCCAGAATGTGAATCAAGGATAAGAACTGATAAAGAGGTTCAAGATCCCTGTTAACCAAATCAAGTCTTTTCCACTTACCATCAACAATATAATTTGACACCAAATGACCCCATATGCCCCAATAAAAAAGTCTTTTAAAGGGGCTACCCAAAGTTCATCCTTCAAGGGTCCATGACTAATCCACCAGTCATGTAAGAAGAAGATACTCCTACCATTCCCAAAAACTCATCGCAAACCATTAGCCACAATAGAGTGAGCTTTTATCATGGAGTTCCACAAGGCTGAACCCGAGGAAGGAACAAATCCACCCCTCAAAATGTCTCTAAACTTATCAATTCCCCTTAGGTACTTAGTAGAATAAATAGAGGTCCATTCCTTACAATCCAAAAGTAGATTCCATAACTTTTTAGCATGGAGGGCAAGATTAAACTCCTTTAACTTCTAAAGACCTAAACCACCCTAACTTTTAGCCTTACAAACTTCTCCCAAGAGAGAAAATGCATTTGATTCTTGTCCTCCACCTTGATGCAAGATCATCTAGGGGTACCGAGCAATCATGCATCCCCAAAATTAATTTTTTTATTTTATTTTAGTAGATTAATATTTTAGGTGTAATAATGTTTTTTTTAGGTGAAATAATGTCAATTATTTTTTGAAATAAGTTGAGAAGTTGTAGTGTGCATTTTGGTGAGTTTCATGTCATTTTGGTGGAATTTTCTTGTGACTCTTCATCTACCCAAAGTTGGGCGTTAAAATTGGGAGGCATATGTGTATGCATTAAATATTTTATGTCATGAAATTCTCTTCAAATGTGGGATCTCACATTAGGAGTTATAAGTTTGAATTTCAAAAGGCATCTTGTGTTGATAGTGGTGTGACAAGAATCAATTACTTTTAGCAAATTTTCACAACCTTGTAAGAGCATATTCAAAATGACATAGCATGCATGTTAATGCAAAATTGGAGAGAATCTTGGACTTGGGAATACCATTTTGGTGTAGGGGAAACTAGCCTTCATAATGTGAATGGGTGTTAGATGTTAGTATTTTGCATTTTGAATCACTTTTTGGTTGAATAAGGTCTATTAGACCATGTTTAATGTCTTTGTGATGTTTTTGGGTTAGTTGTGGTCGAATTGTAAAGTTCCTCCATTTTTCTAATGTGCCATAGAAAAATGGCCCATTGTCATTTTCATGGCCTTTTAGGTCTTTTTTCACGATGTTTGGTCTATTTTCCTCTGATTTTATGTTGTAATGTGGCTTGAACATGCATATTTAGGTACTAAAATTCAAATAATGGCATCTTGTGAAGGTGGTGTGAAGTGTTGTAAAACATTTCTACACTCTTCTAGACTCTATTCATTACAATTCACCTAAAAATCACCTTTTCATCACTAAGAAAGTCCTATTTTAAAGTGTTGTAAAGTCTTGTAACAAGATTTCATTCTTTTCTAAGCATAATTTCACTATTTACACCTTTCTTATGCTTTATTTTACCCTTTTATGCCCTTATAAGCTTTAATTGCTAATAATCTTGAATGTAAACTTGAAAAAATACAAATATGACTTAATTCCCAACACCCATTTTCAAGTCCTGGGGAAGGACCCATTCACCTCAGCAGGTGACCTTAATGAGTCTCCCTGGGTTCAAATTCAAAATGATGAAATGGAGTTCAAATGAATGGATAAAAACAGTGATGGACAATGGAAGAATAAGATTGAAGGAACAGTGGATGAATGGACATCTCTAATGGAAGCAATTAAACATTCAATCACCCAAACATCAAATCAAGAATGGAGCATCTTGATTGACACAACTTCAGATTTTCATCAACAAGGGTTTGGTAAGTTGATGGCATTTGCATGTTGTTAATTTATCATTCTATTGCATTTAATTATTTTATTAAGGGTTTGACCAAGACAAACCCAATTTGCTAACCCTCAACCATTTTTCCCCTCTTGCATGTGCATTTGCAAACTTTTGTATGTAGATTTAACAAGAATTTGGGTGATTGAAGATTGGTCAACAAGTCAGCTAGGTGTTTTCAAGTCAAATCAACCATATTTCAAGCAACAAGAAGGTATTCCTATTCATTTCCTACTGCATCAAATTTTGACAACCCAACAAGCGCACATCTTCAGACCGGGTAGCTGCGCAGTTGTCTCCCCATTTCTTAGAATTTTGGGAGAGGACTAATTCACCACTAGTGGTGAATGAGTCCCACCTTAAGGCTGGAAATCTCATTTTTGTTAGATTATGGATCCCAACACTCAAAAATTGGTTCTCAATAGTTTTCATCAGAAGTAGGAGTAATTCACCACATTGGGTGAATGAGTCCCACTATTGAATTTTTGTAATTGTAGATAGCATCTAGAACATTCCAGAATCTTCATCAAACCTCCAGGTGCACACCGATTCAACTCATTTCTTTATGTTATGCACTTATTCATTCCTATTTCATTGTTTGCATATCACGTTGTTTTTTCCAACATAGCATAATTCTTAGATTTTGCATACATAATCAGTCATATAGATCACTTAGTTGCACTTAGTTCATTTCATTTAGTCTAATTAACACCATACATAACATAATTTAAATGAACCTAGTTAGCATTTTTTGCCTACCTCTCTCCTTTTAGGTGAAAAATGCTAGAAGAGTTAGGGAGTCTTGTGGTGTCAAAAAACAAATGTCTCTAATCCAAAAGTTGTAAAGTTGCTATGAAATCCTTTTGTATTTTTTTCTTTCATTTGGAGGAAGTTGAATATTCAAGGGATTTGTGATGTAGAGGGGCAATTAGGTAAAAAACACAAAGTCGCTGTCTATAATGATATACTCTCAAACCTTCTTCTAGGTACCCTTATGGAGATAAGGCTTCAATGGTTTACTTGTGACTTATATCCTTCCCTTATGGACCCAAAACTTTGAATGATTTTAGGATGTCCCTCCCTCAAAACGTCCTATCCACCTTGATTAGGCTTCTAGCCCCAACTAGGTCTCCAGCGACTATTTTATGGACTTTTCTCACAACTTTCCCAAATAACTCCCAAAACTAATGACTGATTCAAATGTATTTTCTAATGTTACATAACATACTCAAACCCTAATGGCTCTTGTTTTAGACCAATCTCTCCAAAATCTACTAATTCCACATAATTAAGGCCTAATTAGCCCTTTTTCTCAAAGCAACCCTACTCAAATCTTGTCCCTTGACTATGAGACTTTGTACAATGTCTTGAATTTTTTCCAAACTAAGAATTTTCAAGGTCTTAGACTCCCACGACGCCTTTAAGACCCCTAAGCACAAAACCCTCAATTAAATCCCCTAAAACTAGGGCTTCTTAGATATTAGCCTTCCAATCACTTCTAGAATCGGTTCTTTCACTTTTCACCAATAAATCAACATGTTTCATTAATTCCAACTCATTAACATGCCCCTTGTTAAGGTAGAACTCCTACTGCAATACCTTAGGCACCATTCCCATGCACCTTGCCTTGCCATATCATGGTGTACACCTTAGAATCCTTCCTTCCTACACATTACCCAATTGGTTCTGCATAATACATGTTAGATTTGATCCATTTCACAAGTTATAGTCACAATCTTCCATGAAATGGATTAGTCATTCATGCAAACTCCTAAAAATTAGTGAAAAATCTAAACTTTCTTTAGATAGTCAGTTGTATTATACAAGAAATTGGTTATTAATGCTTATCAAGATGTACAAAAGGTTTAAATGCATGTAAGTACGAGTCCCTAATTCATCCAATTTAACATATCACCAATAGTAATAATAAATTCATCAAGAAAATACAAGAAAATGCAAGAAATCTGATGTTTTATTGTTTTCCCTGTAGCAGCCCGTACAATCTCTTTAATCTCAATACCCTTTCCATATAAATGACTTCTCCAACTTTGTAAACCCATCTCCCAATTGTTCCAACTGATTTGGATTGGTTTGATTACATTATTGTTGTTAAAACACCTAAAAACCACTTACCCACCCAAACTGAAACTAACCGTTGGATTTCAAAAATTTGAATTTCCAACTTCTAATTTATTGACTTCTACTAACTAAAACCCTCCAAAACTATTACATATTTATTATTCAACCCTTTTTGACATAACAAAAACCTTAAATACCTTTCTAGACTCCTAGGACACTATTGGTCCACTTACAATTCATTTTGGTCCTATGGTCCTTATCAAGACCCTCAGGACTTTTGATCCTTCTATTACATTTATCCACTCCAAATGCCATTATAGGTTCCAAAATGGCATAGTTGATGCTTTGAGATGTTTGATAGGTCTTCATGACCCCTGCATCCTCCCGACCCTTCAAGTGACCCTTAAGGAGCTTGGGTGCCCCTGCACCAGTTTGAAAGGTAGTTGTAGTCTATTGGTTTTGGTTGGAAAAGCTTAAATAAGCCATGTAATGGTCAAAACAAAGTTCCAGTAGTTGATTTGAACATTGAATAATAATAAAATCTCTATTTTTCTATATTTTGAAGGAAAATTTGTTGCTATAGAAGGTTGTACAGCTTGTAGGTGGTCTCAAATTCATTGGAGTTGATGTGGAATTGAATCTACTTTCTGATAAAATTGGTATCATCAAATTTCATTCAAATTTGAGCATTTGAGAAGCAATTTACTCCATATTGTTCTGAAACCCTAGCTTTTAGTGTTTTGAGTGAAGAAAATGAAGTTTTGAGCCATTCCACTGGTGAAATGGCCTAAGAATCGGTGGAATGGAAGTAGTTAGGTTTTATTTTATGTATTTGAATTTTGCAAGAGTAGGGGTGGAGGATTTGGGTAGATTGGTTGATGACCTAGGTTGAAAATCACTTGTTTTGGGCATAATAAGTTGCATAAGGGTAGGGTTTTGTAGAAAGGTTGTTTGGAGTTCATTCTAGTGGATGAAATTTTCATGTACATACACCATATGATATGTTTATGGATCTGGAATTAAGAATTGGGGTTTAGATATGGTAGAACCAATAGTTGCCTTGTTGAGTTAGCCTAATTAGGCCTATTCTCAAGCATAGCAATAGATGTTTTAAGGTGTTATTCCAAAAGAGTCATATCTGCAAATTTAGTATGTTAACAAATGGTCAAAATGTATCTAAAACAGCCTTTAGAATGTGGGTTGGAGTTTTTCCCTGCAAATTATATCAAAAAAGGGGTTTTTGTTGTGCTACAAGGCATAGTGTCAATTTGTGAAGAAAACCACCTTGTTTATTGTGTTAAGACTTTGGAAAAGCATTGATTGAGTGTGTTAGACCTTTTATACCCTACACTGCATCAAATTGGTATCAGAGCATTGGTTTGATTTGAAGAAGAAAAAGGTTGAATGGAAAGAATCACAAAGATTCCTCTAAAAGGGAATGCCCTTGCCAAATAATTTATTGAGTTGAAGGAAAAACATGCTAAAGAAATCAGAGAGATGAGAGAGTTGAAGGAGAGGCTTGTTTCCTTGGAAACAAGTCAAAAGAGAGGTGTGGTCACAGGTGATGTGAGTGAGCATGAAGATGAAGAGGAAGGGGAAAGTTCCCAAGGGTCCAAGGAAGAGATGGATCCTGATGACTTGAGGATGACAAGGATTTTAAAAGTAGTCAAGGGAGATGAGCATAATATCAAAATGGATTTACCTATGTATGGAGGAAATATGGATAGTGAAGAGCTCCTAGATTGGATAGGAGCATTGGATAACTATTTTGATTATGAAGATGTGCCAGAGGATAACAGGGTAAAGTTGGCCAGAAAAAATTGAAGGGCCATGCTCTGCTTTGGTGGGATTATGTACAAAGTGAAAGGAGGAAGAAAGGAAAGTCCAAAATCACCTCTTGGGATAGGATGGTGGCTAAACTCAAAGTAAGTTCCTACCTGCTGATTACACTATTCAATTGTTTAAGAGGCTTCAAAATCTCAAGCAAAAGGAGATGGATGTGCAAAAATATACAGAGGAGTTCTATAGGTTGGGCATAAGAGTAGGTCATACAGAGTATGATGAAGAGACACTAGCAAGATACATGAATGGGTTGAGACACAACCTCCAAGATGAATTGAGTCTCACCACTCCAATAATGGTGGAAGAATGTTACCAGTTGGTCATCATGACTGAAGATAAATTGAAGAGAAGGCAAGAGAAGCAAGGTAGGGGTAGAGGTATCAATTCTAGAGGAAGAGGTGCATTTTCCATCTCTAGGCAGCCATTTGAGAACCAAGAAGATGCAAGAAAAATCCAAGACCAAGTTGCTAATCAGAGAGGTGGATTTAGAGGAGGTAGATCAGGTTTTAGAGGAAGATTTGAGGGTCAAGGAAGAGGCTCTAGTGGATTCACAAGAAGGTGTTATTAGTGCAACAAGTTTGGACATAAAGCATGGCAATGTAATGAAGTTCAAGCCTCTAGTTCACATGGAGGAGAAAAAAGGACTCAATGTTTGCAAGAAGAGGAAAATGACAGTGTAAAATATCCATCACAATATGTTGCTCCAAAAGTTGGAGAATCATTCATGGTACAAGGAGAACTCTGATCAAGACATCAATAGAAAAGGAGTCACCACAAAGGAAGACTCTCTTCAAGACAACTTGCAAGTGCTTGGGTAAGGTATGCAAAGTTGTAATTGATTCAGGAAGCACGTATAATATGGTTTTAGTTGAGATAGTTGAAAAAATCAAGTTACCTAGAATACCACATGACACTCTTTATAAATTTTCTTAGTTGAATGAGGGTCAGTTTGTTTTAGTAAATGAACAAAGTTGGGTGGAATTCAATATAGGAGGGTATAAGGATAGAATTATATGTGACATATTTCCTATGGATATGTGTTATTTTCTTCTAGGGAGACCTTGGAAATTTGATAGGCATGCTATGTATGTTGGGAGAAGGAATACCTATGAGATTGAAAAAGATGGAGTTTCTGATACCTTAACACCCTTGAAAGAGGAGGATAAAGGACAAACTATGGGAAATGTTATGATGGTAGGTAGGAAAGAGTTCATAAAGGTAGATGAAGAATAGTAGGTGAACCTTGTAGTCACTACTACACATGGAGACGTTAGGACAATAGCATTGAGGAATGATTTAATTTTGGAGGGAAATAATATTGAGTTGAAGGTCAAGGATGAATTTATTTTGAAGATTCAAGGATGACTTAAAAGGTATGTTGATATGAGTATAGAAGAGGTGCTCCATTCAATACTTTCAATAGAGGATAGTGGTCGTTCTAATTCTTCCATACCAGAGGTTCAGATACTTGATCAAGCAACACACATAGTGGCAGCACATTAGAGGGAAGAGATGGAAAGCAAAGGTGAAGAGGTTAAGGCTAAGTTGCAAAGAAATATGGACAAGACCAAGTACACCATTGAAGTGAAGAGGAAGGAAGTTCATTACAAGGTAGGAGGAGATGTGGTTGTAGATGAAGTAGATTTTACAACATTCTCAGATAAGGAAGGAATCAAAGATCATCCATTAAGTGAAGAGCAACATCCTCAAGTGAAGAACCAATCAAAGCCAAAAGATAATGCTTGTTTTTAGTACTTGGTTCATTGGAAGGGGTTTCCTAATGGAGAATTCACTTGGAGATTAGAAGATGAATTGCTCAAGCTTGAATCTAATGTTGCAACACTGTCCTCAAATGGACTTGAGTCATTTTTTCCCTGGGAGTATGGTGTAGGGTCACCTAGCCTTCATGATGTAAATGGGTGTTAGATGTTAGGATTTTGTGTTTTGAATCACTTTTTGGTTGAATAAGGTCTATTTAGACCATGTTTAATAACTTTATGATGTTTTTGGGTTAGTTGTGGTTAGATTGTAAAATTTCCTCCATTTTGCTAAAAGTTGCAAAAGTTGCTATGCAACTTTGTGTTTTTTGCATTTGGAGGAAGTTGAACAGACAAGGGATTTGAAATGTAGTTGTAGTTAGTTGGTTTTGGTTGGAAAGTATTAAATAAGCCATGTAATGGTTGAAAAAAAGCTACAGTAGTTGATTTGAAGATTTAAATATAATTAAAGCTCTATTTTTCTGCATTTTGAAGGAAATTTTGCTACTACAGAAGGTTGTATGACCTATAGGTGGTCTCAAATTCATTGGATTTGATGTGAAATTTAATATACTTTATGATAAACTTGGTCTAATCAAATTAATTCAAATTTGAGCATTTTAGAAGCAATTTACTCCATACCATTCTAAAACCCTAAGTTTTAGTGTTTTGAGTGAAGAAAATGAAGTTTTGAGCCATTCCACTAATGAAATGGCCTGAGAACTAGTGGAATGGAAGTAGTTAGGTTGTATTTTGTGTGTTGTGAAGTTTGCAAGAGAAGGGGTGGAGGATTTGGGAAGATTGGTTGATGCTCTAGGTTGAAAATCACTTGTTTTGGGCATAATAAGTTGCATAAGGGTAGGGTTTTGTAGAAAGGTTGTTTGGAGATCATTCTAGTGGATGAAATTTGCATGTAAAGACCCCATATGACATGTTGATGGCTTTGGAATGAATAATTTTGGTTTGGATATGGTAGAACCAATAGTTGCCTTTTGAGTTAGCCTAATTAGGCCTATTGTCAAGCGTAGCAGTAGATTTTTGAAGGTTTTATTCCAAAGGAGTCATATCTAAAAATTTAGTATGTTAAAAAATGCCCAAAAGGGTATCTAAAAGAGTCTTTAGAATGTGGGTTGGAGTTTTTTCTTGTAAATTATGTCAAAACAAGGATGTTTGTTGTGCTACAAGGCATAGTGTCAATTTGTGAGAAAAACCACTAGTTTATTGTGTTAAGACTTTGGAAAAGCATTGATCGGGTGTGTTATACCTTTGATACCCTGATATGCATCACATTTGGGGATGGGAAATTAATCCAAATGAAATGAAATGATATTTCATTGTTGCACAAACAAATAGCAAGAGATTTCATTTCATAACAAGTTTTGTAGGATGAAGACTAGGAGCTTGCAAGGAAGAGATATTTTTTTTCAGTTTTGAGGGTCATGTTTGGTAGTCTTTTCTTGTAGGTGTGAGGAGGTTATTACAGAATTAAAATTTCCTAGAGACCATTGTTGAAGGCTGATTTAATGGAAGATTGGAGATTGCAAGCTACAAGTTGGAGTTTGCAAGTTGAAGTTGCAATTGAAAGAGGAGTTATTTTTTATGTTGCTTATTATTATTAGTTTGTCATAAATCAGATTATACTCATTTTTTATTGTTGTTCATCAATCCTTTTGATTGTATGAATTGATGTAATCAAATTTTCCTAAAGTTTCAATCAATTATTGCAAGCTTTATTTAAAATATTGAAGACATAGTTACAGATTTTTGTTGTTGTTGCAAAAAGTTATTGAGTGCATATTATATTTTTGGGATTTTTTGTATGAGGTTTAGTTTTCTCCTCCATGAGTGGTATTAGATCATGGCATGGAAAGTAGTTGGGAAAAAAACAAAATTTGAAAAAAATTTCTGAAAGGGGTCCAAGCACTAGTGTTCAAAAATGATTTTTTAGGGTTTTGGGGTTGATTTTTCACATGGTTGCATTGGTAGAAAAAATTTGATCTTCTTGCATTCTTGTAGATGAAGATGGGGGATCTTATTGTACAAGGTTTTAGAGAAAATAGTAATTTTTTGCATATTCAAAAGTGTTGTAGAAAAGTGGTATGTCAAAAATTTTCTGTGCATTTAAGTGAATGATTAATGTTTTGCATTTTAGAACTTTTGGGGTTTTCTTATTTTCCCCATGAGAATTAATTTTCAGTTGGATAAAAAAGAATTAAGTGTGGTGGTTGTGAAGATAAACACCTCATTTTTGGGTCTTGTTCTTCGACTCATCAAATGGTATCAGAGTAGGAAGATTGGCTAGGATGTGTTGTAATAGTGAGTTAGTTATTTTTCTTGGATATGTGTTGAGAAAAAAAATTGAAGGATTGGGATTTATTGGAGTGTGTGAGTGTGAGTTTTGTTGTAGGTATGAAAGAGGACTTGTGACTTTATCCTCCAGTGGAGGTTAAAGCTCGGTAGAAGGTGCACAAGACATAGGTGTTTCTTTTAGAAACTATTTGTTGGGTGGAGGATAAACAAGAGAGAGAGAGAGAGATTGTTGCAAGGACTTGTAACTACAGAGGGACTTGTGAGTCTCTAAAAAGGACTATGAAAAAAAATACAAGATGGGTCATTGGAAGACCTATGAGAATGTTATTTTGGGAAGAGTATTGGGAAAAAGTGAGAGAAAAAAAGTTGATTGCAGAGTTGGAGAAGATAGAAGTAAGATTGGATGACCTTGAGGAAAGCTTGGGAATAAAGAAGAAAGCTACAGTAGAGGAAGATGAGAAAAAAGATGAAGTTAAAATACATTGTTTGTTTCATAACAAGTTTGCAAGTAATGATTTGTGTGTAGGTAATGGAGAAGGAAAAGAAATTGTAATAGAGGACAATGAAGAGAAGAAAGAGGAAAACCAGAGGTTTGGCAAAGAAGATAGTGAAAAAAAAGAATGTTGAAGTGCAATGTTGCAGCCCTCTGATGGAAAGAACATGGAGAGAAAGACATGTGGGAGTAGCCCACACATTGGTAGTTTCAAGAAAGGAAGAAAATAAGAGAATTGTAAAGAAAGAGGTATAAATTGATATACATCTTTTTAAAGATAAAAGAGAAGAAAAATGAAGTTGCATGCATAGGAAAAGAAGTTGTAACAACAAAAATAGAGGTATTATCTCCTTCTTTTGAGTTTTGCAAAGAAATTATTAATGTTAATTTGTATATAGAAGAGGTAAAGGAAATTGAAGGATTAGAAAGAAAAAAAAAATGACATGTTACTACAAATTGCAGCAGTTGAAAGGTTGTGGATAACATTGACATGTGAAGCAAGAGTTGTAGTTGACAAAGAGGTAAAGTTTCAATTTTCAGAATTCTTTGATGATAAAACTAAAGTAGATTCACATGAAAATGACATGGTTAAAAAGAAAGGAGATGATACTACTGAAATTGATGATGCACTAATAGGGAAAGAGGATAAAATAAGAGTATTTGATGATTTTGCAAAATTTAGTGATGTTGATGTCAAAGTTGATTTGTATTGTGATGAAATAGTGAAAGAAAGAGAAATGGGAAAGGTGGTTAGGAGAAAAAGTAACACGTCACAAAATGAAAAACAAAAAGGTATGATAAATTTTGTTGGCATAGAAGAAGAGGAAGATGAAGGAAGACAAGGTGAGAAAAAAGTACAGAAAAAATTCTTTGATCTCTATGAATTTTTTAGTGCTAATTTGTATGTAGGTGATGATAATGAAGAAGTAGGGTGGAAAGAAGAATCTTGGTATAATAAAATGAATTTCATGAGGGGAAGGAAGAAATAGATAGGAAGATTCAGAGCAAGGTTAAGAAGAAGAAACAGGTTGATAAGGAAGAAACATGGTTGAAGAACAAACACGGGATCTTCAAATGTTCATGAGCTCCAACTCATGAAACAATTCTTCTTACCTTGGTTGTTTGATGTAGGATCATCTAGGGGTGCCAAGCAATCATGCATCCCCAAAATTAATTATTTTATTTCAGTTTAGTAGATTAATATTTTAGGTGTAATAATGTTTGTTGTAGGTGAAATAATGTCAATTATTTTGTGAAATAATTTGAGAAGTTGTAGTGTGCATTTTGGGGAGTTTCGTGTCATTTTGGTGGCATTTTCTTTTGACTCTTCATCTACCCAAACTTGGGTGTTGAAATTGGGAGGCATATGTGTGTGCATTAAATATGTTATGTCATGATATTCCCTTCAAATTTGGGTGCTCACATTCAGAGTTATAAGTTTGAATTTCAAAAGGCATCTTGTGGAGATAGTGGTGTGACAAGAATCAACTACTTTTAGTAAATTATCACAACC
>VDFB02000003.1:729797397-729852175 GCA_007258455.2 Sequoia sempervirens
ACGGACGTCGGGGATAAACTTTCGAAACAATTGGAAATTACACATCAAATTTTACAAGCACCCGACGAACATCGAATTTTACATATTTTGTCGGACAGTTTCGTCGTATTTTGCAGTCAAATGCATTAGTGAGATCCCTTTGTTGCAAGCTATCAAGGACATTCCTGTCTATACAAAATGGTTTGGGATCCATATACTTAGAAGTAAAAGAAGAAGAAAGACCCAAATACCATCCAAGTTATTGAAAATTTAGCAGACCTTATGCTCGGAAAATAACCATTTTTAAGTACTCAGATCTAGGGAGTCCTATCATCAAGGTATCTATTGGTAAAGTAAGCATTCCTAATACCCTTGTTGATTTGGGTGCTAGAATTAATGTTATGACAAATGAAACACAGGAAATATTGTCACTAGAGGGACTTAGACCTACTCCCATAGTTCTTCAAATGGTAGACTGATCTTTGGTCAAACCAGAGGGTATGATTGAAGATGTAATCCTTTTTATTGATTCGTGGGAATACCCAATTGACTTTGTGATTTTGCAGCCAAAAATTAAGCTAGCGAGATACCCCTTGATTTTAGGATGACCTTGGTTAGCATTTGTGGATGCATTCATCAATTTTTGGTCAGGAAACATGGTCATTTCCAATGGTGAGCACAAGAAACAGTTGACTTTATACTCGCCAGCGCAACCCTTGTTGGAGATGAAGGATCCAGTTTGGGTTGATAGTGACTTGGATGAGTCATTTCCCATCTTGACAATTTATCAAGCCTTAGATATGGAAGAACCTACAAAGGATAATATTCCTATTAATTTTCTTCAGAATAGATATGCATCTAATGAAATTTTTGAAAGCATGGTCCTCCATTTAGGTATAAATACTTAATGTCCTTTTGGAAACTTTCCAATGGTAGGTAGCTCACAATCTATTCAACATTTTGTCACATTTCATTAGTTGCTACCTCATAAGTGTTTGTATAGTTCAATTATATCATCTAGAAATTCTAGTGATATGGAATCCACCTCCCAAGTACTAGCCATTAACTCACATACACAGTCAAAAGCTATGGAATTTTTTCCTAATCGCACACTTAATATTAATCCACAATTAACCATTGAAAAAATCCAAGAACTTATTGCGATGCTTAGAGATAATAAAGATGCATTTGCTTGGGAATACCAAGACATGCATGTCATTCATCCTGACACCTTCACCCACCATGTTTACACTGAAGGAGGTAGTCATCCAATTAAGCAACCACAGTGATGGCTCAATCCCGTCTTGCGTGAAATAGTTAAAGAGGAGTTACAAAAACTATTGAATGTTGGGTTTATATGTCCTATTACAGATAGTCAGTGGGTCTCTCCTCTAGTTGTGGTTCCCAAGAAAAATGGTAAGTGGAGAATTTGTGTTGATTATAGAGCACTAAATAAAGCTACTAGAAAGGATAACTTTCCATTAGCATTTATTGATCAAGTGTTGGACACTCTTGCAAGTAAGAAGTTTTTCTCTTTTCTGGATGGGTTCAATGACTACAACTAGATTCACATAGTGCCTGAGGATCAAGAAAAGACTACTTTCACTTGTCCTTGGGGCACGTTTTCCTATAATATTTTTCCTTTTGGTTTATGTAATGCCCCTGCCACTTTTCAAAGGGCGGTTTTGAGAATTTTTGTAGATCTTGTAAATGATTGTGTTGAGGTGTATATGGATGATTTTACCATCCACTGTAATACTTATGAAGAGGATAAAACAAATTTAGAAAAGGTACTCAAGTGTTGTATAGACACTAATTTATCATTAATTCATGAAAAGTGTCATATGCTTATGATAGAGGGGATAATACTTGGTCATTATATTTTTGCTAAGGGTATTCAAGTTGATCCCAAGAAGATACAAATTATTCAGGACTTGCCTACACCTACTAGCCAAAAGGATGTGCATAGTCTTCTAGGCCATGCATGGTACTATAGGAGGTTTATCCAAAATTTTAGTAAGATTGCATCCCCCTTGTTTTCTTTGCTAGCAAAAGATGTCATTTTCTCCTGGACACCAGAATTTCAAGAGGCTTTTGAAACCATCAAGAACAAGCTTGTCACCACACCAGTACTTAGAGGTTTGAACTAGGAACTATCTTTTCATATCCACACTGATGCCTCAGATTGTTCCATGGGGGTTGTCCTTGGACAAAAAGAAGATAATATTTTCTACTCCATTTATTACATCAGTAAGAATTTCAGCGGGGCTAAGGTAAATTATACAGTAACTAAAAAGGAGTTCTTAGCTGTTGTTTATACAATTAATAAGTTTCATCATTATATTACCGACTATAAAGTGTTCGTTCATACTAATCATTCTACAATTCAATTTATAATAAATAAACTTGTTGTAATTGGTAGAGTTATTAGATGGTTACTATTGCTTCAAGAATTTGATATTACTATACTTGATAAGCCTAGTCGTGAGAATGTGGTTGAGTCCAAATTGCAACAACAAGATGATGAACCCGTTCCTTGATGATTCCTTTCCAGATGAACATCTCTTTGCCATATCAACAAAGAGTCTATGGTGTTGGCATATGGCTTCTAATGTTGTCATTGATGGCAACCTACATCATTATTCCGATCTATAGACCAAGATTTGTTCATACCGGCAGGTAGAGTAAAGAATAGAGTTTTACCGAAAGTGAAAATGAAGAACAAGGTATCTGGTTAGTATGTCGATTTGTATACTTCACCAGATTATCATTTTGAGTTGTGGATCTCAGGAAAAGTTGTTGAGTATCTATTTTATCTTATTGTTAAGTTCTATGATGTTGCATCAATCAGTGGTTAAGTTAGGAGATCTGATAGAATGATTTTATGTTTATTAGCTCATGGTGGCCAACTCAGTGAATATGGCATGTCGTGGATGCATAAGGAGTAATTTTTTAAATATTTTTGTGTTCGAGTATTTTGATTTGGGGCCAAAACATATCATTAGCTAACCTTGATGGGTACACATCAAATATATAATGTGGATTGAGCCAACTATTGGGAAATATTTTTATTGTGCTGAAGCTGATATATAGCAATCTATGTTCCACCAAGTTTCTAGTACGGGGGGACAGGGGGACGGAAATTTTTTGAGGGGATTTTAGGGGACAGGGGGATGGCTATATATATATATATAAATTTTAAAAATATAGGGAAATTTCAGATATTCATATGAGTAATGATAATCATAACAATGAACATTCATATAGTTGCAAATGTAATCACCAATCATATTGACATATGCATCATAAAATCGAATTATCAAACAAATTAATACTACAACTACCTAATTGCTTCCATGGACCATAATTCATGTCAAATAGACAATGTGCATATGATATAAAATAATAAAATTCCCAAAAGGCTACAAGTTTGTACCACAAATGTAATAGAAAGTATGATGGCTGCCTCTACTTGACATTTGCCAACATTGCATCAAAATCAGACTCAGAGTCTGTGTCACTGCCAGTTTTTCTCTTGCTCACTTGCCTCTTAGCTGCAATTTTTTTTTGGAATTTAAAAATTAACTCAAATGGCTTTGAAAGAAAATTTTATGTTTCATTTTAGGCTTGGGAGGGTGTGGGGTCCACTTAGAAACAATAAAAAAATAAGCATTTTTAATTTCAAAGTTTTTTTCTTTGTAAAAGCTTGCTAGAAAAAAGGGGACGGCTTGCTGTCCCCGGGACGGTGGGTCATCCCCTTGCCATCCCCGCCAATCGGGGACATTTCAAAAAAAAGGGGACTTTTTGGGGATGGCTGCTAGTCATCCCCTAGGTGTCCCCCGTCCCTGAGACATCCCCGGTATGAGTACGGGGGGAAAAAGAGTAGGGGATGCATCCCCATGTTTCCTTGATAGCGATTGAATTCTTGCTAGCAAATATATATAAGAGATCAATTAATTAATTTTGTAGTGTGAGTTGGTGCATGTTCGAAATGTGAAAATAGTAGAAGGGTTGTTGAGTGATTTGGTATGTAGTTTCACTTGTGTAGAAAAGGATTTTTGTGAAGCGAATTAAGGCAGAGCAGAGCGAAGTGGAAAATCAGATAGAAGGTCCAAAATGTGATCTATGAGCCTCACCGGAACTGAAACCGGGCATTTGTAGATGCTAATTTCTTAGTTCAACTTTTTGTTTTAATCCAAATATATTGTAAGGCAATGAGCCTTCCTAATTTTGAGCAGTGAGCTCTAGGTAGTGTGCCTGAATGCATGTGCATTCCCCTTTTTCTTCATACTTTTAATAGAGTATAAATTGTGGATTAACCTCCACCATGGCTTTTCCCCTAATAGGGTTTCCACATAAAAATATTGGTGTTATGGTGTTTTGATTGTTTCCTTCTTGTTCTTGCATTTTTACTTCTGTTGAAATGTTGTAAATGGTTTAAGATCTAAATTGAAATTTAAATATTGTTGAACACTAATTCACCCCCACTCCCAGTGTTCCTTGAGTCCAACAATTGGTATCAAAGCAAGGTTGCTCTAAAGAAGTTTGACAACTTGTGGTGGATCTTGGAATGCAATGGACTCGAGTGGGTTTTCAATAGCAGCTTTTGGTGGCGCTCGATGATCTTGATCAGTCTAAACAAGAAGTCTTGGAATTAAAAGAAAATCTTGAGGATGCTGAAAAATTCATTCAATCATTGAAGGATAAAATCAATGAGTTAAGATAAAAGAGGAAGGAACTATGTGATTAGCTGAAGTAGAAAGAAAGTAAAAGCTTGGAAGATGTTGACCTGATTTAGACCTTAAAAGAAATAACTGTAGAATGTGAAAATCTTGGTAGAGACAATGTTGCTCTAAAGCTTGAGATGGAATCTATGGTGATGAGGCAAACAAAGGAGATTAAAGAAAGAAGGAAGAATGAGGAGAATATTTCCCAGTCCTTAAAAGAAAGATCTAAAGAATGTAATAGAGTTAATAGTGGATTCATTTAGTTGGAGATTGAACTGCAACAATCCAAAAATAATGAACAAGAACTTGAAAGACAAATAGTTATTCTCAGAGATGAACTCACTACTACAAATGAATACAAATAGAAGTTTAAGATTAGTTCTGCTAAGCTTGATGAATTGACTAAATGATAGAAGGATGCAAATGACAAGCGAGGTCTTGGATATGAAAAGGGAGAAAGCTCTGGATCCGAACATAAGGATTCCAGACAAAGAAATCAAATGAACAAAGGCAGAAGGTATCTGGTAAGACAACCCAATGCTCAAAAGCTTAATGGTCACTGCTTTTCTTGTAACAAATTTGGTCATATGGCTTCTCAATGTAGAAGTAAAATGAATTCAAGTAGTCCATCATTTCCCAATCAGTGTTTTAGTTGCAACAAGTTTCGTCATAAATCAATTGAATGCAAAATTATGTCTGTTAGTGTAAGGAATGTTAAATGCTACACCTATGGAAGATTTGGGCATGTTGCTAATCAATGTAGATCAAGAGGAAATCAATGGAATGAGTGGTCTAGAAAAAGAAATCATGTGTGTTACAATTGCAATAGATTTGGTCACATTGCAAGATTTTGAAGGAACAAAAACATGGATAGAAGAGGTCTGGTATAGAAAGGCAGAATTTCATAGAAAGATGATAAAGAAAAAGGGAAAATGATTGTGGAAGAGATAAGAGATCAGATGAAGAAAAAATGGGTAAGGAAGAATGAATTTGATGAAGGAAATAAGCCCGCACCAGAAGCTGTTTCTGGTAATTCCTCCAGAAATTGATCTTAGGCCATTGGCCTAGGGGGATTTTTTCAAGAAAATCCTTTGTCCCCCTATCAATAGTTGGCACTGGAATATAGGTAGTTTTCAGTAGTTGTGCTAATAGCTTACAAATGTATTAGTGATCACTTGTGCAAAATTTTGTGAAGTAGAAGGTTTGCAGATGAATTCTTCTTTTGTTGTCTGAGAAAACAAAGTATCTGGAACACCTAGGGAAAAATATTTAATGTGATAAAAAGGTTAGGTGTGTGAGTTATAAAAGGGTATTTGGAACCCTCATTTGTCACCTTGCATTGAAAAAGAACAGAAGGAGAGCGTCTGCAGTAGAATTTTGAAGGAGTAAAGTCAATTTTGCGACAAATTCATTAGGTATTTCAGTTCCTTGTAGAATTCTTACTTAATTTGGTGTTTAGTAGAAACTCATTTAGTAAGGCAAGGAAAATGAAGCAAGTCAAAGGAATGGTGAATTTAGATGAATACAACAGTGAAAAGATCAGGTATGTGAGAAATATGTTGTCAGCTGATGAATTGAAATGGCTTGAAGGTGTGAAACATAAAAGTTTGGACATTTGGAGTGAATTTTCCTATTTTGATAACGTGAAAGTTGTTAGGTTTATCCTAAATAGATTGAATGATGACATTCTAACTCTGGGTAAACCCTATCCCATTTTGAAAGAGGTGATTAAGAATCTAACTGGATTATGCAATGTTGGGGATATACCAAAAGAAAAGTCAATTCAAACAAGGAAGTCGAAACCCTAACCAGAGTAACTGGAGATCAGAGGGCTTTGATAATTTCAATGATCAAAGATCCGATAACAAGGTACATTGTGCATAGAATCTCATACAAAAGCTTTTTTAGAAATAGGGAAGGCACAACTTCAATAGGTGCAGTTTACATCTCTCATAAAATGATAATGAAGGATCATGATTTTGACCTGTGCGGAT
Organism: Sequoia sempervirens; assembly: GCA_007258455.2. Lineage (NCBI taxonomy): Eukaryota > Viridiplantae > Streptophyta > Pinopsida > Cupressales > Cupressaceae > Sequoia > Sequoia sempervirens. The sequence goes on from VDFB02000003.1 coordinate 729,804,098, forward strand.
TGCTACCCCTGAAGGTTTGGTACCTTGGTCATATGTCTTGTGATGTAGTTTTTGAATTGCTTGGCATAGATCGATAATATTGTATGGAAAGTGTAGACACCTAAAAATGGTCTGGAGAATCTAATTAATTAAATACGACTTATTTGATTAATTAATCTTAAATTCATCTACTTAGTAAATAAATAGAAATATTTATTTATATTAAGTTCATTATTAATTCTTCTATTTCTCTCCTAATTAAATAAACAAAATTAAAAACTTTGTCTTATTTAATTATTATCATTCTCATCATATTATTTTCTCTTAATTAAATAAACAAAATTAAAAACTTTGTTTTATTTAATTATTATCATTATTACTTCTTTTATACTTCTATCATAAATTAAATACACAACTTAAATAATTTGTGTTATTTAATTACCTCATCACATTTCTTCTTAATTAAATAAAGATATTCTAAAATCTTTTATTTAATTATCATTTTCCTTTTGTTTTAATTTAATAAACAAACCCTATAGTTTGATTTATTAAATTATTTATTCCCCTTTTGCTAAATTTAAATAAATTTAAATTATTTAAATTAATGCATAAATCATTTACCACTATTCACTCACCAATAAAATTAAATTTTCAAAATTTAATTAATTCTAATGTCATTCACGGGAAGAGCTTCGGAGACAAACCTGCAGGAAGTTCTCTCAACCACCTTCCCTCTCATCTTGCTTGGTGTTTTCATGGGGAGAAACAATCCTCCATGATCAGCTCCATCTTCTCATCCCATGCCATTCAATTCTCTAGATTGAATCCCAGCCTCTTATCTCGTGTCCCTGTGCAAATGTGTTGCTATGAAAGCTATAAATACAACTATTTGGCTACAAGAAATGGATCCCAACTTATGCAATCTTACTCTGCAGGTTTTCCAAAGCATCCAGCATTCATCTAGCATTCAAGCATTTAGTATTCATCCAACATCCATCTAGCCTCCATCCAGCATTCATCTAGCATCCAACATTTGCAGTCATGGCTACAATTACAGTAGTTTTTAATTATTTAATCATATAGGAAATATAATAGTTCAATTCTCATTCTCTAAGTGTCATTTCAATAGTCTAATTAGCTTCTAAATCTAAGAGCAAGGTAGATTAGAGAGATCTTTAGAGTTAGAGAGCAATAGGATAGATTTTTGAAGATTTCTAGTTTAAATTTCTTAAATCTTAGATGCAATGTCCTATTTAGAGGTGTAGATGCATTGTTAGATGGTTTAACTCATTCCTACGCTTACAATTTGGCACCCACCATGGGGCCTAACCCTATATTCTGCAAAAATTTTGTGAAATGTGTCTTACAGGTATCGGCGTGTTTGTTTTTGCGGAATCATGGTTTTTTATAGTGTGTCGGAGAGATTCTGTAGCGCGTCGGTCATCTGTTTTAGCGCGCCACTCAAATGTTTTAGTGTGCCACACAATTGTTTTAGTGCCTCAACCAACTGTTTTAGCACTTCAACACAATTCTGAAGTGCTTTAGGGCTCTGTTTTAGCGCCTAGGAGCTCTGTTGTAGCGCTCCAGGGCTCTGTTTTAGCGCATCAGATTTAGTGTTTTGATAGTCAATCTTAAAATGGCCATATCTTGGTCATACGGATGTCTTTTTCAATGCTTTTTTTTTTGAAATGGGGTCAAATTTCATAAGCTATGCAATGGTGTAGGTATTTATCATTTTTTGTAGAGATAAAATTTTTAATTTTATATTTAAAGTCAAATCACATTGTAACTTGGTCTAAGGTTTAGGGTTTTCTGGATCCGATGCATCTGCGGCCAGATTTTTGTTCTTTGGTCTCTTTTTAGTTAAAATTTATCAATCCTATGACAGAAAATGGATTAAAATTTATCAATCCTAGGATAGAAAATGGATAAAAATTGATCAATCCTAGGATAGAAACTTCATCATTTATTGTGGGATTAAAATTGAACATCATGCTTTTTATGGAGCAATATCTCCATATAGATTAGATCATTTGTCTTTTGGGTTTTAAAAAGAACAACTTCTTTACTGTGATTGGGTGATAGGTTTATGCTCTCCCCTTAATTGGGTGCATTAGAATACCAGACTCACTTTTACTTTACACATTTTCAATCTTTCATTAAAACCTTTAGACAGGTCTGCCGTAGTGGGAAAAAGTACTCACCCTATGGGAACGACCTGAGTGGGGACAACCAAAAGCCATGGTATTCCAACCCACTTAAAAATTTATGTGAATTTGGGGAAACCCTCTTTCAACAGAAGTGTGTAGGATAACCATCCCCAAAATCTTTGTTCTAAAGATTGGGAGGTCTCTCGAGGGAGTTTATCTATCTGCCGCTCTGAACGGAAACCCAATCTAAGAACCTAGAAATAGAAGCACGCTTGTCAGTTTCTAAACATTGTAATACTTGATGGTGCAGGGGCGGGGAAGAATCTACCCTCAAACACTCACCATATAGTTTCCAAGGACTGTTTGCTCAGGGGATCCGATATCCACTTCCGTCACTCTGAGTATGCACCTGGAAAAGATAAAAACACAGGCACCCTCTAGGGGGTGACATGGCTATGTGAGTCGATGCAATTCCAAGCTGTGGGCCGTTCGAGTATATAACGATGAACTTTTGTCTCTAGGAGTGAGTCTATCTGAAGTGTCTTATCTTGTTATCAAACCAGTGAAAATCAAGAAGAATCATGTTTGGTTCTTAGAACATACACTATTTATTTAGATTCTAGGATTTTGAATCAACTATTCTATTCTTGCTTGTTGTGTTTTCCTTCATTAAAATCAGATAAGATCATCCCAAAAAGAACACAAACCACCATGGATGAAATAGAGGAGGATCGATTGAATGCTTTAGCTTATCAACTAAAGAACCTTCAACAACAAATCTGGGAAACAACCACAAAGAAATATCTAATGCCAAACATCTACCCATATCCTCTTGACCAAACAATGAACATGAGACCTTCTTCACCAACAACTCCATCATCCAAGTTTAATATCTTTGAATTTTTCCAAAAATTCAATAAGCCCAAATCTCAGTCCTCAAATACAAATGATATTGAACAATCTTATCATGTCATGCATTTATCTCCATCCACCATAAGCCAAAATGAACCTCAAGATTCTTTCACTCAAGTTAACAATTCCATCCAATCATCATCTTCTATCATATCTTCTACATCCAATGATTCATGTCAAACTCTCACTCCAAAGCATGCTAGCATAGACTCCCCTACACATCAAGATCAAAATATTCTTTCCACTCCATCCAATCATTCCACAATCTCACAAAATCTGCCAATCTTTGATCAAGATCCCATTTCCCAAGAATCTTATGATGATCCCCACCTTTCACTTTTCATTCAAAATAATTCACATCCATCTCAAGAGACAAGTATCCTTCCAAGTTCCTTTTCCACATCATCTAATCAATCCATACCATATCATGATTCTATTGCCTCATAAGATCATGCTAGTGCTTCAATCCTATCTAATGATTTCTTACCAACTAATGATCAAGACATGCTTTCTACAAAATCTCATGATTCCCTTCCTCATCAAGATCAAGATATGCTTCCATTCAAGGATGCCCTTTCATCCCATGAAGATGTTTATCCTTCTCATAATCAAGATATGTCTTTCATACCACCTCATGATCCTTTTCCAAGTCAAAATATCCCATCATCCCCATGTCAAGAGCCTATCACACCTATTCAAGCTATCCATGAACCCCATACCTATAAATTGGGATCCTCCACCTTTATCCATTTTGGTTTGCTTCTAACACCTAACCTCTCATCCATATCATATCCTCCCCAAAATGGACTTGCATCTTGTTTCACAAACAATACATATCCCATTGGCAAATGAATATGTCAAAGTATGAACTACAAAGGCAAAGGATTAGGCATTCATGAACAAGGTATCCTAGAACCCCTTTTTATTCAAAAACACTCATCTCACCATGGCCTTGGTTATATACCTAAGTGTTCTAGTCCATCAAACCTACCATCTATCCTAGGTTCTCATCTTAGTCCATCAAACCTTCCATCTATCTTAGGTCATCATCCTAGTCCATCAAAATTTCCATCTATCCTAGGTCTATATCCTATTTCTCAAGAAAAACAAAGGCACACATCCTTGATGCCCTTTCAAAATTCTACCCACATTAACTCATCCATAATACCTCCATACCATTCATCTCAATTTTCCCCTCCCATTGCTTTTGAAAGCAATTTGGGTGCCAAATATCAGAAGCTTCTATATCAAAATCCACATGTATCAAAGGATCAACATGTCTCCTTGAAGAGACATGCAAAAATAAAAGAAAACTTGATCCTAAATCAAAGGAAAAATCAAAAAGGCCACAAAGGCCCATCAAAGCAAAAAGGAAAATTTCAAAGACCACAAAGGTCCATAAATCAAAAGAAAATTTCAAAAGGCCACAAAGGCCCATCAAAGAAAAAAGGAAATTTTCAAAGACCACAAAGGTCCATAAATGAAAAATTTTCAAGGCCACAAAGGCCCACTAAGCAAATATCAAAGTCAAAAATCATGTGGATTCCTAAAAGTCTCATAGAAGCAATAAAATCAAAATTGGCATCCAAATTTTCTTATCCAAAAGCTTCCTCCAATCTTCCATATAATAACCTATCACTTTCCAAATCCATTCTTCCTACATCACTCCACCATCCTTCAAGGTGTGTGCCAATGTTGATCTTGTCATCCTTTCCATCTATCCATTATCCAACCTTCATCACCCATCATTCCCCTTTAATCCAAACCTTTGCATAAATCCTTAGTCTCTTCCATCATACCATTAATCTACCAACATTTATGAGTCTAATCCCCATGGCCATGGTTAATTAAAGGGATAATTGGTTGTGAAACTCAATGTTAAAGTCCTTCCTCCATCTCCCTATCATCCATATCCTATCTTACATATTCCTCTTGCACTCTACACTTAGGGGCAAGCCTCATCCATCTTATCATTCATGGTCATTATCCTTTCTACACTCATTCCTTACATTTCCACTTTTGATCTTGATAAGGTTAAGAATCTTCTTGAACATCATATATGCTTATCCTATATGCTTTATCCATATCTTTCATCTCATCCATATCCCATCATTCTTACTAGATACATCCTTTCTTTTCATCCTTGGTCTTGATGAGGAATGGGGGAAAAGTACTTGGTCCTTGTGTCTATATCTTGTCTAGTTGATCTTGATCATCTTATTCATTATCATTATCCTCACATTCTTCCATTCCATATCTCTTAGCTTATCAAAATTCGTGTCATCATGTCCCTTTGCAACCTTGAATCTTATCATGCAAATCATATTTTAGCCTAGCTATAAAACATTATCCAATCCTCATATCTTGTGTCAATCAATTGTCAACAATCATCAATATTTTTGTACTTAGAGGATATCAGTAATCCTAAGTACTTATCATCATCATGCCTTATGGAATCAATCATTCTTGGCATATTAATCAATCAACTATTGTCATCTTTCAACAAGAGATATGTTGCTTGTGTGACATGTTTTGCAGTGACTTTCATTTTGATCTATCATTTATCCATGGTTGCATTACCTCTATTGTGGTTCATCTTGTTCCTTCAATCAGTCATACCATCTCATTCCAAATCAAATATCTTGAGAAAAACCAAAAACATCAAAAAATCTATCAAAATCCAAAAACATCAGAAAATTCATCAAAATCCAAAAACATTAGAAAATCAAAAATCCAAAAACATCAAAAAATTCATCAAAATCCAAAAACATCAAAAAATTGAAATCCAAAAACATTAAAAAATCAAAAACCAAAAACATCAGAAAATCAAAATCCAAACACATCAGAAAATTAGAAAATCCATGCAAAAACATTTATAAAATTGAAAACACAAAAATAGAGTCTACATCAGTCGGAAAATGGAGTCTGTGTCAATCAAACTACGTGGTCTCTGCGTGTATAACGTAGGCAAGACTAATCTTTGATCAGTCCTCGAGACCCCTAGGATAGGTCTGTAGGTTACATCATTTGGTCAAACGTCTGAGAATATCATGCAAACATCAGTACACACATTTCAATATCGATGATCTAATCTGAATAATGAATTGAAAATACTTTAAGTAGATTTGAATTGTTGTACTTTTCTTTTTATCATTTTCTTATCATTTCTTTGGAGCTACTCGATGATGTATTAAACTAGAGAAGCAAGGAAGGAGAATGATACCTTTTCTTTGTTTGTTGTTTGTGAGTTAGTCATTATTATTTTGTGAATTGTCGCGGGAAGTGCTCTACCAAGTATCATGGATGACATTCCAATTCACTTAAGAAAATGATTAATTCTTGTTTGTTTACGCAAGAAATGCTCAGGTCATCTCGATTTAATTATACCTTGATGCTTGTGTTCACTTGCAATATCAAAAGTCATGAAAGAACTACTCAGGTCATCATTGGTCTATCTCATATCATTGATGCTTGTATTTTCTTTCAACATTTTTAAAAGCTCAGTGATGATACAAAGCAAAATCAAAAGATTATTGAAATGACACTTAGAATTGCATGGTTAAAATAGATTGCATCCATATTAGTCTTGCATATGCATTTATAGATTGTTTCAAAAGCTACCAAATTTCAATCTCAAAAGCTACACGTATTCCCTCTCTACATCATATCACCATCTCTTCAATATTTCTTAGGATATCATCTCTTTCTGAATCATTTTCTTTCATTTCAGTCATCTCAAATTCCATCCAATCTTAATCTATTAATTCTAGCACAAATCATTTAATCACATCCTTGGTTTTGTTCCCAATCTTGTTACAAGCCTTTATCCAATCATCATCATCATCATCATCATCGGGATGTATCCTTCCCTATCATTTTGTGTTGTTTCGGGATGTATCCTTCCATCATCATCAATCAATCTTGGCTTGCAACTTGACTGGGGAAACATCATGTTTATCCTTGAATCCATTTGTGCTTACTTACTTTTCATCTTCTCCTTTCATTATCTCTTCCTCATCCCATCCCCTATTCTATTCATCATTTTGCATCATCAAGTCCCAGTACATTAATCGATCTTATACTGGGGCATATCAATCAATCAATGGAGTCAAATCACAAATCAACAATCATATCAAATCAATCAACATCAATCAATAAGTCTATCAATCAATCAAATCTAATCAGCTTTATTCAAATCTTGTGATCATCAATCTATCATTCAACCTCACCTATCATGAGGTTAATCATTCAATCAATCAATCATTGAACCTCGCCTATCATGAGGTTAATCAATCATCAATCTATCATTGATCCTCACCTATCATGAGGTCAATTATCAATCAATCTATCATTGAATCTCACCTATCATAAGATCAATAATCTTCTAATCTATCAGGATCAACAATCAGCTGACGTGATCATCAATCATCATCATAATCAACTGGAGGAATCAATATTTCTTTATCGAGAGATAAATTGTTTCATCATTGCTTATTCATCAAATCATCATAAAAATTCAAAAAAATTGAAAAATCATAAAAAAATTCAAAATTCCTCAATTTATCTCCTGAGGGGGCATATATTGCTATCATATGGTCTAATAGACCCTCATATGAGCAAGACCTAATAAAGAGCACACTAAATACTTATTTTGTGCACAATAACATTGGTTTGGAGAGTTTGCAGAATGTGTTTCTTGAAGAGATGATTAAGTGCATTAAGGAAGCCATGGTCTCTGAGTTCGAGGACAGAAAAGAGGGAGAAATAATTCTACATCTGAAAGAGCAATTCAGGATATCTCTTACCAAATTAAAAAGGCAAATGAATGTGTTGAGGAAATGCATAAATACAACCAATAACATCTACAACTATTTTCTTTGTTAGCCTCGTGTAGTTGGGAAATACAAAGATAATTTGGAGCAGATTGAATCTAAGTTGAACAAGATTGGTCAGGATTATAACATGTTTTAGGATCAGGATGGCACAATCAAGAAAATGATTCAAGAATTGTAGTCTGAGCATACAAAAGTTCTTTTCACCAACAACAACCTTGTGGACACCTTTTGGAAAGTGAAGGATTTAACCGAATGTAGATTGGAATAGTTGATTGAGGTTCTGAGGAAAGGAGAGAAATTAGAAGAGGCAATCGCAATTTTGGAATCTCTCATTTGGATTATCAAACAGTCATCTGAGAACAACAACTCAATCTTAATCATTGGGATTTCAATAGAAGATTGGAGAAAATTTCTTCTGAAAATGAAAATAAGTACAAGATAATTTTCTAACTCGAGTAGTAGGTGTATTTCTTCAAATTTTGATCCAATTTTGAATTAGCAAAGGGGGAGATCCAAAATATGTTTGTTATTGATGTCAAAGGGGGAGAGAGAGCTGTGAAAAATGCTTTATCATTCTAAGGGGGAGTTGTGTTTTGAAATTTTGAAATTTGGCAGTGTAATCATATTGGTTCTGACACTTAGTCATTTTTCACTAAGTGTAGCCATCAATTCCAAAGGGGGAGATTGTTGGCATTGGCTTCTATTGTTTTCATTGATGGAAACCTAAGTCATTATTCTAGTCTGCAGATTTCCTCATACCGGCAGGCAAAGTAAAGAACATAATTTTATTAGAAGTGAAAATGAAGAACAGGGTATCCGGTTAGTACGTCGATTTGTATGCTTCACTGGATTATCATTTTGAGTTGTGGATCTCGAGGAAAGTTTTTAAGTATCTATTTTATTTTATTGTTAAGTTTTGAGATGTTGCATCAATCGGTGGTTAAGTTAGGAGATCCAACAAAATGATTTTTGTTTATCAGCTCATGGTGGCTAACTTAGTGAATATGGCATGTTGCGGATGTATAAGGAGTAATTATTTAAATATTTTTGTGTTTGAGCATTTTGATTTGGGGCCACAACATAGCATTAGCTGACCTTGATGGGTACGCATCAAATATTTAATGTGGATTGAGTTGACTATTGGGAAATATTTTTATTGTGCTAAAGCTGACATATAGTGATTGAATTCTTACTAGAAGATATGTATAAGAGATCGATTAATTCATTTGTAGTGCAAGTTGGTGCATGTTCAAAATGTGTAAATAACAGAAGGGTTGTTCAACAATTTGGCATAGTTTCACTTGTATAGAAGAGGATTTTTGTGAAGTGAATTAAGGTAGAGCAGAGCGAAGTGCAGAATTAGATGGAAGGTCTAGAATATGATCTATGAGCCTCACCGAAACTGAAACCAGGAATTTGTAGATGCTACTTTCTTAGTTCAAATTTTTGTTGTAATCCAAATATATTGTAAGGAAGTGAGCCTTCCTAATTTTGAGCAGTGAGCTCTAGGCAGTGTGCCTAAATGCATGTGCATTCCCCTTTTTCTTCATACTTTTAATAAAGTATAGATTATGGATTAACCTCCACCATGGTTTTTCCCCTAACAGGGTTTCCACATAAAAATCTTGGTGTTATGGTGTTTTGATTGTTTCCTTCTTGTGCTTGCATCTTTACTTCTGTTGAAATACTATAAATGGTTTAAGATCTGAATTGAAATTTAAATATTTTTGAACACTGATTCACCCCCCCTCTCAGTGTTCCTTCAGTCCAACACATGGTACACTGACATGGAAAACTACATGGTCACTTGCAAGTTCCCACTTCATTTCTCTCTAAGGGAACACCGAAAGTTGGTCGGACTCAACGACGATTATACATGGATCAATGGATTGCTCTTCTATCATGGCTTAGATAATATAATGCATTGATGTGTTCCCAAAGATGATGCCTTTGGCATACTTCGTGCATGCCACACAAAACCTTACTGAGGACATTTTACCACTCAGAGGACTACTCAAAAGATCTTAACTATGGGCTACTATTGGCCCACACTCCACAAGGATTGCAAACACTATGTTCAACACTGTGAAAAATGTTAGCATATGGGCCACCCCATCTACTCAAATGAAATGCAATTGCATCCTTAGTTTTCCATTGAGCCTTCTGAAAAATGGGAACTTAATTTTGTTGGACCTGTCAACCCACCATCTCAGAACAAGGAACATATCCTTTTGTGTACAAATTATGTAACAAAGTGGGCTAAAGTTGTTGCTTTAAAGCATGCTAGGGATACCAAGGTAGTTGAATTCCTCTATTTTGATATTTTTACCCGATTTGGTCTTCCACGTGATATAGTTATAGATCAAGGCCCACAATTTACATTTGACCTCATTTCTTCTTTGGTTCATGAATATGAGATTTGACATCACAAGTCTTCACCTTACCATCCCCAAGCTAATGGTTAGGTCAAAGTCACCAACTGAGAACTCAAGAACATTCTTACCAAGACAATTCATCTCCACAAGAAGGACCAGGCTTCATGACTTCCTAAAGCTATGTGGGCCTACCACACTACATGGAAAACTACCATTGGTTTGACACCTTATGAGCTTGTCTATGATAGGAGGGTTGTTCTCCCTATTGAGTTCGAGGCAAAAACTATGCGCACCGCACTCTAACTAGGTATGAACTTGTCTGATGCACAGAAAGAACAAATTGCATAACTCCATTCATTAGATGAACTTCGCCAACAAGCACTCTTCCATGTAGATATTGTCTACAACCAACATGCTCTCTCGCATCATCATTTCATTTGAAAACGGTCATTTCAACTAGGTGACTGGGTACTCTTGTATGATTCTTGTTTCTAGGATTTTAAGGGAAAGTTCCACACCTGGTGGATTGGGCCCTATGAAATTGAGAAGGTTTATGATAACGGGGAAGTAAATATTCACATTGTGGACTTTGATTGCATGGATTTAGTTGTCAATAGTCACCGATTGAAGTTGTACAAGAGGCCTCTCGCAAGGGAAGAGTTTGTCTTGAATTTGCCTAAGGAACTCCATCTACTTGATAGGGTTTTTGTGGCCTCTCCTAGTACATTTTAGGTACTTTTCAAAATGATACAAAAGAAAAAAATTGCAATAAAAGATCCAACTATGAAAACCCTTGGGTGTTGTTGGCCAGTTAACATTTGAAAACTAGTTTCTAGCAGGCGTTAACTATTAAATAAGTCCTAGAGGTGAAAACTAGGCTTCTAGTGCTTCTAGGCGGAGGTAGGATGAAAACCAAGTTACTGGTGGTCTATCATCAAGATAAAATTTAAAAAAAACAAAAAAAACAAAAAAAAAGAAGATAAGAAAAGAGTGACACAAATGATTCTATAGTTTCCCCACTCTGCCTTCTTGTCACTTTTGTGCCAAGGTCTGCTTTCATCTTTGATTTGCGGTTGTTCCTTGATAGTGTAGGGTAACCAGACCTTTATCTTATCATATTGGGTTGCTCCTACCTTCTTCATGACCACTGCCACTTTTGGGTTGTTTCCACTTCGCGTTGTGCCACATTTACTAAAGTGGCCTTAGTTCTTGTCTTTTTCTAGATAGGAGCCCTTTGTCACTTGGTTCTCTTTGCTTTTTCCCATTGGTGTTTTCCAGCCCCACTTGACATCTAGCACTAAAATTAGTTTTTGTGGTCCCTTCACATGCTCCTACTGCCTACCTGTCTAGGTATTACGTTCTTTTAGTCATTACCTCGTCATGCTTATCTTGACTTGTGACAGCCTACTAGTTATACTTTACCTAGGTAATAATGGTCGTAGTTCACCTAATTTCCTTCTTGTTGCATTTTCTTGTCGACCCCATGCAGTGCCTTTGATTTTAGTACCTACAGTACCAAACTGGCCGTTCCATGTCAACATCGGCACCATCTCCACTCTTTGTTCTTCATGCTTTCTTTTGCATCACCATTTCGTACCACTGGCGATCATTAGTATCGATATATTTTGGTTTTTCTCTTTTACTTGTTTTTTTATTAAATATTCTTCTTTTCGGTTAATGAGTGATGATTTATCCACTGATGGGTCACATGGTAAGCTAGGGGGATTTTTCTTGTTACACACCATTTCATGTCTTCAACCATCACATCGTATCTTCGTCATATCCTTTTTAGCCTACTGGAATTTATTATTCCCCGATCTTGCTTAGTTAATACCATTATTACTATTATTTACTGACATTAACTGTAACATGCTATGGTGACATTTGTGTAAACGAGTCTTTCCAAATTTGATTGCTCGTTAACCACTCATCACTTAAGTTACAATTGATAATCAATTACTATTCCCAACACCTATTTTCAATGGTGGTTTCTGTGTTTACTAGTGACTTTCATTTGCACACATTCTTCTAGTTGTGGAGACCTCCTAGTAGTGTCATGGTATTCAAACATCGTCATCATTTTGAGCCTTCAACTATGGATGAACTAAGGGCACCAGAGGCTGCAAAGGCTTATAAAATATTCAAACAAGTAGGATGGGATACATATTTAAACGATTAAGAGGGTATCGTGAAAATATTGTGCGAGAGTTCACAATGACCTTCCACAAAAAGGAAGCAAAATTACATGGTTTAACAATTCCTTTCTCAGTGGAAGCCATAGTCGACGTCTCAAGGTTTCCACTCTCAAGGGAGAATTACTTTCCAGATAAATCCAAACGTGTCATGGACCTCAAACCTTTGCACAAGAAGTTCTTGGAACAAGGGGAGTTTGTGGAAATTGTCACTGGAAAGGGCACAAAGTTAATCTCACTTCTGCGGCCTTGGGACAATGTAGCAAAATTCATCATTCAATATATAACTTGCAAAGGTAGGTATGTATATGTTTATGCTAAGCAATTTTGACTTAAGAATCATTTGAGATGGGGAATTCTTGTGAACGTGCCATATTTTCTTTACTCCTTTGTAAACCAAATGCATAAACACAGTTCAAAAAGGGCATGGAAATTCATTAGCTCACCATGGCCTCATTAAGTTGTTAATTGTAAGGGAATTGAAAAAACTCTCTCCTCCATAGGATTTGGATTTGCTTCTTGGTGAAGACACCCAAAACAACTCTATAGAGGACAATTCTCCTATCAACCCACCTAGTTCTTTTGAAAAAGAGGAGTTTGAAGGCACAAAATTGGATAAGGGCAGTAATAGTGAAAGTCCTTCAAAATAACATAGTGAAGACATGGGGACAAAAGAATTTTTTGGTGATTCCCCTAAACCTACAAAAAAGAGGGTTTCCAAGAAGGGTATCAAGCAAACCCTAGCCTCAAGTAGCAAACCAGCCAAGAGCCCCCCGAGATACCCCTACTAGTAGCAAGTCTATCAAAACTAGCACACCAAATTGGGAATCTAGGGGTAAGAAAAAAGGGAATAGCAAGACACCCTTAGTCTCCCTCGACTCTTCAAAGAAACAAGCTTCGACTACTCTTGGTGACAAAGAGAAATCACCCACTAAGGAAAAGTCACCAACCAAAGAGAAGTCACCTGCTTCTATAAATGAAAAATTGGAAAATCTGGCAAATATAGCTAGTAATGTTCTAGGATCTAAATAGTCAAAATAAGTGGATGATCTCATAGTTCTATGTGTTGTGTATTGTAGAACCAAGAGGTCAATAAATATTTCTAGGGAGCTACAAAAGAAGGAAAAATAATGGAAAGGATCAATAGAAGGAAGACTACTAATGAAAATGAAACTAGGTGAATTGAATGCACCAGTTGACAATGAGAAAGAACTTATGGAGACACCCCCAAATGGAAATCAAGAAGTAGGGGTAGAATTCGAGGGGAATCCTTTGTTAATAAATGAGGAAATTCGCGACCTACAAAACTTGGTAACTAAACTAATAGAGGAGAATCCTCTGTCAACAAAAGAAGAGATTCAAGGTTTGCAAGATTTTGTAGCCAAGTTAAAGGAGGAAAATCAAGCATTGTGGGATTCATTAGCTTGGGTGACTGAGGAAAATGAGACCCTTCAAAGACAAGTTCAAGATGTGTGCTCTCTTGATTCCTCACATATAGAAGAGATTCAACAAATCAAGGCAACACTTGAATAGGAAGATGCCTCCAAAACATCCCTCATGACCATTCAAGAACATAAAAAGCAGATGCAAGCATTATACCAGTCATGAGTTAAGGAAGTTACTGACACAATGCAGAAACTAGCCCCTTTTTCTCCTAGTTTGTACTTTACACTCTTTTGTATGAGGACATTCAAAACCCTAAGCTAGGGGGAATGATGAGGGAGAAATATGTCTTTATTTTTCCTTTATATTTTCCTTTAGACCTTGTCGTTTTGTGTTATTTTTTGTTGCTTCTATCACCATTTGTTAATGAGTTGAAGATATTTTATAAAATACAAGGAAAGATGAAAACCTATGAGTATATCAAAATCCCTTGATTATTTATTGATTTTCTCTATGATTTTGGTAGTAGGGGATGCTTAATGGATGACATGTTGATAAGGGCATCAGTGGGATGGAGTTGAAGACCATCCAAGAATAATTTTTCATTTTGATAAACATGTGCTGAGATGTGTTTATTTGTTTTAAGTTATTATGTCATTTTGAAATGGTGGAAAAAGACTCCAAACTATTTTTTATTATCTTCTAAGGTTGTTGGCCATAGGCTGAAACAATCAAATAATCTTCTATGTTTTTATTTTAGCAGTGGTTATAAGTCTAATCAGTCAATGATATCTATAAATATGTAAATTGAGACTCAAGCGATATAGATGATAATAATATTATTGCTACAAATCTTTTTTTTGCAACTTAAAATACTGTGAAGTAATTTGAATGAACGTTGGTTAGCATGGAGTAGCTTGTGTGTGTGAGATCCATCATCAATAGTCGAAGAAGGAAGGGCCCACTTCATTGACTACTTGGTGATTATTATAGTAGGATTGCATTGTGTGGTAATAAGTGTTTAGTCTTACACTTATTTCTCTGTGATCAAACTAGTTTGCAATTATCTTTGATTACTATTAATGCATATCAATTTCATTCCACATATTGCATTCAATAAATATTAATTGGTGTGGTTATCAATTGTACTCGAACAAAGTTTAGCATGTTTCATTTCAGTTCTACCTTTTTATTATATTTTGCTCTCTATGTGTAATAGGAATATTATTTATTGTTTTATGTTAATCGCTTTCTATTGTAGACTATGTGAATAAAGGCTCCTATCATAGAATTGATAGGAGGACTGAGAGAAAAATTGTAGAATGAACTTAGATTAAACAATTGCATTCATCCCCACTTGGCTTTCTAGGTTCATCCCCTAGGAAAACAACCCCAATATCTTTCACAAACTTACGCTCCTGAATTGACATTGAGGAGTAAATTGAGGAACTTGCGAAATTCTCAAAGATTGATTGCAACCCATCCAAAATAGAATTACAAGGATAGTTATGCTCAAAATATTAGCCACAATTTAATCCAATCAAAAACCATAACAATTAATTTTGGAGGAGGAATGTGAAATTAAGTATAATTGGTAGGCTTGCAAAGTGTGTAGAAGGGTAACCATGGAATATCTGTCATGCAACTATAGTGTGTTTTTCCCTGTCCTTGAATGGAAATTGCACTTTTTTTACTCAATTGGAGATGCAAAGCTTGGTTAGGTTTTCAAATCGCATTGTTTTCAGTTTTGGAAAAGTGTAAAGAGGGTATTGGGGGATGAGATTTTGTACCCCCAGGCAAGAAGAGTCATATTTCCTTCACAGCTGATATCAATCTTTCTATCAAATACTTTTGATTTATTACAGTCGCTTCTAGTGTTGTAGCTAATTACCCACAAGGTGATAAGGGAAGTGTTCCTACTAGACAACCGACATTTGAAAGCGGTCCAAGTCTATGATTTCTAGAAGGTCCAAGGTCGATTCGATGGTGTATTTTCATGGAACTTCTTACTGAGTGGTAATGTTTATATCTCCCTCTTGGATGCAATAAAAAACACTTTGGAAATGTAGAGTTTCAGTTACCTGCAGTTAGCTTTGGATAGACATGGCAGGGTGATGGAAGAAGATATGGCGGAAGTGATAAAGAGGAGGGTCAATGCTATACTGGCTCTCATCTCTCATGAACATTAAGAACTGGCAATTTTCCATCCTATTCTAGCCATTCAAGAGTATCAGGAAATGGTTAATGTTCATCCTGCTCTAGTCAACCATGGCTTCCAGTTAAGGCACAATCTGGACAATGCTAGTTCCTCTTTTCATCCACGACATGGACGTATTCCAAATCTAAATGCTCCACTTCTAGTGCAAGATAATGAAGAAGGCTTTCAGGAACAAGGGGAAAACAAAATTCAAACTGATGGTATGCAGGAATAAGGGTTGAGTGTTCAAAATTTTTTGGTAAATGAAGGCAAAAAGGGATTATCAAGTGTTTAGAATTTTTTGGTAAATGACTATAAAAAGGGATTTTCAAGCAAATTTTGAGCTATGTCTATAATTTTGCAGGGCTAATCTTAGTTGAAATCTATAATGTAAGGGAAAATTCTAGGTTTATAGGCAAAGAATGATAAATTTTGATAATTGCAAGATTAGCATATTGTAAAATCTAGCTGATAAGAGCCTAAAAAATCATATTTTGTAACCTTCTACTTCTATATTAATATATAGATAGGCTATCGCCTTTCATCTAAAAAAATAATAATTTTGCAACATGGAAATAAAACACAAATCATTAATACATGAAAAGTATTAACACCTATCAAACACAGAAACGTAACAATGTAAAACTTAATCAACTGAAATCATAACACATGAAAAACACACTCTACATAAAATAAATAAATATTTATACTTCATCGACAACTAAAGAGTGGGTGCCCTTCCTCCCAATCAATTGATGAATAAAAATCTTACAGAATTTTTGAGACTTCAAAACGCTTCTCTTAATAATAGTATCGAATGTATTTCCTCCTTTTTTGGCCAAGCTGATATTACATACAAATGCTTATATAATTTACAAAATATATTTGCAGTTTGTAAATCAACGGATGAGATAAATCGGTTGGTTTAAGAAAGATTTGTGTGTCCTCGTGGCCAATCTTTCCTTAATAGAATGAAACAATTCCTTAACAATATATTAATGATGTTGTTACTAACCGATTTCTCAACAATATAATAATAATGCTTTGCTTTCATCATAATAATATAACAATATAACCATAGCCTTTGGATTTAATGATGTAGAGAGGAAATATAGTTCTTTTTAGTTGGCAGTTGAGTTGTCTCAACCTATGGCACATTGCTAGAGGAATAAGCAATTGAAACTAAATTCAACCACCTAGAAAAGGAAACTGTAGCAATAATCATGAGCCATATTCCTATGAAGAAGGTGACAAGAAGTTCCTGTGAAGAATGTGACAAGAAGTTTGTATGAAGATGACAAGAAGTTTGCATGCTACGAGATATATTTTCCAAGGCTTAAAATGAAAAAACTTATTAGTAAGGATAATCAATAATTATTTTTCATATTTTTATCCCAAACCATATAAATATAACTCATATATATTTAATCATATGCAACGTAGAAAGATAAAATGTTATCATAAGATATGGAAATGGAATATGGGAATATGATTGAAGGCATATGAAAAAAGCTAAAATGTGGCATAAAATGGGAAATAAATTGCTCTCATCACTCATGTACAAATTTCTCATAAAGTAGAGCAAAGGAGAAAACTTAGTGGGAATTAAAACTCCTCTCCAAAATATAAATGATGTAAATGCAATGGAATGTACAAGTGAATAAGATAAGTGATGAATGTAGAATTCATCATGACCCCTCAAGGACTACTTATAACACAAAGTACAATTGATGTTCCCCCTCATAGGAGAGAAAGAGAGGTCATGTGACCCCTTAGAAAATGTGAAATAATGAACTCCATGTGAGGAAATGCTTCTTCCCAAAATTGATAGGAGAAGAGAAACGATGTAGTCTTCCCTTAAAATGATGCATATAATGTTGGTAGATGCTTGACATTGGATGTTGAAGATGATCCATGACTAGTGAACATCATTTCTCCCCTTGAGAGGAAACAACACCACAAATATGTGCAATATGACTTCCCATTCCAAATAGGAATATGTAGGAAGTAATATGAATGTCTCTGAATTCTGTAAATTATCCAAAGATTAAAATGATACCAATGACACCTTTGAATGATGCTCAATGATCTCTAAGCCAATTTTGAGATGTGATAGATGTTGATAAGATGGATCAGGTACTACATGTGATTCAAGAATAAGGACCATGGGTGTATGGTGATAACTAGACTAATGAAAATTTGGTAATGCTACAAATGATGATGACTAAGTTAGATAGGTCAACTGATGAATATCTACACAATCTATCATGATAGAATCCAATGTAGGCAAGGCAAGAGCAATATACAAAGATGGAAATGATGATGCAACTTCATCAAAAATAACATCATAGAGGATATGAATATCCTCAATAAAGTCATCCAAATTTGCAAGGTGGGATTCTACAAACAAAGATGTGATATCTTATAGATATGAATTACAATGTGGTAGATCTATAATGATGATAGCATGTCCTAATATAAAAATCATGAGAACTCATGAATAAGTCAATAATGGATTCTAATGTAGCAACAAGTGACATGGTAAATAAGTCCTTAATACAAACCATGCAAGTACATTGTTCACCCCAAAATATGGTGTCTCACAATATGTCTGAGTGAAACTAGATGGTTTTTTTTCATATATTGGAATTAGATGATCAAGTAAGCTATACCATGGTCAAGAAGACGTTGCTTCATTTAAGCACTTTTATGTTGAAGAAAATCTTCTATTATATTCCTTTTCATCCCACAATATCCAATTTTGATTTTTTATTTATTAGGAGGATTATGGAGAAAACTCAAATGGAAGGGATTTAGTGTGAGAGACATGATCACATGAACCAACAAACTAAAAAATGTAAACACCTAGATTTCCCCCTCGATTCAAACAGCCCCCCAAAGAATAATTAGTGGTGATTGTAGCCCCCTAGAATGATGTGCAAGATAATTACAACTTGTGTGAAGACTAGATGCCAAATAAACCATTTATAATGCATGGTGATTTTTACAAAACGAGATATCTAAATCTGAAAAATACAAAAAAAAATGAATTCCTTACAAAATTTTGATAGAAATTAAAAAAAATTGTGAAATTTCAATAAGTGGGGTGGAAGTTATACCTTGTCGAAATTCACTTATAATCGTAACTTTGAAGGCTTAAAAAAACATTAAAACAACATGATTTCCAAAAAGTATTGATGTCAAAATTTTGACATCAAAACCAATTTCCTATTGACTATTCACACCAAATTTCAACTCTACATAAGAAAAAAGAAAATTTCCCCCCTTTTATAAACACTTAGTGGTTTAGGTAAATATACTAACAAGTATTGTGTCAAGTACAATAAATGATAACATTATTGATTTTAACCACCAAGAAAATAAGAGGGGTTTGAATCTGTCTTTGTGCTGATGTGGCAAAGATGCTACCAATCATGTTCCAACTAGGGGTTGATTGTCTTGGGTGACTCCTTTTCAAAGAAAATGTCTTCTACAATGCACTCTGCCAAGATTGAAGACCTCATGCCACATCAAACCCTATAGACTATTACAATAGTTAAAACCTTGGAGAGAAATATTTTAAAGTCGTGCCACTAACCAACCATTGAGAAAGAGAAATTAGAGGTTAGAAATATTCATATGGAAAAGAGATGAGGTTGTACAAGTGAATGAAAGATCACAAAAATGAGTCACTTTGTGCTATGTTATGGCCCTGAAGATGGCCTAAGTGGGCATCCATGCTACATGAGCAAGCTAGATACCATATGATCTACAACCAGTCATGTAGGGTTTGATGTACAAAAACCCTTAGGCTGGTTTACATGCAATTAATGGCAATTTGATATATCACAAAACAAAGTTCCTCACGAAGAGTTGAAGAAACCCTTGTGTAGGTACATAGAGGGAAAAAACCATGAAACACCATGCAACAGGTTTGGTAGATTAAATGTTGAGGCTTTTATCAACAAAATGGGTGAACAAATGTAGCTTGAAAATATGCAGAGGTCAATGAGAAAGCACAATGATATGGCTTTCATCTAAGTCTTAAAAATCCTATAGAGTGGTGTCTTCTAGAGAGACGTGTGGGATATTGTAGTGCCACCCAAGTGGGAGATCAAGAAATAGAGTCTTAGGGGGGGTGATCCCATAATAGTGGTTTACAATTTTTGGCCAAACTGGACATTGAAATTATTATTTTTAACTAAATCTTCACATTCGGGCACCTATAGCGGCTAAACTGTGAGGAATTTGAAGATGGTGCAAACTAGAGTCTCATCAAATTTTGTCTATAGATTCTAAAAATATTTTTTTCAAAATTTTTGGAATCAAATTGCACTTCTTTTTCCATCTCCCACGAAAATAGATTTTTTCAGAAAATAACATTTTTAAAAGTGACGCCTTTGCTTGTATAATGCATAACTTTTTTCATGAAGGATAAAATTCTAATTCTTTAAATTTTAGATTTGTAACTCCGATATCTAGTGGTTCCACTTGGTTAGATAGTTTTTATTGAATATTTTTCCTTAATCAAGTTTCAAAGTCAAAACAAATTACAATTCAAATTATTCTGTTGTATAAACTTTTTGTATATGTCAAATTTTTATTTTTTTGTTGGATCAGGACTTCAATATCTGGTGCACTCATATTTTTCAAATTTTTGATAATCTTCTATTTTCCACATGTGAAGAACAAATAAAAATTCATTTTAGATGAAAACCTATGTTTAATAAAACTTAAAAACAAATACATAACAAAACCAAAACATATTAGGTATATTCATTGGATAGCTTGTTCTAGGAATACCATAATCATTTGAAATAAATTTTAAAGTAAATTCATTTTGATCCCCAAAATCTAAATCAAAAGTGATTTTTATTAGCATTTTGATAGGTGTAAAGAAGACACATTTATAGGTATGGTTTAAAACCAGCGAGGTTCTATCTAAGGGGGTTTGATCTAAGGTGATTTGATCAAACCCTCTTCAATTGGAATCCTTCAAATGGAACTTTTTAAGGCTTAAATCATTATATTTTCTAAAAATATGTGATTTCAGCTAAAATTCGTTCCTCTCAAGAATTGTAAAACACTATTATGACAGCACCCGAGGTTGCACTATAAGTGTAGAGTAGGAGCATTTCAAAGAGATGACACGAGCTTGGTCACATAGGCTCCTCTTCAAAATATTCACTAGAGGCTTCACTGCTATACATGATAACTAATCAAATACACTACACACAAGAAGAATACAAGACAAACATTCATGCGCAACAAAAACATGGAAACAGACACTCAACAAAAAGGAAAAGAACCAATGAGCATAAAAATTATTATTATAGGGGTAATGCTAGAAAGTTGCATTATGCTAGAGTCCATATGATGATTTTGATTGACCATGGTTACTGCAAGATACATTGTAGGATAACTTGAAGATGGGTAGGACATATGAGGATTCATTAAAGCTAGCAAGTTGAATTATACTAGGTAGCTTATATGTTATGAAGATGCAAAGAATATGGAGGTCATCAGTACTTTTTAGATTAGAAAAGTGAAGTGTGTGCAATGAGATCCTGCCTTAAAATATTTGCATAATGACAAGAATACAAATCATTTTAAAGAAAGAGAAGCAGAATAAATTAATTCTTGACATATAAAACACCAACAATGATTTTGTATCATGCAACACATAGCATTGGTCTCATGGAATTCCATCAAACAATATAGGGATGCCACATAAAACATACATCGCTTGCACAAACACACACTAAGGGATCCACAGACATGGGGTTACTATAATTATATAATAATCATGTGTATCATCATAGGAAGAAGATAGAAAGACATTATTTTTGAAATCTATTGGAACTATGATAACAAAGGAGGAAAGCAATATTAAAAGAAATAAAAAAATTGGGTTAACATGAAAGAGGCCTAAATGCCTTAACACTTTGCATCGTCCCCAAAAGTGAAAAAGGAAAATTATGACAAAGAGAAGAATGTAGAGACAAATAGAAGTATGCCAAAATATTTCATCTACCTTATATCCATGTATCTATAATGGTATAATGGGTCCTCTAGGAAAGATTAAGAAACATAAACAAAAAAGTATAGGTGATCACAAAACAAACAAGAAAAATTGTAAAATCTAAAAATATGAGGGTATTGATTTAAGAGTTTCTCAAGTTTGATCTCCCGGTCTTGATCAAAAGGGGAGGGAAGTCAATCCTATAAAGTACCATTAGAGTAGTACTAGGATTTCCTACAACAATGGCTAAGGAATTAGTTGCAAACACATCATCTTCTTGAACTTCATGAGAGGTAATTGTTAATTATTGTGTGAAGATTAAAGAAAAACTAAAATATCCATGAAGCATTCAAACAACCACTCCTTAAGAAATGAGGCTAGTGAATCACTATTGGAATAAGTGACAAGAGGACTATCACTACAAATCTATTGAATGGGAGTAGGGATAGAATAAAAAGATTTTAGGACTTATTTTGTGAGAATAAAAATTGTATAATGGTCTAGAGGTGGGTTTAAATTTTTATTTTGGTATGGTGGAGTTTGGTAGTGCTTAGGATTTCTTTTAGGAGGTGGATGGGGGATATCAATGTTAATAACTTGGTAAGATAGAGAATATCTAGAAAAACTTGATGGCAGGTACATTGGAATGAGACAAGTGAGTTTAGCATGGTGTTGGAAATGACACAGAGAAAGGAGGAATATATAGGAGTTCTAGAATGAGAGGAGGGTTCATCAAAGCAGCTAAGATGATTTGCACCCTTCTAGGACAAGGGTCATTAGGATTACAATGAGGGATAAATGTTACTGCAAGAGTAGCATTAGGTGGAGAAGAAAGAGATGGAAGAATGACCATGGATGTGGTCATATCGAAGAAGGATGCTTGGTGGTGGGTATCTCCATAATATCCTACTCACGAGCCATCATATGTTGATGGCACTTGCATTCATTATCAAGATTTTTCCATCTTTGGTAGGACTTGGATGTTGTTGTAGGAGGAAAATGGTATCTCTATTCTGATTGTGGGGATATACTCATGTCTAGAACAAGTGGAGGAACAGTCTTGGTAAGAAAAGGGTGAGGGACCTAGGGTGCAATCATTGGAACCTACATTGTGAGTGACTTTCCTTTTTCTACCACAAGAATAGGCAAAGGAACAAAAGGTGACATTACAAAGTGAGGTGCTATTAGTGCAAGGAATAGTTCCCATCCTATAGGCTACTTTACCTCTCCTATTGGAGGGGTAGGTCTAGGGATGGAAGGAGCCATATAAGGATTGAAGAACTATGGAGAAGATATTTGAACATGGGTTCCTTTTCTTGGTTTGATGTATGGCATGTGGAGGAACATGAGGCTGTACTAGAGACTTTGAGACTTTAGGAGGAATAGGGGGTCAGCCAAATGGATCATGCTTTTTTGTAGCCACTAAAGGTGTAGGTGTAGGGATAAAAGTATGATACAATAGTTAGGTGATCAAAGGAGAAGTGATTGCGGGTGACGAAGAACAGGATACTGAAGAAGAGGATCATGAAAAAATCACTTTGAACTTTGAATAAGCTTTGTATAATAAATATTTATGAGATTGTAATTCTCCTAGAGGTGAGGGATAAAAATATTCTAGATAAAATCCCTAAAAAAGATAAGTGGCTTATATCTAGTGTGTTGGATAGTGTGCATTGCACCTTCATGGGAAAATTTTAAACATTTAAGTACCATTGGAGAAACTAATTCTATGAAAGTTAGCCATGGAATTTATAACTTCACATGGAACAAGTTAGATTTAGGGATGATAGAGAATATGGTTTTTATGCACATGGGCCTAACTTGGATTGACAAAGTGATGTAACTCATAGTTGGAAGAAACAAGCCATCATTTGTTGTTATACATATTGGTGAATCGTCATGATTTTCTTGATATAGTTGGTTGATAAAGAGAATATCCTTTATTATAAAATTGACTATGTTGATAGGATCAATGAGAAATCCATTTATGGTCTTCTCATTGAAATGAGTAGGTATATAGAGAGGGCCATCCTCCATACCAATTGACATACATCATTAGAATAAAAGGATATGATAGGGCTAGGAATGTTGTGTGTCTGAGATGATTGGGTGTGAACATCCATCATGTTTACCATGTCATTGAATGGAATGGGAAGCTTTGAAGTAGAGGGAGAAGGATCAACCCCAATAAAATTAGTAGAATATGTGGGAAAAAGGATTAGTATAAATCTACAATTTTTGGTTTGGATTTACGATAAAATTATTTAACTTTCATGTTCCATCAATAATCTAGATAGAAAAAGAATCAATGTGGTCTCAAACTAAGTATTGAATATGTATGCATCACTAAGTATCATGTCTAGGTAGTCGATGGAATTGACATAAATACTTTTGGTTGTACAAAATTGGAAGAGGTTGGTTGGTTGGAAGGGGTCGAATTGGGAGGAATTTGAATTGATTTATTATTTTTATTCATTTTTTTAACAACTTAGATAGTTTAGTGAACTATTTTCACTTCAAGCCACTACACCATGCATATTAGAAGTTAGAGAAGTGTTTATAATTTTTTTTTGTTGGAATTTTTTTTGCATGTAATTTTCAAAGAAGAGCACCACCTTGGGTATTAGTGGGAGTTGATGAGGTAGATCCCCCATGCTAACTCATAGACTATTGATAGTCTCATAAGGTTGTGCAAAGAGGAGAAAATGAGTTTTATTTCACTAGAATAATTTTATCACATAACATTGGATGAATATTTTTTATCAACATATGTTGTACATCAAATTCTAGTAGTGCATACAAAATTTGAGAAAAGAGAGATTGATAGAAAAATATAAATTTAGTTACCTTTTTACCATGTTCTTCCTTGCAATTGACAAGTTCAACAAATGTGACCTATGGTTCAATGTTTCATTAGAAGTGTTCGAGGAGTTCACTAATTAATTGCATAAATATGTTAATACATTTATCAAGAAGTTATAAAAACCAATCCAACATGACATCTTTCAATGAAAATTAGATCTTTGCTAACAAAGCATCTTAGACCAAAAAATAATTATGTAAGGTAGTGAATGCAAAAACATGTCTTTGAGGTTCACCTTTTTATTTTACTTCTTCATTTATTACACCTATAAAATGGTGTAATAAGTGGTTGAGTAGAAGCACTAGTCATAGAAGTGAGTTGGCTCTACAATTGACCAATATATTGCATTAATTGGTTGATAACAAGATTGATAATATGCATAAAAGTGTTAGAGGTATGTAGAGCTACATATATGAATGTAACAAATCCAAGGGGCAAGGATGTTCCACAGGTTCTTGTAAAGAAACCAAAAGGAAAACTAATAGGAGGAGCTAGCATAGATATGGGTGTAGTAGTCACCATGTGCATGGTAGGGACTATCATCAACATGGAAATTTGTGTGCCAATTTAATGTTGAATAATAATTTGTTGTGTTTATGTAAATGGAGGTTTTATGATGGTACATTGTCTTGGACATTGTGCACCAATCCTCTAAGAAAATCTAAAGATTGAATTTTTATTATCAACATGCTATAAAGAGCATCAAGGATATGCATTGCTTTAGTGAGGGTGTCCTTGGATAAAAATTATTATTACACACATATAAGTGGCCAAATGATGGTAGTGTTAGTACAAAGAGGTGGACTAGAGGATAACACACCTCAGTGAGGGTGTGACTAAAATACATATATGTAGGATTTGTCTTAAATTCTTTAACCATGAGAAGAACCATTCATAGTGCATCTAAACACAATCATAACACAATCATAATGTACAATCATAGTGACCTAGTATGAAAATGACTTCAAAAAGGAAATAAAATGAGTGGACTTGCAAATGATTGAGCCATTAAGGTAGTGTTTGCAAACTAAACAAGCACCTAAAGGATAGTGAATGATAGTGATTCAAGAGTCTTGTAGGGAAGCTAATGGCCCAAGAAGGATAAATGACATACACGAATAATCAACATGACTTGTAAAGGTCAATAATGACAAGGAGTTGTATAAAAATTCCTTATAGTAATACAATCTGAAACATATAAAAAGGGAACCCTATAATTTTTAGAGATACAAATACAAGGGTTGGTTAGGATCCTTTTTCCAAATTGCATTAGAAGGTAGATCAACGAGGTGAGTAGATTGACTATCTACCAAAAAGGTGATCCAATCAGACTTGGGTCCAATTTCTTAGGGCCTTGAAGATGGATGGGAAACGATTTAGAATGATTAACCTAATTTATCTATATGGCCTAATGTAACAGGTGCAATAATTTGGAAATACATAGATTGAAATTGTAAAGTGCAAGTTGATCTGGGAAGTGTCAGATGATGTGTACTTGTCACCAAAAGCTAGATCTGGCATGCAGAGGAATACATAGTCATCCAAAGGTGTATGGGTCCCTGATAAGGGGGTCCTAAAATTAATTATGCAATCCTCTAATGTTGGATCTGATCTTCTCTTTCTTGGTTGCAAACTTGTCAGAATGTCATCAACAAATTTCATAGGTGAGTTTCCATGGTTTCGCAAGATGTATGACAACAAATGCAACAATGGAGAATTTTCTTTCAACCTTCTTTTAATCCTCTTCAAAATTGTAACCTCCACATTCACAAAGAGAGAAAATGTTGGGCCATTTAGGGGCTTGCCTTAGTCAAACCTCATGTAAGTTTTTCCATTTACACAATGGCAATGTCAATGATAAGAATTATAATTGAAAGGAAGGGGTGATGAATGAACAAATGTTGAAACTCACCACCCTTCAATATTGGCTTCCATGAAGGACTGATGTTATGCACATCACCTCAAGGATATTGGATCTTGGTTGATATATTTTCTTGAATTCTTGAATGCTTGGAGACCTACAACAATGTTAGCCTTCACAAAATAATAACATGAACATACATAGAATTTGACATGATGTTGGATCTTGAATTGCTGCAATAAACTCTGATAATGCCACTCTTGACTTTCTCTTGACAATAGTATTTTCTCTTGAATGTTAGATAATGCGTGTTAGATTTCAAATAATAAAATAACTAGGTATTTATATATAATTTTTCTAATTTCCCATCAATCAAATTCCAAAAGCCATCAATTTAAATTTAAATTCTAAATGTTAAAATGTCCCCAACAACATATTAAAAATTGGTCCCCAACAAGATAGGGGGACCCATATTCCCATGGGCATATGGGTTCTAGCCCTATCTACTAAGACATTAAGTGTCAGGATCATAACAATTGTTTGCATTTATTCAATGCTTGCAGCTTTGTTAGAAAATGATAAAAATAGGGTTCGAAATGCATAATTTAGGAAATTAGGGACTCAATTAGGTACAATAATTTTGGGGGCCAAAACATAGTGTGGAATTGTTAAGGCTGGAAATTTTCTACACTACATTTAGCCTCCACTTTAGTGAGAGTATGAACTTACACTCAGACTCACATTAAAGTAGAGAATATATGTCAAGATGGGTTCAATTACAACAAATATTGAAGAAATTGGATGAATAAGGATCAAGGAGGGTGATTAAGCCCCTAGGATCTAAGATCATATCATAAGCAGAAAGGAACACACATGTATGAAATGCAACAAGACAACATACACAAACATACATGTCGACATGAAATGCAAAAGAGGGTATGGACTAACAATTTGTATTATGTTGGGACCCATACAAAAGGAGTCACGACTCTCACAATATAAAAGTTTGATATTTTCTAGGTGAATCATAAACAGGAAGGCATATGGGCTAGTGAGGACATCTTTTTACTAGGTGAGCCCCCAAGGTAAGATGAGAAACACACTAGGTCTACTCATAACAAGATGGCAAAAACATTGAGAAATACACACTAGGTCTACAAGGTGTGCCCATAACAACCATTCTAAGAGTTATACTCCTTGATAACATTGATAAGGTGTCACAAGATGCAATGTTAATGCTATACTAATTTCAACTCTTGTGAACAAAGTAAAGTAGATAAAATTTCAATGTCAATGTCAACACACCACTAAGTCCAACCCTTGTGGATAAAGTGAAAAAAAATAATGCCAATATATGCCCCCACTTTAAAGAAATCGTAAAACACCATGCTGAGTAATTACTTTAAAGTAGAAAAAGAATGTCATGCAACAAAAGATCAAAAGAGCTTATTTGAAAACCCCTATGCCAATGATATGCTTCCAAATAAAACTACATCATGATAAGGGGTTTCCCCCAAATACAATGCGACAAACAACATAAAAAATAACATTGAGGGATCCATGAGTCCAAGATCAGTATATGTCTTTGCTATAGTGATATAATAGAGCTTGAAATTGACATCATTCCCCAAATACTTGTGGAATAATGAACACAAAGGAGGAATGACATATAGAGAGGGAAGACAAAGAAACTTTTGGGTCAACATGGAAGAGACCTAAATTTTGATTACTTTGCATCATCCCCAAAAGGAAGAAACAAAACAAAGAGAAAATAATTTTTTTACAACATATAGAAGAATGAAGATACAAATAGAAGAATGTCACAAGAAATTCATTTCCTTAGTATCCTTGCACCAACAAAGCAACAAGGGTCATCCAAAAAAAACTCACAAATATAAAGACATTCCAAGAAACATAGTATGAGAGATCACATCACATGCAAGAAACACACAAAGAACACATGATACAAACATAAATGAGTACCACACATGCAAGCCAACCTATAGCAGGTTGTTTGCATCCCAATCTTGCTTATCATAAATGGAAGGTGGATAACTAGCTAAAGGGACTACAACAAGTGTCATACTAGGAGCATCTCCAAGTACAACACATAGTGGTTAACTCTCATTAGGAGAATCATCACGATTTCCCTCATCTAAACTCATTTGATTTGAAAATAAATCATTAATCTCATTATGCTCCTCCTCATCAATTTTAGCAATTTCATCTTCATCATCCAAATTGATCATAATGGGAGATTTTATGAAAATTACATTTGAATTCTCTTGTTCATTTATTGTTTTAGTTCTATGTCTTGTTTTGGTGAAAGTTGGATATCTTCTTGAGTTGTTCCATGGGTGTTGGATTATCATGCATTGTTTTATTCTTTTCTTCCAATTGGTGAGAAATAGCGTGACATTTATGCTTACACTCTTTATCATTTTGGTTTCTTCTTGCACGATTTTCAATTTGTGATGGAGTAGGAGCTCAAGTTTATCAACCATTGGTTTCTTTTCTTCCCTTAAGGGAGGAACTAAATAAACCACCAAGGATTGGGAAATAATTATCTCTTTAGGTCTATACACTTGTTTTATCTTTGGTGGCATAAACAAAATCATTTTATTGTCTCTTGGTTTTTATAGGAGATGGGTGGAGGAGAAATGGTGTACTTACCTTGGTTGCTTGGGAGGGTTTTTGGTTCAATCATAGATTCATCCATAATGGGTTGGGGAGAAGGAACAACCATAGACCTATCACACTTAGGAATATTGCTAAGAGATAACTCTACTATGTTCTTTGCCTTGAAATTTTGATATGACTTGAAAGATAAATCTTCATGAGGCTTTATAGGTTCCATAGGTTGAGGCCAAAAGAAATCCAATGAAAAATTTTCATAGGAAGACAAAGGATTGAACCCATTATGATGCACTTTATATATCTCATTTTCAAAGGGGAACTTTATGCACTTGTGAATAATCGATGGGATGACATTCATGGAGCATAACCATGGGTAGCCTAGCTTCACATGAAATTGGTCAGATGACTAGATGATGGAGAATGAGACATCTAATTGTTTTGGTCCAATTTTAAGAAGGGTGATGGAATCTATCGTAGGGAAAGAAAAATCATTATGAGATTTTATCCATGCTTTCAATTGTTCATAAGTTTCTTGATAAAGCTCTTGCACAAATAAGAATTCCTTAGTGATCACATTCTCTACACACATGGGATCAATAAGCATTCCTTGTGCAGGTTTGTTATTGATACGACCACAAATCTAGAGAGGAACATCAGGAACATGTCTAAGTGCATCATCATTAGTGAAACCAATGTCAGGTATCACAATGGTTTTTCTCTTACAAGGTTGCACATCTACAAAACCAACCATTATTTGTAGACCATCCTCATTATTATTGTAATCATTATTCATGTCATTACGTGTATGATTCATCTCATCATTCTTAACATCACAAGCTTGCACAAAGTTGGTTGAATGGTTAGGCATGGGATTGGTAAAAATTTGAAAATTTTGGTTAGGTGGGTCAACATACTTATTTCACTTATCATTAACACCGCCAAATTGAATGTGATTAGAATCAATGAGGTGTTGAACTTGATATTTAAGACACGTGCATAGTTTTGTATCATGTCCATTTATTCAATGATATTGATAGAAGGTACTTAGATTAAAGCTTGGAGGTAAAGGTTTGGTTGTATCCATACGTCTAATCAGAGGAAAGAAGATTAGGTTCTTACTCAAAATTTACAATATGATTGCATGGAGGGAATCCAGTATTAGGGTGAGTTGTCTTTCTTTCACTCTAAATTGGTATCATGGGGTTGAACTTATGGTAGCAACTTGAGGCTTAGCATGATTTGTATGGGATGGATTTATATTTAGAAAGTTCTTGTTTGGATTCTTGAATGGTTGATAATTATTTTGATGTATGGGCTAAAATTTATCAGTATGAGACAATGAAGATGCTTCTTCATACTTACTAATCAAATTCTAATAGTCATGAAGAGTTGTACATAAATGTATGATGGATGGATATTTCATCAACAAGACTCTATCTCTCTTTTATATCCTTTTGCAAGTTATCAATGAATATTCATTAGATATCCACATCAGGAAGAGTTAAATTAATTTGGGATAATATCAACTGGTAGCAGCTTATGAAATCTATAATATTTTCACCTTTTTTTTGTTTGCATCTCATTAAATCAATTATGTTGATCATAGGACCAATGTTGACTTGGATATGGTTGAGGAAAGCATCAACAAGCTCATTAAATGAGTGAATAGAGTTATTGGGCAATGAACAAAACCATTCCAATGCCATTTCTTTCAATGCCCTAGGGAAAAGTTTAGCTAGGAGCTTATCCTCAAAAATAAAGTCACTACACATGGTGGTATATGCTAATATGTAGTTACCAGGGTCTCCTTTACCATTGTACTTGTCAAATCGGGAGATCTCTATGTTTTGTGACATTTGTGATTTCAATATCTCAAGTGACAATGGGATCCTTTCAATATATTGTGATGGTTTTCCACTTTTTTTTTGGTTTGTTTTTAAGATTTGTTGTTGAAGTGATGTCACATTTTTCAAAAGTTGATTTATGACAAAATTGTTGTTTGACATGTTTTGGGAATGAGGTGAATATGGTGGAATGGTGTATGTATTTGGTGGGCTACTATTTTGCAAATGTTTGAGTGGGGACGTGACTTGAGGTGTGATATGTGAATATCCAAAACCATATCCATGGATTCCCAATGGAAAGACCTATTGTTGAAGTGGTTCCAATGCTTTTTTGTATTGTTGTAGCAACATTTGGATTTGTGTATGTAGGAATAAAGGTTATAGTGGTAGGGAGGGAGACATGATTTCATCCTTGAATTTGGGTGTATCCCAAAGCTTGAGATAAACTAGCCATTTTAGGTATATTATCATCAACTATATGGGCTAGACTATGCACAACCTCTAATCCATGGTCATTATTAATCAACTTCCTCATGTTTCCAATTATAGGGATTGTTGTAGTAGCAAAGTATTCAGTACTCACATAGTCTTGAAGTTTTTCTAAGTCCTTGTCCAATTTTCTTAGTTTGTCTTCAGTAACATGGGAAACCATAATCTCAACATCTGTAAAGATGGGTGCTTGTAAGGTTGTCATTGGTATGGTAACATCAAGAATAGATTTCAAAATGGGTTGAGTATTGACAACACTAGTCATGAAAGAGTTGGAAGACTTATGATCCATAGTGGGTGTAAAGCCAACATGAGATGCCATAAGTCTAGAACTATGTCTCACTAAATTATTGTCAATAGGGCACTAAGTTTTGAAACTCATGCAAGTTTCACAACACTAAAGGTCAAATTGCTAAATAAGTACAACTAACATTCATAAACGAATAGTAGATAACATAAGAAAACAAGAAACACTATAACAAGGATCTTCAAAGAAATTTTGTTTGGACAAGACCAATAGGATAGGGTTGCCCAAGGGTGTTTGAGTCCTAGTCAAGGGTTCTGAAAGTTCAAACTTTGACTATGTACTACACTATTTAAAAATGATAATTCTACTTGCAAATAGTTGTAACAGTAAACAATTTTCCAAAATTTTCTTAATGTATCCCAATTTGATTCAGAATACAAGTATCCAAGAGATGTTGAAGATGCTTGAACAAATTTGAATGCAATTTTTAGATCTGAAATGTAATAATTGACTAATTGCAAGATGCAAATACCTAAAAATGATGATTTTTGGATACAAATTTTGACTCTAACAATGCACTTTCCTTCACCAAATGAACTAAATACAAAATGCTTTAGAATATGTAGTTATGAATTTCAAACTAAGATTTGTAGGTACAGACAAACTGAGCAAACAAAGATAGACATGTATGACAAAGAATGCTAATGCACCTGTATAAGGATAGGGTCACCCAAGGGCATCTGGGTCCTTGTTCAGGGTTTTGAAAATTCAAAAGCTAAATGACTAGGTTGTTGTTCCTATCTTCAAATAGGTTTGACAGTGATTACTTTTCTAGCATTTTCTAATATAATGCAAATACTTGAATATATGACAAATTGAGAACAAAATGACACTTTTTTTTAATGTAATTTTGAAATGAAAATATGATCTAAATGACTGAAAAACACCCTAATCCAAGCTATGATGCAATATGGATGCAATTTTTTTGGATTTTTATGACTTTTGTATGATACAAATATGAAATCCTAAAGGAGAAGTGAAAGAAAAAATGATGCAAAACCTATATCTAGGGTTTGAAAGACTACCAATCAGAAATTTATGATGTCAAAATATCAGGTTCACCAAAATGAAACATAGAAAAAGGGGAACCCTATAATGTTTAGGGGTATAAACACAAGGGTTGCTTAGAATCCTTTTTCCAAGTTTCATTAGAGGATGGATCAACAAGGTGAGTAGATTGACTATCTACCAAAAAGATGATCCAATCAAACTTGGATCCACTTTCTTAGGGCCTTGAAGATGGATGGGAAATGATTTAGAATGATTAACCTAATTGAGCTATATGACCTAATGTGATAGATGCAATAATTTGGAAATACACAGACTGAAAATGTAAATTGTAGGTGGATTTGGGAAGTGTCGGATGATGTGTACCTATCACCAAAAGCCAGATTTGACATGCAGAGGAGGACACAGTCGCCTAGGGGCATATGGGTCCTTGATAGGGGGTCCTAAAATTGATTTTGCAATCATCTAATGCTAGATATAACCTTCTATTTCTCAATTGTAAACTTGTCAAAATTTTGTCAATAAATTTTGTAGGCGAGTTCCCATGGTTTGAAAAGATATATGACAAAAAATACAACAATGGAAAATTTTCCTTCAATATTCTTTTAATCCTCTTCAAACCTATAACCTACACATTCAGAAAGATAAAAAATGTTGGGCCATTTAGGGGCTTTCCTCAGTCAAACCCCGTGTAAGTGTTTCCACTTCCACAATGGCAATGCCAATTATAGGAATGATAATTGAAAGGAAGGAATGATGAATGAACAAATGATGCAACTCATCACCCTTCAATGACTTCCTTGAAGCACTGAAGTCATGCACATCACCTCAAGGATCTTGGATCTTGCTTAACATATTTTCTTGAATGCTTGAATGCTTGAAGACCTATAACAATGTTAGCCTTCACAAAACAGTAACATGAACATACATATAATTTGACATGATGTTGGATCTTGAAGTGCTACAATAAACTCTAATAATGTTGCTCTTGACTCGCTATTGAAAATAGTATTTTCTCTTGAATGCTAGATAATGCACATTAGATTTCAAATGATAAAATAACTAGGTATTTAGATACAATTTTTCTAATTTCCCAAAAATAAAATTCCAAAAGCCGACAATTGAAATTTGAATTCTAAATGTTAAAATGCCACCAACATATGAAATATTGGCCCCCGACAAGATAGGGGGGCCCATATGCCCCTATTTTCTAGGACATTAAGTGTCATGATCATAACATTAATTGTTTGCATTTATTCAACGTTTGCAACTTTATCAGAAAATGATAAAAATAGGGTTTGGAATGCATAATTTAGGAAATTAGGGACTTAATTAGGTCCAATAATTTAGGGGGGGCAAAACATAGTGTGAAATTGTTAAGGGTGAAAATTTTCTACACTACACAATCCTAACAGTGATAATGTTTTCAAATGTATGATATTGCTTAGAAGTAATCAATCCAGAATCAACTAACAAATGATATTTGTATTCAAATCAAGTGGCACACTCCATAGAAGGCCTCTAGGACCTATAACATGTATGAAAATGGGCAGTCAAGAGGATTGTGTCAAATGCAAGAATAAACGACGGCGAAAGTCCTATCATGAGAGAGAGCACATTCATTCCAAAAACTCAACTATAGATGACAACATAAATGAAGATAGTGATGTAAAGAGCAGAATGCTATGCTAAATTGAATGAGTGATGAATAAAATAAGAGTCAAGAGCATGCTATATATTAGAAGATATGATAGAAATAACTGTCTAAAAATCATAACATGATCTAGTGATATTTATGTCTCTAAGTGACTTTGCACGAACAATGAAGACAACCTACAAACTTGAGATGATTGAGCCAAGGATAGTGTTTGCAAATAAAGACTCATGAAAGATAGTGAAGAAGAAATAAAATGTGTATTTCATAAACCTTGTAAGAGATTTTCATGAGGGATAGTCTACATGTAGGTGTATATTGACAGTTGAAAAGGAAAAAGGGAGTCAAATAACAATGAAACCTCTCTAAGACACATAAAATCCATGTGGATTTGAATATTATTTAAAGAGGTTTGTGATGAAATTATATAGGCCTATGCATAGTCAAATACAAAGATGAAGAAGGTGATGTATGAGACCATGATGAATTTCATAAAATCATAAAAAAGAGAATGTTATGATAGTTTATGCATAATACAAGACCAAATAACAATGAAAATATGTTATGACAATCATATATCTATGTCACACAAT
The DNA here is from genome assembly GCA_007258455.2 of Sequoia sempervirens. Taxonomy (NCBI): domain Eukaryota; kingdom Viridiplantae; phylum Streptophyta; class Pinopsida; order Cupressales; family Cupressaceae; genus Sequoia; species Sequoia sempervirens. The sequence continues at coordinate 729,839,399 of VDFB02000003.1, forward strand.
CATCATGTGTGAGAAATACCTAGTATGGAAAGAGAAAACCAAGGTGGTTGGATAAAAGTCATTAAAGAGGTCCTATATTCCTTCCTTTTACTTGTGTAGTTATTCAATTCTTATCAAGCACGCATCATATATTCCCTCATTTTACCTATGTAATTATTCATGTATTTAATTAATCATTTATATAAAATATGGAAAAAATAGGTGTAATTATTCATTTATTCAATTTATCATTTATAGGAAATATGAATAACATTAGTAAAACAAATTTGCAACAACCAAAAAGCCATACAGGCGTATAGTGTCACATATATATAATAAAATATATATATTAAAAAATGTCATATATGCATAGAACAAAGGACCCTAATGTAATCACTTTCCTCTAGGGGAAGGGAAGAGATCATAAGCCACCTTTGACTATTGAGTGGATGGAGAGGCATACAATGATGATTTATTTTAAACTTGCTGACTTGAATTCCTCTCAAAACTATTATAGAGCTCCACCTAATACAATAAAAAGTATGCACATTAATATATTAAAAATGAGTTATATAATGACATATAACAAAATAAACACTTTTTGCATACTCATAATCTCTCTGAACTAATTTTTTCATCTCTTCATCCATAACAAGAACATGCTCATGATTTGGAGTTGTGAAACCTTGTGGCAAGCATCAAGATACAAATTAAACTACAAATTAATTCCATTCAAATTTTCACTCATATACATATAAAACAAGTATAATATGAAATTTACTAATCTAGCTTATACCTTTTTCAAAGGCATCAAAGATGATACTTCCATGACAACACCATGCTCCATTATGGTATGAATATTAGGAGTATCAATTGATATCGTCATCTGAAAATGAAACAACATTATCAACTTTATTTTCTTTTCTCTTCCTCTTTTCGTTTGTCTTGGTATTTTTAATTATTTTTCCTTGAGTTTTGTGCCTTACCCCCCTCCTCTGTCACCTCCCTCCTATCCTTTCAAATGTGTCAAGTCTACAACTAATCTTTTCATATCTTTTTTCAACTCTTCATCTTGATGATGGATCACTGAGTGTGATCCGAAACGTTGATGCAAAAAAAACTTACACAATCAAATTCCAGAAATAATTTGCAACATTTTCTATGGATTATGGAAATCTACTATCACTAACGTTATTAAATTTCCAAAATCTACCTAACATTATTTTACAAACATTTAATGATTAAAAATAGTCAAGTTTACCTTAGTGTAAGATGTATGGCCACTTTGATTGACAAGTGTTGATGTTGAAGGCCCAATAATAACATGTTCAACATCCAATATGAGTTTTAAGATTATGTTTCATATAAGGTTAAACTATTCACATGTAATATGTTTATTATTTCTTTACTAGTTACATAGTTGTGGACTCAACATTGTCATATAAGTAGGAGGTAGAGGCCCCCCAAATGTAGTGTGAACACTTTGAACTTGAAATTTTATTACAATCAATATAATAATTTAGTTAATCTTAAATTTCAAAATAAAATATAACAAATTGAAATTGAATTTGTTCAAATTTACTTGTCTGTTAATGCCAAATGTTTCATCTTAAAACTCATATGTCATGACAATCTAATCCAACATAGGTGTGTCTTGTTGCTAGCCACATGCATCTTGATCATCCTCATACCCATAAACACAAAGAGACATCTAGTTTCAACATAAGTGAGGTGAACATTGAGACCTGGAAGACTCACCCACATCACTATGTGCTAAAAACCTAGTGTGTTGTAAAAGGGTTTGAGTGAGTGAGCTAACAGATTGTAGGGTCTTGACCTTAACACCCTCTTTCATAATAGAAGGGATTGTGATATGCTCAAAATTTAGCTTAGCAAGGTATCTTAGTGCTTGGTTTTAGGAATGTTGTGCCCCCACTATGTCTTATACAAAGCCTCCACCTCTACCTTGGAACTCTTGTATGTTGAAGTAAATCAAGATCTAGTAGAGGATAAAATTGTAATAGAGTTTCCTCAGAAAGTATTGTGGGACCTCATTGCTATTGCATGGAGGGTGGTTGAAAGCCATCCACCATTTATCTCAAAAAATATTCCTTATTCCTTGGTGGTGGCACCAATGGATAAGGAACCTTTTTCAAGTGTAGTGTAGGGGTGCATTAGTTTGTGGGTGAGTGAACAATGCACAAAAGTTGGATTTCAATATATTTTATTTGCTCATAGGATTAACTTGTTGGAATACCATTTTCTTTGTTTTTCCCTCTTGTTTGACCAATAGTTGATTTTTTCACTCACAGATTCTATGTGAGAGATAATCGATTCCAGTGAAGTGGCAAGGGTAGACCTATGTGAGTTTGTTCCTAATGTATTTCTCAACCTTTCAATTATTGACTCAAGTTCTCCCCTGTTGTTTCCTATTTTCCCTAATATATTTTCTTGTGTCTTGAGAGGATGTTGAGGCATTATCGAAGGGGTTTATTATGGTTATTCTTCACCAAGGTTGACATCAATTGGTGAATGCGGGTTTTCATCAACTAGTGTGGTATTCTAAATTCTTAGAAATAAAACAAAATCTACTCAAAACCATTCTATATATCTATATTTAATCAATTTTTTCACTAAAAACTAAAAATACTTACCTCCTTGACCTCGAGGACGTCGTGGTAGTATTTTGGTATCAATTTGGTATAGAAACAATGGTGATATTACTACTCCACAATGTGAGCACACTCTAAAAAGGTTGCAGTTTTAGTTTTTCTATTGAGAGGTTGAGTTTAGATGATCTCAACCTCTCACCTTTTTGTGCGCTCATGTTATGTCTATTAGGTGACCAAAAAGTGGCCCCTTTTTGGTCCTCCATCTTTCTACACTTACCCATCATTACCACTTTCTGAACGTTCAAAATTTTCCTAAATTTACTCATTTCTTGTTTTCTTATAATATCCTAGATAATTAGCAAGCTCCTATTGTGTATCCATTTTGTATTTGTGAGACAAAAGTTACTCATTACATATTTTCCTCTATTTTGAAGGCTCCCAAATCTATATGCAATGGACAAATCCATGGTCATAAACCTAACCCATACTTGTGGACCTAATCTCGAATATAGCATAAATTTAGAATAGGAGATCTAAAAAACTTCATTGATAGAGAGATCACACTTTCTAGCTAGATACACTCAAGGTTCACAATCTTCATAAAATGCCATTCATTATTTGGTCATGGAGCTAAGTAACACAATTCGTCACATTTGTTTTACATCGCTTAGCATTTAATTTCAAACTAGACTAGCTCACAAATCAACACCCACTAGATATAGGTTAAATTATGCCTATATATAAGCATTCTATCAAATTAAACTAAATCACCCTCAAAGAAAAGTTTATTATACTTCACTCATAAAACTTAATTATCATCAAAACAATTCTCATTTCTTCATGTGTATTTATTTATATGACCACAATTTAATAGTATGAGTTCTTATGTTTTCTAACTATGAAACCTTTTCCTATATGAAATAAATGTTAAATAGATCCATATTAATCCTGGAAACTTACATATCATCCAATCAACTCTCCTTTCTTCAAGACATCTACTTATATAACTAGTAATTATTAGTATAATCAAAATGTGGGTTGGGATAGATTTAGGTTATAAGTAGTGTAGAATGTGTTTTCTTCTAATTTCACACTTTCTTATGCCATACAAACCTTTGCAAGGCATTCTAGTCTAAGTGACAGTGTAGACAAACAAAAAAGAGTATTTCATAATCAAATTCTGATAGTCATGAAGAGTTGTACATAAATGTATGAAGGATGGAGATTTCATCAACAAGACTCTATCTCTCTCTTATATCTTTTTGCAAGTTATCAATGAACATTCATTAGATATCCACATCAGGAAGAGTTAAATTAATTTATGATAATATCAACTGGTAGCAGCTTATGAAATCTATAATATTTTCACCTTGTTTTTGTTTGCATCTCATTAAATCAGTTATGTTGATCTTAGGACCAATGTCGACTTGGATATGGTTGAGGAAAGCATCAACAAGCTCATTAAATGAGTGAATAGAGTTATTGGGCAATGAACAAAACCATTCCAAGGCCATGTCTTTCAATGACCTAGGGAGAATTTTAGCTAGGAGCTTATCCTCAAAAATAAAGTCACTACACATGGTGGTATATGCTAATATGTAGTTATTAGGGCCTCCTTTACCATTGTACTTGTCAAATCGGGAGATCTCTATGTTTTGTGACATTTGTGATTTCAATTTCTCAAGTGACAATGGGATCCTTTTAATATATTGTGATGGTTTTCCACTTTTGTTTTCATTCATTTTTAAGATTTGTTGTTGAAGTGATGTCACATTTTTCAAAAGTTGATTTATGACAAAATTGTTGTTTAACATGTTTTGGGAATGAGGTGAATATGGTGGAATGGTGTATGTATGAGAGGGGATGGGACTTGAGGTGTGATATGTGAATATCCAAAACCATATCCATGGATTTCCAATGGAAAGACCTATTGTTGAAGTGGTTCCAATGCTTTGTTGTATTGTTGTAGCAACATTTGGATTTGTGTATGTAGGAATAAAGGCTATAGTGGTAGGGAGGGAGACATGATTTCATCCTTGAATTTGGGTGTATCCCAAAGCTTGAGAGAAACTAGCCATTGTAGGTACATTATCATCAACTATATGGGCTACACTATGCACAACCTCTAATCCATGCTCATCATTAATCAACTTCCTCATGTTTCCAATTATAGCGATTGTTGTAGCAGCAAAGTATTCAGTACTCACGTAGTCTTGAAGTTTTTCTAAGTCCTTGTCCAATTTTCTTAGTTTGTCTTTGATGAGCCTAGTTTTTGGTCTAATTTTGGGTAGAATCTATAGCCTATTTGCTGGTAGATGTCATGGACTTTAATGATTAAATGATTGCTATTTGCATAATGTTTCCCTCAAACCATCAACATTTGACATTATCCTATCTCTGCAAGCTTTAATGACATCTACTTATATAACTAGTACTTATTAGTATAATCAAACTGTGGGTTAGGATAAATTTATGTTATAAGTAGTGTAGAATGTGTTTTCTTCCAATTTCACACTTTCTTATGCCATACAGACCTTTGCAAGGCATTCTAATCTAAGTGATAGTGTAGACAAACAAAAAAGAGTATTTGAGATGAGCACTATTTAAACCAAATTTTAAAAATGATAATTTCAACCATAAACAAATATTAAATACATATAATTAAAAATGTCAATACAAGAACAATTTTGATGATAATTTATTCATAAATTTCACAATATCATAATTATAACCCAATGACTCTTTCGAAAGATTCTATAAACATATTTAATATTAGAAAACTAAAAACATCTGTGTCATCATCACAATTACATTTTCTTATGGTATTAACACTTCATTGCATACTCCACAAAGATGTTTCTTAAAAGTCACGAAGGGAAAGCTTCACTTCATTCTACTCCTCAATTTTCATGAATAGACATTTTTCTTCAAACATTACAATTTTATGTGATTCTAACAAATTTTCCCTCTATTTTAATTATAACAATACAAATTCTCCAAACAATAATAGACATCTCTCAAAATAGTACTAAATCAGCATAGCATTCATTACGTTTAAAAATCATATAAGTATTAGATAAAAAATGTTTCTGTTTTATAAGGGTCTGCATATTAATAATGGAGGCTCTTGCCATTTTATATGCTGTGGAGCGTGTTTGTGCTCTTGGGTGGATACAGATCATTTGTGAATCTGATTCTCAGTGGTGGAGACTTTGCTGAAGAGGCACTAGTTAGAAGATGTCAGTTGGAATTTGGCTGTAATTATAAAACAGATTTTTAATCTGTGTGTTTGGAATCTGTTACTTTCTGTCACATTCCTAGAGAATAGAATGGGACTGCGGATTGTTTGGCCAAATGGGCTTCCGATCATCTGCAGAATTGGAACATTGTGGATAGGGGTCAACTACCCCTGAATTTGTCACAAAAGTTGGACCACTTAGTGAAGATTGACAGAGGTGTGTAATGCCCTTGCTTTGTACTGCTTTATTTTGGTTTGAATAAATTTTTACCCCTCTTTTAATTCAAATGTAAAATATCATTCAATTTTTTTTTAACAGAATTGAAACCCATTACAAAAGACAAAAGATCAAAACATTAACTGTCAACAAACCAACAGCAAAACTGCAACAGAATAAAATTACAACTTTTGAGAAAGGACAAAACATTATCTTGTTTCTTATCTGATTTAGTATGGCCTATATTCTTATTTGGGAAAGAACAATGTTCTTATGTGATTGAGAAGGGCCTAGCTCTGTATGATAATATTAAACAATGCTCTCTTCCTTTCTCAACAGCTGAGGACTTTTGTCATTGGGTTTCTCTGCATGTGCATCTCCATCTCCTGTTGGCATCTCATCGGTGTTCTGGTGGTCCTTTGCTTTTCCCCAAAGTGCAGAATAAAGCCCCAAAATGATAAAAAATGCTCCTAACAAACTGCATAATGAACAGGATGAATCATCAATAAATATGAGTAAAAGAAGAAACAGCTTGCAACAGTTTGTAAGTAGCTTGACAGGTGAGACATGAAAGAAAGTGAAAAGAGGATCAGTGAGATAAATGTGAGGAAGAGGGGTTAAGAAAGAGAAGGAATGAAGTGAGAATAAAAATAAGAGGAATAAAGGAAATTTATTATAAATCTGGTAAAAAATAAAAAAGTAAATATATATATGATAAAATTTAAGTATGTAAATATAAGGTAAATATGATTTGCATGTTCAAATTTTTTCATACTTATTTGTTCATTGTTATTTTTCATTAAGTTTATAATTAATTTCTTTTGTTCTTGTTGATATTTTATTCGTTAACTTGATTTTCTTCTCTTTCTTAACCTCCCTTTCTTATATTTGTCTTTTGTTCTCTGGTTCTTTGGTAATTTTCTCTTCTGTATTGTTTCAATTTTATCGGATGTATGATATAGTTTTTTTATCTTATTTTTTTTGTGCAGTTTCTTGTTTAACTGCTATTTTCTTATGTAATCCACCTTTGTTTGATACAAAAAACTTTCTCTTCTGTCCTATTTTTTAACGTTATGTATGGAGTTCAATTCTTCACTTTCCTTTTTCTGATGACAGATCATTGAGTGTAATCCAAAACATTGATAAAAAACATACACAGTTGTCTTCACAAACAATCTTTCAAATCATGCCAATAACCTTAAAGGATGGATTCAAGAATATTAAATAAAAGAACCTTCAAACAAATTAGAAGTTTAGGATTTTCTCAACCAAATTATGAATATCAGAAACAAAACAGTGAAATTCCATTGTTCTTGGAGAGAGAAATTATCACTCATCAAATCAATACAAATTTTTTGTACAAAACATGATCAGATACTTTTCATAGCGTTGAATCTGATAAAGGGATTTGAATGAACACTGACCTTCCCAAATAAAATGAGACATGGAGGAGGAGAAATTCCATTAGAGCTGTTGATATTGTACACAGTGGACTGAAAGCTCCTGCAAAGACAGGACCCTTTTTCTGGATACACCAAGCTTGTAAGTAGAACCCAAATGCTGAACATATGACACCCTGCACACATTGAACTTCAGCACATAAATTTTAGTGGAATCTAGTTGATAATAACCTAACAGTGTGCAAAGCAGGATTAGTGATTGATTAGGACATAAAAACATGACATGAAGGATACATAACTGTCAACCCTTAAATAATCATCCATCAGGCAACTTCCTACAAATGCACTAAGAATCAAGCTAAGTAATAAGATGAATTCTCTCATGGTTTATATGATCTCTCATTTACAGTGAGCATTACAGGTATAATGTTCTGTTAAAAAGATTTGTGACATCTCAAATGAGATTACCGAGAACACAACACTGAGAAGCTGAATATTGGACCGTATGGCCCACACCTTCAACTTGTGGTGCTCACATATCATACAAACTAGACCAGACTGCAGTGCTGCAAAGAGACATGTGAGTGCTGTCAAGGATAACTGAGCCGGATATCTTTTTATAATAGAGCCCTGCATCCAATTCAATAGATTAATATCAATATCTAATTTTAGTGAATGACATGAAGATGGCTTAGGGGATGATAACTTTACCTGAAAGGCAATCCATGCAGACCAAACTGTGAGCCCCACGTAAACCAAGATGGAGCCTAGTACCATGTTATGATTAACAGACTTTGGATTGGCTGTCTCATGAGCATAAGGGGAAGACATTTTAAAAGAAGGACCCTTGTAGAAGGTCATAATCATAGAGCCACTCCCACAAACAATTGTACCAGCAATCTTTGCTTTTCCTCTCAAACTTCTAATATCAAATTTCTCCAATCTACGAAAACCCATGTAGAATAATGCCATGTCAATGATGATACTGTATCTACATTTGCACTCCATGTTATAGAGATAAGATAAAAACTGCACCTTACACAAGTGGCTATCACAAGTACGATTATTGGTATCAGGTTTAGAGCTGCTGAACCAAAAGTGGAAGAGGTGTAATAGACTCCTTGAAAGTAGCAGTTCTGACTGATAGTAATCCTGCAAAGAAAAAGAGAAAGTTGATCCAGTGCCCTATTTAATTTAAAAAATAATGTCTTAGAAGAACATTTACTTACCCATATGCAAGCACGAAGATTTGGAGTAAGATGGACCATGACATTGGTGGCCCCTGTTTCCTGTAAGAAACATTAATCAATTAAAATCATGAAATTTTCACAATTCATAATATCAGTTTGGTAAGATTTCTGAATTTGATTATCTAAGTTTTTTTATTATCAACATTTTAGAGCATAATCCATGATCCATCATTTGGATGAGTTAAATAGAGAAGAGAGAAATCTCAGCTCATCCTAATGATGGAATATGGGGTATGATCTGAAACATTGATGATAAAAAAATTTATATAATCAAATCCAAAAATCTTGAACACATTGACCATGAGCTCTCCAATGTTTACCATGTCTTCAAATTGAATGGGTACTATAGCAAACACATCTTTAGAGCATTTGAGCTTGCCAAAAATCTTTCCTTTCCCAAACAACCTATTGTTCATGATACTCCTGCCAATGTGACCCTCCCTTATATTGCAGGCTTGTCCAACAAAATTTCTAAAATCCTTTGTAAAAAAGGCCTCCTTTGTACCTTCAAACCCCTCTCCACCTTGAGAAAATTCATCCCTTCTACCAAGGATCCCACATAGACCACACTTAATTCAGGGGTTTACAAGGTCCTTTGCTCTTATGGGGTTCCATAAATTGGAGAAATTGGCAGATCTACTAGTATCAGGATTAAAGAGCATAGTGCTGACATCAGACACAACCATGTTGCTCATTTTGTTGTAGCTGAGTACTCCTATCACTCCAAGCATCAATTTTCCTTGAGAACACCCAATTTTTGATCAAAGAAGATAATATTTTCAAGAGAAAATTCCAAGAAACCATTCTCATTAAGTGTCACTCTTCCAATCTTAATCAAGATGAAGGCTAACATCTTAACCTAGCTTGATTGCCCTTCTAACCTTTCTCCATTCCTTCCCTCATCCTTCTTCATCCCTAACCCTATGACCTTGTTTGGTTTGACTTGTAGTCTTCTTTCTTGGAGTTGGTGTCCTTTTCCTTTCTTCCTTAGTTTACTAACCTTCTCACGATCTACTATCCTTGTCCTCTTACCTTTTCTTCCTCTATATTTCTCATAGGCCTAATTTTTTTACATAAATACATTTAATTTCTCTTAGTTTTATAGTTTGTTTTGTCTATGAGCTTATATTTATTATTGTGTTTTCTATATTATCAACTTTCTATCTAATTCTTACTCTTCTATATATATATATAAGCATTTATTAGATATATATGGAAGAGTAACCATTAGATAGAAAGCCGATTAATATATAAAACACAATAATATCTATATATTAATCTTTGTACATTTATTGATTGACTTTCTCTCTAATTCTTTCTTACATATATATCTAAGAATTACTTATCTATATATATATATATATATATATATATATATATATATATATATAATGTTAACAAAGGAAAGTAATTAGAGAAGTATGAAAATACTCTACACCTCTATTATGTCTTCATTTGGCTTTCTAATCCTTTTCTATTCTTCTTTTATTTTTCAAATTCTATTTTTCTCTGGTTCTATTTTTTATACAATTGCTAACAAAAACATCTATATACCATTCATTCTATAGATATATGTTAGTTCTCAATTTATACATTCAATCCATAATTCAATATATGACAGTTTTTTCCCTCTTATACATTCAACTCATTATTCTATAGATGTGTGCTTTTTATTAGGTAAGCAAGGTTTTGAAATGGTTAAGAACCTTGTACAAGGAGAAAGATAAAACATGATGCATAAAAAAATAACAAAGAGCAATCAAGAGGAACTACAACGGGATAACAAAAAAAATTACACAAAACCTTATAGAAAACCCATCGAAATCAGGGTGGTTTAAGGATTTGGTCTAAAGATTTTTGGTTAACCTTAGACCCAAGATCCTTCTAGCCCAATCTCCTTTTCTTGTAACAAAGGAGAATGCATAGACCACCAGCAAATACATCATGCAACCATGTATTTTTAGTAAAGGTAAGATTATCAATAGGAGAATTTCCCCTATTTTCCACCATCGACTCCTCCATGAAAGAAGAAGAAGAATGCTAAATAATAGAAGACATTTGTTCTCTTTTTTCTTTAGACAAATGATGTTTCTTATTGGCCAAACAAGTAGTAGTGGCATGACACACTTTTCCACAAGAGCATTACAAATAATATGAGAGATTTCAAATTCAATTTGCTGCACCCAATTACCATATCTGAAAGATATGGTAATGTGAGTGGGAAGCACCTTGTTCTTCTCCACAAACACACAAATTCTATAGATGTATGTTATTTTCCTCCTTTATACATTTATATTCTTATTCATACACTTTCACTTCAATTTATGTTCATTTGAATTTCATAATTTTATATTTAGATCTACTAGAAATCTTAACAACAATTATAATTATCAATACAATCATATACTTATCCTCTTATGCATTTGCATACTCATTAATCCTTTCAGAATTAATTTATATATTTACATATATAATACATAATATAGAGAACCTCTTATAATTTATATATTGCTACATCATATTTACTTTTTTCTTCTAGTTGCATTTATATATATTTCCTCTTAGATTCATCTCTCCACTTGAATAAATATATTTTTGTATAGGTCTATATATTCTTGTTTTCCTTTATTTTTAGTCTTTTATATATTTAAATACCAATATGTACATCTACACCTATTTATATTTCCTTCAAATAATATCTATTGTCCATTAATTCTTATATATTGATTATAAACTATAGAATTCTTCATTGATTATTCTTTGGTTATATTAGTTATAACTTAATCCATAGAATTTTCTTTTAATCCTAGTTTTTATTTTCTACCAGATTTTCTTCCATCTAATTACTTCCTTCTCTCTTTATCCATCCTCCTCATTCTGATGCTTTGTTTTCTGTTCACTCCCTACTTGCTCCTTTTTTAAAGATTGTCCACAGTCCTCCTCTTTACTCTTCTTCTCCCTGATGATGGATTGCTGAGTACCATCCAAAATATAGGGCTTCAGACAAATTCACCACCAACAATTCACGGTCAACAAATTCATCTCGTGGAAAATTCATTGCCAGCAATATGATATGAATTGCTGGTGGTGAATTTTCCACGAGATGAATTTGTTATGGCCATGAATTGTTGGAGGTGAATTTGTTGACAGTGAATTGTAAATGGTGAATTTTCCTAGAACTGAAATATAGATAAAAAACACACACAATTTCTTCCAAATACATTCTTACAAATATGATTTATAAAAACTGATACCCAATTTAAAAATCTTGTCAAGCTAACATTAATCCAGTAGGAATGTATTAAAACATTTGTTCATCAGTAATACAGAGGCTGTGAAATTAAAGGCAGAGAATTGATACAAACCTTTCTATAACATAAGCAAAAGGAGCAATGGCTAATGTTGCAATACCCTGCCTATATGTCACAAAAACAAAGTGACTCAGTCCATCTTGCAGAGCAAGTCTGGCAACAATGTTCATGCCTGCATATGCCATTTGAATTACAATCTGCCCAACATATGGTTTCGATTTCTCCATTGTTGAAACTAGTATTCTGAAAGGCTTGTCCATTCAAATATGGCTCCAACAGCCTTTTATAATATTATACACACTTGGAATAATACTTTAATCACATAGGAAGAAATATCTAGAATATGTTCAGATTAAATTGTACTGTACTTTACAGAAAGGAGTGGAAGTGGTTTAATGCCTTTCATGGTCCATAATATTTTGACAATATATTACCTTTGTCATTTGACTCAAATAAAATGAATTAAATTAGTTTGGGCCCTTGGGTTTCCATCATTCTCATTTTCTTTGTCACCCTAACAGGGAACTTTATGGTTGTCATTCATGTGATGCATCATAATATTATTGTTGGAGACAGTGTTAGTATATTTTTAATTATTAATAGTTATTTTAATCTTTACTGATTAGAAAATTGAGTTAAAGTATTTTATAAGGTTTTAATTTTTTATGTGTAAATTGTAAAATTATATTTAATATGTTTATTAATATTTATGTGTAAGAATTTTATTATTGTATTGCGAATAGTTGAGCGTTATATAATAATAAATAAAG
>VDFB02000003.1:729852275-729877686 GCA_007258455.2 Sequoia sempervirens
TATCTTGTCTAGTTGATCTTGATCATCTTATTCATTATCATTATCCTTGCATTCTTCCATTCCATATCTCCTAGCTTATCAAAATCCATGTCATCATGTCCCTTTGCAACCTTGAATCTTATCATGCAAATCATATTTGAGCCTAGCTGTAAAACATTATCCAATCCTCATATCTTTTGTCAATCAATTGTCAACAATCATCAATCTTTTTGTACTTAGAGGATATTAGTAATCCTAAGTACTTATCATCATCATGCCTTATGGAATCAATCATTCTTGGCATATTAATCAATCAACTATTGTCATCTTTCAACAAGAGATATGTTGCTTGTGTGACATGTTTTGCAGTGACTTTCATTTTGATCTATCATTTATCCATGGTTGCATTACCTCTATTGTGGTTCATCTTGTTCCTTCAATCAGTCATACCATCTCATTCCAAATCAAATATCTTGAGAAAAACCAAAAACATCAAAAAATCTATCAAAATCCAAAAACATCAGAAAATTCATCAAAATCCAAAAACATTAGAAAATCAAAAATCCAAAAACATCAAAAAATTCATCAAAATCCAAAAACATCAAAAAATTGAAATCCAAAAACATTAAAAAATCAAAAACCAAAAACATCAGAAAATCAAAATCCAAACACATCAGAAAATTAGAAAATCCATGCAAAAACATTTATAAAATTGAAAACACAAAAATAGAGTCTACATCAGTCGGAAAATGGAGTCTGTGTCAATCGAACTACGTGGTCTCTGCGTGTATAACGTAGGCAAGACTAATCTTTGATCAGTCCTCGAGACCCCTAGGATAGGTCTGTAGGTTACATCATTTGGTCAAACGTCTGAGAATATAATGCAAACATCAGTACACACATTTCAATATCGATGATCTAATCTGAATAATGAATTGAAAATACTTTAAGTAGATTTGAATTGTTGTACTTTTCTTTTTATCATTTTCTTATCATTTCTTTGGAGCTACTCGATGATGTATTAAACTAGAGAAGCAAGGAAGGAGAATGATACCTTTTCTTTGTTTGTTGTTTGTGAGTTAGTCATTATTATTTTGTGAATTGTCGCGGGAAGTGCTCTACCAAGTATCATGGATGACATTCCAATTCACTTAAGAAAATGATTAATTCTTGTTTGTTTATGCAAGAAATGCTCAGGTCATCTCGATTTAATTATACCTTGATGCTTGTGTTCACTTGCAATATCAAAAGTCATGAAAGAACTACTCAGGTCATCATTGGTCTATCTCATATCATTGATGCTTGTATTTTCTTTCAACATTTTTAAAAGCTCAGTGATGATACAAAGCAAAATCAAAAGATTATTGAAATGACACTTAGAATTGCATGGTTAAAATAGATTGCATCCATATTAGTCTTGCATATGCATTTATAGATTGTTTCAAAAGCTACCAAATTTCAATCTCAAAAGCTACACGTATTCCCTCTCTATATCATATCACCATCTCTTCAATATTTCTTAGGATATCATCTCTTTCTGAATCATTTTCTTTCATTTCAGTCATCTCAAATTCCATCCAATCTTAATCTATTAATTCTAGCACAAATCATTTAATCACATCCTTGGTTTTGTTCCCAATCTTGTTACAAGCCTTTATCCAATCATCATCATCATCATCATCATCGGGATGTATCCTTCCCTATCATTTTGTGTTGTTTTAGGATGTATCCTTCCCTCATCAATCAATCTTGGCTTGCAACTTGACTAGGGAAACATCATGTTTATCCTTGAATCCATTTGTGCTTACTTACTTTTCATCTTCTCCTTTCATTATCTCTTCCTCATCCCATCCCCTATTCTATTCATCATTTTGCATCATCAAGTCCCAGTACATTGATCGATCTTATACTGGGGCATATCAATCAATCAATGGAGTCAAATCACAAATCAACAATCATATCAAATCAATCAACATCAATCAATAAGTCTATCAATCAATCAAATCTAATCAGCTTTATTCAAATCTTGTGATCATCAATCTATCATTCAACCTCACTTATCATGAGGTTAATCATTCAATCAATCAATCATTGAACCTCGCCTATCATGACGTTAATCAATCATCAATCTATCATTGATCCTCACCTATCATGAGGTCAATTATCAATCAATCTATCATTGAATCTCACCTATCATGAGATCAATAATCTTCTAATCTATCAGGATCAACAATCAGCTAACGCGATCATCAATCATCATCATAATCAACTGGAGGAATCAATATTTCTTTATCGAGAGATAAATTGTTTCATCATTGCTTGTTCATCAAATCATCATAAAAATTCAAAATTTTTGAAAAATCATAAAAAAATTCAAAATTCCTCAATTTATCTCCTAAGGGGGCATATATCGCTATCATTTCAAAATTCAACATCTGGGGAAAATCAGGGGCATATTCTAAACTCCTCGTCAATACTGGTAGCTGAGGCAAAATAATTCTTTGAAGAAATGTGTAAACTCATCACTTCAAAGAGGGGCAAAATGTAGACACCTAAAAATGGTCTGGAGAATCTAATTAATTAAATACGACTTATTTGATTAATTAATCTTAAATTCATCTACTTAGTAAATAAATAGAAATATTTATTTATATTAAGTTCATTATTAATTCTTCTATTTCTCTCCTAATTAAATAAACAAAATGAAAAACTTTGTCTTATTTAATTATTATCATTCTCATCATATTATTTTCTCTTAATTAAATAAACAAAATTAAAAAAATTGTTTTATTTAATTATTATCATTATTACTTCTTTTATACTTCTATCATAAATTAAATACACAACTTAAATAATTTGTGTTATTTAATTATCTCATCACATTTCTTAATTAAATAAAGATATTCTAAAATCTTTTATTTAATTATCATTTTCCTTTTGTTTTAATTTAATAAACAAACCCTATAGTTTGATTTATTAAATTATTTATTCCCCTTTTGCTAAATTTAAATAAATTTAAATTATTTAAATTAATGCATAAATCATTTACCACTATTCACTCACCAATAAAATTAAATTTTCAAATTTTAATTAATTCTACTGTCATTCACGGGAAGAGCTTCGGGGACAAACCTGCAAGAAGTTCTCTCAACCACCTTCCCTCTCATCTTGCCTGGTGTTTTCATGGGGAGAAACAATCCTCCCTGATCAGCTCCATCTTCTCATCCCATGCCATTCAATTCTCCAGATTGAATCCCAGCCTCTTATCCCGTATCCTTGTGCAAATGTGTTGCCGTGAAAGCTATAAATGCAACTCTTTGGCTACAGGAAATGGATCCCAACTTATGCAATCTTACTCTATGGGTTTTCCAAAGCATCCAACATTCATCTAGCATTCAAGCATTTAGTATTCATCCAGCATCCATCTAGCCTCCATCCAGCATTCATCCAGCATCCAACATTTGCAGTCATGGCTGCAATCACAATAGTTTTTAATTATTTAATCATATAGGAAATAGAATAGTTCAATTCTCATTCTCTAAGTGTCATTTCAATAGTCTAATTGGCTTCTAAATCTGAGAGCAAGGTAGATTAGAGAGATCTTTAGAGTTAGAGAGCAATAGGATAGATTTTTGAAGATTTCTAGTTTAAATTTCTTAAATCTTAAATGCAATGTCCTATTTAGAGGTGTAGATGCATTGTTAGATGGTTTAACTCATTCCTACGCTTACAGAAAGAGAATGAACAGGTTTGAAAAAAAAATTATGAACATTCTAATACTTTGGCAAGTAAGCATGAGTATGCAAATTTATTTAAAGAATTGCTTGGGAAATTTGGAGAAATTAGCATTGCCATTTCGGTAAGAGCACCTGAAGTTGGATCCTCTTCCTGTGAGATGGAGAGGAAGAAGAAAAGAGCTCAAGAGATTGTTGATTACACTCCTCTAACACACAAAACTCCAAAAATTGAAGGAAAAGGTAAAGATCTAGTGATTGTGGACATACCAGATGAAGAATCTGATGAGTACACTCCAAGGGAAGAACCAAAATCAGTTGAACTAGATGTAGTTATAGCAGAAGGAAGCGAAGAAGAAGGTGTTTTATCCAAAGTAAAGATACTGCAGCTTGTTCAAGAGAAAGATGGGATATAGAAAATTGCTTACATATGGTCTGATAGACCCTCATATGAGCAAGACCTAATAAAGAGAACACTAAATACTTATTTTGTGCACAATAACATTGGTTTGGAGAGTTTGTAGAATGTGTTTCTTGAAGAGATGATTAAGTGCATTAAGGAAGCCATGGTCTCTGAGTTCGAGGATAGAAAAGAGGGAGAAATAATTCTACATCTGAAAGAGCAATTCAGGATATCTCTTACCAAATTAAAAAGGCAAATGAATGTGTTGAGGAAATGCATAAATACAACCAATAACATCTACAACTATTTTCTTTGTTAGCCTCGTGTAGTTGGGAAATACAAAGATAATTTGGAGCAGATTGAATCTAAGTTGAACAAGATTGGTCAGGATTATAACATGTTTTAGGATCAGGATGGCACAATCAAGAAAATGATTCAAGAATTGTAGTCTGAGCATACAAAAGTTCTTTTCACCAACAACAACCTTGTGGACACCTTTTGGAAAGTGAAGGATTTAACCGAATGTAGATTGGAATAGTTGATTGAGGTTCTGAGGAAAGGAGAGAAATTAGAAGAGGCAATCGCAATTTTGGAATCTCTCATTTGGATTATCAAACAGTCATCTGAGAACAACAACTCAACCTTAATCATTGGGATTTCAATAGAAGATTGGAGAAAATTTCTTCTGAAAATGAAAATAAGTACAAGATAATTTTCTAACTCGAGTAGCAGGTGTATTTCTTCAAATTTTGATCCAATTTTGAATTAGCAAAGGGGGAGATCCAAAATATGTTTGTTATTGATGTCAAAGGGGGAGAGAGAGCTGTGAAAAATGCTTTATCATTCTAAGGGGGAGTTGTGTTTTGAAATTTTGAAATTTGGCAGTGTAATCATATTGGTTCCGACACTTAGTCATTTTTCACTAAGTGTAGCCATCAATTCCAAAGGGGGAGATTGTTGGCATTGGCTTCTAGTGTTTTCATTGATGGAAACCTAAGTCATTATTCTAGTCCGCAGATTTCCTCATACCGGCAGGCAAAGTAAAGAACAAAGTTTTATTAGAAGTGAAAATGAAGAACAGGGTATCCGATTAGTACGTCGATTTGTATGCTTCATTGGATTATCATTTTGAGTTGTGGATCTCGAGGAAAGTTTTTAAGTATCTATTTTATTTTATTGTTAAGTTTTGAGATGTTGCATCAATCGGTGGTTAAGTTAGGAGATCCAACAAAATGATTTTTGTTTATCAGCTCATGGTGGCTTAGTGAATATGGCATGTTGCGGATGTATAAGGAGTAATTATTTAAATATTTTTGTGTTTGAGCCTTTTGATTTGGGGCCACAACATAGCATTAGCTGACCTTGATGGGTACGCATCAAATATTTAATGTGGATTGAGTCGACTATTGGGAAATATTTTTATTGTGCTAAAGCTGACATATAGTGATTGAATTCTTACTAGAAGATATGTATAAGAGATCGATTAATTCATTTGTAGTGCAAGTTGGTGCATGTTCAAAATGTGTAAATAACAGAAGGGTTTTTCAACAATTTGGCATAGTTTCACTTGTATAGAAGAGGATTTTTGTGAAGTGAATTAAGGTAGAGCAGAGCGAAGTGCAGAATTAGATGGAAGGCCTAGAATATGATCTATGAGCCTCACCGAAACTGAAACCAGGAATTTGTAGATGCTACTTTCTTAGTTCAACTTTTTGTTGTAATCCAAATATATTGTAAGGAAGTGAGCCTTCCTAATTTTGAGCAGTGAGCTCTAGGCAGTGTGCCTAAATGCATGTGCATTCCCCTTTTTCTTCATACTTTTAATAAAGTATAGATTATGGATTAACCTCCACCATGGTTTTTCCCCTAACAGGGTTTCCACATAAAAATCTTGGTGTTATGGTGTTTTGATTGTTTCCTTCTTGTGCTTGCATCTTTACTTCTGTTGAAATACTATAAATGGTTTAAGATCTGAATTGAAATTTAAATATTTTTGAACACTGATTCACCCCCCCTCTCAGTGTTCCTTGAGTCCAACACATGGTACACTGACATGGAAAACTACATGGTCACTTGCAAGTTCCCACTTCATTTCTCTCTAAGGGAACACTGAAAGTTGGTCAGACTCAACGACGATTATACATGGATCAATGGATTGCTCTTCTATCATGGCCTAGATAATATAATGCATTGATGTGTTCCCAAAGATGATGCCTTTGGCATACTTCGTGCATGCCACACAAAACCTTACTGAGGACATTTTACCACTCAGAGGACTACTCAAAAGATCTTAACTATGGGCTACTATTGGCCCACACTCCACAAGGATTGCAAACACTATGTTCAACATTGTGAAAAATGTTAGCATATGGGCCACCCCATCTACTCAAATGAAATGCAATTGCATCCTCAGTTTTCCATTGAGCCTTCTGAAAATGGGAACTTAATTTTGTTGGACCTGTCAACCCACCATCTCAGAACAAGGAACATATCCTTTTGTGTACAGATTATGTAACAAAGTGGGCTAAATTTGTTGCTTTAAATCATGCCAGGGATACCAAGATAGTTGAATTCCTCTATTCTGATATTTTTACCCGATTTGGTCTTCCACGTGATATAGTTATAGATCAAGGCCCACAATTTACATTTGACCTCATTTCTTCTTTGGTTCATGAATATGAGATTTGACATCACAAGTCTTCACCTTACCATCCCCAAGCTAATGGTTAGGTCAAAGTCACTAACTGAGAACTCAAGAACATTCTTACCAAGACAATTCATCTCCACAAGAAGGACTAGGCTTCATGACTTCCTAAAGCTATGTGGGCCTACCACACTACATGGAAAACTACCATTGGTTTGACACCTTATGAGCTTGTCTATGATAAGAGGGTTGTTCTCCCTATCGAGTTCGAGGCAAAAACTATGCGCACCGCACTCTAACTAGGTATGAACTTGTCTGATGCACAGAAAGAACAAATTGCATAACTCCATTAGATGAACTTCACCAACAAGCACTCTTCCATGTAGATATTGTCTACAACCAACATGCTCTCTCGCATCATCATTTCATTTGAAAACAGTCATTTCAACTAGGTGACTGGGTACTCTTGTATGATTCTTGTTTCTAGGATTTTAAGGGAAAGGTCCACACCTGGTGGATTGGGCCCTATGAAATTGAGAAGGTTTATGATAACGGGGAAGTAAATCTTCACATTGTGGACTTTGATTGCATGGATTTAGTTGTCAATAGTCACCGATTGAAGTTGTACAAGAGGCCTCTCGCAAGGGAAGAGTTTGTATTGAATTTTCCTAAGGAACTCCATCTACTTGATAGGGTTTTTGTGGCCTCTCCTAGTACATTTTAGGTACTTTTCAAAATGATACAAAAGAAAAAAATTGCAATAAAAGATCCAACTATGAAAACCCTTGGGTGTTGTTGGCCAGTTAACATTTGAAAACTAGTTTCTAGCAGGCGTTAACTATTAAATAAGTCCTAGAGGTGAAAACTAGGCTTCTAGTGCTTCTAGGAGGAGGTAGGATGAAAACCAAGTTACTGGTGGTCTATCATCAAGATAAAATTTAAAAAAAACAAAAAAAACAAAAAAAAGAAGATAAGAAAAGAGTGACACAAATGATTCTATAGTTTCCCCACTTTGCCTTCTTGTCACTTTTGTGCCAAGGTCTGCTTTCATCTTTGATTTGCGGTTGTTCCTTGATAGTGTAGGGTAACCAGACCTTTATCTTATCATATTGGGTTGCTCCTACCTTCTTCATGACCACTGCCACTTTTGGGTTGTTTCCACTTCGCGTTGTGCCACATTTACTAAAGTGGCCTTAGTTCTTGTCTTTTTTCTGGATAGGAGCCCTTTGTCACTTGGTTCTCTTTGCTTCTGCCCATTGGTGTTTTCTAGCCCCACTTGACATCTAGCACTAAAATTAGTTTTTGTGGTCCCTTCACATGCTCCTGCTGCCTACCTGTCTAGGTATTACGTGCTTTTAGTCATTACCTTGTCATGCTTATCTTGACTTGTGACAGCCTACTAGTTATACTTTACCTAGGTAATAATGGTCGTAGTTCACCTAATGTCCTTCTTGTTGCATTGTCTTGTTGACCCCATGCAGTGCC
Source organism: Sequoia sempervirens (assembly GCA_007258455.2). Taxonomy (NCBI): domain Eukaryota; kingdom Viridiplantae; phylum Streptophyta; class Pinopsida; order Cupressales; family Cupressaceae; genus Sequoia; species Sequoia sempervirens. Next base: position 729,860,521 of record VDFB02000003.1, read on the forward strand.
TTTGATTTTAGTACCTACAGTACCAAACTGGCCGTTCCATGTCAACATTGGCACCATCTCCACTCTTTGTTCTTCATGCTTGCTTTTGCATCACCATTTCGTACCACTGGCGATCATTAGTATCGATATATTTTGGTTTTTCTCTTTTACTTGTTTTTTTATTAAATATTCTTCTTTTCGGTTAATGAGTGATGATTTATCCACTGATGGGTCACATGGTAAGCTAGGGGGATTTTTCTTGTTACACACCATGTCATGTCTTCAACCATCACATCGTATCTTCGTCATATCCTTTTTAGCCTACTGGAATTTATTATTCCCCGATCTTGCTTAGTTAATACTATTATTACTATTATTTACTGACATTAACTGTAACATGCTATAGTGACATTTGTGTAAACGAGTCTTTCCAAATTTGATTGCTCGTTAACCACTCATCACTTAAGTTACAATTGATAATCAATTACTATTCCCAACACCTATTTTCAATGGTGGTTTCTGTGTTTGCTAGTGACTTTCATTTGCACACATTCTTCTAGTTGTGGAGACCTCCTAGTAGTGTCATGGTATTCAAACATCGTCATCATTTTGAGCCTTCAACTATGGATGAACTAAGGGCACCAGAGGCTGCAAAGGCTTATAAAATATTCAAACAAGTAGGATGGGATACATATTTAAACGATTAAGAGGGTATCGTGAAAATATTGTGCGGGAGTTCACAATGACCTGCCACAAAAAGGAAGCAAAAGTACATGGTTTAACAATTCCTTTCTCAGTGGAAGCCATAGTCAACGTCTCAAGGTTTCCACTCTCAAGGGAGAATTACTTTCCAGATAAATCCAAATGTGTCATGGACCTCAAACCTTTGCACAAGAAGTTCTTGGAACAAGGGGAGTTTGTGGAAATTGTCACTGGAAAGGGCACAAAGTTAATCTCACTTCTGCGGCCTTGGGACAATGTAGCAAAATTCATCATTCAATATATAACTTGCAAAGGTAGGTATGTATATGTTTATGCTAAGCAATTTTGACTTAAGAATCATTTGAGATGGGGAATTCTTGTGAACGTGGCATATTTTCTTTACTCCTTTGTAAACCAAATGCATAAACATAGTTCAAAAAGGGCATGGAAATTCATTAGCTCACCATGGCCTCATTAAGTTGTTAATTGTAAGGGAATTGAAAAAACTCTCTCCTCCATAGGATTTGGATTCGCTTCTTGGTGAAGACACCCAAAAAAACTCTATAGAGGACAATTCTCCTATCAACCCACCTAGTTCTTTTGAAAAAGAGGAGTTTGAAGGCACAAAATTGGATAAGGGCAGTAATAGTGAAAGTCCTTCAAAATAACATAGTGAAGACATGGGGACAAAAGAAATTTCTGGTGATTCCCCTAAACCTACAAAAAAGAGGGTTTCCAAGAAGGGTATCAAGCAAACCCTAGCCTCAAGTAGCAAACCAGGCAAGAGCCCCCCGAGATACCCCTACTAGTAGCAAGTCTATCAAAACTAGCACACCAAATTGGGAATCTAGGGGTAAGAAAAAAGGGAATAGCAAGACACCCTTAGTCTCCCCCGACTCTTCAAAGAAACAAGCTTCGACTACTCTTGGTGACAAAGAGAAATCACCCACTAAGGAAAAGTCACCAACCAAAGAGAAGTCACCTGCTTCTATAAATGAAAAATTGGAAAATCTGGCAAATATAGCTAGTAATGTTCTAGGCTCTAAATAGTCAAAAGAAGTGGATGATCTCATAGTTCTATGTGTTGTGTATTGTAGAACCAAGAGGTCAATAAATATTTCTAGGGAGCTACGAAGGATCAATAGAAGGAAGACTACTAATGAAAATGAAACTAGGTGTGAACAAGAAACCCAACTTCTTTAGTCTCATCCTTCAATCTTATCGGGGGTGGTGATAGCCACAAAAGAAGGAAAAATAATGGAACCCTTTGATGAAGATGCATAGGGTATGAAGGAAGGGTGTGTGTCACATGAGGAGAATATTCATACTGATATTAATATTCAAGACTTTCATGTTGAATTGACACCTGAAGCCACTGACAACCTTACAGAACAGAGGATCACTAAATTATCTCCCCAAATGGAAAAGCATGAATTGAATGCACCAGTTGACAATGAGAAAGAACTTATGGAGACACCCCCAAATGGAAATCAAGAAGTAGGGGTAGAATTCGAGGGGAATCCTTTGTTAATAAATGAGGAAATTCGCGACCTACAAAACTTGGTAACTAAACTAATAGAGGAGAATCCTCTGTCAACAAAAGAATAGATTCAAGGTTTGCAAGATTTTGTAGCCAAGTTAAAGGAGGAAAATCAAGCATTGTGGGATTCATTAGCTTGGGTGACTGAGGAAAATGAGGCCCTTCAAAGACAAGTTCAAGATGTGTGCTCTCTTGATTCCTCACATATAGAAGAAATTTGACAACTCAAGGCAACACTTGAATAGGAAGATGCCTCCAGAACATCCCTCATGACCATTCAAGAACATAAAAAGTAGATGCAAGCATTATACCAGTCATGATTTAAGGAAGTTACTGACACAATGCAGAAACTAGCCCCTTTTTCTCCTAGTTTGTACTTTACACTCTTTTGTATGAGGACATTCAAAACCCTAAGCTAGGGGGAATGATGAGGGAGAAATATGTCTTTATTTTTCCTTTATATTTTCCTTTAGACCTTGTCGTTTTGTGTTATTTTTTGTTGCTCCTATCACCATTTGTTAATGAGTTGAAGATATTTTATAAAATACAAGGAAAGATGAAAACCTATGAGTATATCAAAATCCCTTGATTATTTATTGATTTTCTCTATGATTTTGGTAGTAGGGGATGCTTAATGGATGACATGTTGATAAGGGCATCAGTGGGATGGAGTTGAAGACCATCCAAGAATAATTTTTCATTTTGATAAACATGTGCTGAGATGTGTTTATTTGTTTTAAGTTATTATGTCATTTTGAAATGGTGGAAAAAGACTCCAAACTATTTTTTATTATCTTCTAAGGTTGTTGGCCATAGGCTGAAACAATCAAATAATCTTCTATGTTTTTATTTTAGCAGTGGTTATAAGTCTAATCAGTCAATGATATCTATAAATATGTAAATTGAGACTCAAGCGATATAGATGATAATAATATTATTGCTACAAATCTTTTTTTTGCAACTTAAAATACTGTGAAGTAATTTGAATGAACGTTGGTTAGCATGGAGTAGCTTGTGTGTGTGAGATCCATCATCAATAGTCGAAGAAGGAAGGGCCCACTTCATTGACTACCTGGTGATTATTATAGTAGGATTGCATTGTGTGGTAATAAGTGTTTATTCTTACACTTATTTCTTTGTGATCAAACTAGTTTGCAATTATCTTTGATTACTATTAATGCATATCAATTTCATTCCACATATTGCATTCAATAAATATTAATTGGTGTGGTTATCAATTGTACTCGAACAAAGTTTAGCATGTTTCATTTCAGTTCTACCTTTTTATAATATTTTGCTCTCTATGTGTAATAGGAATATTATTTATTGTTTTATGTTAATCGCTTTCTTTTGTAGACTATGTGAATAAAGGCTCCTATCATAGAATTGATAGGAGGACTGAGAGAAAAATTGTAGAATGAACTTAGATTAAACAATTGCATTCATCCCCACTTGGCTTTCTAGGTTCATCCCTTAGGAAAACAATCCCAATATCTTTCACAAACTTACGCTCCTGAATTGACATTGAGGAGTAAATTGAGGAACTTGCGAAATTCTCAAAGATTGATTGCAACCCATCCAAAATAGAATTACAAGGATAGTTATGCTCAAAATATTAGCCACAATTTAATCCAATCAAAAACCATAACAATTAATTTTGGAGGAGGAATGTGAAATTAAGTATAATTGGTAGGCTTGCAAAGTGTGTAGAAGGGTAACCATGGAATATCTGTCATGCAACTATAGTGTGTTTTTCCCTGTCCTTGAATGGAAATTGCACTTTTTTTACTCAATTGGAGATGCAAAGCTTGGTTAGGTTTTCAAATCGCATTGTTTTCAGTTTTGGAAAAGTGTAAAGAGGGTATTGGGGGATGAGATTTTGTACCCCCAGGCAAGAAGAGTCATATTTCCTTCACAGCTGATATCAATCTTTCTATCAAATACTTTTGATTTATTACAGTCGCTTCTATTGTTGTAGCTAATTACCCACAAGGTGATAAGGGAAGTGTTCCTACTAGACAACCGACATTTGAAAGCGGTCCAAGTCTATGATTTCTAGAAGGTCCAAGGTCGATTCGATGGTGTATTTTCATGGAACTTCTTAGTGAGTGGTAATGTTTATATCTCCCTCTTGGATGCAATAAAAAACACTTTGGAAATGTAGAGTTTCAGTTACCTGCAGTTAGCTTTGGATAGACATGGCAGGGTGATGGAAGAAGATATGGCGGAAGTGATAAAGAGGAGGGTCAATGCTATACTGGCTCTCATCTCTCATGAACATTAAGAACTAGAAATTTTCCATCCTATTCTAGCCGTTCAAGAGTATTAGGAAATGGTTAATGTTCATCCTACTCTAGTCAACCATGGCTTCCAGTTAAGGCACAATCTGGACAATGCTAGTTCCTCTTTTCATCCACGACATGGACGTATTCCAAATCTGAATGCTCCACTTCTAGTGCAAGATAATGAAGAAGGCTTTCAGGAACAAGGGGAAAACAAAATTCAAACTGATGGTATGCAGGAATAAGGGTTGAGTGTTCAAAATTTTTTGGTAAATGAAGGCAAAAAGGGATTATCAAGTGTTTAGAATTTTTTGGTAAATGACTATAAAAAGGGATTTTCAAGCAAATTTTGAGCTATGTCTATAATTTTGCAGGGCTAATCTTAGTTGAAATCTATAATGTAAGGGAAAATTCTAGGTTTATAGGCAAAGAATGATAAATTTTGATAATTGCAAGATTAGCATATTGTAAAATCTAGCTGATAAGAGCCTAGAAAATCATATTTTGTAACCTTCTACTTCTATATTAATATATATAGGCTATCGCCTTTCATCTAAAAAGAAATTAATTTTGCAACATGGAAATAAAACACAGATCATTAATACATGAAAAGTATTAACACCTATCAAACACAGAAACGTAACAATGTAAAACTTAATCAACTGAAATCATAACACATGAAAAACACACTCTACATAAAATAAATAAATATTTATACTTCATCGACAACTAAAGAGTGGGTGCCCTTCCTCCCAATCAATTGATGAATAAAAATCTTACAGAATTTTTGAGAGACTTCAAAACGCTTCTCTTAATAATAGTATCGAATGTATTTCCTCCTTTTTTGGCCAAGCTGATATTACATACAAATGCTTATATAATTTACAAAATATGTTTGCAGTTTGTAAATCAACGGATGAGATAAATCAGTTGGTTTAAGAAATATTTGTGTGTCCTCGTGGCCAATCTTTCCTTAATAGAATGAAACAATTCCTTAACAATATATTAATGATGTTGTTACTAACTGATTTCTCAACAATATAATAATAATGCTTTGCTTTCATCATAATAATATAACAATATAACCATAGCCTTTGGATTTAATGATGTAGAGAGGAAATATAGTTCTTTTTAGTTGGCAGTTGAGTTGTCTCAACCTATGGCACATTGCTAGAGGAATAAGCAATTGAAACTAAATTCAACCACCTAGAAAAGGAAACTGTAGCAATAATCATGAGCCATATTCCTATGAAGAAGGTGACAAGAAGTTCCTGTGAAGAATGTGACAAGAAGTTTGTATGAAGATGACAAGAAGTTTGCATGCTACGAGATATATTTTCCAAGGCTTAAAATGACAACACTTATTAGTAAGGATAATCAATAACTATTTTTCATATTTTTATCCCAAACCATATAAATATAACTCATATATATTTAATCATATGCAATGTAGAAAGATAAAATGTTATCATAAGATATGGAAATGGAATATGGGAATATGATTGAAGGCATATGAAAAAAGCTAAAATGTGGCATAAAATGGGAAATAAATTGCTCTCATCACTCATGTACAAATTTCTCATAAAGTAGAGCAAAGGAGAAAACTTAGTGGGAATTAAAACTCCTCTCCAAAATATAAATGATGTAAATGCAATGGAATGTACAAGTGAATAAGATAAGTGATGAATGTAGAATTCATCATGACCCCTCAAGGACTACTTATAACACAAAGTACAATTGATGTTCCCCCTCATAGGAGAGAAAGAGAGGTCATGTGACCCCTTAGAAAATGTGAAATAATGAACTCCATGTGAGGAAATGCTTCTTCCCAAAATTGATAGGAGAAGAGAAACGATGTAGTCTTCCCTTAAAATGATGCATATAATGTTGGTAGATGCTTGACATTGGATGTTGAAGATGATCCATGACTAGTGAACATCATTTCTCCCCTTGAGAGGAAACAACACCACAAATATGTGCAATATGACTTCCCATTCCAAATAGGAATATGTAGGAAGTAATATGAATGTCTCTGAATTATGTAAATTATCCAAAGATTAAAATGATACCAATGACACCTTTGAATGATGCTCAATGATCTCTAAGCCAATTTTGAGATGTGATAGATGTTGATAAGATGGATCAGGTACTACATGTGATTCAAGAATAAGGACCATGGGTGTATGGTGATAACTAGACTAATGAAAATTTGGTAATGCTACAAATGATGATGACTAAGTTAGATAGGTCAACTGATGAATATCTACACAATCTATCATGATAGAATCCAATGTAGGCAAGGCAAGAGCAATATACAAAGATGGAAATGATGATGCAACTTCATCAAAAATAACATCATAGAGGATATGAATATCCTCAATAAAGTCATCCAAATTTGCAAGGTGGGATTCTACAAACAAAGATGTGATGTCTTATAGATATGAATTACAATGTGGTAGATCTATAATGATGATAGCATGTCCTAATATAAAAATCATGAGAACTCATGAATAAGTCAATAATGGATTCTAATGTAGCAACAAGTGACATGGTAAATAAGTCCTTAATACAAACCATGCAAGTACATTGTTCACCCCAAAATATGGTGTCTCACAATATGTTTGAGTGAAACTAGATGGTTTTTTTTCATGTATTGGAATTAGATGATCAAGTAAGCTATACCATGGTCAAGAAGACGTTGCTTCATTTAAGCACTTTTATGTTGAAGAAAATCTTCTATTATATTCCTTTTCATCCCACAATATCCAATTTTGATTTTTTATTTATTAGGAGGATTATGGAGAAAACTCAAATGGAAGGGATTTAGTGTGAGAGACATGATCACATGAACCAACAAACTAAAAAATGTAAACACCTAGATTTCCCCCTCGATTCAAACAGCCCCCCAAAGAATAATTAGTGGTGATTGTAGCCCCCTAGAATGATGTGCAAGATAATTACAACTTGTGTGAAGACTAGATGCCAAATAAACCATTTATAATGCATGGTGATTTTTACAAAACGAGATATCTAAATCTGAAAAATACAAAAAAAAATGAATTCCTTACAAAATTTTGATAGAAATTAAAAAAAATTGTGAAATTTCAATAAGTGGGGTGGAAGTTATACCTTGTCGAAATTCACTTATAATCGTAACTTTGAAGGCTTAAAAAAACATTAAAACAACATGATTTCCAAAAAGTATTGATGTCAAAATTTTGACATCAAAACCAATTTCCTATTGACTATTCACACCAAATTTCAACTCTACATAAGAAAAAAGAAAATTTCCCCCCTTTTACAAACACTTAGTGGTTTAGGTAAATATACTAACAAGTATTGTGTCAAGTACAATAAATGATAACATTATTGATTTTAACCATCAAGAAAATAAGAGGGGTTTGAATCTGTCTTTGTGCTGATGTGGCAAAGATGCTACCAATCATGTTCCAACTAGGGGTTGATTGTCTTGGGTGACTCCTTTTCAAAGAAAATGTCTTCTACAATGCACTCTGCCAAGATTGAAGACCTCATGCCACATCAAACCCTATAGACTATTACAATAGTTAAAACCTTGGAGAGAAATATTTTAAAGTCGTGCCACTAACCAACCATTGAGAAAGATAAATTAGAGGTTAGAAATATTCATATGGAAAAGAGATGAGGTTGTACAAGTGAATGAAAGATCACAAAAATGAGTCACTTTGTGCTATGTTATGGCCCTGAAGATGGCCTAAGTGGGCATCCATGCTACATGAGCAAGCTAGATACCATATGATCTACAACCAGTCATGTAGGGTTTGATGTACAAAAACCCTTAGGCTGGTTTACATGCAATTAATGGCAATTTGATATATCACAAAACAAAGTTCCTCACGAAGAGTTGAAGAAACCCTTGTGTAGGTACATAGAGGGAAAAAACCATGAAACACCATGCAACAGGTTTGGTAGATTAAATGTTGAGGCTTTTATCAACAAAATGGGTGAACAAATGTAGCTTGAAAATATGCAGAGGTCAATGAGAAAGCACAATGATATGGCTTTCATCTAAGTCTTAAAAATCCTATAGAGTGGTGTCTTCTAGAGAGACGTGTGGGATATTGTAGTGCCACCCAAGTGGGAGATCAAGAAATAGAGTCTTAGGGGGGGTGATCCCATAATAGTGGTTTACAATTTTTGGCCAAACTGGACATTGAAATTATTATTTTTAACTAAATCTTCACATTCGGGCACCTATAGCGGCTAAACTGTGAGGAATTTGAAGATGGTGCAAACTAGAGTCTCATCAAATTTTGTCTATAGATTCTAAAAATATTTTTTCAAAATTTTTGGAATCAAATTGCACTTCTTTTTCCATCTCCCACGAAAATAGATTTTTTCAAAAATAACATTTTTAAAAAGTGGCCTTAAATATAGCATAACTTTTTCATGAAGGATAAAATTCTAATTCTTTAAAATTTAGATTTGTAACTCGATATCTAGTGCTTCCACTTGGTTAGATAGTTTTTATTGAATATTTTTTCCTTAATCAAGTTTCAAAGTCAAACAAATTACAATTCAGATACAATGCAACTGTATAACACGTAACTTTTTTTGTATATGTCCAATTTTTATTTTTTTTTTTTGTTGGATCAAGGACTTCAATATCTGGTGCACTCATATTTTTCAATTTTTTTTTTGATAATCTTCTATTTTTCTACATGTGAAGAACAAAGAAATTCATTTTCGATGAAAAACCTATGTTTAATAAAACTTAAAAAACAAATAAATAACAAAACCAAAACATATTAAAATTATATTCATTGGATAGCTTGTTCTAAGGAATACCATAATCATTTGAAATAAATTTTAAATGAATTCATTTGATCCCCAAAATCTAAATCAAAAGTGATTTTTTATTAGCATTTTGATAGGTGTAAAGGAGATGCATTTATAGGTATGGTTTAAAACTAGCAAGGTTCTATCCAAGGGGGTTTGATCTAAGGTGATTTGATCAAACCCTCTTCAATTGGAATCCTTCAAATGGAACTTTTTAAGGCTTAAATCATTATATTTTCTAAAAATATGTGATTTCAGCTAAAATTCATTCCTCTCAAGAATTGTAAACCACTATTATGACAGCACCCGAGGTCGCACTATAAGTGTAGAGTAGGAGCATTTCAAAGAGATGACACGAGCTTGGTCATATAGGCTCCTCTTCAAAATATTCACTAGAGGCTTCACTGCTATACATGATAACTAATCAAATACACTACACACAAGAAGAATACAAGACAAACATTCATGCACAACAAAAACATGGAAACAAACACTCAACAAAAAGGAAAAGAACCAATGAGCATAAAAATTATTATTATAGGGGTAATGCTAGAAAGTTGCATTATGCTAGAGTCCATATGATGATTTTGATTGACCATGGTTACTGCAAGATACATTGTAGGATAACTTGAAGATGGGTAGGACATATGAGGATTCATTAAAGCTAGCAAGTTGAATTATACTAGGTAGCTTATATGTTATGAAGATGCAAAGAATATGGAGGTCATCAGTACTTTTTAGATTAGAAAAGTGAAGTGTGTGCAATGAGATCCTGCCTTAAAATATTTGCATAATGACAAGAATACAAATCATTTTAAAGAAAGAGAAGTAGAATAAATTGATTCTTGACATATAAAACACCAACAATGATTTTGTAGCATGCAACACATAGCATTGGTCTCATGGAATTCCATCAAACAATATAGGGATGCCACATAAAACATACATCGCTTGCACAAACACACACTAAGGGATCCACAGACATGGGGTTACTATAATTATATAATAATCATGTGTATCATCATAGGAAGAAGATAGAAAGACATTATTTTTGAAATCTATTGGAACTATGATAACAAAGGAGGAAAGCAATATTAAAAGAAATAAAAAATTTGGGTTAACATGAAAGAGGCCTAAATGCCTTAACACTTTGCATCGTCCCCAAAAGTGAAAAAGGAAAATTATGACAAAGAGAAGAATGTAGAGACAAATAGAAGCATGCCAAAATATTTCATCTACCTTATATCCATGTATCTATAATGGTATAATGGGTCCTCTAGGAAAGATTAAGAAACATAAACAAAAAAGTATAGGTGATCACAAAACAAACAAGAAAAATTGTAAAATCTAAAAATATGAGGGTATTGATTTAAGAGTTTCTCAACTTTGATCTCCCGGTCTTGATCAAAAGGGGAGGGAAGTCGATCCTATAAAGTACCATTAGAGTAGTACTAGGATTTCCTACAACAATGGCTAAGGAATTAGTTGCAAACACATCATCTTCTTGAACTTCATGAGAGGTAATTGTTAATTATTGTGTGAAGATTAAAGAAAAACTAAAATATCCATGAAGCATTCAAACAACCACTCCTTAAGAAATGAGGCTAGTGAATCACTATTGGAATAAGTGACAAGAGGACTATCACTACAAATCTATTGAATGGGAGTAGGGATAGAATAAAAAGATTTTAGGACTTATTTTGTGAGAATAAAAATTGTATAATGGTCTAGAGGTGGGTTTAAATTTTTATTTTGGTATGGTGGAGTTTGGTAGTGCTTAGGATTTCTTTTAGGAGGTGGATGGGGGATATCAATGTTAATAACTTGGTAAGATAGAGAATATCTAGAAAAACTTGATGGTAGGTACATTGGAATGAGACAAGTGAGTTTAGCATGGTGTTGGAAATGACACAGAGAAAGGAGGAATATATAGGAGTTCTAGAATGAGAGGAGGGTTCATCAAAGCAACTAAGATGATTTGCACCCTTTTAGGACAAGGGTCATTAGGATTACAATGAGGGATAAATGTTACTGCAAGAGTAGCATTAGGTGGAGAAGAAAGAGATGGAAGAATGACCATGGATGTGGTCATATCGAAGAAGGATGCTTGGTGGTGGGTATCTCCATAATATCCTACTCACGAGCCATCATATGTTGATGGCACTTGCATTCATTATCAAGATTTTTCCATCTTTGGTAGGACTTGGATGTTGTTGTAGGAGGAAAATGGTATCTCTATTCTGATTGTGGGGATATACTCATGTCTAGAACAAGTGGAGGAATAGTCTTGGTAAGAAAAGGGTGAGGGACCTAGGGTGCAATCATTGGAACCTACATTGTGAGTGACTTTCCTTTTTCTACCACAAGAATAGGCAAAGGAACAAAAGGTGACATTACAAAGTGAGATGCTATTAGTGCAAGGAATAGTTCCCATCCTATAGGCTACTTTACCTCTCCTATTGGAGGGGTAGGTCTAGGGATGGAAGGAGCCATATAAGGATTGAAGAACTATGGAGAAGATATTTGAACATGGGTTCCTTTTCTTGGTTTGATGTATGGCATGTGGAGGAACATGAGGCTGTACTAGAGACTTTGAGACTTTAGGAGGAATAGGGGGTCAGCCAAATGGATCATGCTTTTTTGTAGCCACTAAAGGTGTAGGTGTAGGGATAAAAGTATGATACAATAGTTAGGTGATCAAAGGAGAAGTGATCGCGGGTGACGAAGAACAGGATACTAAAGAAGAGGATCGTGAAAAAATCACTTTGAACTTTGAATAAGCTTTGTATAATAAATATTTATGAGATTGTAATTCTCCTAGAGGTGAGGGATAAAAATATTCTAGATAAAATCCCTACAAAAGATAAGTGGCTTATATCTAGTGTGTTGGATAGTGTGCATTGCACCTTCATGGGAAAATTTTAAACATTTAAGTACCATTGGAGAAACTAATTCTATGAAAGTTAGCCATGGAATTTATAACTTCACATGGAACAAGTTAGATTTAGGGATGATAGAGAATATGGTTTTTATGCACATGGGCCTAACTTGGATTGACAAAGTGATGTAACTCATAGTTGGAAGAAACAAGCCATCATTTGTTGTTATACATATTGGTGAATCGTCATGATTTTCTTGATATAATTGGTTGATAAAGAGAATATCCTTTATTATAAAATTGACTATGTTGATAGGATCAATGAGAAATCCATTTATGGTCTTCTCATTGAAATGAGCAGGTATATAGAGAGGGCCATCCTCCATACCAATTGACATACATCATTAGAATAAAAGGATATGATAGGGCTAGGAATGTTGTGTGTCTGAGATGATTGGGTGTGAACATTCATCATGTTTACCATGTCATTGAATGGAATGGGAAGCTTTGAAGTAGAGGGAGAAGGATCAACCCCAATAAAATTAGTAGAATATGTGGGAAAAAGGATTAGTATAAATCTACAATTTTTGGTTTGGATTTACAATAAAATTATTTAACTTTCATGTTCCATCAATAATCTAGATAGAAAAAGAATCAATGTGGTCTCAAACTAAGTATTGAATATGTATGCATCACTAAGTATCATGTCTAGGTAGTCGATGGAATTGACATAAATACTTTTGGTTGTACAAAATTGGAAGAGGTTGGTTGGTTGGAAGGGGTCGAATTGGGAGGAATTTGAATTGATTTATTATTTTTATTCATTTTTTTAACAACTTAGATAGTTTAGTGAACTATTTTCACTTCAAGCCACTACACCATGCATATTAGAAGTTAGAGAAGTGTTTATAATTTTTTTTTGTTGGAATTTTTTTTGCATGTAATTTTCAAAGAAGAGCACCACCTTGGGTATTAGTGGGAGTTGATGAGGTAGATCCCCCATGCTAACTCATAGACTATTGATAGTCTCATAAGGTTGTGCAAAGAGGAGAAAATGAGTTTTATTTCACTAGAATAATTTTATCACATAACATTGGATGAATATTTTTTATCAACATATGTTGTACATCAAATTCTAGTAGTGCATACAAAATTTGAGAAAAGAGAGATTGATAGAAAAATATAAATTTAGTTACCTTTTTACCATGTTCTTCCTTGCAATTGACAAGGTCAAAAAATGTGACCTATAGTTCAATGTTTCATTAGAAGTGTTCGAGGAGTTCACTAATTAATTGCATAAATATGTTAATACATTTATCAAGAAGTTATAAAAACCAATCCAACATGACATCTTTCAATGAAAATTAGATCTTTGCTAACAAAGCATTTTAGACCAAAAAATAATTATGTAAGGTAGTGAATGCAAAAACATGTCTTTGAGGTTCACCTTTTTATTTTACTTCTTCATTTATTACACCTATAAAATGGTGTAATAAGTGGTTGAGTAGAAGCACTAGTCATAGAAGTGAGTTGGCTCTACAATTGACCAATATATTGCATTAATTGGTTGATAACAAGATTGATAATATGCATAAAAGTGTTAGAGGTATGTAGAGCTACATATATGAATGTAACAAATCCAAGGGGCAAGGATGTTCCACAGGTTCTTGTAAAGAAACCAAAAGGAAAACTAATAGGAGGAGCTAGCATAGATATGGGTGTAGTAGTCACCATGTGCATGGTAGGGACTATCATCAACATGGAAATTTGTGTGCCAATTTAATGTTGAATAATAATTTGTTGTGTTTATGTAAATGGAGGTTTTATGATGGTACATTGTCTTGGACATTGTGCACCAATCCTCTAAGAAAATCTAAAGATTGAATTTTTCTTATCAACATGCTATAAAGAGCATCAAGGATATGCATTGCTTTAGTGAGGGTGTCCTTGGATAAAAATTATTATTACACACGTATAAGTGGCCAAATGATGGTAGTGTTAGTACAAAGAGGTGGACTAGAGGATAACACACCTCAGTGAGGGTGTGACTAAAATACATATATGTAGGATTTGTCTTAAATTCTTTAACCATGAGAAGAACCATTCATAGTGCATCTAAACACAATCATAACACAATCATAATGTACAATCATAGTGACCTAGTATGAAAATGACTTCAAAAAGGAAATAAAATGAGTGGACTTGCAAATGATTGAGCCATTAAGGTAGTGTTTGCAAACTAAACAAGCACCTAAAGGATAGTGAATGATAGTGATTCAAGAGTCTTGTAGGGAAGCTAATGGCCCAAGAAGGATAAATGACATACACGAATAATCAACATGACTTGTAAAGGTCAATAATGACAAGGAGTTGTATAAAAATTCCTTATAGTAATACAATCTGAAACATATAAAAAGGGAACCCTATAATTTTTAGAGATACAAATACAAGGGTTGGTTAGGATCCTTTTTCCAAATTGCATTAGAAGGTAGATCAACGAGGTGAGTAGATTGACTATCTACCAAAAAGGTGATCCAATCAGACTTGGGTCCAATTTCTTAGGGCCTTGAAGATGGATGGGAAACGATTTAGAATGATTAACCTAATTTATCTATATGGCCTAATGTAATAGGTGCAATAATTTGGAAATACATAGATTGAAACTGTAAAGTGCAAGTGGATCTAGGAAGTGTCAGATGATGTGTACTTGTCACCAAAAGCTAGATCTGGCATGCAGAGGAGTACATAGTCATCCAAGGGTGTATGGGTCCCTGATAGGGGGTCCTAAAATTAATTATGCAATCCTCTAATGTTGGATCTGATCTTCTCTTTCTTGGTTGCAAACTTGTCAGAATGTCATCAACAAATTTCATAGGTGAGTTTCCATGGTTTCGCAAGATATATGACAACAAATGCAACAATGGAGAATTTTCTTTCAACCTTCTTTTAATCCTCTTCAAAATTGTAACCTCCACATTCACAAAGAGAGAAAATGTTGGGCCATTTAGGGGCTTGCCTTAGTCAAACCTCATGTAAGTTTTTCCATTTACACAATGGCAATGTCAATGATAAGAATTATAATTGAAAGGAAGGAGTGATTAATGAACAAATGTTGAAACTCACCACCCTTCAATATTGGCTTCCATGAAGGACTGATGTTATGCACATCACCTCAAGGATATTGGATCTTGGTTGATATATTTTCTTGAATTCTTGAATGCTTGGAGACCTACAACAATGTTAGCCTTCACAAAATAATAACATGAACATACATAGAATTTGACATGATGTTGGATCTTGAATTGCTGCAATAAACTCTGATAATGCCACTCTTGACTTTCTCTTGACAATAGTATTTTCTCTTGAATGTTAGATAATGCGTGTTAGATTTCAAATAATAAAATAACTAGGTATTTATATATAATTGTTCTAATTTCCCATAAATCAAATTCCAAAAGCCATCAATTTAAATTTAAATTCTAAATGTTAAAATGTCCCCAACAACATATTAAAAATTGGTCCCCGACAAGATAGGGGGACCCATATTCCCATGGGCATATGGGTCCTAGCCCTATCTACTAAGACATTAAGTGTCAGGATCATAACAATTGTTTGCATTTATTCAATGCTTGCAGCTTTGTTAGAAAATGATAAAAATAGGGTTTGAAATGCATAATTTAGGAAATTAGGGACTCAATTAGGTACAATAATTTTGGGGGCCAAAACATAGTGTGGAATTGTTAAGGCTGGAAATTTTCTACACTACATTTAGCCTCCACTTTAGTGAGAGTATGAACTTACACTCAGACTCACATTAAAGTAGAGAATATATGTCAAGATGGGTTCAATTACAACAAATATTGAAGAAATTGGATGAATAAGGATCAAGGAGGGTGATTAAGCCCCTAGGATCTAAGATCATATCATAAGCAGAAAGGAACACACATGCATGAAATGCAACAAGACAACATACACAAACATACATGTCGACATGAAATGCAAAAGAGGGTATGGACTAACAATTTGTATTATGTTGGGACCCATACAAAAGGAGTCACAACTCTCACAATATAAAAGTTTGATATTTTCTAGGTGAATCATAAACAGGAAGGCATATGGGCTAGTGAGGACATCTTTTTACTAGGTGAGCCCCCAAGGTAAGATGAGAAACACACTAGGTATACTCATAACAAGATGGCAAAAACATTGAGAAATACACACTAGGTCTACAAGGTGTGCCCATAACAACCATTCTAAGAGTTATACTCCTTGATAACCTTGATAAGGTGTCACAAGATGCAATGTTAATGCTATACTAATTTCAACTCTTGTGAACAACGTAAAGTAGATAAAATTTCAATGTCAATGTCAACACACCACTAAGTCCAACCCTTGTGGATAAAGTGAAAAAAAATAATGCCAATATATGCCCCCACTTTAAAGAAATCGTAAAACACCATGATGAGTAATTACTTTAAAGTAGAAAAAGAATGTCATGCAACAAAAGATCAAAAGAGCTTATTTGAAAACCCCTATGCCAATGATATGCTTCCAAATAAAACTACATCATGATAAGGGGTTTCCCCCAAATACAATGCGACAAACAACATAAAAAATAACATTGAGGGATCCATGAGTCCAAGATCAATATATGTCTTTGCTATAGTGATATAATAGAGCTTGAAATTGACATCATTCCCCAAATACTTGTGGAATAATGAACACAAAGGAGGAATGACATATAGAGAGGGAAGACAAAGAAACTTTTGGGTCAACATGGAAGAGACCTAAATTTTGATTACTTTGCATCATCCCCAAAAGGAAGAAACAAAACAAAGAGAAAATAATTTTTTTACAACATATAGAAGAATGAAGATACAAATAGAAGAATGTCACAAGAAATTAATTTCCTTAGTATCCTTGCACCAACAAAGCAACAAGGGTCATCCAAAGAAAACTCACAAATA
>VDFB02000003.1:729887389-730125641 GCA_007258455.2 Sequoia sempervirens
ATTAAAAGTTGCCCCAAGGGTCCAGAAAAGCTCCGGGATGCAAGAATAATGCCAAAAATGCAAAAAATGATGCAAAATTAGGTCCAGATTGGCAAAATTGGTGAAAATAATGATAAACCCTATCTTCAAGGTTGAATTAGGGCGAAAAACCCTAATTTTCTAGCTTAAATAGGCCAAGAAGGGACATTTTCAATTCATTTGTGCATTCACACTTGAGAGATTCTTGCGATTTGAGCTCTAACCCTCCAACAAAATGGCACACCAAGAGCTTCCCAGGCACATCTCCGATCGATTTTGAGAGTTCCAACGGCTTCCAGGCGTAGGACCACCAGTATGTGACTAGAAACTTGATTTGAAATTTGAAATTTCAATGCATTTATTATGTGTTGAAGTTTAAATTCTTGCAGTGTCACTATATAGCGACGCCCAAACTTAAATCGATGATGCCCAAATTAATTATAGTGACACATATTTATATAGTGACACTTTTTCGCAATTTTAAATTAGGGTAAATCTAATTTTAAATGGTGATGCATACTTATTTGGCGACACACTTGCCGATGTAGAATTTAGGGTTAGGGTTCGCCAGGAGTTAAATTGCAATGCCCTCTTATTTGGTGACACATGTTTTGATTTGGAATTTTAAATGCATTGGGCATCGCTATTTGAATTTTGAATATAGTGACGCTACTATGATTTATGAGCTGAAAGTTTCAAATAATGTCAAATTTCAATGACTTCCTGATGTCTTGTGATTTGTGAGTGCAGAAGGATACTTAGCCGCTGATGTCGCTAGAGCATAGGCCCACCATTTTGGAGAGATTGGGTGATTTATCAAAGCTGCGCCAGGAGCACATTGGAGAGATCGATTTGTGGTATTGCATATGCACTTGTGATTTGAACACATCTAGCGATGATGAAGACTCTGTGCGAGAGATGGCACAACAAGACCTCATCCTTCCACCTTCCGATAGGTGAGGCGATAGTTACATTAGAGGAAATTTGGCGTATACTACATTTTCCAATTCATGGTGATCGCATGATTTATGACACGGATGTCGGATTCAATGTCTATCTTGAGGTCATGTAGATGGATTAGATTGCATTGGTGACATCTCAGATTGACTTGGAGTCATACAGAGGTCATGTGTCGGCCTTTAGATTGATCATCGCGGGCATCATTTCGGGCTTGGTGGCTTCAAATAGACTTACTAGAGGATTTAGCCCAAGATGGAGCTTGGCGTGGCATTGGATGCTCCATAGGAGGACACTTTTTGCGTAGGGGCTCATGATGCTAGCCTCCTTATACCATGATTTGCATTATTCTGTCTATTGTGATGGGTGAGACATTGGTGCAGGGGTGACTCTACTACACATTTGGGCATGGGAGCACATTGTTGTGCTTCGGTCAATTGTTCAAATGGCAGACGTGGAACTGGATGATCCCATCATTTAGAGATATAGAGGTGTCATCACTCTCAGGAACACTAGACAGATTGGGTTCTCATATTGGAGATGAGTTATAGATGATATGACAGTTTTCTGCTAGCACCCATGGCTTCAGATGCTACCATGGTTTGATGACATTCAATAGTTATACTTTTCCAGACATACCCGATATATGTAGGGTCAAGAGCACCACATCATTGAGAGGTATCTGCCAGATAGGGTAGCACAATAGTTTAGAGATGTGCAGGATAGACCCGATGATGCCTACAGGGCAATTTTTGTGAGATCGACCAAAGAGGTTCCCACATGGGGACTGACTATTCCAACTCTAGAGGTCATAGAGATCTTTAGACAATTGGTGGCCCAACCTTGGGCATATGATCAGGGATAGGTGATAGCTCAAACTACGCCTACATATGATGTGTGGTCATTCCTCCAAGGCGACTAACAGATCCAGTGGGTGTTCCTCCCAAAGGGAGACCCAGAGGCAGAGGAGCAGGGAGAGGTAGGGGACAGGGTGGCCAAGTTCTAAGGGCCGCTCAGGTACAACCTTAGGTACAACAGCAACCAGGACCACCACCAACACTAGATGTGCAGGATGCTCAAATACAACAGCTGCAATAGTAGGTGCAAGTATTGACTGGTGAACGGGATCAGGCCCATCAGCAAGTTTTGGTCATTCCAATTGAGTGAGACTAGGCTCAATAGCAGGTGGTTGTAGTTACACTTGAGAGAGATCAGGCACTGTAGAGAGTACAGGCTATTACAGGAGAGAGGGATCAGGAGGTGGCCAAGCGGCAGCATTGAAGTGATGATGGCGGTGACACACAGTCAGACAGTGTCAGCGCGATTATATAGAGAGGTTGTTACAGTGGCTGCGTATTATAGGCAACATTATCATCGAGATGTACCAGTGGCTTTGAGATGGCCTAATTTTTCCCAGCAGAGTGATGCACATCCACGAGCAAAGGATCTGCTTGAGAGGTAGGCTGGAGAGGGTAGTAGCTACCAGGGCTAGTTGATTATGTATAGACACTTTTTTATTTTTCCCCATTCTTTATCACAGATATACATTCATGGGATCCTTTTTGGTAGCCTCATGGATATTGTACTTTTGATTAATGTTCGTACACTAATCCAGATTTTGTACCATGACACTCATTTTTTTGATATATATATATAGATACAGGTGATTCGTGCTATGATGTGTTCACTTTATTTCATGTATGGATAGATATGATATGGATGATTATCTGGCATGCAATGCCTATGATATGGATGGATGCAATGTTATGTTATTTTTCATTATCTTTTCACAATATGATATGGATGAATGATTATGAAAATGTTATGGATGCAAATGATGTGGATGCATTTTCTTTTTATATATTTTTCTATGCAAACTTTATGATGATTATGTATGCTAGTGGATGCATGGATGCAAATGCTTATGATAATGCAATGATTTAAGATGCTCAGAATAAAAAATCCATATTATTTATCATAACTTAAATGATTGTGTAAAATTTATGATGTGAAATGATCATGAGATGGATGCACGTATGCTAATAGTTTGTGGATGCAGGGTGGATGCATTGATGATGTTTTTATTGACTGTCGTGAAACCAAGTTAGCACGGAGAGAAGATAGAAGAAATAAAGAATGAACAAATGTTCATTGTGATGATTGCTTCAAAAGATCCAACAAGTCCATGATCCATCGAGACTTTATTAGAGATGGTGACGAGACAATGCAAAATGCAGGATGAAAATGCAGGGTGAGGTGCTCATACTTCAGGATTGGGATTTTTCGTCATTCCTTATTGTTTGATAGAACACATGGACACGATGCATCAAGGTATCGATAACCAGGACGATGTTGTATCTAGTGTAATGGACTTTGACTTGACAAACAGATAGGATAGTTCTTGTTCACATCTTGACATACAAAAACGTCGTTGGAATGCAAGTTAGAAGTTTAGAATATATTGGACCAAAGCATATGCAATAGTCAACAATATACTCCAAATGACCTTCCTACACACAACTAAGCAAGTATGTGCCAAGATTATTTTACAAGAATATCTACAAGGACAACAAATGAAAGATAATGATAGATGCCCCATTCCTTTCTCTCTAAATAATTTTAGATAGACATCATTGAGAGGTCCTCATAATGGGTCATTAAGATAAATCATAAGAAAAGATCAAAGGCAAACAGTTAGTGTTATCTATAGCTCATGCCTAGTTTAAGTTTAGCTAAAGTGATTTATGATACTGATGTCCATCACAGGAAGGATACATCCCAAGACATATTGATCAGAGAGTTGTTTGTTGTTGGGACGATGGTGCTAAGATGAGTCATTGCTATAAACTTCACTGACGTATTTACCTATGATTTAGACTTTAGATTTAGACTTTTTTAGGTTTGCACTTTACAACTTGCCATGTTTTTTTTCTACTTGTTTCGCCAAAGGTTGAAGGTGACGATTGTTTATTATGGGTGAAGGTTTATTGCAAATGAAAGCGAGATGGGATGGGTGGTTTTGAATTTTCTGGAATATTTCAACATTTTTTGGTATTTTGAAATTGTTTTGAGGTTGTTTTTGGTATTTTTGAAAGTTAATGCAAATTTTTTTAGGATTTTCGAATTTGTTGAGGCTATTTTTGTGTTTTCTGAATATTTGAATGTTTTGAGGTTTTCTGAATATTTGAATTTTTAGGGATTTTTTGATATTTGAATGTTTAGGGATTTTCTGAATATTTGAATGTTTAGGAGTTTTCTAAGAATTTCAAGTATTGACCAAGATCCTAACCTAAAGACCTATCCTAGGGGTCTTGGGGGTTGATCATAGATAAGCCTTGCCTATGTTATATACACAAAGACCACATAGTTTGACAGACTTGACCCATTTACAAGATGAAGATATGCACAGATGAAAGATGACAGTTTTATTATGACGGACTCCTAAAGGACTAACCTAGGGTGTCTCGGGGGCACATCAATGATGGCCTTGCCTATGTTATACACACAGAGATCACGTAGTTTGACAGACTCGACCCATGTACAAGATGAAGATATGCATAGATGAAAGACAACAATTTTATTATGACAGACTCCTAAAGCACTGACCTAGGGTGTCTCGGGAGCACATCAATGATGGCCTTGCCTACGTTCAAGCTCAGAGACAATGTAGTTCGACAAGGGGTACCGTGTTTTTTTTTTAATTTTTGACCTTTTTAAGTTTTTTGATGTTTTCTAGATGTTTTGGATTTTGACTTTACAATTTTCTTAATTTTTTTGGACTCTAGTTGAACAGGATTTTGCAAATGTTTTTGGATTTTTTGGAGATAATATTTTATGAATGTTTTTGGTGTTTTCTGATAAGATGTCCAATGACCTCAAGATATACAAGAACTTGATTTGTGATCCATAATGAAATGCCCCCAATGTGACATGTTAGCCTACTTCGATAAAGGAAGGATAGTCTAACCTTTGGATTATGCCAACTAATGCTAAAGGGTTCATAATACCTTATAGGGACAAGCCATGATAAGGGCGCGGATGACGGATGAATGGCGATGCAAAGAATGATAGGACAAAAGAGCCAAATAATAGATGGAGGTGCTTTTTTTATGCAAGGCACCTCTTTGCTAGGTTTTCACCAAGGTACTTTCCCAAAGCACCACTGAAGTGGTTTTCACCAGAGGACAATTTTTTTCTTTACTTTTTCAATCATTTTTCCCATTTTTTTGGATTTTGATCATTTTATGATTTTTTTTTTGTATTTTCTAATTTACACCCTTCAAGATTAGGCATAATTTTTTTTGACATGCAAGTTGTTGGTTGGATCCTACAAGGGTTCACCTTCAGGGGTTGATAATTGGTATGCTCCTGATCCATAGCTTGCTCTGATGAAAAAGGGACCCAACTAGTTAGGATCAAACTTTCCTTTGCTATCTTGATATGGAAGATTCTTCTAAAAAAGATCGCCTACCTAGAATGACTGACATTTGATTCTCTTGTTATAGCTCTATTTTAGTTGATTTTGATATACTTGCAAGTGATTGAGGGCGTCAAGACAACGTTCATTTAGGAATTCTAGCTCATTCAGTCAAGACACTTTGTATTCTTCCTCAATTATTAGGTTTTGTAATGATACTCACAGTGATGGGAGCTCAACCTCAATAGGCAAGATGGATTTTGATCCATAGACCAAAGAGAAAAGGGCTACACCTATTGGCATGTGGATACTAGTTCGATAAGCCCAAAGAGCGAGATTTAACTGTAGATGTCAGTCACGACCAGCTTCATTGACTGTTTTCTTTAGGATTTTTAGGATAGTTTTGTTCATTGCTTCTGCTTGACCATTGCCTTGGGGATAGTACAGGGTAGAGAATCAATGTTGGATATTGATTTTTTGGCATAGCTCCTTTACATCCTGGTTCTTGAATGGTGTTTTGTTGTCTGAGATGAGAGTTTGTGGAATACCATAACAGAAAATTAGGTAGTTCGGGATAAATTTGGCTATTTGTTTCCCCATTATGTAGGTCATAGGAATGGCTTCAACCCACCTAGTAAAGTACTCAGTGGCAGTTATGATAAACTTAAGGTCGTTGGATGAGGTTGGAGTGATTTTGCCTGAGATCAAGTCCCCATTAGGAAAAAGGCCATGGTGTGATCATTGGCTACAATTCTTGAGTTGGAGAATGAATTAGATCCCCATGCTATTGACACTAGATGCATTTTCGCCCATACTAATGAGCTTATTTTTCCATGGTTGGCCAATAGTACGCCATCCTCAACAATTTCTTAGCTAATTTCATACCACTAGAATGGGACCCACATGGTGCGGGAGCACCTAATCACCTAGTTGCAAATCTCCAAGTTTGAAAGGTTAGGGGGAGTCATTGTTGGATGTTTAGGTTGGTATAGGAGTTTTTTATGCTTATTTAGGCCCAATAAGGTCTAAAAATACCAATCACAATGTAATGGGAAAACATCTTGAGTCATTAAGGGTGAAATGTTAACCTTGCACTTAAAGTGCCCTTCTAGCCTTTGAAGGAAAATTCTTGAGTTTATAAATGGAAGTGAAAGAAAATAGTTTAGAAGACATATTAGGGGTAAGATAAAGGTTTTTAAGTGGTTCTAGGTATCTTAAACATCAAAATTTCATAATGATGCTTATTTAGCAAACCATTGTCAATATTAGCACTTTTTAGCCAAATGAAGGTTAAGGTGGTTAAAAGGTGGTTGTAGGCGTTGGGGGAAGATTGTTCTGATTTGAAAATTTATAAAGGCCTTTGAAAGGCATGAGGAATGGATGATGATTTGGTGGTGGTGAACATTCTTTCAATAAAGCAATATTTCTTTGTTTTCCATTGATTTTCTTCATTTATCTCTGAGTTTTTGTGTTTTCCTGCACTGTACAGGCTGTACATATAGATTACTGCTCTAAATCCTTTTTGAATCTTGTAGGGGATGGAAATATCATGATTTTGAATCTATTTTTAAGTATTAATAACAAACTTGAAGAGTGTTTTGTTGGTCTTCTATGGTCTGCCTGTGCAAGGCAATGAGGGCACCGTTTGAGGTTCTAATATGTCTTGAGCCATTCCCACTTATTGTCTCAACCTATTACACAGTGGGATTGAAGGAAATTATTTTAGAATATGTTCCTTTGCATTCTAGAGTAGAAATAAGGTGAGTTGTAGACTGTGGAATGTCACCATGGTGTGAAATGATGTATTTTTCATGCAAGAATTGATGGGACAATGATGAGTCTTGATGAGTTGTTGATGGAATTGACTAGGAAATAGTATAAAATGTTTGTGTAGACCCTAATACAGTAGTATTATGTTTTTTGGGGGCTTGGAGAGCCTTGGAAGGGTGAAATATTGAAAACCCTGGGTATTTGTATGTAAAATGAGGGTTTGTAAGTTTGGTGTCAAAATGGTCTTGAATATGAGAAATAACTAGTAAACTAGGCATTTTAAAACACAATTAAGGACTATTCAAGAGATTGAAGGATTAGGAGGAGTTTGAAGGACACTTTGTTTGTAAAATAGGGCTAATTCTTGTAGCCTTTTTGCAAGGTAATTTGATGATTCTCTATGATGGTGCAAATAACCTTATAAAATTTGATTGGAATATGGTGTTGGGGTCTGAGTGGAATCCTATTTGATGTTGAGTTGGTCTTTTGGTGGCCTTCTCTAAAAGATAAGCCTATTTGGTGAGATTTGGAGTCTATAGCTTTGATGATGTTAGTTGGTTCAATATGGTTGAATGTGATTTCAAAGGTTGATGTTTTATTGAATTCTGATAAGTTTTGAGTGTTCTCCACCTTGGATCTACATCATAGTGGTATCAGAGCATCAGGGAGTAGATTTGTTTTCATTTTTTAGGTTGTGAAGAGTTTGGCATTCAAAGATGCCTCCAAAGAACAAAGATATGGCTAAAGAGATGAAGGAGATGAAAGACAGACATGCTAGAGAAATCAGAGAGTTGGAGGAAATAATCATAGCCTCATAGACAAACAAAAGAAGGGAAGTGGAAGAGAGTGAGTTAGAAGAAGAGGAAGATGATGAGTTTGAATACATGGAAGAATAACTTGATCCAAAAGACCAAAGGATTGCAAAGTTGGTGAAGGCAGTCAGGAATGAAAAGCCTAAGGTAAAAATTGGTGTTCCTAAATATGGTGGAAGTTTAAATTATGAAGAATTACTTGACTGGATTATTGCATTAGATAACCATTTTGAATGTGATGAGGTTCCTGAGGAGCAGAGGGTAAGGATTGCAAAGACAAAGTTGCAAGGCCATGCTTTGGTATGGTGGGACTACTTTCAATCAAAGAGGAGGAAGCAAGGAAAGTCTAAAATCACCTCATGGCACAAGATGGTATAAAAACTCAAAGGTAAATTCTTACCCAAGGATCATCATGTTCAAATGTTTAAGAAATTACAAAGCTTAAGGCAAAAGGAAATGGATATTAAGTCTTATACTAAGGAATTTTATAAATTAAGTTTAAGGTCTAGTCATCATGATAATGAAGATGAAAAAGTTGCAAGATATATGGGTGGTTTTAGGTTAAACATACAAGATGAATTGGTTTTCGCTAACCCTAGGAATGTAGAGGAATGTTACCAAATGGAAATCAGGGTGGAGGAGAAAATGAAGAGAAGGCAAGACAAAGCAATTAGAGGCAAAGGTAATGCATCAAGAGGAAGAGGATCTATACCTAATTCAAAGCCAATCAATGATAATCAGGAAGAGGTCATGAAAGAACAAGAGCAATTTGATTTCAGAGGTGGATGGAGAGGCACAAGGGGCAGATTTGGAGGAGGTAGGAGTTCCAATAATGTGTTTCCAGGTAGATGTTACACTTATAATGAATTTGGCCATCCATCCTACAAGTGTCCTGAGAAGATTGGTGCTTCATCAAGTGGAAGTAAAGGAGATAAAAGAGATCAACTTGTGCAAGAGGATGAAGAGGAGAGCACTGGTTCATCAAGTCATCCTGCAAACCTTGAAGTTGGAGAACCTTTGATGTTGTATAAACAACTTTTGAAGACTTCCAAAGAAGTGGAGCCATTGCATAGGAAGAGGTTATTCAAAACCACTTGCAAGAGTAAGGGAAAGGTATGTAAAGTTGTGGTTGATTCTAGTTCAACTGAAAATATGGTTTCATGTGAAATGGTGAACACGTTAAACTTGAAAAGGATTCCTCATGAATTTCCTTACAAGGTATCTTGGCTAAGTGATGGTCAATCTTTTCTAGTAAATGAGAAGGCTATTGTAGATTTCCAGATTGGTGATTATAAGGATAGTGTTATTTGTGACATTCTTCCAATGGACTACTGCCACATACTCCTAGGAAGACCTTGGCAATATGATAGGTGTGCCATGTATGATGGAAGAGCAATTAAGTATACCATAATGAAAGATGGTCATAAGTTTGTCTTGACCCCTTGGGTGGAAGATGAGAAAGGTAAGGAAAAGGTTATTATGTGTGGGAGCAAGGAACCTATAAATGTTGGGAAAGAAATCAAAATTTTGATATTGTGAACAACTCTAGGTCTGAGAACATAGGAACAGTAGTTGTGAAGGTTGATACAGTGGTAAAAAGAGATTTGACAGTGAAAAGACAAGCAGGTGTGTTAGTTGGGACCATTGAATGTCCTATTCTTGCATATATTGGTGTGAAACAAATGAAAATTGCAGATACAGTGATAGATAACAATGATGGAACAATGGAAAAACATGGTGGCAAGGTATTGGGACTGATGACAGGAGTAGAAACACAAGGTGCACTGTAGGGCAGACCTCAACAAGGAAATGAGGCTAAGTCAAAGGAAGTTCAAGCTAATGGTTTTGCTGACCTTTTTTTATGTGCAGGTACAAGTGATAGGAAGCTAGTAGATGTTGAACCAAGAATGAAGCAAGGACAGACATCAGGTCTGCATATGAGAACACAGTCACTTTCAAATGTAACCACAGACCAAGGTGCAGGGCAAAGTATAAAGACAGAGCAACATGGAGCATAGAATAGCATGGGTCAAAGGCAATGGCTTGTGAATCAATGGTGTTTTAATCCAGCTTGGACATGTTGGTATCATCCACAATTCATGTGGCATGAATTATTCTTAGGGGGGGTGTATGGTGCAGGAGCACTTAATCACCTAGTTGAAAATCTCCATGTTTGAAGGTTAGAGGGAGTCATTGTTGGATGTTTAGGTTGGTATAGGAGTTTTTTATGCTTATTTAGGCCCAATAAGGTCTAAAAAGACTAATCACAATGTAATGGGAAAACATCTTGAGGCATTAAGGGTGAAATGTTAACCTTGCACTTAAAGTGCCCTTCTAGCCTTTGAAGGAAAATTCTTGAGTTTGTAAATGGGAGTGAAAGAAAAGAGTTTAGAAGTCATATTAGGGGTAAGATAAAGGTGTTTAAGTGTTTCTAGGTGTCTTAAACAACAAAATTTCATAATGATGCTTATTTAGCAAACCATTGTCAATATTAGCACTTTTAAGCCAAATGAAGGTTAAGGTGGTTAAAAGGTGGTTGTAGGCGTTGGGGGAAGATTGTTCTAATTTGAAAATGTATAAAGGCATTTAAAAGGCATGAGGAATGGATGATGATTTGGTGGTGGTGAACATTATTTCAATAAAGCAACATTTCTCTATTTTCCATTGATTTTCTTCATTTATCTTTGAGTTTCTATGTTTTCCTGCACTGTATAGGCCATACATATAGATTAATACTCTAAATCCATTTTGATTCCTGTAGGGGATGGAAATAGCATGCTTTTGAATCTAATTTTAAGTCTTAATAACAAACTTGAAGAGTGTTTTGTTGGTCTTATGTGGTTTGCCTGTGCAAGGCAGTGAGGGCACCGTTTGAGGTTCTAATATGTCTTAAGCCATTCCCACTTACTGTTTCAACCTATTACTCAATGGGATGGTAGGAAATTAGTTTAGAATATGTTCCTTTTCATTCTATAGTAGAAATAAGGCGAGTTGTAGATTGTGGAATGTCACCACATGGTGTGAAATGATGTATTTTTCATGCAAGAATTGATGGGACAATGATGATTCTTGATGAGATGTTGATGGCATTGACTAGGAAATAGTATAAAATGTTTGTGCAGACCCTAATACAATATTCTGATTTTTTTTGGGCTTGGAGAGCCTTGGAAGGGTGAAATACTAAAAACCTTAGGTATTTGTATGTAAAATGAGGGTTTGTAAGTTCGGTGTCAAAATGGTCTTGAATCTGAGAAATAACTAGTGAATTAGGCGTTTTGAAACACAATTAAGTACTGTTCAAGAGATTGAAGAATTAGGAGGAGTTTGAAGGACACTTTTTTTGTAAAACAGGACTAATTCTTGTAGCCTTTTTGTAGAGTAGTTTGATGATTCTCTATGATGGTGCAAATAACCTTGTAAAATTTGATTGGAATATAGTGTTGGGGTCTAAGTGGAAGCCTAATTGATGTTGAGTTGGTCTTTTGGTGGCTATTGATGGGTGTTTCGTACGCTTTCTCAACACAAGCAGTACATGAATGCACTACCTCTCTTAAAAGGAGACTTCCAACAACAAGTTGTTGAAAATCACCCCAAGGTCTCTTGGGTGTCAGGTCATGACTTACATGGAATTCCTTATTTGATATTTGATGTGATTTTTCTAGTAATCATAGGGCAAACTTATGTAGTTGGATGCGAAGTGGATTTTAGAGTCTGAAGTTTCTAAGATGGAAGTTAAGGTGCACTTTGTTGTAGGTTCAAACAACAATCTGAAACTCTGGTGTTTTCTTTAAGTTTTGACTCTACAATGTGCAATGAACCTTAGCTGAGGTTACTTCTTAAAAAAAAAGAAAAAAAGATCAGGGGGAAGAAGAGTTTCCTGGATTTGCAACTAACTATGAACAGTAATCATGGAGTTCCTACCATGGACAACTTCCTTCAAACAAAGTTCCACTTAACCAAAAATAATCACAGTCTCATGAAATTTGTGCTATCTTCTAGGGTCTATAGATATTTCACCATTCATCCACCACATGCATGCATGAATAAAGGTAAAAATTTAGAGCAGCTTCAAGTTTCAGCCCAGACTAACTTTACAAGACCATTTACCAGTAGCAAATAGCAAAAAGTATGGACTGGAAGGCATCTACACAACATAAATTTCCATAATCACATAACAACATTACTAAATCTATCTAAGCAATCTAAAACCAATTAAAACAACAATGTAAATTTAACCAGAGCATCTAACTATGGGAGATTGAATCATGAAACATGTATAGAAACTCATAAAATGCACCAAGTCAATGTATTTTCATTAGAAATTTTTGCAGCATGTCATTACAACAACTCAACTCTCTCCTAAAAATGAGAGGAGACTCCCCTATTTATAGTGTCCAAAAAGTAGAACGAATGGCCAGGATTTAATCTCATTGCGTGGCCAAGATTCACTACAACTCGGGGTTCTACCTACCCCACAATAGATTACAATTTAAAATACAACTTTTTCTTTATCCCTATTTTTTCCTCTAGTGACAACATTATAGCAGTTTTTTCTTTTGTTGATTTCTCTTTTGTTGTAGCTACTCTGTCAGGAATTCTTCATTAATAATAGGGTTTCCTTCTTGCTTCTTTAAATTTGCATATTCCATGAACTTTAGAATTACCGATTAGAGCTTGTCAACCTCCAAAATCTTGGATCATAGCAACTGATAACTCCACTCCTTGAAGTTGTCTGCAAGCCTTTCCCAGTCTTCGTCATACTTGGTAGTGTGGTCCCTGAACAATTCTGACTGGGTGAAGGCACGGGCGACAAAACTCATGAAATCTATGATTATCTCTGGTGACATCTCGTCCTCCATCCTTTTCTGAAAGTGGGGCTTTATTTTATCTGGGTCCATTTATACGACAGGCATCTCATAGCCCATCATTAGCTTCAAGTATCGAGTGCAATCTTCTCCAATTTCCTTAACCCATTCAATATTCGGATCCACTTTGTCGATCACCTGCTCCAATATTTATTTTTGGTTCTCAAAGTCTTGTTTCCATACATCCATAATATAATGATCATCCTTTTTGAATGCAAGCTCCTTTTCCCATGTTATGCTTGGCATTTTGAGAATAGCCTTGATCTTTGGGTAGGTGGACTCATATCTTGCAGGGAAATCAATGCAAATTTTTATGGTACCCTCAAGAGACTGTTGTAGGTCTAAGAAGTTGTTTGTTGTCTGAATAGCCTAGCTGATGCCCATGCTTCCAACATATAGAACTTGTCAGAACCAACTTTTGTAGTCCTGTCCAAACTCTTTCTCTTTTCTAGCTTATCAATTTGCTCCTTGGACAGCAGTTGCAGTGGAGCCACGAGGAGGCACTTCTTTCGCTGAGGACCATTGTTGAATGTACGTTGTCAGGTCAACTACTTGTGTCTTTAGCTCTCTTGAAACTTTGTCTTGTTGTATCAGGTGTACCACTGTGGCAATAGATTTCTGGAGGTGTTCTACCTTTTGTTCTCTTGTAGCCATTCCCAAGTCAATAGTGGAAATATTATAACTTACTCCCTCTACTCCCACTACTGGTGTTGCAACCTGGACAGTCCTAGATCCAGAAACATCCATTTTTACCTTTGACCTGACCTTGGGCTTCTTATCCTTCTTGGTGGTGATATGCGCTCGGACTAGGCTATCCCCTAGTCTCGTTCTAGGATTGCTCGGGGTGGGAGCCCTCTCCTCAAGTTTCTTCTCTAGCCATTCGAGCATCTAAGCCTTTTCCCTAGGTGACTCATGATCATCTTCTTCTTCATCTTTTCTAATTTCAATCTCCTTTTCCTTAAGAGCCTCTTCCTCTGCCTTCACATCTTCTTCATCTTCATTGGAATCCTAGATGAACATTATGCATTTGATTGGGGATTTGGTGGGTAGGTGCTCTTTGGGACTTTCTTCCCTTTCAGCCTCCTCTTCTCCTTTGTTACCTAGCTCATTCTCATGCATGTGCTCCTTGGGCAGTTTAGTTTTGAGGCTTTTGTCATCTTGACCTTCACCTTCAGGTTTGTCCTCTTTTATGTTCTCCTCCTCCCTACGAGGAGGTGACACATCTTTTCGCTGTTCCCTTGTAGGAGGTTTCACATTTTCTTTTGTCTTGTCACCCTCTTGTCCTTCCTCTTGAAGAGGTGACCTTTAAACTTCTTCCCCGACATCCCCCAGTTGCCTGGCTAGCTCTTCCTCAAAATCACCATCAAATGTTTGTATAATTTCAGTATTGTGATCTCTTTTGTCACTGCTTTCAAAAGATCTTGTTTCTTCTTCATAAACCACCCTGTCAATTTGTCGGTGCTCATATTCTGGGTGTTCATGGTACTCGTCTATTTCCTCCTCCAATGCTCTCGAAGTTTCCCTTTCCTGTCGTTCCAACTCTTCAGATATTTGCATTGTGGCTTCCATTGTCGGTGGTCCCATTGGAGGTTTCGAGGGCAGAGCACTAGAGACGACCTGTGCTAAGGCAGATTGGATGGTGGGATCCAAAAATATTTGGGAATCTCAGAGGGGATGTTCTGCATGTGTCACGAGAACGCCTCTAGCAGTGTGAGCACTGGCATTGGTATTGTTGATGTAGCCAGTGGAAGCGATGTAGTGGAGACATGGAGGCAGAGGAAAGTGGGGAAGTTATAGTAAAGGAGGATTCAATTGTCACTACCTGCCCAATAGGCGGAGAAGAGATGAGGTGAACTAAGATGTCCACTGTAGGTGGAGATGTGGAAATCACGGCTTGGGAAATGGATGGAGGGTGGCAGAATCAAGGGCAGTAGGTAGAGATTTTGGCTGATCTATTTCCCTTTCTTCACCCTTATGAAGGGGGTCCTCCTGAATCGTAGGTAGTTTCATGACACTTCCCGTCCTTTTATGTTTCTTTGAGGGAAAACCCTCCAAATCCTTATATACTTTCAGATCTGGCTATTTCTCCTCTGTTTCTTTCCTTTTCCTTGATCTTGTGAGCGGAGGAGACTTGGATGTTTCTCCTATTGAGGTTGTAGTAACAACATCATCTGTGGCACTGGGTTCACTCTTGAGCCCTTCATATGTTAGGACAACCCCTTGTTGCTTTAATCGAGCTACTTGTCCATTGACCCATTCCTTGGTGTGAGCCTCGACGGGCTTGGTTAGAATGTCGAGGTCATCAACCTCTTGCTCATCCCAATCTATCACCGGTATTAGCAAGTTGGTGACTGCACTATACCTAGGGTCCATCATAGTACTTTCATCTTCTTCAACCTGGTCAGGTATGGGAAACAAATTCACCCTTCTTACAAAGTACGTAGTCATTCGCATATAATGTGTGCGCACCTCCTTATCATCTTGGCAATTTGCCCAAAAATATTCTATATGATGCAAATGGAATACCCTGGTCCAACTGCCTTCCTTATGTTCCCATATGGGTCCATTTGCGGGTGAGCAGTGTGTAGGTGAAAATGATATTCCGCTAGTTCCTTCTCAAAATTCCTAGCACACTGGGAGGTTTGCAATTTGTACATACCATGGCCGAAAGTTAAGGGATAAGGGATCCCTTCCAAATGCCTACCACTGAGGATCAAATGTACATGTTGCAGCTTTCGGGAGAGCTCTAATAGTATAATCCAGTTGTTGGGGTAAAGGGGAAACTTATTCGGCCTCTCTGTGTAACTTGGGCGCAAATGTAGGTGGACTTGGGGTATTGAATGAACAAGAAGGCGTACTGTTTCAAGAACGCCAGAGCGCTGTGAGAGACCCTCCTTTCAAAATCTCCCCCAAGTAATCTGATAATGTGACCCACGAAGGTGTCATTCACTCTGCAATACTCATTCTTAAAGTTTTTGAACTAGAGCTGGGGGTATCTATCATAGACCTTTAATGCTCTACTTGGCTCCTCATCAAGTGCCTTGAACAACCCAATGTACTATTTTCATTCTACCAGTGAGTAAACAAGATAGGAGGTCATGTAGAATCTGGAGGTCTTCTTTACATTCATGAACTACTCATGGAAGCAGTTGCTTATTATGCCTCCCCAGTAGAATGAGGCCTTTGTGGTAACATCCTCTTGCCTGCGAAGAATCTTTTCTATGAAGTAGACCATCCACTCTTGAAAGTATGTCGCAGTGGGAATGACCATTACTCTACTCAACACAGTGACCAGGTTGTGGTAGTCCTCATGAAAGTCACTGTGGAAGAGCTCTTGGGGAACCTTCACGGCGTTGCCCCTCTTTTCCTTGAGCCAGTACTATTTTATAAGTTTCTTACAACCACTAGGGTCCTCATCCCATGTTGCTTTGCATTCTGCAATGGTTGGAAACTCCATTGTTTCGAAGGTAGGGATGTGGAAAGTGTTTGTTATTGCTTCACCTAACATATTAACAAGGATGCTTCCATCTCTGTCAACTATTGTCTGTGTTTTCAGTTGATATGCCTGTCTACAAGCCATGACCAATTCAAGAGCAACAAGGGATGGTGGAAAGCCTACAGCCTTAGCAATTCCACTGCCTCTGATCAGTCTTGCATTGTTGGTCTTAGGGTGGATCTTGACCCTTCGTTTGAATTCATTAATATCGACGTGGCTAACATTGGTATCTGTAATTTCCTTCCAGTTTGTAATGATTTTTGAGTGCAAAGTCTCTCCCTGGAATTGGTACTTCATTTGGTCTTTGTCCTCTTTCCCACAAGTAACCTTGCCTGATTTCTTCCCTTTACCCTTCTTTGTAGCCGCCCCCGAGGGTCCTGCACCTTGTTCCAATATATCCTGCAGACAAAGGAAAGATGAGAATAACCAATCACGAAAATACGAATGTTAGTCAAAATCCCATGGACGAAGTCTAATTAGACAATATATCATTCATAAAATCAAACTTTTACTTTAAGAGACAACTGCGGGCGGGGGTGAAGAGCTTCTGAGGCGGGAAATAATAAATCAAAAAGAAAGGGCGAACAGGATAGGGCAATCCAAGTGGTTTCTCCCAACCTTAGTTTTGATGGTTTCAAGGGCTCATGCAGTAAAGGGTCAAATTTAGGCACGTGGGTTGAAGCTGGTTTCTGAATTGAAGGTCATTTGGACCCTGATTGGAGCATCCAGAGGTGTAAGGCAGGAAAGCTGCTAGGGCTCCACCATTTGAAATAGCTAAAGGGAAACGTAATTTCGGGGTCTAGGACCTAGGAGGCTAAAGGGTGGTTAGCGTAATTCATAAAATTTGAAGTGCTTGGGCATTTAGGGGTGGGAAGCCATCAGGGTTTTTCCGTTTGGAATGGTAGATGTTGAACGAAAGTCTAGCAAGGGCGGCCTGGTGGACTGGACCCAACATCAAGTTTGACTGTTAGATTTCTTTGCTAAGTCTTGGGTGATTAGGACAGCAAGTCCCAGAGGACAATATCAATTTTCCCTTTTAGAATGGCTGAGATGTGGTAGAATTTCATGGGCGAAAGCTCGATGGCGTGGGCCCGGGAAAGACAAAAGTACTTGAATTTATCATTTATCAATCGATATGCCCAACAGAGTCTCAAGGTCCAGGAGATGGGAGGATAGTGCTTGATGGTTGTTTGGAAATGGAAAAACCACTAAGGAAGTTCGTGGATGAAACTTCACAAACCGAGGCCCGGGGATATGACAAAACAATTCATCTTGTTGGTTTAACCCAAACGGAAATAGGCAAGGTAGGCTCCGGGGCTTTTAAAAAGGTGAAAGCGATGCGACATCCTAGGGATGGAATCTTATGGGAGTGTGCCCAAGAAACACAGATGGAGGTTGAGTTTCAAGTTAGTTTAAGTCCAATGGCGATCCACCGAAGGAGGTTCGAGGTCGCAAGCCTGAGAGGGCATCTCGCCGTTTGGTCATTTGATGTTTATTTTCTAAGTTTTCAATGGTGAAGAGAAGGCTCGGGTCTAGAAGGCATGAACACCCTACATGAAGAACAACGCTGACAAGGTAAAGTTTCAGATTTGTCTTAGAGGATGCCTTGGAGGTTTTCTTGCAATTCCATCACATGGGTTTTTTAGGTGGTCTTATTTTACCAAATTGAAGTACTTTTAGCCCATGTTTGTTTATCATTTAAGTGTAAAATCACAAAAAACCCCACAGAAAGGTGGATAGCGAACTTACCTCAAAAGCCCGACGAGGGAAGTTGTGAAATCTGTGAAGGATCGGCAAACGAGGGCAATGGGCGCGAAGGCGGTGAGCGACGAAGGCACCAGACTCTCCTGAAATTGCTTTGGCTTCTTCTGGCTAACTTGACATATGAAAATGACAAGTTGAACTAGATATTTATACCCCCAATCATCATTTAATGTGACCATTAATGCCTGTACAGAGGACGAG
Organism: Sequoia sempervirens; assembly: GCA_007258455.2. NCBI lineage: Eukaryota > Viridiplantae > Streptophyta > Pinopsida > Cupressales > Cupressaceae > Sequoia > Sequoia sempervirens. The sequence goes on from VDFB02000003.1 coordinate 729,905,690, forward strand.
ATGGTTGGTGAGTTTAAATTCACGGATGACGACAGGAAGGTAGGGACCTGGGCACCAGGAAGATGCGACCAGACAGCCATTTGAAAGTTACAATTTAGAAACTGATGACAAAGGGGAGTCTGGGGTCCGAAGGATGAGACGCTGACGTAGGTTGACCATTGGAAATGGCGAAGTCAATGTGGAGTTCCGGGTAGAGAAGTTTGGAGGATTGGGCCTGGAAAGGGCAAAGGTTGTCCATTTTCAACACAAGTCACAAGGGAAGAAATCTGGAAGCTGGGTCCTGGGGTGCTGGAAGGCGAAGGCCTTCATCCATTCAAGACAATGAGCACCCAACAAAAACTCGACAGGTCGGGCCCGCTAAGCCACGAGACTGCAGGCAAAAGCAAACTACCAAGGAAACTCTGCAAGGAACTAGGACTTAGCAAAATTGGAAGGGATGAAACATGGTCAACTTAAGATGAGACTTTGGAATCATGTTGACCATTTAGGACACCAAAATGGGGGCACCCAAAATGAAGTGGCGACAAAAATGACCCGACAAGGTGAAAGAAAAAAAGGGTCCCCATTTTAAATGTGGTGTGTGTGTGTTGAGGGCACAACAATGGCCTTCTCTAAAAGATAAGCATATTTGGTGAGATTTGGAGTCTATAGATTTGATGGTGTTAGTTGGTTCAATATGGTTGAATGTGATTTCAAAGGTTGATGTTTAATTGAAGTCTGATCAGTTTTGAGTCTTCTCCACCTTGGCTCTGCATCACCTCATATGCCATCATGTAATTCTATTAAAGTAGTTAAGGCTTCCTCTTGGTTAAGACATCCTAGTAATGTTCCTTCGATGCTTCAACAGTAAAGGATATCACCTAGGATCACAAATGGGGATGCCTTTTTAACAAAGGTCTTTTTAAGGTTTGAGGTGATATCAGATCGAAGGGTTCCTTTGTTAAGGTAAGTAAAGATGTCATGGTGCCAAGGGGATCCAAGACCAACAATGACACACGTGAATTTAGATTCAGGGATTTCGAAAGTTGGTACGAGAAGTTGTTCTATCAAGAATTCACATTGGAGGATGTTGTTTGGCATGTCTAGTAATGATCTGATTGTTGCCATGGCGTTTGTTGCTCTATTGTTCATGTGAGGAATCTGCTCAAAAGTTATGTCTATAAAAAGGTCTTTGAGATTCTCCACCATCTTCTTGTAAGGAGTGAGCTTGTCATCTTTGGTCTGATAGTTGTCATTGACTTGGTTGATAACCAACTATGAGTCTTCATAGACTTTTATCTCTTGAATCTGCCACTGAACTGCTATCCTTAGACTTGTGATCAAGGCTTCATATTCAACAATGTTATTGGTACATGGAAATGATAGCATGTATGATGTTGGGATGCAATCACCTTGGGGGTGATGAAAAGAATGCCTACTCTAGACCCATGTTGAGTGAACGATCCATCAAAGTACATCTTCCACTGAGTTGTGAGATTAATAAGGAACACTGATTCATTAGGGAACTTAGATATCAAAGGGTTCTCAACATAGATGGGTGCTTTTGCTAGCTGGTCTGTGATTAATTGTCCTTTGATTGCCTTGTGCTCCATATACTCTATGTCAAACTCTGTCAAGATCATCACCCATTTAGCCATTCATCTTGTGAGGGTTGCTTTGGATAATAGATATTTTAATGGATCAATCTTTGCAATGAGCTTGATTTGATGTGACAACATGTAGTGCTTGAACTTTTGTGAAGCGAAAACTATTGCTAGGCATGCTTTCTTAATGGGTGAATAGTTCATCTCATAGCCTACCAAGGTTTTTTTGATGTAGTATATGGCTCTTTCCTTTTTCTTTTCATTATTTTGTGCTAAAAGAGCTCCTAGTGCTGCTGGTGTTGTTGAGATGTACAAGATCAATGGCTTTTTTGGTATTGGTGGCATGAGTACTGGAGGTGTTAGTAAATCTTTGATCTGCTAGAAGGCTTTATCACATTTTTCATCGCACTTGTAAGTTACCCCTTTATGGAGGAGATGCGAAAAAGGGGTGAATCTTATCTAATAGTTGGGTTATGAACCTCCTAATGGACTACAATATTCCTTGTAATCCTCCCATCTGCTTCATTGTTTGCAGTGGTTCCATGTCTAGGATGGATTTTACCTTTGCTGGATCAATTTCTATCCCTCTTTGTGAAACAATAAAGCCAAGAAGTTTCCCTGATGTGACCTCAAACACACACTTTTTTGGATTTAGTCGTACCTTGTATTCTTCAAGTTTGTCAAAGATAGGTCCTAAGACTTGTATGTGGTCACTTCTCTTTTTTTATTTTTCCAAAATATCATCCACATAATCTTCAACAGTTTTGTGGATCATGTCATGAAAGATAAGGGTCATTTCTCTTTGATAGGCTGCTCCTGCATTCTTTAACCTAAATGGCATTACATTCCAACAATAGGTTCCCCATGGACAAGTGAAGGAAATTTTGTGTTGATCTTCCTTGGCGATTATGATTTGATTGTAGCCTGAAAATCCATCCATGAGTGACAACATTTCATGCCCAGCTATTAAATCTATAATGAGATCGATGTTGGGAAGAGGGAAATCATCATTCGAGCATGCCTTGTTTAGATCTCTAAAATAAGTGCATATTCTGATGCCAACAGTGGGTTTTGAGACTGGTACCAGGTTTGAAACCCACTCAAGATAATCTATCAGTCGGATGAATCCAACATCAAGAAGCTTTTGTAGTTCTAGTTTAACCAAGAGTGCTATATGAGGGTGCATCTTGATTTTTTATTAACTGGTTTGGCTTTAGGATAGGATACTAAGTGATGTACAACCACCTCTGGATCAAGGCTTGGCATATCTGTGTATGACCATGAAAATTTAGCTCTTCTCTCCTTGAGGAATGTTGCTAGGTTTTTTTGTTCTTCGTCCAACAAGGATTCAACATAAAAAGTGATCTTAGGTGCTTCCTTTATTCCCACATTGACTGGAATGGCCTATTTTGCTAGTATTGTTGACTTCTCTGGATGCATTGCACTAAGGGGGAGATTGAATCCCTCATCCTTGGATGCCTCAGAGAGGTTTTCACCGTCGGATGTGTCCTTTATTTTTACTTTTTTGTGATCATAGAATGCCACTAGGTGGTTTTCACTTAAGGATCTACATGTTAGTTGTATTTCATTTATTTTGTGACTGAAGGATTCAATTGTCTCCCCATAGTATGCCCCTGTATCGAGCTCTATGTCAAAGCCTGCTTTGCGATATGCCCATGATAAGTTGTCTCGGAGTCCCATGAATTCTGAGATTGCTTCATTGTTTTCGAATAAATCTAGAATTGGTGGTCCTTGTTGGTCCATGTCAATGAGTTGCGGGTATACTAAGTGTATTTTAGTTCATTGGTTGGTCGAGAAAAAGGATGTTATGGATATCATAAAGAGTGTGTTATTCTCAAATAGGTCAGCAACATCAAGGGGAAAGTCATCTAAGGTTGTATCACACAATGTGGGTGACCAAGAGGAAGCCTCAACTCGTTTAGTAGAAATACCTTTTCCAATAAGTGTGACCTTGCTAGTAGTACAACCTAAGCCAAGGTTCTTTATTCATTTCTTAGGAACGATGGGTTCTAGTAAACCATTGTAATTTTTCCCTAACTTCTCATTCTTGTTATATCCCATGCTTTGCATTAGTTGCAGGCCTTTGTTGTCATCTTTATGGGAAAAACAAGAACTAGTCATTCATCTTGATAAAGGAGTTTGGAAATATATTCCTCATTGACATATTCTTGATTAAAATCCCCCCACTTGGTGAAGGTAGTAGCTGCCATCTTTATTGCTTTTGGTTCTTTGGTGCTAGATGTAGGTTTCCCATGAGATTGAGGAGAAATAGGTAATTCTCCTAAGACAAAGGTGTCTTTTAATAGTTTGTAGTTTCCACAACCATCATCTTGGATCATTGCTTTGACGTCGGGTATACTCTTCACAATGGGTATTTTTGATGGTGAGATAGACGCTAGGGATGATTGGTCAATAAATGAGCTAGATGGTGTAGGTCCTTCATCATTTTTGGGTATTTGTGGGATCTTATAAGACTTGGCATCAAGACTTTTGCAGTAGTAGAAAGGCTTAGGATCTCCATGGATAGTGATTTCTTTACCTTCGAAAGGAAACTTCACACATTGATGATAGGTTGAGGCTACAAATTTTAGACCATGGATCCAAGGTTGGCCAAGTAATATGTTATAGGGAAGATCAAGATAAAGGACTTGGCATGTAGTTTTTGCAATAAGAGGTCCCACTTGAATTGGAAGTACAATGATTCCTTATGATACCTGTTCTTGATCGTCATATTCCTTTATGGTGGTACTTTTTGTCTTCTCAATAGTATCTTCTAAGTAGCCTAGATTCTTGATCAACTGTAGGGTACAAATGTTCAAACTAGCACCTCCATCTACCAAGACTCTTTTGACCTTGTTTTTATGAATGACAACCTCAAGGGGTAAAACATAGTTATGAGATGGTTGCGATGGTAAATCTTGCTCAGAGAAGGTAAGAAGATGGTTGGCAATATGTCCTACCATAGCTTGAAACTGATTGATATCAATGTTCTCAGGAACAGATGACTCAGACAAGGCTTTTTCCAGTATTTCCCTGTGCGCGGGAGATAACCTTAAGAGTTCTAAGATTGTTATCTATGTGGGGGTCTATGTAAGTTTATCTAGAAGATTGTACTTGCTAGGATTAGACGTGGGCAAAGTAGGTTGTGTCCTAGATTGAGATGGGAATCCTTGAACGGTTATTTTTCCATGTTGTGTAGTGACTCCACATTCTGTACTAGCTCCTTTGATGGTGACAATAGTGATAACACTATCGTAGGAGGCAACTACATTGGAATAGGTATGTTGTACATTGGTGTAATCCTTAGCTTTGCTTTTGTTATGATCTGGCATAAGGGTCTTGTATATCTTGAGATCTTGGTTCCCAGTTGGTACCTCAACAGATATGGTATCGCTTTCTATGAGATCTTGGATGATATTCTTGAGTTTCATGCAGTTTGTTGTTTTATGTCCTTTGATTTTATGAAATTCATAGAGATCACGCTCGTTGTACCAAGATGGCTTCTCTTATGGTTCTTGGTAGTTTTCAAAGTTAGGAAGTGTTATCAGATTTGACTCTACCAGTTTCTTCATGATCGTCTCGATGGGTTCTGATAATGTGTGCACTTGCATTTGGGATAGTTATTTTAGCTACCGGTTTTCCTTTGTTACAGTTTGGTGTTACTGATCTGATCGTTTCGAGGTGGTACAGTTTGTTGCATAGTCAACTGGATGTTAGCAACTTGATTATTATTGGGTCTATGAGCACTTAGTATGACCTTAGCATCTACTACACCATCATTTGTTACGTTTTTGTTCTTAGCCCATACATGAGGTTTTTCATTCAAACTATTTGAAGGATGGTTGTCTTTGTAAGCCTGAGTATTTCCGTGAGAGATTAGGGCTCTTTCAATGTTAAGGGTTGCAGGGACAAGCTCGTCATATGATGTGATGCATTGCATTTTCAAGTGGAATGATAGATTTGGATCCATATTGGCTTTAATGATTCCCACTTGTTGTTTGTTAGGAAGAGGCCATTTTCTTTTACTATCTCTTTGTATCCATCATTGTAAGAAATTAGCGAAAGTTTCTCCTTGATTTTGTTTAAGAGTGTACAATTCTTCTAGACTAATGTCCATGTCAAGATTGAAGAAGTGATCGATGAATTTATTGGTGATTTCTTGAAAGGTTTTGATACTAGGAGGCAAATGAGAAAACCAATCCATAGCATGCCCTATTAAACTTCGAGGGAAGAGGCGCATTAGATATGAATCGTTTAAGCCACCTCCATGCACGTGACATTAAATTCTTTGATATGGTCTACAAGACTTCCCCTCCCTTTGTATTTGTCAAATTTGGAGGTTTCAAAACCAGGAGGGAATGGTATCATTGCTATGTTTCGGTCAAATGGGTAAGGACACAAGTTCTATGTATGAGGTTTCTTTGTCTTGCCCATACGAAGGTCCTACATTTCTTGTGAGAGTGCTTTCAATTGTGATGCTAGATCGTCTTGCGGGTTGGGTGGAGGAACATATGGTGGGATGACAGATGAGTTATATGGGGTGTATGATGGTGTGAGATTTTGCAAAAGTGATGGATATGTTCTTGATGCATTTGGATTGATAATGTTCAAATGAGGATAATAGGAGCTTTGTTGTTGTTGTTGGGCATATTGTTGAGCTTGATGTTGCTGCGCCACTAGGGCTTGCTATTGGGCCTACTGTTGTTGTTGTGCTAATAAATTTTCTCATTGTGCTTGATGTTGTTGTTGTGCGGCTTGTTGTGTTGCTAAGGCTGCTTGTGCTTGTTGTTGTTGTTGTTTTGCTAAGGCTGCTTCTTGTTGTTGTTGGGCTAAGGCTCCTTGTTGTGCTTGTTGTTGTTGTTGGGCCAAGGCTGCTCGTTGAGCTTGATGTTGCTATTGGGCTAAGGCTGTTTATTGAGCTTGATGTTGCTATTGGGCTAAGGTTGTTTGTTGAGCTACTATGACTGCTTGTTGTGCTTGTTGTAAAGCTAAGGCATATGCTTGCAATGTGGGATCAGGTAGTTGTTGGGACATCTATGATGTATCGTGGGGATTGATGTTTTGAGTAGGCAATGGATTGTTGGTGAGAGGTGGAGGATTCCCCTGATTTAACATTCCTTGCAAGATGGTAGAATGAGGTGGAGGAATGTATGTTTGAGGTCCTGATTGATTTGCACAGTAAAGGGAATGGTAGGAAAATATGAGGATGATGTCATTAAATTTTTTGATGGAAATGGCACACTAGGACCTTGAGTCCATTGATTGAAAAGTTTCCCTTGTCCCATGTTTTGAGGATTGCCTTGTGCTAAATATATAAACAAGGGATTGGTAATCAAGGTACTTCCTGGATTGACTGAACTAGTAACCAAGGGATGTTTTTGAGGTAGATTGATGGCGGATGATGTGGATGTGTTAGATAGCATGGGTGAACCCATCAGAGGGTTGGATAAAGATGTTCCTATTTGCTTCAAGGGTTGACTTTGTGGTATGGTAGTGGTATTCTCTTGAGTTTTGTTTTGAGATGCTTGATCCACATTGCTTTGCGTGATGGTGGGCACACTTGTGGTACTCATAGGTGTGGATGAAGAAGGGTATCCCTGAAATTTTGAAGTGGTGGTGGAATAATGAAATTCAAGCAGTGCATGTAGCTATATTGGAGCTTCGAGAATAGGAGCACCAAAGGTAGGTGTCCACGTGGTTGTTGGGGGTGGAGGATTAGTTTCAAGTGTTCCTACAAGTGTATTGTTTTCAAATGAAAGTTCACGTCCAAAGTCTCTAGAAGGGCTTGTTGCAAGATTCGAAATATAAGTTTGATTTATCCCTTGTGATGGAGTTGTGAAACCTTGTGTTAAATTATGTGCTACAAACGTCGGGGAGATAGGAACTATATTTTTAAGGCTTAATGTTCCAGAAGTTCCTCCCTAGTAAGCTCAAATGGGTTATTCGTGATGTATTCAATCTCATGTGGTCCTAATGGTGATGAAGGTTATTGTGATGGGGTAACATGACTTCTAGGATCAAATTCTAAAGGATTTAGATCACTTGAGGTAAATGTAACTTTGGTTTTCTCTATGATTCTCTTGTGTTGTGATCTTGTCTTTACCATAAATTTTGTCACCTATGGGAGAGTTGTGTTGAGTTTTATAATGTTTGAACTCTCTACTTGAATCGAATCTAGGTAAAAGGGATGCTCTAAGTCTTTTGGGAGCAATTTTGATAGTGGGGGATGAAAAAGATGGATGGAGTGGAGAGTGATCTTTGCAAACGTTTTGGGACAACACTTCTAAATTAAGTTTGATGTTTTGATGTTGGGATAAAGGATGTTTATGAACTTAGAAATCTTTAGGGTAGACTTGTGACCTTTAAGATGAGCTAGTTCAAAAATGATAACTAACTTACCTAAATGCATGGAAAAGGATACATTTCACATAAAAAGTAGCTAATTTAGCAGTTGGTGTGATTCAATTTGATGTTTTAAGTCCCAAAGTGTTGGTGTATTTGAAATTTTTGCAAAGATAGGTGAGATGAGAGATGAAATTTGATGAAGGGGTGAGTGAGATGTTTGACCAAATGTTGACCTAAGGTGAACCTTTTTGTTTTGACAAGACCAAGGTAGTGAAAATGATGTTAGACCTCTAAAATGTTCAAATCCTAAAGACCCAATGATTTAGAAATGTTGTTGATCCTCAACAAGATGAGGGTTTTGGCTCATAAAGAATGTGTGCATTCATAGAAGTTTATCAACAACTTGTTTTTGTTCTTGTAGAGTGCCTCAATGCAGTTGTTGATTTCTTTTGCACTACGATGCCTAAGCTTAAAGTGACGACCAGTTGACTTTCATTCGGGGATCCTTACTTTCTGTGAGATCATCTAGTAGAGTGAAGCTTTGTTTTGACAAGATCAAGATAGTGAGAATGATGCTAGACCTCTAAAATGTTCAAGTCCTAGAAAATGAGAGGACATATGAGAATGTTCAAACCTATTCGAGCTCTCCTAGCTTGAGCATAAAAGTTTCTCATCAAAGTGTAACAATTGCGGTAAAATATTGAAGCCCACTTTTGACCATACCTTTTTCTACGATTCCTATGTCTGAAATTACAAGTTGGAGAGTTTCTTCTACGAATTTTGACAGTTTGATGAATCATTTATGGGAGTTTGGTATCATGTAAAAAGATCAGGATGTTGAATCCAAAAGAATGTTTATAATTCTGGACTATACCATGAAGCACGTCTATAAAAGTTTGCTACCAACATGTCTCTATTTCTGTGAAGTGCTCAAAGGTGTTTCTTAAGAGCTTTTGGAGTGAGATGCCTAAGTCTAAAATGAGGACATGTAGACCTTGGCTTAGGGATCTTGATTTTTCATGAGATCGTGTGAAAATAGTTTAACTTTATGGAAGAAAGGAAGATTGCCACGCGGGAGGTGGTAATGTGGGCCTTCCAACCTCAATATCAACTTGTTCCTCTTCTTCATCTAAAATGGTTGTTGTGTTTCTCCACTATGTGTTTGTTTCCTTATTTTCAAAAGTGAAGCTTCTCAATCTGCTAATAAGATCGGTTTGTTCACCGTTTATGTGTTCAAAGTTTGGCTGAATTATAGCACCTGGAAGATCAGGTTGTTCAATGAAAGCAATCAGTCTCCAAATAGTAATATGGGGTTCATTTTTCAATTTATCTTTGCTTAAGTGAATTGATTTTACCACAAACACTTGTCTTGATTGTGTTTCCAAACTAGATGTTTATGTCAAAAACATCATAACTTTCACAATGTTCATTTCGTGAAAATCACGAGGTTGAAGCCATAATTGCCTATGTTGTCTTTGGGGAATTATGGGTTTGAGATTAATGTCAAGATATTTAGAAATCACTAAGGATAAATCCTTAGGACAAGCAGTAATATCAAGGCTAACTCAAGAAGTCCATATTTGAGCCAAAGTGTTTGAAAATTTGAGGATGATAGTGAATGTTTGTTTTTGGATCGTTTTGAAACCAAGAAAAGTATCAAACTGACTCACAATCATTTACAACCCTAGGATAGAAATGGCCATATTTGTTGAGTCCCCACTAGGATTTCTCCAAACACTAGACAATGCGAATAGTTAGAGATTTGGCAACATTGGCTCCCCTCCATGACACACACTTCTTGGGACCACTAAATCTCAAAATCCTTAAAATCCAAAGATTAAAAGGATTTTTTCCATTTCTACAATTGAATAGTACAAATGTGGGGTGGCTTCAAAACAACCGTTCTTGCACCAACAAATATTTTAGGAATTTGGCTTTTACACAAATTGGTTCTTAATCAGTGCACCCATTCAGGTGGCCACACAAGAGAAAAGAATCACTTGCTTGTCTATAGGAGTACCTGTAATGTTGAGATTTCCTGCAGCATTCAAATTTATATACTCGTTGGGAGTAGCTTGGCTTTAGCTCGTTACCGATTGGGTCATTCCCTTGGGGTGAGTACTTTTTCCCACCAAGGCAGACCCTCTAAAGGTAAACAACAACGAGGAAGTACATTCATAGTTTGATCATCTTCATTCACATGAACAAAGAGAGAAAACACACTATGCCTTTTCCTCACACTTGCATGATTGTTCAATTTTAAACCCAAGTGAAAGATGTAGGTGATTTTGCAAAGTGCTAGAGAATGTTTTTGTTTCTCAAGGTCCCCAAATGGCTTGAGAGAATTGCATACACATTCACTAACAACATTGAAAACCACAAATCATAGAAAATAGTTGTAAGTTTGAATCCTTCAAAGTAGTGATGAGTTCATTTTAAGCACCAAATGAAAGATGAAGTTTGTCTTGTTCAATTTTAAGCCCAAAAAACAATGATAAGATGAGGGTTCAATTTTATCCAATTTTGAGCGTTCATTTTAAACCCAATTGAACTCTAGTGTGTTTCCTAAAGCACAAAGTGGAAAGCATAAAATTGGGTTATAATTGCCCCAAAGCATCAAACGCTTGTTACAATTATAGAATTTAAGATAGAAGAGACTTTCTTCACTTTCGCTCATGTCCTTAAAACCTGCAAAACCCTGTTAGTCTAACAACTAGAACATAGTCAAGCATGTATCAGTGGTCAGATAAGTCCAAGAAATTAAGTCACATGTTGAAAAGACAAACATAAAATTTCTTACCCTGGTAGGGCATCACTAAACACGATAGTGTCAAAATTTGAAGTTTGGGCATCGCTCTGTAGTAGGGAGGACAGTGAGCACGATAGTGTCGATATTTTGATCGACGTCACTGCTAACGGTAACATCACAGTTTGAAATTTGAAAGCGTCAGACTGGTGAAAATGGGCATCACTGTTTACACTTTTCAATACCTCCAGATTAAATGTGTCGCCATATTTAAATCAGTGTTAGTGTTTCAAATTGCTAGAGCATCGCTATATGGCGAAACTATTGAAATAACGTCATTATTTGTAACTTGGGCATCGCTACAACCTACAAAACAACATAAAATGAAATTCAAGCTAAAAAATGGTTAGATTAACAGTTGACCCTCCTTCTAGTGCTAGAATGTGAGATGGGGGAAATGTTAGAGAGGGTAGATTACGCTTGACTGAAAATGAATCAAAACATAAGTTTGCCAAACATACCTGCATCTACAAACAAAATCATTCAAAATGGAAATCTAAACTAAGCATTTAATAAAAAATGAAAGCTACAAACTACACAAAAATAGTTAAATTCCTAATCTAGCCCATCTGAAACATATCTTGTTTTGGAATTGGTGTTGTGTTGATGTGAAACAATGCCCCTTTCCCAATCTCATGATTAGTGAGACTGTTTCAGCCGATTCTATGGAAGAGAATCGATGAAACCATTGTGATTGGTGTATGAAAACCTAGTTTATGCTAAAATGAACATGATGCAAGCTAAGTTACCATGATTTTATGCTAAAAATGAACTAATTATGCTATTGCTAAGCTAAAACTATGCTAAAAGATGAAAACCCTAATTTATAAACAAGCTAAGATGGATGCATGGAAACTATTAATGGATGCTCTAAGCTATGATGCAATTAAAAATGAACTAAAACCAACTAAAAGTGAGTAAATTGAGAGTATGGATGCAAGTAATTTCAACAACATAAGTTTGCAATTGAAAGATGGATGTATGAGTTTCAACATCATAAGTTTTCTTTTGATAGATGGATCCATTTGTCTCCAAATAGTGACCTATTTATAGGAGAACAAATGAGGAATGAAGGGTTGAAATAAAAAAGCTTAATCAACGGTTCAAGATGAAGGGGATGAGAGGCATGAATCATGGATTCTCATCAACAGATGAAAATGCATGATGGGATTTAATCAAGGGCTCACACTTACCTCGAACAAACACACTTTTGACCTGCTCACACAGGTCAAAGGTAACTTGCTCAAAAGGTTGAAGGTTTAGCTTGTTCAAGAAGCCAAGTGAGATGATTGGACAATAGAGAATATTCCTTAGAATATTCCTTTTGGATGAGGGAAAAAGGTAATTTACAAATTAAAACAAAGTTTTAATTGTGCAAAAAAGGGGATAAGAATATTCCATTTGCTTAGAGGAAAGTTAGTTTAATTGCTAATTAAACAAGGTTTAATTATACAATTAGGGGATTAGAAGAATTAAAGTGATGTTTATTAAATTAAATGATTTAATAAATTGGGGGGGGATGAAATGATGTTTAATTAAATAACTTGGGATTATTTAATTAAATAAGATGACTTAGGGAATTAAATTAAATGTTTTGATTTATTTAATTTAATGAGATGAAGTGTTAGTGTGAAAAGAGATGAATTAACCCGATTAACTTAATTAGACCAGTAGATGTAAATAATGCAATTAATTAATTAGCTAGGCTAATTAAATCAATTAAGTGAAAAGAGGATGGGTTAAAGAGGAAATGATGTTAGTAAATCTGTTTTAAGTGTATGATATCGATTAAGACATTTTTCAGTGTCTACACAAGTAAATTAAAATTTGAAATATTAATAAATCTAATGTAATTCAAATTACTTTCAAACATGTGTTCACTCATTTCACCAAAATGTAGAAACTTCTAGTTTTATGCATTTAAATGTATATATATATAATGATCAAGTTAAATATATGATCCATGAACTTAAATCACAAGGGCCAACAAGTGTTTTTAGCAAGAATTGAAAGCATCTCTCTAGAGATAATGATAAAGTATGCATGGGTTAAGAAATAAAATGGTTATATTCTCTCTTATCTAAAGGGGAAATATCGATAACAATTAAATTCTACAATATAATTGAAAATCACCAAAAAAAATTGTAATAGTTTTAAAGGAAATATAAAAATCAAACAAGTTATATAGATAATAAAAATAATAATAATGTGCCATTAGAGTAGGAGTGACTCAATGAAAACCTCTTACAAAGGGTGTAATGCATTTGTTCAAATTTTGACTCATTCGTGTGATTCTTGAGTTGATTCTTAGTAGATGTCATATGTACCCTATTTGAAATATCAACCATAGGAATGCTAGTGACAATATGTGCCCCTCCAATTGGTTGCTACAAAGTATCCACATATAATTAGAGGTGAGGAAAAATTATGCATGATGAAAAATATGAAAGAACATAATTAGTGGAACATCATGTGTGAGAAGAAATTAATGGATAACAAATATATTAGACTTGAAGAATACAATGTATATACAATAGTACAAGAATATATATATATATATATATATCAATGATTACCATGAAAATGTTTGCTCCAAGTGTAAAATAATCATAACAAGGTGGCCCTAAATGCTATATAAATATCCTATACACACACACACACACACACACACACACACACACACACACACACACACATTAAACTAGTTATTGTGTCGAGTAACATTACAATTGTGCCATTAAGGAGGTTTGGTGCAATGGAAAGGAATGAAACCTAAAGATACAAGGTGGTCCATATCTTCGACATTATATCCAAGTTTACACATGTCAAGCTTTGAGGATAAATATTTTTTATGGAGGAAGCAATTGAATATTATGCCTTGCTTGTTCTTATTCATTATCATAGGTGAAATTAGAAGTGATAACCATGAAGGGCACGTAATGTCAACTTAAGCATCTTATTTTTGATATACTAATTTTTTTAATGTGGATCATAAATAGATAAGGAAGAACCTAGTCAATAGCTTTAAAATCAATGCATTGATGTTTAAGGTATAAGTGGTGGATCTTATGCATACGGGGATTGGTTGTTTTAGTATTAAGGTAGATTCCTATAATAATAGCCAAAATGGGACTCATTTGGAATCACTCTTTTTAGGTAATTTATTAAGTGTTCTAAAACTACCTAATATAAAAGAGAACATATTCTTGTTGGGTTGCAACTAGAACTCCTTAATCATTGATTCACTTACACTATTTACTAGGTAAGCGGAATCACCAAGTTATAAGACAATAAATACTTTCAATATGAGTACAAGTGTGTGTATTCCCTTAACATGATAAGTTAAGAAAGGAGAGATGAATATAGGTCACAAATAAAAAGAGTATAGAAAAAATCCTTTTCTATTTGTATGAAAAAGTAAGGAATATAACTAATTTGGAAAGAAGCTATCGATCTTCAAGGATATAAATCTATTTGATTTATAAATTTAACTAAGGTAGAGGAATGATTGAATGATTTGAACTCCAAAGTATTATTATCTATCAAAATAGATGTGAGATAGTATATACTTCCTTCCATGTGTTCTCATGCTATTATAAAATGTTATCAAGAACATTGGTTTTTGTTTAATACGTTCACTGAATTGAACAATAATAAGAATGTATGTATTGAAGCTCATAAACTTAAAAATTATATATTTTGATAGAGACCCATACAATAGTTTTTTATGTTAGTTAAAACAAATACCTTAGGTGCTTACATGCACATCCTTATTACTCTTCTCTAGGGTGTTACTAAAAAAATAGTTCATTTTTTAATGGCCGCTATTGTAGACACTGAAATCTGTTCTAAGCCTGCGACTTCAATTTCTTCATAATTCGTATTTCCATGGTCATGATTAAATAATGTCAATTATTTAATTATTCTCTAAAGTTCTTCATTTCTTTATTAATTAAATAAATCTATTTATTTAATTAATTTACATTAATCTTAATTCATCCATTAATTAAATAATCTCAATTATTTAATTAATTCACATTTTCTTTATTCTATCTAATTAATTAAATAAACACTTTTTATTTATGTTACTAATTAACCTTATCCTTCTTCTTCAATTAAATAAATTCTTATTTAATTTACCCTTTATCATATGTCAACTATAATTAAATAAATTCTTTATTTATTTAATTATTCATTTAATCCCTTCATCACTTAATTAAATAAATCTTATTTATTTAATTATTCTTCAAATATCAAATATCAAATTGAATAAATCATTTAATTCTTAAAAATCCATTCTAACACATTCCTCTATATTTAGATAATTGTGTAAGTTATCTAAGTATTCACTTTGACTCGACTAGAGATCTATTTAAATATGTCAGTTAACTCTGGATTTAGTGTCTAAGTGGTTTTCACGAGTAATCTCTTTGTCATATCATTCAATCATCTGGTTCTAACTCAATTGTGTGTACATGCATATTAATTAAATATTTCTATTTAATTAATTAAATCTTCTGCGTGCATTCAAACAGAGAGTTGCTTTAATCTATCTATCCTTGTCATGTAAAGACTATTCTTCTATTTTCAAATACCAAACTCAAAGATTAAATCATTTATTTAATCTTTATTTCTATTTCTAATTTATATCACTCATGTCACTACTAATAGTTATTATAATGCATGTTTAATCTTTCGATCTCAACCGTCTGTCGATCTTTTGATCTTGACTTGTCATTTGAATGATCAATTTTCTATAAATTGATTTGTCCTTCATCATTTCACTCTCTCCCGAAATCTTATGACTTTTGGAAGCATATCTATTATTTGAATCTTCGATGTTTTGCTAAATCACTAGTACAGGCTATACTTGCACAAGAGAAATCTGAGGGCAATTATACTACAACGACAAAATGGAGAAGGGAAATCGAGGTTATACATGGAATTACGTAGATATTGGGTGACATTGTTTAGTTTATTTATGTTTTAGCTTTCCTTTGTTCTCTGTTGTTTAACTTAGATTGGATTAGAGCTTGATTGCATTTGAGTGTGTGCTTTTAACCTTTCTTTTGCATTTTCTATATGTTACAGTTATAAAGCAATGTTTATGGATTGATGCATAAGGTTGTTATGGAGCATTATATGAACTATAAGGATATCACCAATTCAATATGATCTTTTGTATTTCAACAACAATACACAATAAACCATAATGATTATTTTTTAGGATCAATTCATATGAAACTATGATCAATGGACTAGAAGGAGAAAATGAAGTTGCTCTAAATTGTATCTTACCCACAAAAGTATCTCTATGTGCATGTACATATGATAATTGAAACATACAAAAATCATCTCTGGCATGAACCAAAGGTCATACTTCCAAGCCTACATTCCACTAAATAGTTCCTTTGTCCTATTTGGATTTGCATATTTTGTATACATTTTTACCATAGCATTTGCAACTAAAACATCTAAAAAATCTCACTATAATTTAGGTGTTAATGGGCATCCACACTCTACCACAAAATTTATTTCATGATCTAAGCTACAAGATTTTGACAAAGGTTGTGGCATTTTTAGTATCACATATGTAGATTGCATTTGAAAGACAAATTTATGTAATTTTATCAAAATAATTCTTCTTACGTTAGGGCATTTCAGGAGATTATATTTTTGGTGGCATTTTGTCAAATGTAGGTCTTGAATCATGGCAACACAAGGTTACATTCTAGCATGACAAAGGAAAATATTAGTCAAGATTGGATGAGAGGTTAAGATACAAATGTTGTGCTAGAGTGAGGGTTGTAATGCATTCTTCAGTGTTTATTTTGTGTGCCCTCTATCAAATATGACTCTCATTTCTTAAGTATTTATGTTGGAACCATTCAAGTTATAGTTCTAAGTTTTGTTTGACATTATTGAAAATACACAGTGAATGCCATGATTGAAAGATATGCAAAAAAATCCAGATTTGTTGAAAATGCTTTATAAACTTTCAAGCAAATGCAATTCATTTTGAGACATGTATGTGAAATGTGGAAGCATT
This sequence comes from Sequoia sempervirens, assembly GCA_007258455.2. Taxonomy (NCBI): domain Eukaryota; kingdom Viridiplantae; phylum Streptophyta; class Pinopsida; order Cupressales; family Cupressaceae; genus Sequoia; species Sequoia sempervirens. Next base: position 729,922,494 of record VDFB02000003.1, read on the forward strand.
AACCAACCTGGAAGTTGCACTAGAGGGTGATGCACTGGAGGAAGTCACTCAAGTGGTGAGTTCGTCACAAAGTTGAGTGTTCACCTAGGAGGTTTGGGGGTTTGTCGCTGCAATCCACTACTCGTGAAAATGACAGCCGAAACCGATAGCAGTGAAATGTTTTATTAAAAAAAACCCTAATTTGGGGGTTCGAGCAAACCCTAGTTTGCTTGAACCCCTTTTTTTATTAAACAATAATCTACGTTCAATTGTTTGAGCGAACTAGGGGGTTTGCTCGAACACCCTAGTTCGAGCGAACCCCCTAAATTTGTTCAAGCACCGAAAATGCATTTTTCCTTCCCCAACGGAATTGTAAACCAATTTTGCGGGTTTACCCACAAAGGATTAAAACCACTATGATGCACAGTGAAATTTCATTACCAAATGGAATTTTTAAGCATTTATGCACTACCGACAAGAAAATAACCATGGAGCATAACCATGGATAGCCTAGCTTCACATGAAATTGGTTCAATGATGGGATTCAATGGAGAATGGGACATTTAATTGTTTTAATACAACTTTTAATGGGAGAGTAATCAAACCTATCATAGGGCAAGAGAAACCATTATATGTTTTGATCCATGCTTTCGATTGTTCATAAGAATCTTGATAAAGTTCATGCACAAACAATAATTCCTTAGTGATCACATTCTCTACACACACAAGATCAAATAATATCCCATTGGTAGGCTTGTCATTGATTCTTTCAGCTATGTAAAGAGGACCATGGGGTGCATGTTTAACTATATCATTTTATGAGAAAGCAATGCCAAGATACATTTTGGTTTGGCCCTTATGAGGTTGATTGTCAATGAGGTTGACCATATTTTCTATGTCCCCATAATCACTCATGTTATCATTAGTCATGTCTTGCATATTATCAACATTCATCACATCATTCTTGGTGTCACTAGCTTTAACAAATGAGATGTTATGATTTGACATTGGATTGGTAAAGATTTTTAAATTTTGGTTAGGTGGGGCAATGGATTTATTTCCTGGATCATTAACACCACCAATCTAGATGTGATTAGAATCAATGAGGTCTTGCATAATGTTTTTAAGGCACATATATTGTTTTGTATTGTGTCCATTTTGTCAGTGATAATGGAAAAAGACATTGGTATTGTAGTTTAGAGGTAAAGGCTTAGTGATATTAGGGGTTCTAACAGGAGGTATGGTAATTAGGTTCTTACCCAAGAGTTGCAACATGATGGAATGAAGGGTGTCGGGTAATGGAGTAAATTATCTCTTCTTGTCCCTAAATTGGTATGGATTTGTTGTTTTTATAGAGGCAACTTGAGATTCAACAAGTTGATTCATTTGAGGTGGATTTATTTGTATAAAACACTTATTTTATTTCTTGAATGGTTGGAAGTTATTGTGAGGCATGGATTTATATTTTTTATGATGGTTGGAGGAAATTTTCACTTCATGATGACTAACTAAATTCTAACAGTCACAGAGAGTTGTGCACAAGTGAGTGAAGGAAGGGAATCTCATCATCCTAAGATTATCTTGAATATTGGTTTGCAAGTTTTCCATGAACATTCTTTGAAGATTGACATCAAGAATCTTAATGTTGATTTGTGAGTAGAAAAAATGGTATTGTGCTATGAAATCAGTGACCTTTTCATCTTTGTTTTGTTTACATTGCATTAAATCCGGTAAGGCCATCTTGCGACCAATGTGCACTTGGAAATGGTTGAGGAAGGAATCAATAAGCTCATTAAATGAATAAATTGAATCATTTGGTAAAGATAAAAACCATTCCAAGGCTATGTCTTTCAAGGATCTAGGAAAAAACTTAGCCAAGATCTTGTCTTCAAAAATGAAGTCACTACATAAGGTTGTTATGTCGAGACATGGTTACTAGGATCTCCTTTACCACTGTATTTCTCAAATCTAGGAATCTCTATGCCTTGTGGCATTTGTGCTCTCAATATCTCCAATGGTAGTGGGTTTTGTTTGACATATTATGAAGGTTGGCCATTTTGATTTTGGTTCAATGTGGAAATTTGTTGTTGGAGGGATGAAACTTTTTGCAAAAGTTGGTTGTATTTTGGGATGGAGGTGAATATGGTGGGGGTGTATATGTGTTGGGAGGACAAGTGAATTGAAAGTTTGTGAGAGGTGATGGGTTAGTAGATATGATGTTTGAATTCAAAAAGCTAAAAGGATTCCCAGTGAACATACCCAAAGTTGGATTGACGTTGCTAGTTGGTTGTGTTATAACAGTTGAATGAGTATATGTAGGAATAGAAGCCATAGTTGTAGGGGAAGGAATTTGATTTCCACCTCGAATTTGAGTGTATCCCAAAGTTTGAGCACGATTAGCCACTATAGGAACATGATCATCAATAATATGAGTTAGGCTACACAATTACTATTCCTAGTTCATTATCAAGCATTCTCCTCATGTTATCTATGACAAGAACCACAATACCAACAATATATTCAACACTCACAAATTTTTGAAGTTTTTCTAAGGCTTTATCCATTTTTTTCAAGTTCTCTTGAGGAACATGAGTAACAATGGTTTCAACATCAATGGGATTGGAGGTCATGGGACATGTTATTTTAGGTATGGATTCCAACATAGGTTGACTAGTGTCAATACTATGAGTGAAAGAGTTAGAAAATCCAAGATCCACAACAAATGTATTGGCATGGGATGCCATGAGTCTCAAACCAAGTCTCACTAAAGTATTAGCAATAAGACACCAGGTTGTAATACTCATACAAGTTTCACCAAACCAAAAGTGTAAACAAATGTAACAAACATCCAAAAATAGGACACACAATGCAAGTATGTGAAAAGATATTGCAAAAAAATGATAATTTACCAATTTTAAAATGCAATAACCTAAAAATGATATCTTTTGAATGTAAATTTTTATTTTGAACAATGCACTTATTTCGACCAATTCAATTGAATGCAAATAATTACAGAACACTGCAATTCCAGAAACTAAAACTGAGATTTGCAAACAACAAGATATAAAGCAAACAAAGATAGTTTTATGCCCAAAAATTTGGAAATTGATCTGTACAAGGACAAATTCGCCCTAGGGTGAATGTGTCTTTGCACAGGGGTTTGAAAAATTAAAGTCTAAGTTTTCTGAGTTGATGTTTAAGGTCTTTGTTTTAGGTTGTAAATTGATTCTTTCAGTTACAAATTTCCAAAATTTTATGATTAGATGCAAATGCAATTTGATGGAAAACAAGTAAAATAACAACTTTTTATATACAATTGTGTTTTAATTTTTTTATGTAAATGATTGAAAGACACTAATTTATGTAGACTACTATGTAAAATGAATGCAATATGTATGCAAATTTTTTTGGTTGGATTTTTGTGATTTTAAAGAATGCAAAATGAAATTTTAAAACCCTATATGAAATGCAAACTAATGTAATTTTGAAACCCTAAATGAGATGCAGTGCAAAATAATGCAAATCTTAGATCTAGGGTTTGGAGGACTTCCAATTTCATAAAGCTTATAATGTAAGAACGTTGGGTTCACCAAAATGAAATATAGGAAAAGGGGATCACCAAAATGGAATGAAGAAAAATATGGAAATGTGTTGGATATGTAGTGAGTTTGATATGTGATGGAATGATCTAACACACTTCCATTTTTTCTAATTTCATTGGAAAAAGAGATATCCCAAGGATAGGATTGACTTTCAACCTTGAGGTGAATCAACCCTATTAGGAAGGTCTGTTGTTTTCTTATGACATAAATGATTAGTTTGTTGTTTTGGGATATAAATTTAAATGCATTAAAAAACTCAATTATATGACCTAACACTTGAAATACATAATATTATGATAGAAAAATGGAAACAACAAGTTACATGCAGATTTGAGAAGGGCAGAATGATATGTACTTGGCATCAAAAGTGTGTTTTAAACTCTCCTGAAGGAAAAATTCACCCTAGGGTGAATGGGCCTCTATACAGGTGCCCACAATCTAATTTTGCAGTTCTCAAATCCTAGATCTAAGCTTCTGATTTCTTCATGTTTGACTGTCAGAAAGCCAAAAATAAAATTTGTATGTGAGTTTCCATAGCTTGACAACAATGTTGACAACTTTGACAACTTTGCAAAATTGATCCTTTGATTGATTTCCAATCTTTCTTCACTTGTAAATATGCACATACAAAGAAAGAAGGAAAATGTTTGTTTTGGGTGAATAGGGGTTTGCCTTGATCAAACCCCGATTTGATAATTAAACCTTGATGATAAAACAATGATAAATGGAAGAAATTGATGGATGAATAATGCTATGTCATAACTCACCAAACCCTTAATGGTTGCCCTTAGAGGACTGAAGTCTAACACGTCACTCCAAGGAGCTTGATCTTGCATGAATTAGCTTGAATGATTGATTTGACGCTTGAATGCTTGAAACCTACATCATAATGTTAGCTCCAAACATGACATGAAGGTGCATACACTTTGACATGATTATATGATCTTGATTGTTGTTGTAGATGATTGATAAATATTCTCTTCAATGCTCTTGACAATAATATTTTCTCTTGTGAAAGTTTCCTTAATGCTAGATGATTTGAATTGATAGAATAACTATGTATTTATAGACCTGTTTATCTAATTTCTCAAAAATTAGATTCCACAAGCCAACATTTGAAACTTGAATTTGAATCATTAAAGTGCCACCAAAAAAATATTAAAAATTAGGTCCTAGCACTTAAAGGGGACCCATTCGCCCTTGGGCGAATGGGTCCTAGGACCTAAGTCCAAGACACACAATTTCCAAGCTGTTTAAATTAATGTAGGAAATTGTTTAATATAAGTTTCCCTTTCAGAAAACAAGAATAATAAGGCTTTGGAATACATAATTTAGGTAATTGGAAGCTTAATTAAGTGCAATTAATTAAGGGGATGCAAACATAGTGTGAAAATATAAAGGTGTACATTTTTCCACACTACACATATAAACTATTTTCTCATTATGAAGTTATGTAATAACATTACAAGGATTTCATGGGGTAGAAAAAATGAGTTTTATGTGTTCAAATCTAATATCTTTAGAATAATCCCAATCATCCAAGAGGTAGGGATTTTATGTGGTAGAACCATTGATATTTATATGTTCATAAATTTGTAGGGATTCTATGTGATAGAACCATTGAGCTTTATATGTGATATTGATTCATGTTTATAATAATAAAGTATTTACAATAAAGGCTAACCCTAAATCCCTTTTCTATTGTCAACAATTTGAAGTCGGTCGATCCTCAAATAATCCTACTTGTCAAAATTTAATTCCTTCATTATCTTCAAACATTTTTACAGTTATTAACTTTTTTTCTAATGATGGCTCTACCAATACTTCTTTACCCATTTTCAATGCATGTATTGGTGATGATTGGGGCTCAACCCCCATGGGCCTATTGAGTATAAGATTGACCCTTCTAACTTTAACATTCCCTTGATTAACAAGGATTTGCATTCTCTTGCTAGAAATGATCATTTTTCTTCTATAAATTCAGTTAGCACTTCTTCTCAAATATGCACTTATACTTCTCATTTTGTTAAGGCTAGTGATGTTGACTCTTCTTTTTCCTCTGATTTGGAGGTGTGTTATGGGCTTGGATTTAAAATTATTTATAAGCATTGATACAAAGTAAATGGTCTTAGACACATGGAACAAGGAGTTAAGGTCCATGTGGAACCAACACCACACCTTCTACAATTGGTTTAGGTTACTAGCCTTCTCCTTTGTTTGCTCTTTGATTGGTTGGGATTCCTAGAGTCCTCCATCTCTTTCAATCTTTGACTTTGTCTTGCCATATTCCTTGAGCTAGCCTAGCTATCCCAGTGTTGGCGTCCATCTTGGCCTTCTTAATTCCTTGAACCCTTTGAGAATATTCTCCAATTTATGGGATGAATAGACTCCATGATATAGCTTCTTTATCCATATCTTCATATGTAATTAGACCAACACCACGCCTTGTTCCACATAGCCTTGTTAGTGAATTCTTATCCCTCTGCACTCATATCAAATCCATGCAAGACTAGTCAAACCCCTAAACTCTCTTGGACTTCTCTTCTCATCTGTGTTTTCCCCACTAAGTTCCCTAAACTCTTATTCGTGGTCCATCTAGACAAATTTGGTACTAGACTCCTTTCTAACACAAAGGTGCTCCTTGAGCTACTTGCCCATGAACTGCATCCTTAAGGGCCTTAGCACACCATATACATTGTTACCCATACAAACTCATATCTTGGCCTATACTCTTGAAGTACACATGAGCTCACCTCCAAGCTGCATATTGAGACCCTATCCTTAGAGCAACACCTCATCTCTTCCCTATAAGACTATAGGTCCTAGACCTCTCTTGCATCCTCCACATATATAAGCAACCTCTTGAGTGCCCAATATAAACATCCACCTTCCATGTATCCTCCAGCTAGAAGACAACACTTCTTGCACAACTCAATGAGCACTACTACTGGCATGGACAATCGACTCTTGGAGTTATCCCACACATAACACCCAATTGATTTACTTCATTGGTTTGGGACTATGTTCTAGCATCCACTGAAAAAACTCACCACTTTAAAGCAAGGTAAGATTACTCTCCTTCATCTCTAAGATCCATGTAGGATGCCTAAGTTACCCTAAGAATAGATGCTTGGATTACTCTTCTTCATTCTTAGGGGTAGTGTACTAGTTTACCATCCTAGCTCCCTATTCACTTAGATATTTCAAACACACCATATCCCCTATATCCTCCCCCACTTATAAATATGGTTCCATGATGCTTCTCCCAAACTAATAACTACAAGAATAAAGAAGAAATAGTAAGCGCAAGTCCAATGACTTGCCAAAGGAAAATTATGTTGTTTAAAGAGACATAAAAAGTGTGGCAAAAACTATCATGTAGAAGAAGACATCTTTGTGAAAGGGATGAGCTTCACAACGAATGAGGTGATAGTGAACATAACATTACCATCAGTCTAAGAACAACCAAGATTAATTTCACCATCTTACATTCTTCCTAAACAATTTGAAACTCTTGATTTGGGAATTCAAGTTGCCCCCTCTCCTAAGGGGGAACACCTTAGGCATAAAAATAAATGAAGATGAGAAGGCATGTTAGATGAAGCATGTATATCGAGGCCCTTAAAAATGGATGACAAGAAGAAATTGAAGAGGTCGATCCAAATAAAGCTGTTGAACTTTATGCTGAAATTTCTGATCACCAAAAAGAATGTTGCCAGATTGTTCAATAATTCCAAATGTTTGATCAATCTCTAGCAATGTTTCTACCACTAAGACTAGGGCCCCATGGATGAGGGTTTCCTAAAAAATTTCACTGGGTATTGTTTAGATTTTTTAGGAATATTTTAAAATTAATTGTCCCATGAATTTAGTAGTATAGTTCAACTTAAAAGTTTAGGCTCTCAAATTTAGGGAAGCTAGTGGCCTCATGAAGTTTAGTTTTAATTTAAAGATAAAAATAAATAAATAAAAATCATTTTCTTTCCCATTTTTTCTTTGAGAAATTAAAACTTGATGATTGAGAGGGGGTAGAAAAAAATTCTAAATTGGTGGGACAATTTTTAATCCCACGCCAATTTCTCCACCTCAGATTCTATTTTTCAAGATGGATTTCAATTAATTCTGAGACATTTTTTTGCTTCATGAGACCCTGCTCCTTGAAAATAGACCCTCAACCCCCCCGGTACCCAGCCTCACAATCCCTATTGGCTGATTACGGGATTAAATATTTCCTCCTGGTTTGTTATTTTTATTTTTATTTTTGAAAACATCAGCAGATTTAATATGGAGCAGTTACATTGACTCTTCTAATTTCGTAACAGGCGGAGGCCGAAGCAGAAGAGGGCCATGAATAAACTAACCCGTTTGAACAAATTCACCCGCTTGCTCGCTTCAGCCGAGGTTAATTCACATTCATGGACTTCCCGTGGATCAAACCTTGGCCTCCGAAAACCCCAGTCTCCATTAAAAGTTTCTGTCAATCGACAAACGAAAACCTACCCCCTTACAACCCTATCGCAGGACACCTCCATCGCTCACGTATCGAGTCTGGGACTTGATCATGACGAAAAATACAGAGAGTTAGAGTCACTTCTTATACGTAACTGTACACGCAGACGTATCTCCAGAGCAGTAGACGCTTTTTATGAAATGAGAGGATTAGGGTTTTGTCCTCGAGTTAAGACGTGCAATGAAATGCTGGCATATTTAGTTAGGTTTAACACAGGTTTAGTTTGGAAGATTTACGGTGAAATGATCGAAGGCAATGTTGCAGTGGACGTGGGTACTTTTGATTGTCTGATCCTGGCTTTTTGTAAGGAAGGGAAGGTTAAAGAAGCTTATGATTTGCTTGGAGAGGTTTTGGAAAATGAGTGGGTGCCAAATGTGGTTACTTTTACTAAGATTATAGCCGGGTTTAGTAAATTAGGGTCTTTAACGAGGGTTTCTGAGCTTGTGCACTTGATGATTGCCAAAGGATGTATGCCAGATGTTTCTACTTACAATTATGTTATTTATGGGCTTTGCAAGCATGGCAGGGTTGAGGAGGGTATTAGGGTTTTTGTGGATTTGAAAGAGAGAGGGTATAGGCCTGATGTTATTACTTACACTGTTTTGATAGATGGGCTTTGGAAGGCAGGTAAGTTGAAACTTGCAAGGGAGCTCTGGGGACAAATGCAGCAGAATGGGATTAGGCCTAATTTGGTCTCATACAATGTGCTTATCGATGGTTATTGCAAGCACGGGGATGTGGGTCATGCAAAGGAGCTGTTGTTGGAAATGTCTGATAAGGGTCTGAAGCCAGGTATACGGGCTTATAATACGTTGATTGGAGGGCTTTGTTTAGAGAAAAGGATTGACGAGGCTCTCGAAGTTAGAAGTACAATGCTTGAAAAGGGGTTGTCTGGAAATATGGTTACTTTTAATACTTTCATTTTTGCTTACTGCAATCAGGGAAATGTACAGAAGGCCTTGGAATTTTATTGGGGACTCTTGGCAGACGGTTTGAAGCCCAGTGTTTCTTCGTATAGTCCACTGATCAATGGGCTCTGCAAAGAAGGCAAAATGAAGACTGCAGAGAAAATGTTTAATAAAATGATGAAGATGGGTTTGGTTCCTTTTTGTTGCACTCATGATGATATTATTGTTGGGCATTGTGGGCAGCGTGATACTCTCAAAGCAATGAGTGCATTGAATAGAATGCTGGAAGCAGGGTTAAAACCAAGTGAAATGACCTTCAGGATGCTGATAAAAGGTTTGTGTGGGGAAGGTAAGGTGAATGATGCATTGTGGGTGTTATGGAAAATGATAGAGAAAAGATATACGCCTGTTGCATCTGTTTGGAGCTGTTTGGTGAGCCATTTTTGCTCACAAACTTTGAACGAAACGGGAATGTATTTTGAGAGGGTCTTGAAGGTTGACAAGTACTAATTGACATGTAATCGTCTTCTTTGGATGGCAATAAGATCCTTAAGTTGCTTCAGCATCATGTCGTTATGCCAAGGATGTCTCTTATTACTCATGGAACATTTTCAAAGAAGTAAGCACCGAATTTTTAGAAAATCTTTCATTGTCAAGAAGTCTTCAAGAGATAGAAACTCTTCTGCATAAGACTGTTTCTCTGCAGTGGATATTCTTAGTCAGAGTTTTCATGGAAATCTCCCTCTGTTATTGGATTGCTTCTGTTTCTTATGTTCTTGAGGAATTGATGACGCATATATCATAGAGCAGGGGATCAAAAGCTGGGTACTTGTATATTTATTGCAGCCCTTATCTTTTGTGGAACAGAATATGCATCAGTTCAGGGAAGAGTTGATTGGCTATGCTCGGAAGCTTCAAAAGCAATAGATGTATCCTGTAGGAGCAGGGATTGCTACTTCAGGTACTGCTTTATTACGTGTTATCTCTCTGGGTTTCTTTTCTTTGTTTGTCTAAATATTATGTGAATCTGGAGGCTTATTATGTTATGATCTTTTGAAGCTTGTTTGTAGTGTTCTTCATTTGACAATCTGGGAAAACCTAGCTTCAAATCTTAGAAGGCTTCATGTGTGCTTGTTCCTATCTATTGGTATAACCAAGTGCTGAAACTATAACAGGCGATTCATGTGATGAGGGAAAAATACTAGATTTTTCTTCTTTAGTATAGACTTTGATGATTGATCATAAGGGAAAACTTAATGGGCTATTGTTTGCCAATTTGGCTAATGCTTTACCGTTTTTGAAAATATTGGTTAGCCAGCTTGTAATATATTAAATAAAAGCATTTAGCCAGTTCTCTGTATAAAATGTATCAAATGCATGGTGTCACCAAAGTTGAAAACCATTAGCATAAATACTATTATTTATTTTCATACTTTTGCGGACATGCACAACATTAGTCCACTGCGATTAGAGAGTGAAATCCTTCGCAAGCAGGAAAGTCCACTGTGGTTAGAGGCAATGCGTTACCTTGCAATCAAGTAAATCTAGTCCAGCTGTTAGGTCTTATGGACAACTATTTTTAGTTTTTCGGTAACTGAGGATTGTACTAGATGCTTGCAATCTGACATGTGGTTTGTTTATAATAAATGAACGTGTTCATATTTTACAGCACAACACTATTGACAAGCATACTCTTTTACAGGTGAAAACATGTAAATTGTTAGTTCTGTTCAACATTTTTGATATTGTGTATGAATTAAGTACATATCACATATTATGGATATTATAACCTGTAAAGATGATCATTTTATTCTCTTCAAATTTCAACCAAAGGGCAATGCTGGGCACAGTATTACGAATGCTTCATTTCCGATTTTCCAACCTAGTCGAATTTGTGTTGTAGGTGGGAATCTTTCATTCAATTGTTCTAAGGTGCATACATTATGAAGCTCATGAAACTTATTCGTATCCTCTATCCTAAGAAACTTGATAAGGGTTTGGAAAACTCAGGGAGATGTTTGCAGGCAAACTCTGTTGGTGCTTTGACTTAACCTTGAATCTGCTTAATTTATTGACTGTCTTTCTCTTGAAATTTTGTAAGTAGTTTTGCCTGAGTTGATGTTGCAAACTCATTCTTGTTAACTTTATATGCTGTTAATTATTTTTTTATGTTTGCATTTACATTCCTTAAAGCATGGATTCATTACATCTACTAAGAGGCTGCTAATTCCCAAAAAGCAGCCAAGAAATTAGAAATGTTAGTCCATATCAGTTTTTGTAGCAGATGGATTGAAGTAACAGACTATGTTTTGTTCAGACAACTAGCTTGGCTGACATCACGTGTTTGACAGAAATAGCAAGGAAACATATTATCATCAAGTCCAATATCTCTTTGTACATCATCAAATGGCTTGTAAAACAATAACTCTGACCACCAAAATCAACCCATTTATCCAACTGTCTTGGAATCATTCATGTTGTGACCAACACACTCTGACCCATATTGGACGAGAGGCCTTTTTATTTTTCTTTTATTCCTTCATAAGGATAAGCTGGATTATATCCACAGGTAGCTCTGACCCATGCTTTAGTAAACTTGAGTAAATACCATGCTTACAAAGATTTGATTTATAAAGGCATGTAAACATTATTTGAAGTTGCATGGAAGCAATTTGTCATCGTTAGAAATTCAAAACTTCTCTTTCTCCCTACCCTTATCCTTTTGAAGTTATTTTGGAAATGAAATTAAAACAGGTATAGAATTACTATTAGCATAGTAATAAGCTTCCCTTTGAGTATCATTAGAATAGATCCGTTGGAAAATTGTGCTTTCTTTTATTTAAGGCTTGTAGAGTTTATAGAATGAGAAGTTTATCTCGTAGACAACTACAGTTGTGTGACTTGAGCTAAGCTATTCTCACTACAGTACTATTATAGATTGAAATGCAGCTCATGCCTTGGATTTAAGTATTAGAGCCCAAAATGAGAGGATAAATTTCACTTCTTGCTGTTAGTGCCGAATGCCGCATCAACAACATCCTCTCAAGAGATACCATTCCTCTGGGAATCTTATTTGTTTTCAAGTTAATGACACCGCCATGAACTAGTTCATGCTCTTCTTGACATTATCTTATTTGTCAATGATATATGATTCAAAGGCATCTATGGAATGCATGAAATCTAGGCTCTTTTGGTCATAAGAAAATGCTTGAAAGTTTTGGATGTTGTCTAGAATTGATGGTTGAGATGCTATTTTGATGGTGGCCTAGTGGTAGAGAACTTGTACTCTTGAAAGGGAGGTCACAAGTTCAAATCCTGTAGGGGGTAGGGTATGTACGCCTCGTATTGTGGAGCACGAGTTAGGTGCCTCCCGCATACTGGGAGTATGAGGTAGTCCCATATACTCTAAACCATCTGTAGACCCAAAAACAGATCACTTGGTATTGTGGACTATAAAAAGACCTTTCCTTTTTTATCCATTTGGGTTGGATTAGTTGCTGAAGATGCAAGGGCATTAGTTAACTTATTTCCTACATTGGAAATGTTGAACACAATGAAAATAATGTTTGGTTCCAAAGACAATACTTATACTTCAAGAGATAAGATTAGTTGCATTGAAATTTGCTTCTCACTTGGTTATTCACCAATTTGGAACTACCAAAGATTTGTATCGGTTTTACATTGTGTTAAAGGGTGAGTTGTAAAATGAGAAGGGCTTCATACTCAACAATGCTATTGGTGCAAGGGAATTGTAGCCTGTAGCTTGTGAAGTGTCTCTTTCCATCGAGATTAAGGAAAATAGCACCAGTGCTTGATCAAGAGCCTAGGCTTGAATCTCGGTGCATCTAGATGAAGTTGAAGGTGTGTGTGGAAGCTTTATGAGATAGGCAATTGCAAACACAGAGAAATATTTAGAAGTAAACAGTAAATGTATTATTATTTATCTATCGCTCTATGTATGACATATATCTATCACTCTATACATGACATCCTTGAGAAGGATGTATGACTGTTATCTACCTTTTTCTTGTGTGTCTTCATTACATTCAACCTCTATTTGATGTTACAAATATGTACATATATAGATTACAAGGATTCATGTTGTGGAGACCAAGATGTGATGTCCCCAACTCAAGCCATGTGGCTTAACAATGCATGGGCTGTCCTTTCCTTGGATTATGTAAGAGGAAGAGGATGTAGAGCATTATTGGGTAAGTGTGGAGTCTTTGGCTTGTATCCTATTCTATTCTAAAGTTGTGGGCACATATTTTTATGCAACTTCAGTGATTCCTAGCCTAAGGACTTAAGTTTTCCCCTTTTAAAGTTTAATGACTTAAGGGACATGTACATTAAGTGATTTCTTTAAACATGTGTCAAAAAATTCAACGGGGGGTGTGGGATTTCAAGGAGCCTATTGGCTCATTTTTATAGGGATTTTATTTGGAGCATTGGATTGAGTTGGTAATGGATCAATGGCTGAGGTTAAATCCTTCTTTTGGGAATCATTTTATGACATTTTAGGGTTCTTTCGGAGCTGATTATGTTATCAGTCTTTTCTCTATTGCTGCTGTAATCTTTGGCTTCAGGTTTTTAAACCCTCTAGTATCCCTAGTTTCAAAAAGACATACGGGTTCCCCTTGGTCAGAAGGGTGTGTTTTGGTGGAAGGGCATTGGTCTATGATGACCTAGCACATCATTTTCAAAGCTGCACTTCGTTATCAGGTTTGGAGGCCATTTTGGGAGGTGAGATTTAGAATACCAGGATCAGATTTGAATTATCTACAACAATGTGTCTTCATGTTTCTCAGCATCACTGAAGCTAAAAACAGAAAGGACAAGTGAGATCATAGAAGCATAAATCCTCAAAAAAATCGCAAAAATCTTCAGCCAAAATGATTTTCTCCCAAAAATCCCGATTTAATCAGCTGTGATTTTCAATGATGTTCAACCATTTTCAAGGGTTTAATCACAAAAATTTTGCGTAAAAATTGTGAAAAATTTGCCCAACCAACCTGTTGTGAAACCATAACTGTGCGAAATCACTATTTAATTGGGTTTTTTTGTTGATTTTTAGGACAAAATAGAGCATTGGCTGCTGAAACATAGTTCATCATCAAATATTCGCTATATTTCATTAGGTTGCTGGGGCAAATCACAAGTAGGTGACCTTGAATAAACATATATTTCTAATAGATGTTAAGGACATTAAAATAGAGGCATGTTCTTTGGTATGCTTCTACGTTTGATGTTAAGGACATTAACATGGAATGGTTAAGAGATGTGTTGCTTTTTTCTCTATATTCCTCACTATTGTCATTTTCCTTAGGCTCGTAGTAATGCTTTCCACCTATAGAAATCCAAAGACACAATTAAGTGGGATATATTAGACAATACCATAAATGCTAAGTAAGGATTCTATCCTATTTTTTTAACATATCCAAACCTTATAAAAATACTTGTCAAAAGTAAATAGAGAAAGCTAGACTAAACTGAAACGAAACTCTATTGGCTTGATATCAACCTAAAGATGTTTGCTTTCTTTGAATTCTTGTGATCTTGACTATTCAAAAGAATTAATGATAATTTGGAGCTTCAATTTGACACTAGCCATCAAGTTTTAACGATAAGCAGGTAGGGTAGTGACAATTGTATAATCAAGAGGGAAGCATAAGTATATACATAATAGTATATAGACATTGAGGAACTAGAAGCAGAATGGTTCCCATCAGAAAGATAAAAATAGTTTGTAGCGCTGAAAAAGTAAATTGTAGTAGTATTTAATATCAAAATGAAGGATTATTTTGGATATAAAAAAATTCCTATGTATTCTGCAGGCTTAATGCTTTGTTAATTGGTGAAACTCATTGCTTAAATGAATGCGCTGCACTTGTTCGAGAACAACATTCCATTTAGGATCGTCATATACATGGAGGTTCAAAAGGCTTGTAAGGAGTACAATAGTAGTACATGAAGACTTTAGACATATATAGTGTAGCATTCCATGCACGTTAAATAGGTATTAGGAAAACTAATACATGCCTTGAGAGAATTCATACCTTAGTCTTGTGGGTTTATCTTAGTCCCACCTGAAGCAGGCATCATATATTTTCTCTTTAATGATCCAGATAGATTTCAGCAGCAACTGTTCCATTGAAAGTGATTGTTCCTCGTGCTTTGATTTTCCATTGAAACTTGTACCTATAATCTCTCAAATTCTCAACTCAAAGTCCATCAACGTTTTTAACTCCATCCACTTATACACAAAATCAAGGAAAATTTACTTGAATAATATTAGCTAAAATTGAGGCTCAAATAGTTGCTCTTTTTTTTTTTGTACTAGCAGGTCTTTATTATCTAATGGAAAAATAATTAACACTCCCTTTACTCTTTTACAAATCTGCTAGAATAGTTATCAATAAGAAAATTTCAATATTATTTATGGTCTTTTGAGATTTAAGATTTTGTTTCAAAAACATTTTCTATTACTCTATCTTGTGCTATTTGATTCAAAACCTATTAAGTTGAACTTTGCAATTGCTTCCTTTGTCATACAATTTTCCTTTCACTCTCTTCATATAGTTCTCTGACATTGTTCTAGAAATTGCAAGTACTGTTAAACCACAAATATGAACTAGTTGATTCCTGTTTTGTAATTTATGATGTCTGCTCAGTAAAGGAAAACTGTTTTTTTAATGACTTTCTTGAGCTTGAGGATTTTGAGATCCTAGAGGCCAACTTGGATATCATGAGGTT
Organism: Sequoia sempervirens; assembly: GCA_007258455.2. NCBI lineage: Eukaryota > Viridiplantae > Streptophyta > Pinopsida > Cupressales > Cupressaceae > Sequoia > Sequoia sempervirens. The sequence goes on from VDFB02000003.1 coordinate 729,938,246, forward strand.
GAATGACTTAGGAGAGGCTTTGAACTAGGAGCTTCATCATCATGACCTACAACCCTCTAGCATAGCTCTATTTGTAGTAGCAAGAGTCATTGACTATGTTTAATTTTTTGGAACTTTGTACTTAGTTATAGGTTGACTTTGTACAAACTATATTGTAGTTGAAATTTATCAACTGTAACCATCTAGTTATTATTTATGCACCATGAAGTATGCTTTTTGCAATGCAAAGTAATCAATGATATGACTATTTATGCACTATGAAGTATGCTTTGTGCAATGCAATATAATCAATGATATGAATATAAACAACAAAATCTTATTTTCTACAATTCATGTGTTAAACTCTCTATTTTGTTTGCCCTCTAATCTATATGCTATGGAAATGCCCTTAAATTTTTTTAAAAAGGTTTTTGTCTTTTTTTTCTACAATTTTTTGCTTTTTTTTTTTAAATTTGATTTTTTCTCAATTTTAGAAAAAAATCATACTTTTGGTTTGTTGATTTTTTCCCCAAACGATTTTTGCTGCTATGAGTGGGACAATCCTAGCGCTGGTTTACTGGGATTTTGGCAAGGGCGGCTAGGGTGAAGATATTTCTGAGGTATTTGTGGCTAAATCTACATATTTTTAATCATATTCATCTCAGAAAATTATGTAATAATCAATGTAAGCTATTTATATAAATTTTGGGCAGATTTAAAGTTTTTTTTTCTGTGAGTTTTCTATATTTAGAAATAATCAGAAATTTATTTAAATTAGCAGAAAAATCAGATCCTTCACTATTTGAGGGATATTATAGTGGTATCAGAGTTGCAAGTCTTGGCAGCTTGTTTGGGTTGGTTGTATGCATGTGAAGGGTGGTCACAACCTTGAAAAACAGAAGGGAATAATGGGTGACAGTGATCAGCCACCAACATCAAGTGAAGAGGAGGCAAAACAAATGTTTGCAAAAATGCAAAGATAGTTACAAAACACCAAGTTGTATTTGAGTCAGATGGCTCATAACACAACAAATGGAAGAAACATGGTGTATGTGGAGAGAGAGGAAAGTAGCAAAGCTGTAGAAAACAATGAACACTTACTAGCAAACCTTCAGGTTCATCACAACTAGACCTTTCATGCCTACCTTAAAAGAGGATGAGACTATATAGGAGGAACCCATGGAGAACAATGAGGATGTTGAAATTTTGGCTAAGTATCAAGCTTTGGAGACATTTCAGTCAACTATCTCTTTTAGAGATTATTTGGAGGTCACCAAACGCACAAAGCCAAAGCAGAATCAATGGAATCAAGGGAAGCAAAATTATGGGCTGCAAAAAAGGCTAGGTTGTCTATCCTTGCCGAGCTTTGATGGATTACAACTAGAGCTTGGATTTAGAAATTGAATACTTACCTTGCCCTGAATCAGATGGAGACAAATGCCATCAAATTTGGTACCCTTCACCTTGAAGGAGCGACACATGAGTGGCGGTATCATGGTTTAGTGACACAGGGTCATGGTGCGATAGTTTCTTATGATTAGTTTTGCATTGCATTGATAGAGTAGTTTGACCCCAAGGATTCAAAGGCATACTCTAGAGAGTTGGCTCAGTTTAGACAGGTTGGGACACTTGAATGATTGTTAGTAATGGTTTTTGATGTGATTGAGAGGAGGTTGACTTCTTGGTTCATAGAAGGTTTGTTAGAACCTCTTAGGGGTTGGGTTAAAGCTTTTGATCTACCATCCTTGTAGGACGCTATTAAGTGTGCAAGGAACATGGAGCTATCCACACCACAAGCTAGATTTCCTAGCAAGTTTTTGTAGGGACCCTTAATGTAGAATTTGTTGTAAAGGAGGGACATGAAACCAGAGTTTTCTAGACCGACTGGGGAGATTTCTAGGTCGGTTGGTGGGGCACCTCGTGATTCAAGGGATGAGTTGAGACGAAAGAGGCTTTACTTTGAATGTTGTGATGGACATAAGTGTAGTAGTGGGGGTAAGGCCCACTGGATTGAAGTCTTCGAGGAACCTAGTGATGATGAGATGGAGGAGACACAGGTCCTTGATGAGTAGCATGAGCAGATGGATGGGGAGACAGGCACAGATGAGCATTGGGATGATTTGGCATAGATGGATGGTGCTATTGCAACTATCACTACCACTCCTCATTATAACGCCTTAAGGGGTGTTATGCAGGGACAACGAGTAGTTGTGTTGAATGATAGTGGGGTTACCAACAACTTCATTGATTCATCCTATGCGAAGAAGTGAGGTTTGCAAGTTGAGGAGCATGATGGTTTTTGAGTGCGGACAATGAGTGGCTTGATGTTGCATTGTGTTAATCGTGTTCCACAGTTGAGTATGACTTTGGGTAATTACACCCTTACTAATAACTTTTATGCTGTAGACATTAATGAGACCAATGTTGTGTTGGGTGTTTAGTGATTGCATTCTATAAGTCCTTATGTCACACACTTTAAGACTATGCAATTGAGTTTCAAAACAAGTGGTTGGAAGGTGGTATTACAGGGCTTATCTTCAGATGCTCCTAGAGTCATTTCAGCTAGGAGGATGGAGAGAGTTTTTCGGCATTTAGAGGTTGAGTGGGCAATGTAGTGTTTTGTTTCAAATAGGTCTACTGATACAGGGCAACGTGATTATCATGTTGACATACAAGCCTTGTTGGACAAGCATAGCGTAGGGTTTTTAGATCTATCGCATGGTCTTACCTCTAGATTTTGGTTTTGAGCATGTTATTGAGCTTGAGGATAGCAAGCCAATTGTTACAGATCCCTACCATCATCCTAGACGATTCAAGGATGAGATTGAGAAGACTATTCAGGAGTTGCTGGATGCAGGACATATATGGCCTAGGTCTAGCCCCTTCGCTTCTTTTGTTGTCTTGGTGAAGAAGGATGATAGCATGAGGATGTGCATTGATTATCGTGCACTAAATAAGAAGACCATCAAGAACAAGTATCCTATTCCTCGTATTGATGCGCTGATGGATGTGCTGCATGGAGCGATCTATTTCTCCAAAATAGGTCTTTGTTCTGGATACCATCATATTCAGGTTCGGGAGCAAGATGTGCGTAAAACAACTTTCAAGTGCCACTATGGACATTATGAGTATTTGGTGATGCCCTTTGGGTTATCAAATACTCCAACTATTTTTTAGTCTTGCATGAACTATGTGTTCAACGAGCAGTTGTGGAAGTTTGTGCTAGTCTTTTTTGATGGCATTTTGGTGTATAGTAGGACATGGGAGGAGCATATATGACACCTAGATGAGGTGTTGAGCATCTTAGCAACTAACTCCCTTTTTGCGAAAGCCTCTAAGTGTGAGTTTGGCTTGATTGAGCTATTATATTTGGGATATGTCATTGGTGAAGGTGGAGTGAAGGCACATAGGGGGAAGATTCAATTTATACTTGATTGGCCACTGCCAAAGAACGTGTCCCATTTGAGGGGCTTCATTGGTCTATGCACATATTATAGATGGTTTGTGAAGGGATTTTCTTCATTAACCGCTTCTTTGACAAATTTGACCAAGAAGGATGCCTTGTTTGGACATATGAGACTCAAAAGATCATGGACTATCTTAAGAAGGTAATGAGTACTTGTCCTGTTTTGGTGTTATAGGATTTCTCTAAACCTTTTGTGCTCGAGTGTGATGCATCCGGTATTGGTATTGGGGCTGTTTTGATGCAAGATAAGCATCCAATTGCTTATGAGAGCCAAAAATCAAAGAGGTTGAAAAGAGATTCTCTACATATGACAAGGAAATGTTGGCAATCATGCATGCAATTGAAAAGTTTCGTCAATATCTTGTGGGCAGCAAGTTTATAGCGAGGACTGATCATAATAGCCTCAAGTATTTCATGGAGCAAAAGGGATTAAATGAGAGACAACAATGTTGGGTGAGTAAGCTTCAAGGATATGACTTTGATATTGAATTTATCAAAGGGAAAAATAATGTTGTTGCTAATGCATTATCTAGAAACCCTTCATTTTGCTCACTTAGAAATTTTAGGCTCTTGGAAGGATCATCTACTAGTAGAGTGTTCAAAAAATCAGCATGCTTGTGAGATTCTAGATGGTAAAATGAGTGATGAAGGGTATAAAGTGTTGAATGACATCATCTATTTTATGGATAGAATCTATTTTGTACCGAAAAGTAATCTTAAACATAAGATTCTTATTGCTGTCCATAACAATTGGCTTGCTGGTCATTCGGGTTATTTGAAGACATACAAATACATTTGTAAAAGTTTGTAATGGAAAGGTGTGAAAGATGATGTCCTCAAGCATGTAAGAGAATGCATAGAGTGCCAAAGGAATAAAGTTGAAGTTTCTTTTCTAGCAGTGCTGCTACATCTACTTATTCCCAATAAAAAATGGGAACAAATGTCAATGGATTTCATAATCGGGTTGCCCAAGACCAATGGTAAGGATTGTATTTTTGTTGTGGTGGATAGACTCACTAAATATGCTCACTTTGTGTCAATGCCTTTTGAGTTTAAAGCACCACAAGTTGCTAGTCTGTTTTCTGAACAAGTGTGCAGACTTCATGGTGTGCCAAAAAGAATTGTAAGCAAGAGAGATCGCATATTCATCAACACTTTTTGGCAAGAGTTGATAAAGCTGGCTGGAACAAAACTCAATCATAGCACTAGTTATCATCCTCAAACAGATGGCCAAACAGACATTGTAAACAAATGGCTTGAAGGCTGAAATGATAATTGATACTCATTATTGTGTGATTACAAAAGGAGATGAAAACTCCTCATAAAGAAAATTACAAGACGGTGTTTCTAAAAAGAAACCATGGTTAACTGAAGCAAACTAAAGCTGATAACTAAAGATGCTAAAACAAACTAAAGTGTAGAAGTTACTAAAAGCTAACTAAGTTAACTAAAAGTAAACTAACGACTAACTAAAGCTAAGATGACCATTAATATTACAATAAATATTTTAATACCCTCCCTTAATGGTCATCCTACAAACATAAACTAAGTTTACCCATATTCAGATGGTGTGCTAGTCATCAAAATGCATAATATGCAGATTCCTGCTTAGTATACTCCGCCACTTGAGCACTTTGCTGAGACTCTTCCTGGTTGGACTTCTCATCAGCCAACCGCTTTTTGCAATACTTCTGTATATGACCAATCTTCCCACAGTAATGGCAAGTAATAGACTTCTTGGAGCCCTCCTCCGAATCGCCTTGTCCTTTCTGTTGAGTGGACTTGCCTTTGCCAACGTCTTTGGCAGTAAAAGCTTGTTCAACACTAGGAGACCCACTGTTGCTCCCAAACTGCTTCCTCCACCTATCCTATTGCAAAAACTTGTTGCACAACTCATCCAACTTAAGTCAACATTGGTGGATGTAATGTTGAGCGTTTCAATGAAGTGCTCGTAGGAACGTGGCAAACTTTTCAAAGTGATCACCATCATATCCTCTTCCATCTTATGACCAATGGCCTCCAATTGATCACAAATATTTTTGATTTTCGTCAAGTGCTCCTACAAAGACACTTGGTCATCCATCATAATGGAAAACAACATATTCTTCAAGAAGAAAGCCCTGCCCTTGTCAAAGGTCTCATGGAGATCTTTCAAATGCTTCTAGATCTCCACAACAGATTTACCAGATGGTATTTCTGGTAACATCTCATCGGTGACAAATAATTTTAGAAGCATAACTGCCTCCCTATTGTTGATGTATAGCCGCGAGCCTCATACTTCCAGCGGCATTGTTATTAAATGATAAATTAAATGTAGCCATCGACTATTTAATTTATTAGATCCGATTTGTGAAGAGGCACTTCACTTAAAGATTAATTAATACTTATTTTTATGTGGCCGACTTCATGTTGGGATTCACCACCTTTGTATGAGACATATTCTTTCATTGATGGCCGACCTCTTGAAGAAGAGACGCATCGCTTGGGAAAAGTCACATTCACATTGTATATATAGGCGTTCACTCTCCTCATTTCATCATTCATTCGTTACTTGTTCAAGTTCGCATTTTAGTAAGAGATCGAGCATTATCTTCAGTAGATCGATATTGTGATTCATATAGCAGATCGAAGTCTTCAAGAAGGTCGAGATTATCTTCTACAAGGAGATTGATATTATCTTGTGTTTGCATCAAGTGTGGTGCTGATATTCGGCCTTGTGTTTGGCCTCATTGTAAAACAAATTGCTGATTATCATTTAATATATAAGTGATATATTGTTGCTGGGTTTTTCTCCCTCAAGTTGGAGGGTTTTCCCAGGGTATATGCTGTGTCAAATTGTTTAAAATTGTTCTTTATCTGCTTATTTAATTTCTGATCCTAAAACTAACACCTATTATCTCCATCATACTTATCTTGATCCTTCCCCACAACTATGGGACGAACTTTTGTACCTAGAACAAGCGCATCTAGACGCTGGTATTCAAAGATGGTAAGCATCCTTTGCTTTCACATGTTGTAATTCTTTCCATTGAACCTCAGTGTATTTTCCAACATAACATTGGACAAAGACGCCATCCCTCCTGTTTTCCAAAACACAAAAACGAGGTAATACTATGATCAACTAGCACAAACTCTGGACAATCAGCTAGCACAACTCACGATTTTTTCAAAAATCGTCTAAAAAAGAGGCTTAGAAATAGTAAAATTTTTCAAAAAAAAACCTTCGAAAACTCTGAAAAGTAAGATTTTTTTAGAAAAAATCTTCAAAAAAAACTTTTAAGCTGCAAAATTTTTATAGACAAAATTTTCAAAAACTCTTTAAAATCTTCAAGCTCATGATTTTTTGTTGTGAAAAAAATTGCCCAAAAAACTGGTCTGCAAACTCTAGTAGCAACCCATGATTTTTAGATAGGAAAAAATTGTCAAAAGACTATATAATTTTTTTTTTCGAAAAACTCAGCATGAAATTTTATTTTTCAACCAGAAAAACCTGTCAAAAATTGGTACAATTTTTCAGAAAAAATTGGTACAATTTTTCAGAAAAAATTGTAAAAAATCCTTTGTTGATGATCAGTAGATAACCCATCAAACCCATTAGAAACAACTGCACGAAGTCGAATCAAGAGAAACTTTCTTCAGAAAACCCATCAAACAAAGGACACGCTAAGGAAAATAGGGCAAAAACTACCTTAAACTCGCACAGAAATCAGATAATATCCACAAAAAATTGCTAGCAATAGATTGAAAAGACCAAGGTCGCGCCAAATGAGATTTGACAAACAAGCCGTCAAAAATCTCCAAAAAAACTTCAAAACCTGTTGCACCCAACAAACTAGAAGAATAGAAACCAAGGAGAAAATCCGCCAAAAATTCACAAGATTACAGACCCGTCACAATTTCTATAGGAGGTCATGATTTTCAGAACCTGTGCCAAAAAATCCTTGGTAATCCTTCACAAAACTTGCAGAAAATTTGATGAAGACTTGTAAAAAAACTAGGTCATAGCAAAAACTGTGTTTAAAAAAAAATGCCCAAATCACGCAGAATATACCAGACATGGCCTGCAAAAAATCGTGCAAAAAACATGTCTTGACTCCAACCTGTTGTGCCTTAGGCATCCCAAGAAAACGCTCACCAATGCCGCGGTAGGTGTCAAAAAAATTGAACATGAACAGAAGAAATGCGATCTCAAAAAAAAAAAATCTTCAAATTAGACGCCCGGTAGAAAAGTGCCCTTCATGCGATTGTGCAGTAAAAAACCCCCGAAAATCTTCATAAAAGGTGTTAGAGCAAAGCACCCAGGAAACAGCTGCAGAATATACCTTCACAATGCACAAGAGGAGCACTATGCTACTTCACCAAAGAGAAAAATGGAATGAGATCTGATTAATTTACACAATGTTATAGTCTTTTAAAGGCATGAAGTATATGGCGGGTATAAAACTACCCGATACGGGAAAGAAACCACCTGAATTAATAAAATTATTATGCCTAAGTTAACTTAAGCCTAAGGTAAATATAATTTACTCTAACACCCCCCCTTAAGTGCAACTTAGGGAGAGTTATTATGCAAAAAATGAAGATGCAATAGGGGTATCGGCTACACAACCATGTTAGGTACCCATTTACAATGCAAAAAAGAAAAACTCTCACAATCGGAGAAAAGGAGAAAAACCCTGTGGGAAAAAACCCCTCTCTAAAAGAGAGAAAAGAAAACAAAAACGATGCATGGATGGAGGACTCAATCACACCCCCCAAGGACTACATACATCATGTATATACAATCAACAACCCCCATAAGAGGGAAAGAGAGAGACTACATAGCCCCCTCACAATGTGTAATCGCCTGCAAAAATGGTAAGTGCCTGAAGACAAAACATGATCCAATGTCGACAAACAACTTGTTTCTCTTTCGGAACAAACAAAACCAAATACAAATGCAGGTATGCTTCCCATTCCAAATAGGAATTGAAGGAAAGAAGCATGAAGATGTATGCTGATGTCTCTGAAATTTGCTCATGTGTTGCCAAGACTTTGGAAGATGATGCCACGAACCAATCAGGAACATGCCCAATCATAACAGAAGGTGACAAACAAGGTACCATTGGAAATTGATCCTGAACACTCTCCAGAGACTGAGATGGGGTGACAATAGTTGTACCACAACTATTATCAAATAGGAGGGATATACCCTCAAATGTGTCCTCCAAATCTGAAATGTGAGATTCCACGAACAATGAACCAATGTCCGAGAAATAAGAATCCCAATCAGGAAGAGAATGAGATACTGGTTGTGATGAATCATTAGATGTGTGCAATGAATCATCAACACAAAATGAATGGTCCTGCATAACAGGAATGATAGGAGTCTCAATCAATGACTCTGCACAATGAATCACTGAAGGCGAAGGTACATCAACTGTTTCTGATGGAGAAGAAGGAGCATTTGAAGAACCCTCGTCATCCTCATTTGAAGATTCAAAGTATTCCAAAACTTCAAACTCCTGCATAGTAGCATGATCATAGGGTATCCTGTCTGAAAAGTGAAGAGGCATAAGACAATCTGAAACAGGATCATCTGGGAATGGCAAGGTATCAGGATATCCATGTATCCCCAAATTTTAATCCAAAGAGTATATGGACACTCAAAATGATCAATAGCATCCAAAGTGGCATTGTCAATATGCATTGTAATAACTCCTAGGATATGATCCCTTTTGCAATTCCACGCAAACTTCTTACTATCAATACCAGGAAGGGGAACAAGATTATATAGGTATGGCAAAATATGAAGCCATCTCAAGTACTTCAATATACCATCTCTCCATTGTGTATAGTTTCCCCTTTCCAACATAATCACAACAGGATGTTATGAAAACCCCATAATCAACTATGACAAATCTCTCAAAAATACAAAGACAACAACCTTCAACAACAAATAAAAACTCCCAAATATTGGAAATGAAGTGAGACCAATATCGAACTTCAACGGATTAAAAGCACCACCAAACAACAAAATATGAGAGAAATTCCTCAACCATTGCAAAGGTGATGAAAATACCTTTCTGTTGATATGTGGTTTGCGAAAATTAGCCTCCGTTTGCAAAAGATATGCAAAAATGAAAAAAAGGTCAATAAAGGCACTTTGGAAGCATGAGCAAGCACCGAGGGCTCAATTCTAGTTGTCCATGTGACCACATCCTTGAGCAAAGGATGAAATAAAAAATAAATACGGCCCCTTAAGGCCGAATCAACAAATTACAACTCAGGCAAGGCACCATCATCGAATCAGCACGAGCACCAATCACAAAGTCTTCACTCGCTCGAGAGACTTCAAGTCACGTGAGTCTTTGCTCACAACATGGATAGAGAGTGTGAGGCTATTTCAATAGCCAAAGACTGCCAACGCATGGAATGTGGGACTAAAGTCCCTAGATTGCATCCAAAAAAGTCGTGGATAGGCCCACTTCCTGCTAGGGCACCAAAACCCCAATCAAGTATTTTTGATTTGAAACTTTATAAAGTATAAAGTTCCAAAATATATCCACAATACAACAAATCAAGCCTCCGAACAGAAAAAAAATCATGGCAACAACAAAGGATATTGCGCCTTGAAGATGTTGAATCGGCCTTTAGGGAGGAAATTGGGTCTTAGATGGCACAACAGAGAAAAAACGTGGCCTTCCAAATCAAACGCCTTCAACAAGAAATGAAACTGTAGCCTTGCCAAATAGCAATCACGATTGAATAGAAAATCGCGCCCCCTAGTAGAAAAAAACGGTCGGGCCTCAGGATGAGGAAAATGCTGCCTAAAACAAAGAACGGTCTCCACACGACAAAATTTCTCTTCAGAAAAGAATCGCCTGTTGGAGTGAAATGAACGCATCCAACAATAGAATTGCGCCCCTCCAAAGGAAAGTATTCGCTGTCAAAGAAACTTAGTCGCTGCACAGGAATAAATGTTGCCTCCCAACCTTCGTTTAAACACGGCAGGAACCAAGGAATGGTTCTGCACTAAACGAAAATAGGGAGTAGTTTCGCAGCACCCAAGTCTTAAAAAATCCACGGTTTTCAACAACATAGAAACCTGCACCAAGTCTCTTAATCAAAATGCTTCCCTCCAATTGAAGGTTTCAAAGAACTACAAAAAAAATTGCCAGTTCAACAAAGATCGCCTAGCAGAAGACACGTGCTTAATTGCCTTCTCCAGTATGAAAATTCACAGCCTCTCAAAAATGCCCCTTTCAACAGAGAAAATTGTGCCAACAATCTTCCAAACGGTGATCATAGGCAAATCACAAATAGGCAATTTTGAAATTTACAAAATTTCAAATGCCGAAAAAATAAACGATCCCAAATAATCTCCAGCAAAAACTCTTAGGAAGGATTTGCAGATGGGTGGCTCTAATACCATGTTAGAGCAAAGCACCCAGGAAACATTTGCAAAATATACCTTCACAATGCTTGAGAGGAGCACTATGCTACTTCACTAGAGAGAAAAATGGAATGAGATCTAATTAATTTACACAATGTTACAGCCTTTTAAAGGCATAAAGTATATGGCAGGTGTAAAACTACCCGATACGGGAAAGAAACCACCCGAATTAATAAAATGTTTATGCCTAAGTTAACTTAAGCCTCAGGTAAATATAATTTGCTCTAACGAAAGGTGACGCTAGAAAGGGCCGCAAAAATTAGACAAAAAACCCACAAAAAAGTTCTCAGACGCCCTTAGAAAAATTGACGAAAATCTCTTCAAAAATTGGCCGCCAAAAAAATTCAATTTTTTTTTTTTTAACAAAACCCATGAAAATTTTCTGAAAAAAAGGCTTCAAAACCTTTGATTTTCAACAAAATCGCTCACAACAATTTCTTTAAAAATTTCTTTGATTTTTATTTAAAAAAAAATCAGCTAAAAAAAATCTAAAAAATTTCTAAATATTCCTTAGGAAAAACAATGAATTTTTATTTCTAAAAAAATTGCCAAAAAAGAGTGAGCCTAACCTCTGATATCATGAAATGATAATTGATATTCATTATTGTGTGATTACAAAAGGAGATGAAAACTCCTTATAAAGAAAATTACAAGACGATGTTTCTAAAAAGAAACCATCGTTAACTGAAGCAAACTAAAGCTGCTAACTGAAAGATGCTAAAACAAATTAAAGCGTAAATAGTGTTAATTTTATGTGAACAGATTAAATGCATAGAAAATAATTCAAAATCAGACAAAATAACACAGCAGATACCCTGGGAAAACCCTCCTCTTGAGGGAGAAAAACCCAGCAATAAAGATCTCTCTTATATTTATAACATTAGTGACAACAATTCACTTTACAATGAGATCTAACACAAGAGCAATATGCAGCACTTGGCTATATATAAGAACAGATAACAACCTGCCAAGTTGCACTTGACAATTACTGAATACAGATCTACAGAGATCACACTTGGCAGTATTCGCAGTATCTAATGATTCTCAACCTGCTGTGAATAAATCCGCACTAGTATGATACTTGCACTGTATGAACTATTCGTACTGCATATGTTTGCACAGAATGTAGTTCGCACTGTACTGTAACTTCGCCCTTGATGCGCACTTGATAGAATTTGCTCTTAACAGGGTTCTGATTTGACAGAGTTCGCTATGATTCACAGTCTCCTAATAAGATACTCACACTTTCTTGATGTTCGCCTTGTATGATATGTTCACACTTGATCATATAATATATTCGCACTTGATCAGATTGAACTTGTGTGAAATAACTGAACTGAACTGAATAATTGATTACAATGGACGAATCAAGGTGTATATATACAAATGAATTGGAGAGACACATCCCTCCAAATACTTCATGTCGGCCTCTATTCAAAAATCGTGACTCTAAGATGTGATGTCGGCTCCAAGCAATCTCAACTCTTCTTTAATGAAAGTCGGCCTCAACAAATAACCTGTATCCTTTATTTGATCGAGGCTCTTTGAACATATATTGGCCTGAATGAATATTCACACCTCTTCACAAGAGGTCGGCCACCTTTAAAATCGTATCCCAAGAAGAATGAAGTCGGCTCTAATAAACAAATATTAATTGTCTTCTAATAAAAGATAAATTCGCATCTTCTCATGTCGGCCATACTATAAGATGAAGATAACATGAATATAAATTAAATAGCCAACGGCTATCATTTAATTTATGATCTCTCAGTAGGGCTGAGCTGGAAGGAACGACTGAAGCTGCTAAAACATTAACAAATAGAAGTTACTAAAAGCTAAGTAAGTTAACTAAAAGTAAACTAACGACTAACTAAAGCTAAGATGACCATTAATATTACAATAAATATTTTAATAAAGGCAACTTGAGAAACTATTATTTAATTAGATTCTAGACAACTCATATAAATTATTGTTAATACATCAACAATTTCATTACACTTCGATCAATAATGGCAACATAGCACTTGATCTTATTATAATGAACAGAAAATATAGATGTAATTCTCGCTCTTTTTCCTATTACAATAATGACTATGATACATTCAAATGATTCTGCAACAACAACCATTCATACCAACAACAATGGTGAATTAAATCAATACAATGCAGCTGGAGTTTGTGTCCAACAAAGCCCAAATGCAATCTTTGTATGAGATTGCCCTCCGAAATCACTAAGGTGTTTGTCCTAGGATTCCCATGTTTGAACACAAGTGCTTAAAATGGATTGTGAAAGGAATTTTGTAGAAACCCTTGTTCTCACTGTTTTTCTGAAACTGTCTGTTTTGCTTATTTTTGAACGTTTTTATTGAATAAACCATTGAAGTGCGATTTTGAAAGAAATTGCATGTAAATTTAAATAAAATAATACAGCTCTGGAAACAACATAATCTATTTCAAATACTGATGCCAGACTATTATTTAATCTTCTGCAATGATTACAAATAAGATCCGATAACATGCAACTAAAAAGGCAACGGTAATTTGATGAAAACCAGATTATTGCAACAAGCTGAAAGAAAACTCTGTGAACGTTCTGTGATATCTTCTGAATGAAGATATCTCTCTGAATGCAATAGATCAGCTGATATTTCATAGCCTCTGAACTGCAACACTGAAGATGGCTCGTTCTCCAATGCCTGTAGACAACTGAAACCCTCGGCTTCGTTCTCCGGAAGAAGACTTGATCAAAAATCAATTTCATAACATAATGAGCTCAAAACCCAATGAAACCCTTATATCTCCTCAAGAGTTCGAATTTTCTCAATTAGGTTTCATTTAAATAAATTCGAACTTTTCTTTTTAATTTTTCAATAGTTTTCGAAAGCACTTTTAATTATAAAATATAATTAAAAGTGGCCCCTTCAATGATGGCGACCCCTTCAGCAAAAATCACTAAAGTTATAATATTTAAAGTATTATAACTTTATAACATAAGCTCCAAATAATTAATATTTAATTAAATCAATTAAATATTAATATCTCTCTCAATATATGCCCGATGCACGAACCGTCTGAAGCTGACGAAGAAGGAAGTGATTCTGCACGTGACCAGACCATACTGCTAAAAATAGCAGGGGTGCTCCGCTGAGTGCTAAAAACTGCTAAAAATAGCAATCCGAGCAAATAGTGTCCGAACGAGCCCGAACGAAAGCCAACTGATGACAATCTGATAACTGAAGCCAAGCCAAGCTCCATCAAGACCCTCTATCCATCCTATCAGCTTACGAGGGTCGCATAATAGGCTAAATCCACCGAACTCTGATGCTCGCAAAAATGGGGACATTACAAATTTGGTTAAATGTAGATTATAATGTGGATGAAAACATTCTTTCTTTTATATCCTCTATAAACAGAATTGGTTGGCCACCATGTACACTCGCAACTTCAAATTTGAATAGTGATCATGGCTGGGAAAGAGTCGACTTTGAAAGTGATGGCACCAAAAATAGACTATTGGAAACAATACGACATGTGCTTAGAAGTTAAGAGGGGATTGGAAACATGGGAAGAAATATTAGGGATTGGGGGTTGGCCATATCACAAGACTCAAACAATAGGATGAGGCATTGGGAGTTGAGCAATGGGCATGCCGGTAAGGGCAAGTCTAAAAGTTTGACAAATACATTGATGAGGCAGGCAATAGACGAAAGGCATGACATTATGGAGAAGTCCAAAACTCTGACAAGCAAAAGGGAAGAGCGGAGTTGGAAGAAAAGGATACTCTGTTAGGGAAAACACCCAACATAAGGAAACAGGGAAGACACAAGTACAAACCTAATATGTACAGATTTAGATTGATTGGAAATGGGACATGACAAAGTCTTCCCAGGTCAATTGATAGAGATTTTAAAGAAATTTTAGATGATAGATTGTAAGCCTCGTGCTACCCCAATGCATAGTTGAAAATCTTAGACTCAGCAATTACTTAGCTAGCCTAAAATAACTCAGGGAAAAACTTGGCACTAACTCAGCATATTACATGCATATTCTTCAAAATAGTTGTAAAAGTAACTCTGTAATAATCAACACTAAAAAAAACACGAACTTTTTAAAATACTCAAAATCACACATTACTAAATTTATGAAACACATTATTGAGTTCTTTCATATATAGATCAAAATTAGAGTCTTATACACATCATAGACCAAAAACGAGTTCAAATTTTGAATACAAGTATTAATATTAGTAAAAGTTACTAATTCATAAATTTCTTTTACAACTAAAGATTAAAAAAGTCTGTTGCCACTGTGTGGATGTTGCGGAATTCGATGGCATAGCTGCATCATCTACAACATGAACTAGAGGCATAAGAAAAAAAAGTATAATGAAACATTTTAATCAAAGCTTTAAAATTTTGATTAAATTTTTTAACTTTTAAGTAAACAGACCCACTTCGAAATTATGATATTACTACAAAAATGATAATGCATAGCCACATGCCTAGACTTGTGACCTATTGTAGCACTAGCCTGCAGTTTACTTTTATTGATGAAATTTTATTCAATGCACAAAAATGAAGCTGTAAAACATAAAAAAAATGTCGACAAAATTCCCTTTTTATGTCGAGTTGAGTTTTTTTCTCTAGTTGCAAGTCAATGATGATTTTACCTACGAGTTTGCTGCATAAATGGAAAAAACTTGTGTCAGTTTTGTTAATATCTCGGGCCAAGTTTTTACGGCAACTATTTGTATAGGGTTTGGGTTTGCAAGTATTGAAATGTAATGTCCCCTTTTTGGGATAACCCTAAATCTGCCCCAATTTATCAATTCCAAGTGATTACCTTGGTTTTAGGGATGTTTATAGAATGGGTAGGTTCCTGCAAAACAGAATTAGAGAGTATTTACAAGATAATATTAATTAGCATGCGTGTAAGGAAATCAAAAGAGAATGTGGTTAGGGATACAACTACCCGTTGGCTTGCAAAGTGTTAGTAAAAATAAGACAACATCATTTCATAAGCATATTGAATCCCCTAATTCATTCTTCCTTGAGTATGATGGTCTGATAGGGTGCCCAAGAATCCCTAGGCCCAAGGGCAACTTACCCCCCTTGGCCCCATGTGGCCCTTGCCATCCATATGGGGTGGAGTACCTAGTATTCTACCTCCATTCCCCTGTACCAGGACCATCATTGCTCAATCATATTGAGAGGTTGAGGGTGCAGCTATAGCAGGGTGTCCTGGATAGTCATTTCCTCTAAGCCCAAGAGCAGTTTGCCCCTCTTGGCCCATGTGGCCCTTGCCATCCAGATGGGTGGTGTACTTAGAGGGTGACCTCACACGCTGTTTCCCATTCAGTAGTCCCTCAATCTCCCCCATCATGGCTAATTTGTGTACAGTCAGACATAATATAAGCACCCAGATTCAGACTATTAAATGAATGACATAACATGAATATTACTTCATTGTATAAATACACAAGTTCTGATCTGAACTATCAAATCAATGATATAAGATAAATACAATATTATGTCTCTTGAAGACAACACAAATTTATATACATTACTTAACAATAAATGCTAACTTGAGAACTATCTTGATGCACAGCTTACTATTTTCAATAGATATTGGATTCTTTGCAACTTACTTTTCACCCAATAATTAAATACATAGACTGTCATTCCACAGATTGTAACATATTTACAAGATATCATATGCAACTTACCTCTGTTTGGCTGCTGTTGTTGGAGCTTTCCTTTCTTCCTTCAATCCGGTCCTTCACACTTAGGAGATCAAGCATATAAGTGTCTACTATCCCTACTTATTAAAAATATCATACTTACTTATAAAACTTAATAATTGCTGCAAGCAACATTATTACATAATCGTATATAATATATATGCCTGTGTATATATATATTCTACCTTGATTTAATAATCATATTACCTGAACTTTTATACGTATATATTTATATGTTCATATGCAATCATATTTACTTACTCTTATTGATGTATTTCTGAACTTACAATCAACCCCAATAGCTTCTCTTGATTTCTGAGCCTGCCTTCATTCCTTTATTAGACTGCTCCAATCTGTTCTTCTTACCTTCATCTCCAATCTGCACCAACCTTGACTGATTTGAGGCAACCTCTATGATGAACTGTAAATCTGTATGAATGGACTTCTTCACAATTGATCTGCTGGGTTTAAGGTGTATATTTCTGCATAAGACTATTCGATTCTTATTTGCTATTCATATATCTGTCATAAAATCTGATTGCATTCTATTATATATATTTCTGCCTCAATGATACTTATCTTCTTTGCTGTTATATCTTTATTTCTGCACTCAGAAATATATTCAACTTTTATTTATTTATTTTATTCACCATGATTCAATGCCTTTCTTTCTTATTCTGTCCCTTCCTTATACTTTCTTGTTTGGAATTATCGACCTTTCATATGGCCCGATCTGTCAAGAGACATGGCTTTTGGCATTATTTGCACCTCCTCAAGGGACGTAACCCCTTTCCATATGGTGATCGCTACCTTACTTAATTGTGGCTGTTGAAATAAGTTTGACTTTTGCCTTTTTAGTGATAATGCCTTCTCACTAAGAACCGATGCCTTTAGATTTATTTATTTGTTAACAAAGGCATAGTCATATTTAAATATTAGTTTCTTGGAATATTATCTTCAGATTCAATTTATATTTAGTTTTATTATTATTATGATAGTTATAATTAACAATAACTTGTTCTTTTTTTGTATAATAATTGTATTACAATTATAT
The DNA here is from genome assembly GCA_007258455.2 of Sequoia sempervirens. NCBI lineage: Eukaryota > Viridiplantae > Streptophyta > Pinopsida > Cupressales > Cupressaceae > Sequoia > Sequoia sempervirens. The sequence continues at coordinate 729,955,920 of VDFB02000003.1, forward strand.
TCTTGTGAATATTAATTTCTCTATTATGATAATTATATTATACTATTATTTATAATTATAATAATTTTTGAGTTGCTATTATTTATTAATAAAATTGTCCATATATATATTTATTTTCTCATTTATTTATATTTCAATGTGTTACAATTTTGGGGACGTGACATGAAACTATGCTGGTTCCAAATTTGAAGTTTACTATAGATTCAAAATCAAATTTGGTGGATCCTTTTGTGTACAGGTAGTTGATATTTTCTTCCATGTATTTGGTGAATGCTCGACTTTATATTTGTTTTGTAGTAAATACATTGAGCCACTTCATGGTTGAGTTCAGGCAAATTCATTGGATTGTTGCAAAATATCAATATCTGCTCCAATATTTGAAGGGCACAATTCATTATGGGTTAAGATATGTTGGAGATGGAGAGTTGCAAGCCGCATGGCTTTATACATTCAAAGTGGGCAGCTGATGCTAGTGCTAGGAAGAGTACTTCAGGTTTTTGTTTCAGCTAGGGATCATGCTTGAGCAGGCGGTAGTAGCATTGAGTTCAATTGAGGTAGAACGCTAGGTTATTTGGCTTTGAAAGTTGATATCATTTTTTACTAATCAAATTGTTGGTGCTGACAATAGCGTACTGTGACAATTAGAGTTGCATCAAGCTCTCTGAGAATCTAGTGTTTCATGTTCGCTCTAGGCATATAAACATTTAGTTTCATTTCCTTAGAGACAAAGTGCACAAGGAAGTAGTATTTCTTAAGTATGTACTCAGATTCACAGGCTGTATATATTTTGACAAAGCCCTTGGCAAAAGGGAAGTTTGAAATACCGAGGGAGAGACTCAGTTTAATGGAGAACACCTTCTGTAATGTCTCCAATTTCGTAAGCATCAGAGTTCGAAGGATTAGCCTATCATTTGACCCTCGTAGGCTATAGTGTGCTGGATTAAAGGGTCCAGTTTGGGCATTATGGAGCTCTTTAGGTGGTAGCTATAAGTGTTTATCTCTCCAAATCCTTCATATGTTCTGAGGCATTGATATTCAGAGGTTTCTGGTTCCATTTTGAGGGACTTATGCTATTTATAGTAAGTTAGTGGATGTTAGAGAGGGACCCTTACTATTTTTAGTAAGGCAGTTGGATGCATAGGGGATACAATGGTTAACTCCTAGGTTTAGACAAAATTGAGAAATAATGATTAATGATGGAGTTATAATGTTATAATTATTATTAAAGTTATACTTTAATAATAATTAATTATTAAGTGCATATCATTAATGAATTAAATGGACTTTATTTAAAAAGGGAGATTAAATGCTTTTAAAAGTATACTTTATAATAAGTGATGAAGTGTTATTTTAAAAGGGAGTTATAAGTGATTAATAAAGTATACTTTATATTTTAATGTTGTGCACCAAAAAGGAGGGAAAAAGGATATGAAATTAAAGTAAATTAAAGGAGATGAAGACAAATGCAAATTAAACATTATAAAAGGGCATTTGGATTTCATTTCATTCATTCTTGGAATTATTCAACACTTGTCTTTTCTGAAGAAGCTTTGGCTTTGAGGAAGAAACCTAGGGTTTCGCTTTAATACCAATCTTGGAGAATGTAGCCTCTCTTCGATTGTGCAAATATTGGTGGCTTTATTCATAGGTCACGTTTGTGCGTAAAAGTGGAGATTTTATATCAGTTTCAAAGAAGAATCATTGCAGACCAGTTTATCATTGAAGGTCTTTTTATTATTGTTGATTGCGTCTTCTTCATTTGGGCACGTGGGGTTTTATATTGTGCTCTTAAGAAGTGATTACCATCAGGAAACTCAAGGGTTGGAAGAGATTTTTGGCTGAAATCAGAAGTAAATTTGTTGCTGGTTATTTATTTGCTGATCAAACCCTTGCTGGGCCGTACTGTTTATGACAGCCAGGCCGTACAGTCCTTAGAATGAGGCGTTTGAATGCTGGGTGCAAATCGCCTTGGGTTTTGAGGAGTTTGCTATCTCTCTTGAGGCATCCAGACCATTAGATCATTGTGCTGCAATTTAATGTTGGGGAAAGTTAATGTCTGGAGCTGAGCATTGGATTTAATGAAGACTGTTGTTGCTGATCATTCAATGTTAGATTTTTCCAGAATTTAATTTCAGTCGTCCGGGTACGAAGGTTAATGAATTTTTAAACATTTGCATGTAGGGTTCAAATGAATGTATTGTAATTTGCAAACGAACGTAAATCTGAAATTGAAATAATAATATTAAAAGCTTGCTACAGCAGTTGGTATTTCATTGCAAAAGTTTATCATATTCTTCATTTGGCATTTGTATAAGTTCTTCATTGTTATGCCTGGCAAACTTTATATGTTATCATTTGAAAACCAAATCCAAACCCGAGCATTGGAAACAAACATTTAAACAGGGCGGAAAATTTGTGTTAGCAAGTGTCCACCTGGGGTGGGACATTACACCTTCTTGCAAAGAGGGAATGTTAGTTTTCTGAATGTGTTGTTTGACAGCTTTTCTCCTTCAGTAGGTTGCATAAATGAGCAGATTTTTATTTTGATTTAAACTAAGCCGATTGCAGGTCTTCTATTTAGCATGAAAAACAATTTTCTTATTTTTAGAGGTATTCTAAAAATCAGCTGCTGTTCATATTTTTAGAACAAGGTGCTTTCTGTCTTCTGTTTTATTTGCTTTCGGTTTTAGGTTTTTAGGACGAAGCTTCTTTTCCTAAACTTTGCACTCCACCAAGATGGTGTTTATTAAAGAGATGCTTCTCTTATTTTGTAAAGGAGATGCATCTCTTATTCTATAAAGAGACCTAAGATGCATAACAGAGTGCAGAGCAGAAAAGATAAAGGGAGAGCAGTTTTGAGTGCAGTCATTTCAGTTTAATAGAACATAGATTTTTGGGTGATGGTTATTTTTATTTTGAGCAGCGTGTGTTTACAGGTTTTCATATTCAGGTTAGCTGTCTGGATTTACAGTTAGGGTTAATTTTCTGAGTGCAGAATCTGCTTACCATGGTCTACAATTCAAACAGATACTTGGTTGTAGTATTGAGATTTCTGGATTGTAACTGTGTGCTCATTTTTACATCAACGTTTCGGATCATACTCCATGATCCATCTTCAGAATGAGAAGCAGTTAGAGAGAAGAATGGATCATGGAGTATGATCCGAAACATCGGTGTAAAAATGAGCACACAGCTACAATCCAGAAATCTCAATACTATTATCATGGACTGTGAAAACAGAATGTTAATAATAGATACTTGGTTGCAAATTGCTCAAATGGTTATTAGCTTGACCATTTTGTTTATAGTCTGTAGAGGTAACTGGTTTACTATTCAAGATTGGTTCATTAGGGAAATTTGTAACCAATCTATAAGCAATGCTTGGCTGAGGTTCTATCCTTCAAGTTTTAATTGTCTATCTACCCTTTTGGCCTCAGCATAGGCTAGAGCAATGGTATTTATGCAAGCTGCTCTTCTTACTAAAACAAAGGTCAGAGGGTCTATGTTTCTAAAGCCAGGGCATCGGTTGGCTTATAGGTGGGTGTGATCTGACCGTACATCCTTTGGAACTTAGCATTGAAGTTTTGTATAGGTTCATTTGGTTCTCTCATAATGCTAGCAAATTGTTGATAGAGGATGTTTGGGTCAATAACTTGGATGGACTGAGCTGTTAAAGTGTTTCAATTCTTGCAGGTTGGAATTGATTCCAGATCCAGGTTGATGAACCAGTCATAAGCATCATCTTCTAGAGTAATGAAAAACAATCTACAAGCTACATCTTGGTGCTCAACATTCATTAATCTGAAAGCATTCCTAAAGATATAGCATATGCTCTTCAGTGGTTCTGCTGCCATCACGTTGGTATTTGGGGAGAAGCCTATGCTGCCATCACGTTGGTATTTGGGGAGAAGCCTATCTGCATTTTCAGGTAATTCACTTGCATCTTGAGGGATGTGCACATCTGTAGCAATCAACTGTGGCAAAGCCATGTGTGGCAGAGAGTTTTGGAATTGGATTAGGAAAATTTTTGTACTACTCAAACAACTTCCTTAGGTAATACTTTGTTTGGTTCTGGTTTTTCCCTTGTCGATATGGTTTTTCCTATGTGTTTTTAAAGGTTTGGTAAGAGTTTTCTCTGAGTCAGGTTGATACCTGCTAGAACAAGGAGTTGAGTCTAGTATGCCCTCCTATTGCCAGATATTGTTGGCACAGCTATCAGCACATAACAAGGGGTGAAATTCACCCTCCCGTTTTTGGGCTTTAATACTTAAATCCAATTCATGGACTATGTGTTTGTCTCTAACAGTACCGTTGTGGGAATAGCCCGGCTTAAATCACGCAATTTCTGTAGTTTGTTAGATCAACTTGTTCTATAAACTCTACAAGTCTTAACTCAAATAAAAGAAAGCAGAATTTTTCAAGAATTTTTTTTTATGATGATACTTCAAAGGAAAGATTATTCTAATTCTAAATATATGCTAATACTATATGTGTTTTCATTTCATTTCCAAAAAACTTCAAATGAGTAAGGGTAGGGAGAGATGAATTTTGGATCTCTAACAATAACAAATTTTAGTATGAATAATAGTTTGATCCATAAGAATCTAGGAAATAAAACTTGAACAGTAAGTTGAATTTGAAAATTAGACAGTGAAAATGACGGGTTGACAGAAAACAGAAGTTGCAGAACATACAGGTTCATTTCTGTGGCTGCGGAGGCGAATCTGTGCAGGGTTGAATCTGCAGATTGTGGGATTGATCCTGCGTGTGTGAAATTAAAACTTTACTGTCGAAAACTCAGAATTGAAGTGAATTTGTGTCCTTTCTAGGTCCAGCTTCAAAAGGTTTCTACCTGGCCCTGGTAGAGAGCTCCAACATCACTAGCAGCTATTTATAGAGGTAGAGAGTATGTTATTTTTCATGAGAGAGTTGATTTGATTGAGTATTGCATCGAGGAGAATTATAAGACTTCAGCTATTCATTAGTTTGTAGAGGATAGACCAAAAAGTAGAGGGCAAACATTGTTGTACCCACTTCTTGTATGAGCACCTTACAATTAATTGCTACAAAGGCTAGTAGTGCAATTGCCACTTTCCCTCATGGGGTTTCTAGTGTCAAATGTTGAGTTTCATGCCTTACTTATTTATGCAAGTTAAATTTTTGATTTTGCTCACAATACTCGTACCTCTTTAAATATTTCATTTGTTGAAGCAAGTAGAAAGGTGGAAATAATTTTATGAATTCTGAATTCTACAAATTATTCAGAATTTATGGATCATAATTGAATGCCTTTATAAATTAAAACTTAGTAGCCATATCATTTACTCAAGTTACTAAGTTCCATTTGAAGTATCTGGATAGGCCGAAATGGATTAAAAATAATGGGTGGTGTAAGACAAGACATGGTGCAAACTCAAAAGCTAAGTTACAGCCAAATATATATATGTTTAGGCACAATGATGAAACTATTTTTTTTCTAAAGTTAGCAGTATAAACACACTTTTAAAAGAAAGCTAAATTGTACATGCACTTTAATAATATTGCAGCTCAGACTAAACATGCAAATAACATAACAAACTTATATGAGTTAGTGCAGCAGCATATCCACGCATCATCCAAATATCCCAGTGATGAGAAGAAATCAATGCCTGAAGCTTAACTCTGCCTCTATATTTGCTGAATCTCTAAAGACGAAGTTCATATATGCTTCTATTTTAGTATTTTTCAAATCTTCGAATATAAAAGCTCATCTATTTCACCATATTTTCTGAGCATCCAAACATAAAGTGCATCTATACTTCTATATTGTTGAAACTTCTGAAATTAAATTTGTCCCAAACCAGGAGGACTTTAAATAGAAGTTTTTGTGGTGGGTCACGGCCTCACTGGATTAACTAACTGATTGTCTCTAATGGTGATTAAAAGATCATAAATAAAATTTAAAATGAATTGGAGCTCTTTTAACTGTTTTAATTAGCTGGTGTTTGAATTGGTCCTTTTTCTGACATAGCAGTGTGACAAATTAGATAATTTTGGTTGATCTGGACACTGTATTGATCATATTTCTCCGAAGCTGTGTCCTTATTGTTTCCACCTCCTTCCATGTTGTCTGGATTATTCCTGTCATAAATTGGACAAACATCTGGATTTGCTTGATCCTGCTGACTAAATTCATTGGTGAAATCTAGAGCCTACTGGTCTCAACTTCTTGCAGTCCCTGTACTTCCCTCTTGAAATTTCCCAAATTTTCTAAATTCTCTTTTCATTAGCCTTGTTCCATTCTTGTTCTTTAGCTGTGTAATTCCGAAAATAGAAGCGAGAGGAAAAATCTTTTGCACAAACATCTCCAAGGCGGCACAGGACTTGGTCAAAATGTTCCTTGAATTGATGATTCAATTGCTGAATTCTTTGATGAAGTTAAGTTCAGAAACCAAAGGAGTGTCTTGTAATAGTCCTTGTTGGACTACTTGTGTGATTGTGTCTATCCTTGTGTTCAGCTGCACAACTTCTTTGACCTGTTCCTGTGCCTGGTTTTGTAGGCTGACACATTTCTGAACTAGTAGTAACAATCCATGCAACAGTTCTAGACTAGCTTCAGATTCTTAAATTACAGTAAGGGGGATGTAGACATGTGTCAGTGCCTGAAGATTTTTAATCTCCTTTCTGTATCCCTCTACGGTGTCTTGAACGAATAGGCTAAGAGACTCTAAACTGACCTTGGCTCTATTTTCTGCTTTTTGGGAGTCTGAAGCAGCTCTTCTTCTGTTTGTAGTTGCATAGGTTAATCAGCCCCTTTTTCATATGCTGTGTTGTGATCCTTCTGAAGCTCTTTGTTCTCCTTTTGCATCTGATCTTCACGCCTGGGTCTCCCAGGAGGACCATTGCCTCATATTTTTCCCTAATTGCTTCCAATTCCATATGCTTAACCCATGATGACACCTGAGATGCTGAAGGCAGAGGAAGCATTCCATTAAAAAATTGGCCTGCAGAGAGATTCACTGAGGTAGGGGAGATGCTTCTAGGAATATTGAAAAGATAAGGAAAAGGGACAAGGAGGGTGATTTCAGTAGTTGGGTGCTTACAGGTGACAAGGGTGGTTGTTTTTGGGGGGCGCTTTCTGGCTTCTTTGGATGTGTTTTCTGTGTACTGTTGTGTACAAGACGGCTGTAGCCTTTCGACTGATACTATAGCTGGTTCTTCTGCTTCCTTTACCATGACGACTCCATGTGTTTCTTCTGAGGCTAAAATCAAGATAGAAAAGGTGTTAAAAAGGAATTCAAAAAATGAAAGAAATAATTAATACAAAATAAGAAAAAAATTCAAATAGAACATGAAAAGTATTAAGCAAGAAGAGGAATTGTGTTTCAAATAGATGTAGTTGATGTCATAGTTGAATGTCAAACTTGTATTATTATTTTGGTCTTTTAAAGAGGTTTTCCTACAAAAGCTGATTTGTACAAATGGACTAAAGTAAATAGGGAAAATAGGGGTTTGGGAGATTGAAATGATAAGAGGATTGGGGAAGGGATATGTATCTTGCACACTTGAAGTTGATGATCATGTTCAAGTTGTGCTACAATGTGACACATGGATTATTTGTGGACAAGTGTTACTTTCACGCTTGGAACTTTGAGTTTCACCTTGGAGGCTTGTTCTGTTTACAATACTGCATATGGATTGAATTGCCTTATTTAAATCTAGCATTTTGCACCTTTACAATACTCAATTCGATAGAGTAATCTGGTGCAAGCATAATTTTGATAAATTTTTCAATCAAAGAGTTCATCTTATGGCTTGTGTAGAAGTAGATCTGAGTGAGTTCTGTGTAAATTGTAAACAAATCTGAGTCAAAGATCAGAAAGGGATCCTATAGAACTAAGAATAAACTAAGTCAAAGATTCCTGAGAAATAAATTTCTAAGACAAAAACGATTTTTTGAAGACTTCTATTATTGCCGAATGTACTGAATGTAGAACATTAATGATTTCAATATCTGCATATTCAGATTGGAAACATCTTATATATGATAGGAGAGCCGCCTCCAAGAGATGCGTCTCTTGAGAAGACGTGTCTCCACACGTGGAGGCACGTCTGCTCAAGAGACGTGTTCCTTAGAGCGCGGGTTCTTCTCTCAACTAATGTTTATTCGGTTTAACAAATAGACACACCCTTATGCATGGCAGATGTGTTATAATACTCCCGAATTTAATCAATGCAATTTCAGAATATCATTTAGATATATACGATTTTTATACATGCTTTATAAAATTCGTTTGTTTACTTATTTCCAGAAATATTAAACATGAAAAGTATTAGGTCTTATATAAACGATGATGATGCTTATAGCAATCATCGTTTATATCTGAACTAAGCTACCATTCATTAACACTCCCTCTTAGCTTAGGGAAGATATTTCAAATCAAATAAGTATGGATATCACCTTTACACGTGATATCGAAGATAAGGAATGTTTTCTCAAAGTTGTCAAGTCACATGACATTCTTCATAACTCATCTTCATTATGGTATGTGCACTGACATCAAGTCACATGATGTCTACCATAATTCATGGCATATCCACGGATATAAATATCCACCATGATTATCTCTTAAAGATCACAATGATCTTCAGATGATATCAAGTCCCATGATATCCATCAAAGTGTCTAAGAGATACCATCATGACATATCCATAGATATCAAGTCACATGATATCTATCATGATAGTTTATCATTGTAGAGTCGTCACTTTACAATGTCAAATACAAGTGTTCATTATTAGAAAGATCATCACCTTTCAATAATGTACACAGGGGGAGTAGGCCCATAAAGTCATGGAGTCACACACATGACAAAAGAGTTTACACATTTAAACATCTTTATATATTAGTACAATTTGATAAACAATTTGAATTTCAAACATAAATAACAAATTACATTTCAACCATACCAAGTTTCTTCCTGAAGTGCTCTACCTTGATTCGGGAGAGAGGCTTGGTGAGAATGTCTGCAGTTTGATCATTTGTACTAATATATTCCAACTGAATTACTTTCCTTTCCACCATATCTCTTACATAATGATAAGGGATCTCAATATGTTTAGATCTATTATGAAAGATAGGATTTACAGAGAGTTTGATACAACTCTGATTATCACAATGAATAATTGTAGGATTCAAGGGCTCACCAAAGAGTCCCACAAGCAATTTACGAAGCCAAACTTCTCTTGCTCCCATTGAGGCTGCAATGTATTCGGCTTCTGTTGAGTCTGTGCAACTGAAGATTGTTTTCTGCAAATCCAGGAGATCATAGCCGATCCTAAACTGAAGCAACATCCTGATGTGCTTTTTCGATCGGTTACACTTCCAGCCCAATCTGAATTAGAGTACCCATGTAGATCTAGTTGATCATTCTTGTAAAGAAGACCATATCCAATAGTGCCTTGAAGATATCTCAAAATATGTTTCACAACCATTAAGTGAATTTCCTTTGGCTCACACATGAACTGGCTGAGAACATTCACTGCATAACAAATATCAGTCGGTGTTAACAGATACATCAAAGATCCAATCATCTGTCTGTAAAGGGTTGGATCTGCACACTTGGATTCTCTGCTACTTCTTTTAATTTGTGAAGGTTGGTTTCCATAGGTGTAGACATCGGTCTATAGTCCAACATTCCAAATCTTTTCAGAATATCAATAGTATACTTCCCTTGGTTTAGTATAATGCCCTCTGATTTCTGCCATACTTCTAAACCTAGGAAGTAGTGTAGAATGCCTAAGTCTTTCATATCAAATTCAGAAATTAGATCCTGCTTCCCTTGAGCAATGAGGTGATCTTCTCCTGTTATTAGCAGGTCATCAACATATAAAATAATTATTAACATATCACCTTTGATTATCTTGAAGTAGAGATTGGAGTCGGCCTCATTCTTGGAAAATCCTAACCCCAAGAGATAGCTGTCAATTCTTTCATACCAGACCCTGGGAGCCTGTTTAAGTCCATAAAGAGCTTTCTTCAGTCTGCATACATGTGAGTGAGGTTTATGTATCACAAAACCTTCAGGCTGTTCTAGATAGACTTCCTCTTCAATGGTTCCATTCAGGAAGGGAGTTTTCACATCCATTTGATGGATCTTCCAACCTTTAGCTGCTGCAATGGCTAACACTGCTCTCACTGATGTGTAACGGGCAACAGGTGCAAATGTTTCTTCGTAATTAATGCCTTCCTTTTGAGAAAAACCTCTTGCCACAAAACATGCTTTATGTTTTTCTATACTGCCATCAGCAACATGCTTGATTTTGAAGAGCCATTTGGAAGAGACAACATATTTCCCTTTTGGTCTAGGCACTACATACCATACATCATTCTTTAGAATGGATTGATATTCCTCCGTCATTGCATCTTTCCATGCTTGATGTCTGAAGGCTTCTGAAACACTGACAGGTTCGGAGTTTATGATATCGTTCATGAGAGCAACATAGCTAGAGAAGCGTTTGGGTCTTTTACTCTCCCTGAACGTTCCTTTGGGTGCTGCATGAATCTCTTCTTCTTTGATCATCTTCTTGGCCCAAAGTGGTCTCTTTCTGCCATTGACATCTATATTCTCATTTGAAGTAGAAGGAAGTTCAGGTGACATTTCCTCAGGATGCTCCCTCTGAATCTCAGGAGCAGGGTCCATTTCAGGTACTCTAGGGGAATAGGTTTCAGTCTCACTAGAACTTCTTGCCCTCTTGACTGCAATGTCTTCTTCAAAGATGACATCTCTACTCAATTCAATTTGATCTTGACCGGGTATGAATATCCTGAAGGCTTTGGAGGTTTCACTATATCCCATAAATATTCCTTTCTTTCCGGAAGGTTCAAGTTTGAATCTCTTCTCCCTGGGCACATGAATATAGACAGGACAACCAAAAATCCTAAAGTGACTAATGTCAGGTTTTATGCCAGTGAAGGCTTCTTCAGGAGTTTTGTTGTCAAGATGAGAATGAGGACATCTATTTTGGATGTAGACAGCAGTCCTAGATGCTTCAACCCAGAAGGAGGTTTCAATGTTTTGATCAAGCAACATTGCTTTGGCAGCTTCTACAATGGTTCTATTTTTTCTTTCAGCGACCCCATTTTGTTGAGGATTGTAAGCCACTGTGAACTCCCTCTTAATTCCAGCACTCATGCAGAATTCCTTAAAAACTTCAGAGGTGTATTCTTTCCCATTGTCTGTCCTTAAGGTTTTTATTTTCTTCCCGGAGAAGTTTTCTGTAAGTGCTTTGAACTCTTTGAACCTTTTGAGGATTTCTATTGACTCTTTACACTTAAGGAAATAGATCCAGGTTTTCCTAGAGAAGTCATCTATGAATATGACATAGTAAAGAAATCCTGCTTTAGAAGGTACAGACATGGGTCCACATAAGTCGGAATGAACCAGATCTAACACATTTAGAGTTTTGCTCAAACTAGTGGGAAAGGATCCCTTTGAATTCTTTCCTAAGGCACAACCTTTACAATTTCCTTCATGAGATGATTTTAACTTAGGTAACCCTGTTACAAGTTTTTCCATAGAAGGTAGGGCACGGAAATGAAGGTGTCCTAATCTTCTATGCCAGATTTCATTTGAATCAAAGGTGTCAAGGGTAAGGGCTTGATTGACTTCAGTGCATAGTTTGTAAAGGTACCCTTGTCTCACACCTATGATTTGGGCTTTCTTGATTGTTGAGTTCTTAGGCCATGCTAGAACTTTCCCATCCATGAAAGTAACTCTATAACCATTGTCTTCAAGAGCAGAGATGGATATGAGATTCCTCTTTATACCAGGTACAAATAAGACTCCAGTGAGTTGAAGGGATAGACCAGATTTCAATGTGATGGAACAAGTTCCAACCCCTTTTACTTGATGTGTAGAGTCATCCCCAATTGTTACATCTTCATCAGACTCTTCAGACATAGTGTCTAAGTTTTCTCTAAACCCTGTGATGTGCCTCGAAGAACCACTATCAATTACCCAGTTGTTGAAATTGTTAGATACTTGACTAGATAATGCTGAATAGAACACAAAGTTCTCAGATTCATGATCTGAATTTGTCTTTCCTACTTTGGCAAAGGATGCTTGTTGCTTTGATCTGTCAGGGCATTTCATTGCATAGTGGCCATATTGATCACACCTAAAGCATTGCACTTGAGAAATGTCTTTCTTCTTAGAAGATCCCTTTCCATTGGGATTTCTCTTTCTTTTAAAAGATCCTTTCTTGTAGGAGTTTTTCTTATTCCTTTTATTAGACGATGTGTTGAGTGCATGAATATCTTCATCTACGTTTTTCTGTTTGTTTTCTTTTGAGGAGAGTCTTGTTTCTTCTTGAAGGCAGTCAGTTCTTAGCCTGTCAAACTTAGGGAGTTTGGATCTTGCACTTATTCCTTGAACAAATGACTCCCATGAGTTTGGTAGACCTCCTAGTGCAATTTGAGTTAATTCTTTGCTATCAATCTGACATCCAATTGTGGATAATTGATCTCTCAGTTCAATAATCCTCATGAAATATGCATTAATAGACTCTCCTTTGTTTATTTGAGCATTGTTGATTTGCCTTTTTAAAGCAAGAGTCCTGCAAGTGTTGTTGATCTCATAAGTTTTCTCAAGAGATTTGAACATATGGTATGCGGTTTCATGTTTTGCTAGGATGGGCACTATATGATCCCTAGCTGCATCTACTAGGATTTTGATGGCCTTTTCATTGTTTTCTGTCCATTGAGTTTTCTCAAATTCAGACTTTGTTTCCTCCAAGTTTTCTTTTACAAGTGAATCTAGCTTATTCTCTCTAAGGATCATCATGATTCTAAATTTCCATGATGTGAAATTGTCTGCTCCTGCAAGGCGATCTTCAAATCTGATCACACTTGACATTATGAAGAATGTGAATTAAATTCAATTATGGAAAATACGAATTTTCTTGAGCAGATTGGTATTCAGATTTGATCAGGATTCACACAATGTGGCTCTGATACCATGTAAATTGTAAACAAATCTGAGTCAAAGATCAGAAAGGGATCCTATAGAACTAAGAATAAACTAAGTCAGAGATTCCTGAGAAATAAATTTCTAAGACAAAAATGATTTTCTGAAGACTTCTATTATTGCCAAATGTACTGAATGCAGAACATCAATGATTTCAATAACTGCATATTCAGATTGGAAGCATCTTATATATGATAGGAGACCCGCCTCCAAGAGATGCGTCTCTTGAGAAGACATGTCTCCACACGTGGAGGCACGTCTGCTCAAGAGACGTGTTCCTTAGAGCGTGGGTTCCTCTCAACTAATGTTTATTCAGTTTAACAAATAGACATACCCTTACGCATGGCAGATGTGTTATAATACTCCCGAATTTAATCAATGCAATTTCAGAATATCATTTAGATATATACGATTTTTATACATGCTTTATAAAATTCGTTTGTTTACTTATTTCTAGAAATATTAAACATGAAAAGTATTAGGTCTTATATAAACGATGATGATGCTTATAGCAATCATCGTTTATATCTGATCTAAGCCACCATTCATTAACATTCTGGCTAAAGAATATTGTATTGATAGGCCTAGGATTTGAGTTGGAACAACAAATAGTATATTTGAACATAATACATGCTTTTATTGTTGAAAAAGGCATTTGATTTGTGACTATTATATTCAGAAAAAATAGATTTTCTCAACCCTATTCTTATGCTTCCCTTGTATCAGACCAGTTATCAGTCTAATCCTTTGCCTAAAGCTTCTTCTTCACCTTTTGGACTCAATATATCACTACCATTATCCTCTACTATTATTACCTATTTCAGCCCACCTCGTAAATATACCTCTATTTCTTAAAAAGATGTCATGATCGACAATTGGAGAATGTTTAAAAAAAGAAAGAACCATCTACATCCTAAACTTGTTCTCATCATTCTCCTTGTGACCAATCTCCTCCTTTATCATCACCTGTAAGAACTCGTTGAATCCCAACTGCCGGTGTTCGTTTTGGTTTATTTGTTTTTTTGCAATTTTGTATTTTCAAGGGTTTTGCTTTTTGTGTTTTTGAAATAATGATGCGAAAATCAAATGCAAAGTACAAATAACCATAGGAAATAGCAACACTTTATTTCTTTCAATTTATTGACAAATCTCAAAGGAAGAAATAATTACAATCATACCTGAAAGTGAAGAAATTAATGGCTGTTTGCTGTTGCAGCCAAAAAGCGGTTCTTGGATTTTTCCTTGCCCTCCAATACACAAATCGCCCCTTCTCAAGGCTGCGCCACCTTGCTGCACAAATGGCTGCAAACTAATGCTTAATAACAGATCAATTTCTTCTTGAATAGCTGTTAATAATCACAAATGATTTGCCTTGTCTCTCCTCTTCAATCTAACTCTGAAACTCCTTTATTATGTTTTGAATACCTTAATTACAATCTCTGATTTTTGCACAATTAGAATCTCTGAATGAAGTCCTCTTGTAAGCTGCAACAATGGAGAGTTATTGTTCTCCAATGGCTAACTGATTCAGAAACCCTTGGCTTTCTCTCTCAGACAAAAAACTCACCAACACCAATACTCAATCCCATGCCTTATTTTCTTCGTCAATGAATATTTATAATTCTTCATGAGGGTTGATTTTCTCCCAAAAACTCCATTTAACATTAAAAATGAAATTATAATATTTCATTTAATTTACCATAGTCTCCACCTTGGGTTGAGCGCCCATAAATTAATTAAATAAATGGCCCCTTCTTATGATGCTTTGACCCTCAATATTAAGTTAAGTTATAACTTAATATTATAATCTTTTAAATAATTAATGTTTATTTAAGCTAAATAAACATTAATATCTCCATGAATATTCATTATTTCTGAGTGCCGTCTGAACTGGAAGCTGAGCTGATGGAGCTGCATACGACCACACACCTTAGTAAAAATAGGAAGGGTCCCTCTCTATCCATTCCTGACTTACTATAAATAGTAAGTTGAGCATACGAAGTCCTGGAGACTTAAAACAAAAGCCAAAGTTGCTAGTTTCTTAACATTGGAGACAATACAATCCCCAGAAGACCCCATAACCACCCTCATTAGCCTACGAGGGTCATAATTATAGGCTAAACCATCCGCAAACATGAGCATGCTAAAAAGGGTACATTACATCACCTTTGGATTCTCCTACCTAGACTCCCTCTTCCTTTCACCCCAGTCCTCGCCAAAGATCAAGATCTCTAGTTGCTACCACCAAGGAAAAATATAACATTGATCATCATCTATCATTGTCCAATAGTTTTGGAGTGTTATCTATATAGTGATGAGATTGTTGGGTACGTGTGAAGCCAAGTCTTTGTAACGACATGAGTTACTCTTGTAACAGTTGGTGGAGCTACTTTTGTAACAGTTGGTGTTACCTTGTAACCACTGCTATGTTTAGTAACTAGAGCATCTTTGTGTAACCGATAGTCTCTTCCACTGTGCTTGCCATGCATATGGCGTCTTCCATAAGAAGCATATTGGAGTTGTGTAATGTATTATTGAAGAGTAGTGAATAAAGATATTCCCCTGTTGAAAGTGGATATAGGCAATTGTCAAACCACTATAAATTTTGTGTTATCTAGTTTTTAGATTGGTTTTTATTTGCTCTCTTGTATTTAACAATTGGTATAAGAGCTTTGGTTAAAAAGTTGTTTTGGAAATCCTGAAGAATTTCCAGGAAAATGGATATGGAAGCTTTGGATGATTGGGCTCGAACTCTCATGTCTTGGTCGTGTGGCCATGAAGAGAGTTTTGATGAAGTGGGAGCTGTGGTGACAACTGTAGATAGTGACCCGGAGCTAGATGAAATTGTGCCAATGGAAGTAGATGAATCTCATGTTGTTGATCCTGATTCCCTGAGCACTGCCCAGGTGAGGTATGTGTGGGAAAGGCCTCCCTAGGATTTGGGAGGCAAGGATTTTGAATTGGAGAGCCTACAGAGGTTGAAGGAAATAGAGGATACAACAACAATAGATGTTGATGTGACAGTCTATTGTTGCTTATTCGATTGTTATAAATGCTCTTCTAGAGGACGAGACCTTGTTGGAAGCATGAGCCATGATTCAGATCCTGAAGACAATGAGTTTGACTGTGATGCCGTGCAAGTGAAAGCTGAAACGAGACGCCATGTTCATTGGTGGGATGGTTGGACAAATGAAAAGGATTCAATTGAAGAGGAGAAGGATGTTGGGTTTGGAGTTGAATCTCAACCAGAAGAGTTTTTAGAAGATCTCAAGATTGAGCTTCAAGCACTTCTTGAACGCACAGGTGATGCACAACATAGGAAATCCATCATGGAGGAGTTGCAAAAGAGGGCAAAGGCAGATAAGAGTGGCAAGTCTTTAGAGGACCTGGTATTGCTGCTCTATGAAATGGTTTCTCTCACTTCTGGCTTCCGCCTCGATGATCCAAATACCTTTGCTTCAAGAATTCTTAGGATGTTGAAGCTGGGTATCACCATTTATGAAGAAAAAGATGAAGATGTGCAGGCAGAAATTCCAATTTGAACCCCAGATGATGTCGGTGAAGATGCTGCCGTAATCTCAAAGGCGAAGGAAGAGCCAAAGGTAACGGCTGTGGAAGAGCTGTTTGAAGACTTTGGAAAGGCTGAGACTAAGGCCTTTGCATCCCTTATATCAGCAAGGGAAGAACAAAGAAAATGTGAAGGTAGAGCCATAGGCATAAGAGCTTTTGTGGTAAACCTGGTGCACGTTAGTTTTTATCGCAACTATGGTAAGATTTTTAAGAAGCCTCGTCGTCCTTATGAGAAAATCACTAGAAATTGTTTTCGAAACATTCATCCTGCAACAAGAACGATGTCAAACCTTGATGCCGTAAACATGAAGGCTGAGGATTATATGATCGTGGTTGAAGAAGCCAATGCTTCGCTCGAGCTTGAGGATGAGTACGAGCTCAGAAACAAGAGGGAGTTGTGGTGGGTGCAGTATGCATCGCATGAAACGACAAAAAGAGATAAGCCGTCGAATGAAACGACAGATATGCCGTTGCAAGAAATCGTTGCTAGAGTCGAAGGGACGCGTTTGGGTGATTTTTCTGAGGCGCATGAAGCCCATTCTACAAAAGCCACATCTTTCATTTTCTGGTAGAAGCGTCCAAGAGTCTTTTCTGTTGTTCGATGTGCTCTGAAAAGATAGGTCAGGGATTGGCGCTGGGGTCGCTTGGGAGCAGAAGACAACGCTGGCATCGACATCGACATTGGCATTGAGTAGAGCTCGAAGTTTCTTGGGTTGGATGCTGATACGACGATGTGGCCAGAAGCCCCTACTAAGAGCGGGGTTACTGAAAATAATAAGATCTAATCCCAGAGTGCACGAATCGATGCTGTTGGCATATCTTCTGAAGATTTAGATCATGGAGAAACTCATAAGGAATTACAAGTAAAATTGGTATCAGTTGGAAATTTAGAGCAAAATCCTTCTAACCATGGTCTAGCGTTTGACTCCAAGAAGAATGTGCTGGTAGAAATAGAGGAAACCAGAGATTGATTATGATGAAGAAGATGAGGAAGCACATGAACAGGGTTCTCAGTGGTTGAGAACTTCTTTGTTGTTTAGATTTGTTGCTTCAGTCAGTCTATTGAGATTAGGTAGTCCTGGTCTCCTGCCGCCTTCTTTGCACAACAATATATTGGCTAGAGGTGAGTTTTATGATTCTGCTGTTGATATTGTTAAAAATGTAGTTGTGATTTGGAGAAGGGATTCTGTAAAAAATGCTGGTTATTCTATTTTGGGTTATTCAAGGATGAAATCTGGAATTATTGCAAAATCTTCGAAACGCTGGTTTGATTCCTCTTCCAAAAAGCTCAGTATGGGAACACAGTCTTCCATGGAAGATGTCTTGAAGAACTCGTTGGAGAATAGCTTCACTGGAGACATAGAAGAAACCACAAGAAGTCTGCATATGGGGAATGACCTAGACGATGACATCAAAAGTGTAACCCTTCCCTCTGAGTTGATTATGGATTCTATTCACAGAGAGGACCTGAAAGTAAACCAGAGCAGCACAAAGGTTGTCTTGGAGGCATTTGCTGCCATACTTGTGAAAGATGTTTTCCCTATACCATCAGTTGATGTTAGTACACAAGAAAATGCTCTAGTATATACTGATGATGATGTTCTTCACAAAAACCTTGAGTGTTCTTTTCCTTCTGATTTACTAGATGAGGAGAACGACGCGGAGGAAATCAGTAAGTTTTGGTATGGGAAAAACTTGAAAAGTGGGGATAAGAGTCTTATTTGGCTTGAGTGGGTGCTTTCTCATGCACAACTGTGGATTGCAGAGAGTAATGCCCCTGGGTTAGATGGTTTCTGGCTTAAATAGGGAACCTCAATATTATTGAGAAGCTCCTAGGCAGAGGTCTAGAAAAGAGCAACAACTGGCCTTGCAACATTTGTGGTTGTCAATGTTGAAAATGCAGAGGAAGCCGATCCATTTGGTTTGGATCAGTTCTTGTTCTTGACAGAGGAGAAGACAAGGAAGAAAGCAATGTTCAAAATTTTCCAAAATGAAGGTGTTGCGATTCATTGGGAAGTCTAGAAATGATTTATATGGAGTGTCCTTGAACAACATTTGGGAGAATAAATTTCTGTTGATGATTAAGCCTTGGCATGCTGATTTCAACCCTGCTTTTGAAACTTTTAGCAAGATCCCAATCTGGGTTTGGCTGCCTTACCTTCCCCTCCACTTATGGATTGACTCCCTTTTGGAAGAAGTGGGTGATGTCCTAGGTGATTTTTTGTTGGTAGATGCTGCTACTTCTGACATACTTCATTCCACCTTTGCCCGAATTTTGGTTGAAATGGATGTTTCAAAAGGGTTTCCTGTTGAGATTTTAATTAAAACTTCTAAGGGTTCTTGGGTCCAATCCTTGGACTATGAAGGGATTCCCTTCCGCTGTAGAAGATGTTTTAAAACAGGTCACGCTGCCGCACAATGTGGATTTGAGAAAAAATGCATCGACTTCATGGTGGAAAGGTGCCTCTCAACAACATTATACAGTTGAGAAGAAAGTTGATCAACATAGGAGCTTTTTTGAGGTGGTTGCATCGGAATCACAAGCTCGTGAGGTATCCCCTTCAGATGTCTCAATTGGTGGGGTTGCTGAAGCTGAACATCATGTTGAAACCCCTAAAGATCGTGAGATTGGGTCTATGAATGCCACTCCTGGTGTTTGCGCTCTGGCTATCATTTTTGGTGGCTCCTCTGTTTCGCCATTGCCTGCACTAAACAATAATGATGAAATCCCCAAGACTATGGTTGTAGGCATTGATCTTTAGGAAAATAGTGTGCTGGGTTGGCAGAGTAAGGCAGCACAAGTGGAAGAAGGTTGGATTACTGTTAAGAGCAAGAAAGGAAATTTCTCTAGGCCTTCTTTTTGATATGACTCTTCGTTCCCACGAGTAGTTCTAAATGTAAATCTTGACGGGTCTTGTTTGGGGGTTGGTGTTTGGTTGGCTGTTGGTGGTTCTTTCTGCAGCCCTGTTTTTGACTGTAAAGGGTTTCAGGTCCCTTCAAAACCTGTTTTTTGGGTCCCTTCAAAACCTGTTTTTTCCTCTATCAAAAACATTTGACAAAGCTCAAATCATCATTGGAGCTGATGTAAATGACTGCAGCAGGGGATATCTTGAGCTTCTCTCTTTCCAGTATGACTTGTCTTCAAGTGGGAGATTGTTGGGTATGTGTGAAGCCAAGTCTTCGTAACAGCAAGAGTTACTCTTGTAACGGTTGGTGGAGTTACTTTTGTAACGGTTGGTGTTACCTTGTAACCATTGCTATGTTTAGTAACTAGAGCATCTTTGTGTAACCGACAATCTCTTCCACTGTGCTTTCCATGCATATGGCGTCTTCTATAAGAAGCATATTGGAGTTGTGTAATGTATTATTGAAGAGTAGTGAATAAATATATTCCCCTGTTGAAAGTGGATGTAGGCAATTGTCGAACCACTATAAAATTTCTATGTTATCTAGTTTTTAGATTGGTTTTTATTTGCTCTCTTTTATTTAACAAAGATTACTCCATTTGTATTGCAATGAATTGCAATATATTGTCATGGAATGTTAAAGGGATTTCTATCCCTCATAGGAAGTATAGAGTTAGAGAGGCCATTGAAAAATGGAAGCCTAATATTTTTTATGTGCAAGAAGTAAAACTTAGTGACATCCGATTGGATTTGGTAGTTCAAAATATATGGAAAGACGCGGTTCTTTCATACTCCTTATGATAATGGAAGCATAGGAGCTATTATTGGGATGAATGCTTAGATTTCCAAATTTGTTATTAATAAATATGAAGATCCTTCACATAGTTGTACTTGGGTCCTCAAGTTTTTTAATGGACAAACCATTGGATTTTGTTATATATACACCCCCAATGTTGCTAAAGAAAGAGTTGTGGATTGGGATTGGATGTCCAATAATTTGTCCATTGCTGATTAGATTTTAGGGGGAGGTTTTATTGTTGAACATCTCAGTGATGTGTAATTTTAATAAGCTCACGAGGATAGAGTTTGGTAATCAGATTTATTGTTGTAATCCCTTACGTGTGGTTGATCCTTAGGAAGATTTTCAAGTCATAATGGCAATTAGTTTGCATGGGTCAACTACATATTTGAATTGGATAGAAAACTTAGTAGGTTGGATATATTTAATATCTCCCATAATCTTAATCTTAGCCCTTACCATTATGGTTGATATTTTCGTGTTGATTATTCTACAACTCTTTCATATTACTTTCCCATTTGTTCCATAGCCCTTTCTCACTCTCCTTTTAAATCTTCTCAACTACTTTTAAAATTAAATGTCCCACATTTGAAATAAATTGAGTATGTGGCTACACTAATGTGTATATGGAATTGTCTTCCTAAACCAAAAGAAGGTGAATCATGGATTGATTGGTGTTGTGATTCTATTGCTTAATGCATTGATTTCCTTTGTTCCTTGGGTAGAAGAATGGCTTGGCAGTGTATATGAACAGAAAAGTCTTTGAGCTTGAAGTTGGAACATGCTAGAAAATAACTTAATCACGACCCTAGTAATTCTTTGATTCAAGCATCTATTGCTTCTATTGAAATGCAAGTGCATAAACTTGACAACTACAAAGGGCAAGGTGTTGGAATGAGAGCTAGAATTCACTAGATCAAAGAAGGAAATAGAGGCTCAATTTTTTGCTTTCATTACTTAAATTATAAGCATAAAAAGGAAAACATCTACACTTTAATGGATAATCAAGGGGTAGTTCATATAGATCTTGTTGAAATAACTTTGATATTCCATGAATTTAATGAGAAACTCTTTCAAGAGGAGAATCATTAGGAGGACATATAGGATACTCTTAAAGAGATAGTTAAATATTGTATTCCTAATAGAATTGACCATGGATATAGTAAATTTATGGATCATCTTCTTTCCCTTAAAGAGATTGAACATGCACTTTTTTACACAATGCATAATAAGAGGCCAAGTTTTGATGGGCTTCTTGTGAAATTCTATTAGATTGTGGTAAAATATCAAAGATGATTTTATATTCTTTATTTAGACTTTTGGGAAAGGATCTTTAAGTCATTATTAACAAAAGGATTAATTAAACTTTTTACCAAAAGGGAGGAAGGAAGACACCATTTTAGGTTGGTGCCTTATCACTTTATTAAATATTTCATACAAAATCATTGTAAAAGCTTTAGTGATAATAAAATTGGTTGTTCAAATTGCATAGCAGCAAAAATCTTTTGGGGAAAAAGTCGGCAAACCAAAATCAAGAAAAATGGATTTAAAAAACATAAAAAATTGTAGAACAAGAGAATTTTTTTTTTTTTTTGAAATTGAAAGGCATTTCCATAGCATAGAAATATAAAAAGTAAATAAAATAAAGAGTTTAACTAATGAATTGTAGAAAATAGATTTTTGTAGTTTATATCCATATCATTGATTACATTGCATTGCACATCTTTCAAACTCAAAGCATTACTTCACATTGCATAACTAATAATTACATGATAGATGACAAAATTTCAATTAGAATATAAGTTTTTACAAAGTCAACCTAAGCAGTTATGCAATTACTTCACATTGCATAACTAATAACTAGGAGTAGTTGCCAATTGCATTTGCTTGTCATGGCATTCCATGAGACCACATTTCTTTGAGGCATTTTTTCAAACAATTCATCGCCTTGTCTATGCTACCACATCTTTCATACATGTCTACCAAAGCATTTTATGAAATAGTTCATTGCCTTGCTGCTATGGCTAAAAGCCTAAAGCAGGTGCTTTTGAACAAGCTATGGATGCTTGGAAAAAATCTATCAAAGTAAGCAATAGCATAGACAAGGTAGTGATCTGTTTGAAAAAATGCCTCAAAGAAATGCGGTTTCATGGTGATGGAATGCAAATGACAAGCCATAGACAAGATTGTGAGCTGTTTGAAAAAATACCTCAAAGAAATGTAGTCTCATGGTGATGGAATGCCATGACAATCCATAGTAATTTGCTTGTCATGACATTCATCATGGCATTCCATCACCATGAGACCGCATTTTATTGAGGTATTTTTTCAAACAATTCACTGCCTTGTCCATGCTACCACATTTTTGGTTCATGTCTACCAAAGCATTTTATCAAATAGTTTACTACCTTGCTGCTATGGCTAAAAGCCTAAAAGAGGTGCTTTTGAACAAGCTATGGATGCTTGGAAAAAATCTATCAAAGTATGATAGTAAGCAACAACATAGAAAAGGTAGTGAACTATTTGAAAAAATGCCTCAAAGAAATGTGTTCTCATGGTGATGGAATGCCATGACAAGCAAATTGCTATAAATTGTCAAGGCAGTGAACTGTTTGAAAAAATGCCCTCAAAGAAATGTCGTGTCATAGTGATGGAATGCCATGACAATTTATAGAATTTGCTTGTCATGGAATTCCATCACCATGAGACCACATTTCTTTGAGACATTTTTTCAAACAATTCACTACCTTGTCTATGCTACCACATTTTTCATACATGTCTACCAAAACATTTTATCAAATAGTTCATTGCCTCACTACTATGGCTAAAAGCCTAAAATAGGTGCTTTCAAACAAGTTATGAATGCTTGGAAAAAATCTATCAAAGCATGATAGTAAGCAATAACATAGACAAGGCAGTGAATTGTTTGAAAAAATGCCTCAAAGAAATGTGGTCTCATGGTGATGGAATGCCATGAGACCACACTTCTTTGAGGCATTTTTTCAAACAGTTCACTGCCTTGTCTAAGCTACCAAAATTTTCATACTTGTCTACCAAAGCATTTTATCACCATGAGACCAAAATTGTCATGGCATTCCATCACCATGAGACCACATTTCTTTGAGGCATATTTTCAAACAATTCATTGCCTTGTCTAAGCTACCAAAATTTTCATACTTGTCTACCAAAGCATTTTATCAAACCGTTCATTGCCTTGTTGCTATGGCTAAAAGCCTAAAACAGGTGCTTTCAAACAAGCTATGCATGCTTGGAAAAATCTATCGAAGCATAATAGTAAGCAATAAGCTATGGTCTCATGGTTTTTGTTTTTCTCTTCATGCAAAAACCAATGTGATTTTATTCGTCTATTTTTTTCTTCTTCAGGTTTTAAACGTGTTGTTTTGACGATTTTGTAGTTTGAAACGAGAAAAAATCGGGGGAAAAATAGTCCAACTTGCCGTCTTTAAAAAATTGTGATTAATCGGGATTTTTTGCAAATTTATGCTTCTATGGTTCAAAGTATTATGAGACCGGAACAAATAGGCATTATTGGAGGCATACACATTCTTAATAACTTGATCCTTGCTTGGGAAATGTGTGAATGGACTCAACGATTGAGTCAAAATGCTATGGTGGGGAAACTTGTCTTTGACAAAGCTTATGACAAAATACTTTGGCAGTTCATTAGAAAATGATTCAATGGTTGTGTTTTGGACCAAAAACATGTGCCCATGTTCAAATTTTGTTTAATGATGCCAATGCCATATAGTGGTTAATAATGTTATCTTTGCTTCCTTTCCTTAGCTACAATCTATTAGAAATGATTGGCTTTTATCTCCTTTTTTTATATGTGCTTACTATTGATGCATTAGGGTATTATTACAAAAATCTAAGCAATTGCAGCTCATTTTTGGTAATTCTATCCCTTATCACATTGTTGTGATTCAACACTTTTCTAATAGTTTATTATTCCTACAAAGCATTGAAGAAGACTTGACTAATTCCTTAGATATTTTGAGTTTATATTGCTCTATTTTAAGATCCCTAGTGTCTAACCATAAATTTGTTTATTTAATGATCAAGGTTCTATTCATTATTGGATCCTTAAAGAATGGAAAAAAAAAACATGCAAAAATTACACGTAAATTTGAATTTTTAATCATCAAGGTTCTATTCCTTATTGGATCTCTAAAGAATGGAAACAAATAAAATATGGAAAAATTACTCAATATCTTGGCTTTCCATTTGTTATGTGGAATTAACCTTAGCCACTATGTGGAATTGGTATTTGAATATACTTGAAAATAAACTAGCACTTGCACCAGAGAGGGTGCAAGGGTTACGCCGATAGAATACTATAAAATAGTAAACATGGTAATGAAGTGTAGTTTGAAATATTTACTATGGTTGAAATATATACTA
Source organism: Sequoia sempervirens (assembly GCA_007258455.2). NCBI lineage: Eukaryota > Viridiplantae > Streptophyta > Pinopsida > Cupressales > Cupressaceae > Sequoia > Sequoia sempervirens. Next base: position 729,980,624 of record VDFB02000003.1, read on the forward strand.
TGGTTGTCCTTTTATTGTCGAATAGATTTTTCTAGGACTTGACACAAAAAATTTTCTGCCAATATTAGAGTTTCATAGTAAAGTGAATTACTACTCAAAAAATACTCTTTTGACACAACAAATAAATGTAAAAACATCATTCTTTTTATCAAATTAATTGATTATACAAGTCTCTGGAATGCAATTTCTATTTATTTTTCAGACAAGAGAAAAGTATATAGAAATCTTCCATTCAAAAGAGAAAACTTTATACGACACAAATTCAATTCGATTCCATTTAACAAATGGTAATGGTAAAACAAATCCCTTGTAAATTATAAAAAATATTAGAATGTCCAATTGCATAGCTGCTAATCAAATGAAATTGGTGATGCATTTTGTTATGCTCTTGCCTAATTTTAGACATGGAAGATATATAGTCAACTTTGGATTATGCTCTTGCTTGATTATAGACAAAGAGCCACTACAAGGCACTTGAATACTAGTCATTTCAAGGAGCGTAGGAAAAGATGAGAAATCTTCCATGTACAACTGATACTCGGTGTTCTGCCCTGAATACAATGACGATGAAATTCTCATAAAACTCAGAGTTGAAAGACAGTTCTGTTTGGCTTATTGGTATTACTTTAATGGTTCAGCTGGTTGCAACTATCTTCCTTCATTTGAGAAAGTTAAGGAAGCCACTGAATGTGAAATATAATATTGCTCTTCAACATATACTGTAGCTTATTTGCTCCCCTGGCTCTAGACACGCTCAACGATATGGAATCTGATCCAAATGCTCTGAAGTCCAGTTGGTTAGACAAAAATGCTATGGCATTTGAATATGGATAAGTTACGATGACTGTTGTAAAGGAGAAAGGTACTTCCTGGCCACTAAAATGGATGGTGAATCAATGCGGCACTGGTTGAATCCAAGGCCTCGCACAAAATCTCTTGGCTTGGCTCTAACAATGGGTCTGCTGATTTAAAAAACTCTAATTTAGGACTGCATAATTCTATTAGAATAAAAGCATTAAAAATTTGACTGTGTCCGAGAAAAAGTACATTGAGATGAATGTAAAAATCATACCTATGGGTGCAAATCCATAGAAATTCCTTGTTAAGTAACACCTCCCCTCATCACTTTTAACTTTTAAGTGGCTCAACTGTCATAGAACATCCATAGCTATACAAATACATGATTGCCCCTCCTGTACACCAATAAGAATTTGCTTAAATATTTGTGAAATTTGAACAAAAATCCTACACACCAAAAGCATATCAATGTTCATTAGTTAGGAGTAATCTAGCAGGAGGTAAGAAAGAACATATCTACCTCCGGTTGAAGTATAGCGCTCCATGAAATATATGATAAGCATCTAAGACCAGAGTCTCCAAAGCATATGAGAAATTTATACAACATCCTCTAACCAGTGATTAATTTATCCATTCCACTCAACCCATTGACCTGCAAAGAGTGATGCTATACTGGTTTACGTAGAAGTTGACTTTGATAACGAAAAAGATATTGAAACTTCAAGGAGAGTGTGTGATTACTATTGCAAATTGACCCTGGTGGTCAACATCATCTCAGCGTCAGTAATCCTGCCAGGAAACAGTACACGATACCTGATACTTTTTATGGAAGCTAGCTGTAGTAGCTCCTCCCTGCTCGTATCACCAGCAGAAAGCAATCCTCTCTTTTCAATTGAGGACTCACAAAGATCACACTATGGGCCTTTGCAATGACAAGTTTTAAAACACCCTAAGAGCAGTATGTACACACAAAAATGCTAGTTTTGTGAAAAATGGCAATTTTCTTATGATACTTTTTGTTATTTTGTAGATTTCTCAAAAAGGCTAACCTTTGACTTAGATGCAATGATTGAGAGGTATCTCTTCAATGAAATTCACTTGGCTATATTTGTTGGAAAATTCCTCACCCAGAATTAGTTTTGGCAATCTACCCAATTTAAACATGCATATTAAGGTAGAACATGTCTCTGGGTTTTAAAATTAAGCCTCCACTATGAAAGCCTCAACAATTTACCACTTAAGCTCATCCCGTTCAACTACTTATAGTGAAATTGTTAGTTTAAAAATAATTTTCTGTCAAATTTTATATACATATCCTAAAATCTTGTAGCCTGAAAATATATTTTACATAGAACTGCTCAACTGCAAACAGTTTTGAAATTTGTTTAGACACATCGGCTGACATAACTTTAGATTACACACCTAAAACAGTATAAGGGCTTATTGGAAAGTGGAAACACTTTGTGCATGGATACTTTCTCTATTGGTTTCTGTCACACTATGGGATTTTGCAATGAAAACTTTTAATACACCCAAATATAGATAAGAGCAGCATGCATACATAGTAAAATTGATAAACAAAACCGCCCAAATGCATTTAAAGACCAAAACATCCATCACTTATAAATCCGACCAAAACATTAATAAAGTACCCAAATGTCTTCATAAATAAATTAATAATACCCAAAAAACCTAAACATTTTATAAACCAACATTTGTAGAAACTTAGAAAGTGCATTGTAGGTCAAGACGAGGAAGGTTGGTGTGAGATATTGCCATCCAGGTCAAAGGTTACCTCAACATTCAAATTTAACAAAATAATAAAGGAGAACGCACCAAATGATTCACCTTCAATGCATTCAATTCAGGGCAGGGTACAAGTCCAGAATAACTTTATACGGGGGAGATAGTTGCAAGCTCTCAAAGCACAGATTCACAAATTGAAAATGAAGGAACATGAATTTCGCAAAGGAAAACGAAATAAAAACGGATCAACTACTAGCCTGGGATTTCTTGGTGGGAATGAAATCACGACGAAGATCAACAACAATGCTCTTGCTCTCGAGATCCCAAATCTTGGCGTACTGTTGCGTGGCGGGGTAGAGCCAGTACCTGTTGGGGCTGAAGCAGAGGGCATGAATGATGTCCTCGACATCGAGCGAATAAAGCCTCTTGCCCTTGACTAGTCCCCAAAGCATTGTGACCCCATCCTTCCCGTCGCTGGCGCAAAGTGAGCCATCAGGAGAGATGACAATAGTGTTCACATAACCGTTGTGGCCTACGAGCGTGTTCTTGAGCATGAGAGACCAGAAAGGTCAACAATATATGCAAAAATTTTACGAAACCCTACCACCATAGATCTTTTTTCAAATAAGATGAACCAAAACCTATCTACCTACTGTTGCTCCTTCAAACTATTCACAACCTACAAATATCTGGGACTTATGGCTGAAATCCGATTTGATTCGAAGATTTTTCAAACTATTCACAACCTACAAATATTTGGGACTTAGCGCTGAAATCCGATTTGATTCAACCACAAATCACACTCAACCACAAGCTGGACGGTCCATGCATTGATTACCCGATATTTCTACTCTATACCAATTGGCAAGTGGGTTCAGAGTTATTGGCAAGTGGTTTCAGAGTTAAATAGGAAACCATGTCGGCGTGAGACTTGTTTCAGGCCAAACCTCATGCAATATATAGCCTATCGGCTAATTATTTGTTTGGGGCAATGAGCTCCTTTTGTTAGTTGGGAAAGTTTAGGTAGCTAATGAAATATTTCTTGGCATTTATGTTTATTTTTACTCATTCTAGATGTCATCAAACAAAGGGTATGAAGATTTGGGTAAATTAATTCGACACTTTATATGAACAAAGTGAGACGGTATTTTTGTTTATAATTCTATCTCTTAGTCTCAATGCATACAAACTAACACCAAAGACAATCTTGGAATTAGAGATCCTAAAACACAAGGAATATGTTTAGTAGCTAAATGGATCTCTAAAGTTGCTAAAGGTTAAGAACCATGGAAGGAATATTGTTTTTAAAAAGAAATGGTAGGAGGTTAATTGGCTTGATAAATGTTAGAGTAATCGTGGATTAGCTAATAATTAATTAATCTTTAATTGATTATTAGTCTAATTTATTCTTATGCAGTTAAGCTAAACTTAGAACTTCTTTATTCAATTAACTAAGTGCTTTTCTGTTAACTGAAGTGAGCAATTATTAGGGTTGCTCCTATATAACACTCAACCCTCATTGTAATTATCTCTCGAGCTTTCATATCTTTTGATAGTCTCTTCCTTCCTAGCTTTGTATGAATATTGCATATATTGTTTGCAGATCTCTTGCGTGGAAGGTGTCTTTGTTCGTTGTTTGATCTTGTGGCTCATGGTTTTGTGGTTTTTCACAATTCTAACATGGTATCAAAGCGTGGATTCAGCGAACCCCTTCTCAATTTATCATATTTTTTTCTTCAAGGTTTACTGGCTTTAGATTTGAATCCTCTTTTCTTTTTTGCACATTTTGAAGGTGGGTGTTTTTAGGTGCAATTTGACATAGAAAGGACTTCACCATTGGATTCAGAGCCATCAAGAAAGTCAAAATTTCCTTTTGTTTGGCTTCATTTCAACTCTTGAGGTCAGATCTACAAGGGTTTGAAGTGGTTTTTTTAATCCATCCAGGGCTAGTTATTTTGATGCATTTTGACTATAAATTTTCCCTATTTTGATGTCGAGCATTTGACTTTGTTTTTTTAAAGGGCTCTTCGATCGACGACATCTGCATGATTGAAAAAAAAAAAAAGGCGCTTTTGGTTTTTTAAATTTTGTTTAAGATTTTTTTAAAAAAATAAAAAATATTAAAAATTAATTTTTTTTTGAAAGGGGTGAATTATTTCTTTGGGTGGCAGATTTAATTTTGCAAGGTACTTTAAAGGTACCCATAGGGTACACTTGCTATCGCAGGTCCCTGTAGGTCCCACCCTTGACGTCGATGACCTCATGCCCTCGACGACAGTTACAAAACCCCCAACGACAATTTTTCTACAACGTTGCATTTTTCTTTTCGGCAGGCTAATAAACTCTTGGCTGTGGCCTATTCTTTGCCACTTGACAACGAAAAAATAGGTGTGTTTTTTAATTTTCGATCCGTTTTTCCAAGTTCCCGCACCTTTTCCAACGGTTCAATTAATATTTCGGTATGGAGGCCTTTTTTCTTGGCAACAAGAGGATTTTTCCAGACAAATTTCAATGGGGCTTTTTTTGCTGGCGTAGGGAATATTCCTCGAAATATTTTGCTGACGTCATCCGTACGATTAGTTGACAGGGCCCCAAGTTCCCTTATTTGGCCTGCAGGGAGCAATTTTTTTCTTTTTGGCATAACTTGGGTGTACAATGTCAGATTTTGACGAACAAGTTATCGTTGGAAAGCTGGTTCCGCCAACTTTCTAGTGGTGTGGGTCTCATCACTTTTTTTTTTGCTGTTGGTGCATTCTACAACCTTTTGAAGTTAGAGGTACTACTTTTAGTCTCGAGCTCGTAATTTTTGACTAGTTTATTTGTTTTTCGCAATTCCAATAGCATTGGAACCATCTTTCAGAGCTCTTCACATCCATCCATGCACTTTTTCCAGATTGCTCTCTAGATATATTTTATTTAGTTTTTTTGTGTTTTCACACTTTGGTGAATTACTTGGATGTCTTAACTCTTGGAAACTTTTTGTTTGCATGGGATGACTTGTTTTTGGCTGTTCTATATGTATTTCCAGTATTCTGTCCTATTTAGACACTGTAGACACTCTTTTCATGCAGATTCTCTTTTGTAGATGCACTATGATAAAGTATCATTCTGGTGGATACTTTTTGGGGATTTTGCACATCCTGTTGTGCCTTTTGTATTCGCACTCTAATATAAAGTGCCATGGGGGGGTTGATGTTTGCCTTTGGTTTTCCATCACACCTTTGTCAAGTGAGTGTCCTTTCCATGATAGTAGTGAATCCAAGTGATTCTTGCCTCATGTGTGTGTGCCTTAGTTTGCACACCCTTTTATTTGTAGGTTGTTTTTCCTACATGAACTTCTTGGTTTCACACAGTTTTAGTGTTCCTGTCATGATTCTCCTTTGTTTAGCATTATGGGGGGGGGGGGTTTCTATTGTTGGTGGTAATTCTTCCTTGGTTTCGTGACTTTTGAGTGATCTACGTATCTATTTCTTGTTCCTATGTACTTTCAGATGCAACGTACATCAACAACTGGTTATATGCATTTCAGTGAAATGGATCATTTACCATATGGACACTCTTGCATTCCTATTTTTGGATGTTCTTCATTTCAACACTATATCAATAATCTTTCGACATCAGTCTACAACTTCGTGCTTCAATGATGTTCTACATGTTCTTTTTGGGACATTGTTTTGGTTGAAGGATTCTCAGACCTTCACACCTTGATTTGGAGGCTTTTTTAGTCCCTCATTCGTCTTTCTCTCTTTTGGAGAGAAGTTTTCTCCCATTGTGGTTTTCTCCTTTTCTCCTATTTTTTGATCTTTTGTTTGTACATGTATACCTCACTAGGCCTTGTTTGTCAAGACCCATCATGCATTATTTTTAGGGTTTTTAGCTACTCTCTAAGTTCATTTTAAGGGGTGGTGTTAGAGTAATAATGCATTAGCTAATAATTAATTACTCTTTAATTGATTATTAGTCTAATTTATTCTCATGTACTTAAGCTAAACTTATGAGTGCTTTTATGCTTTTAGGATTTTGCTCCTATATAGCACTCAATCCTCATTGGATATTTTCACTCGACTTTCATATCTTTTGATAGTCTCTTGCTTTTGTAGCTTTTTTTTGTTGATGAATATTGCATATATTGTTTGCAACTCTTTTGTGTGGAAGGCGTCTTTGTTTGTTGTTTGATCCTGTGACTGATGGTTTTGTGGTTTTGCACAATTCTAACAATAAACTTCTCCTTGCACCATACTTTCAAATAAGAGCCTCTTTTCCTATCCATCCAACTTGGAAAGCATGGAAAAAAGTATGCCAATTTGTAAATTGAAAGGAGTCATCACGTTGACATGGATTTAACTTTGTTTCTACCATTTGATGGAATAGGCATAGCCAAATTCAAAAGAACCTTTGGTTATAATTTTTCTCAAGCTTACTATTTGTTTAAGAAGGGTGTTAGACAATTTGTTGATTTATGGGACTTTTCTTCTTTGCAATTGTCTTCTTGGTTGGATATTAAAGCTCAATTTAATCTAAATAACACTTGGCTTCTAAGTGTCCTTGCCCCCACCATAGGACTATGGGATCAACTACATGGTGGAGGAATGCCCTCTGTAATCATTTGATTGTGGATACTTCTATTGCCTCAATTCTTTGGTTGATGAGGATTCTTGTCGTACCTTTGTAGTAGTGGATCATGCTTTGATTGTGGAGGCTCCTCTTGAGATGGTTTCCATTGGGTCTAGTGTAGCCTAGGTGGTCTCGTCATCCCTTGCTACAACTTCTTTAGAATCAATTAAGGCTAAATCTACATATGTTTTTATTGCTTTGGAGGTGGATTGTGGGAGGAGTCATGCTCTTGCTCAATATGTAGATTCATTACAACATATAACATCTTTAGTTAGACATTCTTCCTAATTGCACAAGGAGACTTTGGTTGAGGTGGTAGTTGAGTATGCTCTCCTCTCTCCTTGACTGGGGGAATTTGAAAATGACATGAATTGGATAGTATTTCAAGAAAGAAGAGAGGTCTTCCTAAATCTATCTCAAAATTCCATCCCTAGGTTAAGGGTGTGCAAATTGCAAGGAAGGGAAATGACATCGCATAGATTAGATGTCTTGACCAAGGATCTAGGCCCTCTCAAAACTTGGTCTAGTTTATGTTTTATTATCAACTATTTTTATTTTGACGTTTTAGTGTATTTGGGTTTCGGGAGCTTATTAAAAGCCTATTCACCCTTTAATTAAAAATAATTCCAAGCAATTCATCCTATTTGTTTAGTCCTTAGTGCTACCTTATTTGACCATTAAACTATGAATTCTTTTATCTCACAATATCTTCAAAGTTTGGCATTGGCTTTCTTCTTGACATTTTTTTCTCATTAAAATAAATTTATCTTCATCTTCTTTCCAAAATATCACAAGTTTCTTGTCTCAATATCAAATGGCTCTCCCATTTGTTGTTGGCATTTCAAACTGCAAGTTCTCACCTATTTCTACGAGTGGCCATGGTGTGTTGTTGGGTGGTGCTTCCCCCCCTCTGGTGCATGGTGCTTCTTCCCTTTCAATGTTGGCTCCCTTGGTTGGGTGTATTGGTGTTGCTCCACCTAGGGTTGGATCACTTGCTATTGATGGTGTCATGGGTGTTGGTTGTGACCCCCTATGATGCTTGCTATTGATGTTGGTGGTCAGAGCTTTGCTATGCATATTCTACAACCTTTGGACTTCTCTTCTTTTACCTTCACAATGGAGTGCTTGATTGTTGTAGGTAATATTGAGTTCTTCCCTTATGCTAAAAGTTATTTCATTGCCTCCTTTGCCTCTTTTGAGGATATAAATTTGGTATTGGGTAAGTCATGGGCTTGGGAGAGTACCCTCTCTCAAATGAGCCTTGGTCAAGTTCCTTTAACCCTCTTATTGACCCATTGAATGTACGCCTGGTGTGGGTTAGACTTCCAAACCCCCTCACCCCCGCCCCCTCAATTTTGGGAGGTTTCATGTTATGAAACGATATGAAACTCCATTGGTTGCTTCTTGAAGGTTGATGGTTCCAGTCCCTACATGTGGTACTCTACTTTTGCTTGCATTTTGGTGGACATTGACATCTCCAAGCCTCTTTTCGGGGAATGGCCTTGGACTCAATTTCTTGATTATGAGGTCTCCCCTTCAAATTTCATCATTTCTTCTCCATTGGTTAGCTGGCTACGATTGTCCTCCCTTGCGTTGTAGGGGAATTGCTACTTGGTGTAATAATGCTAATGAAGATCACTCGACCATTCATGATCTTGATTATTCGTTAGATGACTCCTCATATGATGATGAAGAGTCCTTAACTTCTAGTGTGGCTTCAACATGTCCTTCAGACCATAATAGGGAACCTCTTGCCTCGACCTCACAACTCGTTTTGTCCATCACTCCAGATCAACCCTTGGATACTCTTGTGGTGGAAGGCTACCTTTCGCCTTGTCATTCTATGGCTCTCTCATCACATGTTGATGGGCTCTCTATGGGGGAATCCCCCTCTACTCTCCCCAATTTTGAGAATTTGGAAGATAATTTCTCTTAGATTGTTGTAAGAAGGAAGAAAGGCTTTCTAAATTTTCTCCCAAGCTTATACTCGAGTGTAGGGTGAAAGGCCAATTTGTTCTAGGCTTGACATTGTCTAAGTGGGACCTTGGGGGTCCCATCTCTTTCATTCTTTTTTTGTTGTTTTTGGTAGCTTGGTTGCAATTGTACCACTATATTTTGGTTGTGTTGTTTCTTTTCTATTTTCGCTAGCTTGGGATTGTTTTGCTTTGGTTTTGGTAGTCTTTGTAAAGGGTCGAGACCCTTGTTTCTCTCTTTTTTTTTAATAGAAAACATCAAATGGAAATGTAAATTCATCAATAAATGTTTGATCAAGCTGAGTGGTCAAATTTGGAAGTAGTGGGTTTAGATGCTCAAATGCTTACTTGGGAGATATATACACTATAAATTGCTAGTTGGTTAAAGACTAAATTTTTTGTCTGTGCAACTAGTTAAATGCCTTTTTTTCATGCAAATGAAAACATGCACTTATTTCGAGAATGCATATTTGCTAAAAAATAATGGTTGGTTGTTTTTAAAGATCTCCCTATTTTTTGGATGTCATTTAAGATGGAAATAAGCTCTTTTTGAATTGTTTTAAAGAATAACATTATTGCTAATTCTATTAGACATGTTATTATTTTTCATTTATGGAAAACTAGATGTATTACTATGCTATTTAATTCCACTTTTCATTTGGAATTTTGCAATTGTAAGGCTTTACTTTGACATGTTTTTCTAGATTATCTCATTATCCTCCCAAGTACAGGCTATGTCAAAGAACAACAAAAAAATTGGTTTTCAATTGTATCAAATTAACTTCCACATTTGAACTTCAAATTAATTAGCAAGGGTATGCCACAGGTTTTCATCATACTATGCAAATAATCCATAAATATGGATATTAGATATAGTTCTCTTGCTATTATTTTCTTATTGGTGTTTTTGTGTTTTAATAATTTTTGCTAGATTTTAGCAATGCTTTAGTTGATATGGGTATTGTCCTTTTGGGGACTCCCACAATGTATTGTTAACTTTTAGTTGACCCTTTTGATATTTTTCTTGGCATTTCTTAGCTTGGTTTAGCCTTGTTCTTTTTGTTTTTGTAAAGTTCATTTTCCTCCTCATGCACTCTCCTTGATTATAAAAGAAAAGTTTGATAAAAGGGTTTTTGTGGAACATTTCATGAAGGGATGAATACGACTTATATTAGGGTATTTGTGTGGATTTTTTTTTTCACCTGCAATGTTAATATATTTAAATAGATAAGTTTGTAACATTTTTTAAAGTAAAATATGATAAGATGAATACAACCAATAAATGTGTTTATATGTATACATGGAGCACATATAGATAATTTGAATGGTTTGAAAATTTCAATGTAATGATTAAAATTAGATTTTGATTCATGAAAATGAGATTTTACAGTATTAGACAAAAATAAAAATGATTTAATTTTTTGGTTGATGGAATTAATGAACACACATTAACAATATCCTAGCATATGAATCCCCTTATATATTGATTTTGCACTTTTACCCTAGCATATGGATACCCTCTTGGCTCAAGGGTGGCTAGAAATTGTTAGGCTTGATGATTCTAGTTTAATAGGTGGCGAGCCACACTTCTTACTAAACTCTATGAATTATAGACTTGAGAGGGTAACACACATGGAAATTAGTTGGAATTCGTTATACGTAGATAAAATGTGTTTAAAATTGTTTGAGTAGATTATTGTGTAGTTTTAAAAGAATTGTGTTAATTATTTGGGTTACAAAATTTTGTAAGGTGTTAATCAGGTTAGACATTGTCTACTTTGTAATTTCTACTTTACATTTATGCACTATTTTTTTGTGTCTACTCTAGTGTGTTAGGACCATTTAACCTAATTTTGATCTTTTCCATAATCATAGAAGGATGATGTAAGAACTCAACTTTAGAAGTATAGACTTAATTTTTAATGGAACTTATATCACTCGACGCTAGTGCCTAGACACTAGTGTTTATTTTCAAATTTCAAAAAGTAAAGTTACCTACATCTTTTTTTTTTTTTGTTTGATAATACGCAGCAGAGCTGCGAAGGAAATTATAATGCATTAATCAATAAAATTTACATGAAATCTTCAAGGGATCCAAGCTTCGGTCAACATACCACAACCATAACAAAAACTACCTTAATGGCCCGATCCTCCATTTCCTCAATGGCCAAATTAGCCACTCAGAATGCAATTGAAAAGCTGATAACGCTTCCATTCATTCCAATTCTGATAGTAAAATGACTGCCCAACTTGTAGGCACCCCAGTTATCCAAACCCACACCAAAGTTTGTGTTGACCTCCAGCAGCTCACAAAGAGGCGTTAATAGCATAATCGAACCTTGAAGCTGAAACAAAATTCCTCTGAGTTCAAAATTAGCCTAAGACACACCTTTATCCGCAATGAGAGCGTGTACTATAGCTATCTTGTTTATCATCCTATACCCCAACTAAGTTGGGACAACACTCCTTATTCTCCTATCGAGCTCACAATATCTCCCACTAGTAAGGCCAGTCACCCATATATCCAAATATAGTGCGACTTCAACTGAGGAATGAAGGTCACCAAAGGTCCCAAGACTCCCCCGAATGCTATCCTAGTCCAATGGAACCAAAAACAATCCCATCCGTAGCCCAATTTGCCAGTTCATCTGCTTCACTATTGGCTTCTCTGAAGATGTGGTTAATTGTAAAAGCCTCAAAGCTTTCTAGTAGTTCTAGCGCCCTCTCCAACATTGCCTTCAATTTCCAGTTAGGGATTGATCCCATTCTTATGGCATTAACTACTAAGGCAGAGTCACCCTCAATCTCTACTTTTCCTAACTCAAGATCCTTGCATAGTAAAAGTTCATGGATTAGAGCATTGAATTCTGCAATGTTGTTAGTGACTTCATCCAGGGGGATGGCCAGTCTGCCAACAAAGTCACCGTTCCACATCCTGATAGCACACCCGGCACCAGAGGGCCCAGGATTTCCCCTTGAGGTGCCATCAAAGTTCAACTTGAACCAGCCATTAGAGGGAAGTTGCCATTTTGCCTCCCTACGTTCATTGAAGGAAGCTTTTTCTCCTTTCCCAATGTGAGGAGGGATTCGGATCCCATGCCATCTAAATCTCATCTGCCCATCCCATTCTGAGAATTTGGCAGTCTGGGTTGAACATGTGCTAATTCTATTGTTTACCACCTCCACGATTGCTGCCTCCACCTTATTTATAAAGGAATCAATTACCATTTCCTTGTCATCAAAGATCCACCTATTCCATTCCTTCCAAATCTCACAAATAAGAAGGGAGGGACAGATAACCCAAATGCTACTTGTGAGGCCAGTCAAAGGTTTGATTGGCCATCCCTTAAAAAGGCTCATGATGTCATTTGGGAGTGTTGTTATCCACCCCAATTTTGCGCACAACCACCTCCAACACTGTTGAGAGAATGGACAACCAAGCAGCAGGTGATCAACACTCTCTTCGTCCTTTTTGCATAACACACACCAAGATGGACCCTCAAAGCCTAATTTTCTAAACCTTTTTGTTGTCAAAATTTTCTTCTGAGTGGCAGCCCAAGCAAAGATCCCAGCTTTGGGCACACAATGTTTGTTCCAGAATAAGTGAATGGGATTATCAGAATTTTCTGCAAGATCCAATCCAACAACGATTCTATACCCATCCTTGGCGTTATAGAGGCCATTCTTCAACCTCGCCCATATCAGTTTGTCTTCACCGCTTTTGAAGACTAACTTCCTTTGTTTGATCACCTCTGTTAGCAAGGCAACATCTTCCCTTGGTAGCGGTAGTTCTGACATATATTTCCATTTCCAACCAAGGGATGGATTGTTCTGGAAGAAGACCACATAATCCTTGACCCTGCAGCCCCAATGCTATTTAAGGTATGTTTTGGTCTGCTCTATTTTTAATTTACTGTCTAAGCTCAGGTGTCCTCCTCAGGAGTCCTCCCAGAATAGTGCTGTTTCCCCTCCATATATGTCCCATGACACATGATCAGCAATAACAGGTCTGCAACTCAGCAAAAAGTTCCACACCCGCGACCCCTTAGGAGGATTAACAATCTTGACAATCTCAGCTAGATCATTGATGTTAAGGTATTTTGTTTGCAGTATCCTAACCCACTTTAATTCTGGTTCATTGAGCATTTGCCAAACCAATTTGGCGCCAAGTGCTTTATTTTGCCAACTTTGATCCCTAAGTCCGACCCCACCATGTTCTTTGGGTTTGCATATCTTCTCCCAGGAAATGAGAGCCATCCTGTCCTTTTCAGCCAAGCCTTGCCAAAAGAATCTTCTCATCTTATGAATGATGTTCGCGTTTGCTCCAGATGTAAGGGCAAGGTAAGACAAGAGATAGATGGGTAGAGAAGAAACCACTGTTTTCAACATCACTAACCTCCCAGCCCAGGAAAGCCAACAACCTTTCCAAGATTTCATTCTTTTGTCCAATCTATCATTCAATGGGTCCCATAATTTGGAGTTTCTTAGCCCTTTATCAATAGGCAGACCAAGATAAGAGCATGGCAGATTTCCATTTCTTCCCTTGGGGGAGTTGAAAAGAAGAATTCTGATTTATCATGATTGACTTCTTGACCCGAGGCCTTGGCATATAGTGAAAGCACTTTTAGGAATTGTCGGGCTTCTTTCCTCTTGGCAGCTCCAAAGAGCATGGTGTCGTCTGCGAACTGTTGGTGAGTGACAAATGTTTCTTGCAACTGTTATTCCAACTAGGTGCCCAGCAGATTGTATGCTCTTAAAATCCCTCCCTAGTGCCTCTGCCATTAGAATGTACAAGAAAGGGGAGATTGGATCTCCCTGCCTCAGCCCTCTTGAGGCATCAAAAAATCCTTCTGGTGAACCATTAAGCAAGATAGAATACCTGGGGCCCGAAATGCACTCAAAAATCCAATTAACCGATTGACTATTGAATCCAAAAGCTTCCAAAACCTTACACAAGAAACACCAATCTACCTTGTCATAGGCTTTCCGAATATCTAGTTTAATCAACATCCCAGCCTCACTAGTATTCTGCAAGGTATGTATCACTTCTTGGGCTATGATGACATCGTCTAGGATCGATCTCTCAGGAATGAATCCGGTTTGTTCTTCCGAGGTAATGCTGAGTAGCAATGTTTTGAGCCTATTTTCCAGTACCTTAGACAAGATCTTGTAGAGGGTGTTGCATAGGGAAATTGGCCTAAAGTCATCCAATTTCGTAGCCTTCTCCTTTTTGGGGATGAGAACGAGGAAAGTGTTGTTCACTTCTCTTAGCAACCTCCCAGAATTTCTGGCTACTTCAAGAGCTTCTGTTAATTCTGTTCCAAAGATAGTCCAACATTTCTGAAAAAAACCAGTGGGAAAACCGTCTGGTCCTGGAGCCTTATTCAGGTGGAGTTGCTTGATTGTTGTTTCAACTTCTGCTTGGGTGATTCTAACATTGGGAGCCTTGTTCTGCCCTTCGCTGATAATGTGGGGAATATGCTGCAAAAGACTTTGTTGGGCCGAAAGGTTTGATCCCTCCCAGTTATTTAATAGAGCCTGGTAAAAATTTAGTATCTCATCCCTGATTTCCTTGGGATTCTCTATTGGAAGGCCATTAACTTTCTCCAATCTTGAGATGCTGTTTATGAATCTCCACTGTTTTGTGATACTATGGAAATATTTCATGTTCCTATCCCCTGCATCAATCCAGTTTTCTCTAGATTTTTGCTTCCAGAATATTTCTTCTTTCGTTAACAGATCTTCATAATCCACCATCAAGTCTTTTTCTTTAAGAAAGCTTTCCTGTGACATGCCACTTTTAATGACTTCCTCATTGAGTGCGTTAAGCTCTTCTTCAATTCTGATTTTACTTTGAAAGATATTCTTAAAGTGTTCCTTATTCCATGCCAATAATTTGCTCTTTACATGTTTTAGCTTTGAGACAAAACAAAACAACTTCGACCCTTCAAACTGCTCTTCATTCCACCAAGTTTGTATCAGGCTCAAAAAGTTCTCATCCTTGGTCCACATCTTCTCAAATTTAAATGGAGACCTTGCTGGTTTCTCATCCTCATGATGGCTAGTCTGATGGGATAATGATCCGACCCAGAACAAGGAAGGATGGTGCCATCCATGGAGTAAGGAAAGGTTGTTATGTCTCCCCCAAAGAAATACCTGTCCAACTTTTCAGCTATGTTTCTGAAGCCAAGTCATCTATTGTTCCAGGTGAAAGCCTTTCCTCCAAGTTCAACCTCAAGCAGATTGTTTCTTATGACCCAGTCGCTGAAGTCCTTTTGTGACTGCCTCGATTTGAGTAAACCCCCTTTCTTGTCCTGGCTACGTAGGATAGCATTAAAATCACCTGCTATAATTTTGTGAGGGAATGCATTTACTACCAAGAAAGTGTCCAACTCAGCCCAAAACACTCTTTTGTTAAGGCAGGAGTTTGGACCGTATACATTAATCAATAGGAACTGCATGTTAGAGACCAGGCTCTTAATAATACCTCCAATCCAGTGACATCTTGCCCCCAACACCTCAAAATTCACCAGAGTTGAGTTCCAAGGGATTGCCAACCCTCCAGAGGCACCGACTGATTGGATTGCCTTCACGTTCCACTTCTTGAAACTTTTAACAAAAGTCTCCACCTCTCCTTTGCAAAATTTAGTTTCTTGGATTAGAACTATTTCAGCCTTGGTCAAGCCAACCCTCCGCTTGACCAAGCGTCTTTTGTTAGGGGCATTAAGGCCCCTAACATTCCATGATAGGAGCATCATGGCTCCTTGGGAAGGGGGCTTCCCTTCCCCGCTTCCAATAGAGATGTTATCTTAAGCTGCCCTTCAGCTTCACCATCCTTAATCCTTAGCTCAGTTAGTGATTTCCTTTCGACTTTCTTGCTTGAGCTCTTCCCGAAATCAAGTTTCGTTTTGGTTGAGGGGATTTGCTGGATGCCTAGCTTGTCCTGCTCCTCCAGGGCAGATCTATTCCCTGAGAATAGGAGCTCATTTTCCTGGTTCTCCATCTCACCTTCTTCCAAAATTTCTTGGAGTAGAGCTTGTCTTTTTTCCTCCTTTTCTGTGTTTGAAGTTTCCCCAGCTTTGAAGTTCCTTGCAGCCCCCCTGAGATCCCAAGGAGATCATAGATTATGTCTACCTTCAAGAGCTCCTCCTCTTCTACGTTCATGTGATCAGAGCCCATCTTTATCCCTTCTATCTATTCTCCTACTTTTTCTTTCCTTTGTACTTTTCTTGAGGCTACATTTTCATTCTTCTTTGCCTCCTTTGCTCCTTTTACGAAATGCTCCCGCAAAGTAGCATTCTTGTCCAGGTTCGTACCTGGGCTAGGGGCTAAATTAGAACCTTCACTTTCATTTAGGTCTTTTAATGCCCTTGTGGGCTCGCTGATGTAGTCTGTCGCCAAGAGCACCTCTGCACTCTGACCTGTCTTGTTTTCTTCCACCATTGCCTGGATGCCCAAATCATTGTGGTCAAGTGGATTCTTGGTCACTTGCTCCAAAATCTCCCCATCCTCAAGGCTTAAACCAAAAGAGTTCTGCCCCTGTCCTTGAGCCATTATTTCCAAAACAACCTTTTCTTGCCCCTCGACTACTTGAGAATCATCTCCATTTGTTATTTCTTTCATCTGCAATCTAATGTCTCTTTGCAAGTCAGATGCATCTTTCAATAGCTTAATAAGCTCCCCTCCGTTTTGTTTCGCTTTCTCCAGGTTGTCTTTTGGTAGCAAATTTGTTGTCCAGACATCTTGCTTGTCTTGGAGTTCTCTGACACCCAGTTTCCTCTTTTTAGGGCAGTCCATTAAATTTGCGGGAACCGGTGATGTTGTTTCCACCCATTTCCCTTTCAACTCTGTGTTGTCCAATGGTTTGATTTTTTCAATACCTTGTTTTGAACCTTGGATAAGGTTTTTAAGATTGCTTGAGTCCTCATCCCCTACTCTTGAACAGGACGTATTGTATCTCAGCCCTAACACACACTTGCCCTCTGGTTGAACTGTGGAGATTTCCCCTTTCTGAAATCATCTGCCTTTCTCCATTATGATTTCCAGATTTTCTAGGATTTTTGTATCCTTATCGAAGGAGACACATATCTTCGCCTCCGCCCCTATCCTGCCGAATAGGAAATATTTGTCTACCCCAATGAATGTGCCCCATTCCTCCCCAATCTTGCTTAGGGAATCCATGTTCCAATATTCAATTGGGAGATTCCTTAAGTTGATCCATCTGGGCACTGTTCTGATGCTATGTTTGCTCAGATCAAAATTTTCTTCCCAATCCATGAGGTAAAATGTATACCCTTCAAAAAATAATGGCTTCCCATACAAAATCTCTCTTCACGAACTCATCTATGCATTCAATAATAAAGAAACCATGTTCTAGAGATCTGATGTGAACTCTACCTCTGAACATTCCTATCCACCAATCCGCAATCCTTCCCGTTGGGCATCCATCTCCACACCATTTGGCAAAAAAGGCGCATCTTTGCAAGTGTTCTCAGATCGGCGCCATTACCTTAGTTTTCAATACAACTTTACGGGTTTCTGCTTTCCTGGGCCCTACTTTTGATTTCTCAGGCTGGAGCTGAGATCAATCTTTCCCAGGCCACCCATTCCTCTGAGTTGTTCTGGAGTAGTTTTTGCCTAGAGACCTCTTGCGTCCTATCCCTCTTGTGGCTCTATTTTGCTTCTGAAAGTCTGTATGTCTTCTGCCCTGGTTTTGTTTATTGCCGAACCGATCTTTTGTGATGACATTTGTTCGATCTTGCCCTACTTCGTTGGAGGAACCCCCAAGTGCAATTCTATTTTTCTTCGTGGCAAACACAGGGATGGCCAAAAAGGACTGGCGATGGATTTCGCAGAATCGCCTTCCGCGCGCCTTCTTGCACATTTTCGCTTATCTCACGATTATTAAAGTTACCTACATCTTACCACCCTAATCCTTACTATATTTTTAATATAAATTTCTTGAAAACTTAGTATGGAATCATTTTTAAACCTCTTTTCAAACTACTCACTCATAACATAATCCATATCACTTGCAATTTAAAAAAAAAAACCTTTCTATCACTTCTCTTCTCCAACATACACAATAATCACAAAGATTTCATCCAAGAGTAAGGAAGAACTTTAAGGTTCAAAGATATGAATATTGTGTAGCCCTTTGTTCCATTGAAGTTATTATTTCCTTGTGATCCCCTTTCCCCTTCCATTTCTCCTATGTATTCCTTTATTCTCCTCATAGGGAACCACTATAAACCATTTTCCTTCACTCCAACAAATCATGCCTAAAAAATATTCTCAATCCTTTCTCACTTAGATTGGAGTTATTTCCTATCCATTTTTGTCACTTGCATCCTTCTTTGCGACCCTTATCACCTCCTTTTACCTCTACCACATCAAACATCACTTATTTCTTAGTTTTCACCCTAGTATTTTTGTCTTGTGATCACCATATCTTGCACACACCACATTCACCTTGTCATTAGGTTTGCACACACCTCAAATTTTCCTATTGTGCTTGATGGAGGTTAGAGGGGATTGATTGAGGCAATCTCTTTGAAAGTAGACCTTTCCCCCTACCCCCCATTCAACTCAATATTTATCACTATTAGGAGTATATGTGCACATTCTACAAGTAGAAAAGAAATTAGAGAATCAAAGTGAGAAGTTTTAGAAATTTTTAGAAGCTATGGAGGCTCAAACATTTGCACCCTTATACTTTTCTATAGTGGCCCCAAATACAAATTTAGTACCTAGATCTCAATTTTCATTTGATAACACTCAAATTTGTACCTAGAACATCTTCTAGGTTTTTCCTATCCATTTTTAATACTCGAAGACAACATATTCTAGGTGCACAAATTTCATTTTAGTGGTTCTTTTCTATAACATCAATATGCAATAATAATTTCTCAACTTATGTATTTTCTATTTTGTTTTGTATTACTTCACAATTTGAGTTAGTCAATAGCTAGTACAAATAAAGAATGCAGATTTCCTAGGTCTAACACACTTAAGAGGTTTGCAAAATTCCTCTTTTAGTCTCTTGAGTTTCACATAATTATATCAAGCATTGAGAACAACACATTTTAAACATAGAGTGAAATATCAATAGGCATGGAGTAAAAGGGAGATTATGAATGCATTTCCTTGTTTGTGGCAAAAACATTGGGAAATAATTATAATATTATGTTTTGTGAAATACTTAAACATCATTTCCTTGCTTGGTCATTGTAGAATTAAGATTTATGTAAGTGTTTAAACATTAATATGGATGGGTTGAAATTGATAGTAAATTTAATATCTTGTTAGTTGTGTGTTTTTTTGTTGATATGAATTTGTTTTAGTTTGATTTATTTATAAAAGAAGAATCTAAATTGAAAAAATATCAAATAATCTATATGGTGAACATTTAATTTGGTAAATTGTGTAATTGAGAAATTTGGGTATTATCATGTGCAAATAGTTCATATATTTTAAATAATCTCAAATTCATTAGAATGGATTCTTTGCATTGTTGAAAAAACAAGAAAAGTTTGCAACATACTCATTTTAATATACTTTAGGTAGTTTATATATCATATAAATAGAATCGTTTGAATAGATTGTCACATCTTTAGACCTATTCAATAGTTTTTTACTACATAAATGTGGTCATAGGGGGGCCATGCCCATAATTTATATGATCGAAATAAAACAACCTCTATTGTTGAGAACACATAGAGGGAAATAAAGCATAAAATTTGGAAAAAACTACATATTTTAGAATTAAATCAAGGCACATAGGCCAAACTACCATACTTGACATGTAGGCCATA
Source organism: Sequoia sempervirens (assembly GCA_007258455.2). Lineage (NCBI taxonomy): Eukaryota > Viridiplantae > Streptophyta > Pinopsida > Cupressales > Cupressaceae > Sequoia > Sequoia sempervirens. Next base: position 730,000,569 of record VDFB02000003.1, read on the forward strand.
AAAATGAAATAGAACCTAAGATTTTTCTTCCATCATTCACTCCCTTTTTTTATCTTGGGAAGATGGAGTCATATCGTGAGGATCCAAATAGTTTTAGGAGGAAACTCTTCTTTTGCACATTCTTAACCTTGGGCTCATAATCAATCATTGTGGATTTAGTAGGAGCACCCAATAAATGATTAGAGGGGGGATAGTAATAGAGTGCAACGAAACCTCTATTTGCAATACTAGGAGAGATTTACAGATTGGTCTCTAAGAGGTTGGGAAGATGAAGTGGATGCTTTTTGAATTGATCTAGGATAAAACCTATGATGATGGACCTTAGACTCATGCTACCAAGTGGCACACTTTTTTTTGTGCAATTTTGATTCACTAGAAACCCCCTTTAGATATTCAGTTATAAAATTCTTGTAATGGAATTACCTTTAACACATGAAGAGGATATTAATGTAATCAATAAATTGAGACCAACAAATCATTTCCTCTTTAACAAAATTGATTCAAGAAGATCATTATCTAGGTCCATCTCAGTGTAGATTTTGGAAAAAAGTAATGTGAAATTGATCTTTGGTGTTTTTCTAATTGAATAAGAAATTGCTTATGATTTTTAATGTTGTCAAAACTATAGCAAAATATAGGGGAGGGGGATCCATATTGGGATTGTGGTGAAAGAATTTTTTTTAGGATTGAAGGTAAGGTACCAAGGTTTTAAACATAGGAAATTCTTGTCTTAGAACCATGGGCTAGAAGCTAAGATCACATTTTGATTGCCTTTTTTCTCCTAGAAAATAATGAACAAGCCCTTTGTATAGGGGAACCAATTAATTTGATACTTTAACTATTTATTTCATTTCTTTGAAGCCTAATTGTGTAGGCATTTCAAACTAGACAATTGATCATGAAACTTGCCAACTGTAGTAAAGTGATTTAAATAGTTATTAGTGAGATCAAGATTCATATGTGTTTAAATTTAGTTTTGGGATGTGATCAATCCCTTTGCAAATCTATTTGTCTTTAGATTTAATCCACCATTGGAACACAACTGAGATTCTTTTAGATTATTTGTTGTGACAACCTTCAATACTCTTGCGGTCTTGATACTTGCAATACCCACACACATGTTCATAAATGCCCTTGAAAAATCATTAGATGAAACTAAGACCTTAAATGATTTTGGGAGTAGAGAGGGGTGGCTCTAAGAATTTTATTAGAGATTTTTTTGAAGGAAATTGAGCCAAATCACTAGATATGTGCTCCATATATATCTAGTATATCATATGATAAAAAATGACCAATTTAATAGTTAGTCTTATATAATTAGATTTGTACATACCTCTAGATGTCATGGAATGGGTTTAGGAGAGCCCATATTGATAAATGGTAATTATCAAAAAATTAACCTAGCTAATGTTCAATTGTCTAACCTTGGCTAGATTGATGAAGGTTTGGATTCATTTACTACCATATTTTTTAGTTACAATCCTTGTGTAAGAAAATGACATGCAAATTTAGGGTTTTTTAATTTGTGAAGGCTTTTCTTTGTGCATGGTGTTTGGTAGTTTTCAAATTGAGAAAACTTGACATATCCTCTTATAATGGCACAAATTTGCACCCTAGGAAAATTTCCCATTTATTCACCCTTACTTTAGAATTACAAGTATGATGATGCACATACTCACCACCATCTTCTTGATCTTCCCACATGTCCCTATATTTTTGTGTCGGTGGAGGAATATTTGTTGCAGATGCGTGCACGCCCATGTGCTATGCTACCATCTTGACAGATTCCTACCTTTGGGATCTGTAGAAGCATTACATCTCCTGGTTGGTCACAAATGTAACATTCTCTGCTGGGTCTTGACCGATGAAAAATGACTCCTTTCCTCCATTTGACCCATTCAAACTCATCTTTTCAAGCTCTTACATTCTCTAACTCATTTTTCTCACACTCTCTATTCACTTATTGATCATTCTTGCTTCTCCATTGCTCTATCTTGCTGCTATCAACTTTCTACTTGGTCTCTACAACATCCTCTTGCTTCAACACCATTGTTGTTGTAGGTTTACAAAGCTCTATCTCCTCGGCATAGTGGTATCACCTTTCTCCTTCCTTTATCGACCTAGTTCTTATAGTAGGGAAGGTGACTTGTGTATTTTCATTTTGCATCTATTGTCTTGTAGAGTAGCATTTAGATTGTCATTGCTCTCTACTTTATTGTGTCATTTCCATTCTCTCCTTTATCATTTTTTCTCTATATTGTTGCATATCTGGCTATTTGTGGAGGTGGGAACACCGAAATAGGGGTTTGAATGAGGTAGACCTCAAAACACAATCCAACACTTTTTTTGTTTCTGTGTGTGTAGGTGTAGGTTTGTCACTCAAAGCCGCTGGAGAACTAGGCTATGCATGGAATGGTATCTTTCCTACTCTTTCCTTACCATTTTCGTTATTAGAATAATATTTTCCAGTATTCTTCTTGTTGTATTGCTTATTTTTGTATTTTCATATTAAACTGTGTAACTGTGCAAATCTGATATTCAAGTTGTAAGTAGACCTTGAGTGTCTTTTATTGTCATTTGAACCTCTGTCCGTACAAGACGCCAGCGCATCCCTAAGACTCCAACACAACACGCTAAAGTTTGATTCCCATGCTTTCATCCTTAGATAAAGAGCTGTCTGATTTGTAGTCTAAGACCCTTGTAGTCTGCTCACTTAATTTCCATAAACACCTATCATTAGTAGAAGGGAAATAAGGTCTTGTTTTCCCTTCCTTTTCAACCTATCTTTCTTTTCTTAATTCATTAGTCAACTTGAGGTAGTTTAGGGCACTTCGTTCCTTGGGGCTCTCCCATGACCTAGAGCCTTGGGGGTGATGAATCCCCCTACTCTACACCTTCATTCCATTATTTCTTTCTCTTTTCACATTGAATCTCCTCCCATACCCACATGCTTAAAATCAGTTGTTGATCTCCTAAGAGAGGATAGGTTGATTTATATCCTTTGTGCATGTATGGATGAGGGAACAATGTTGTTGTTCCTATCTTGCACATCCTTGTTTTTGATGTCTTTGGCCTCTTTAAGTATCCCACTCATACTATTTCTTGAGTAGTTAAAGAAGAGAATGAAGATTACAAAAAGATCAACCTTGGTCTTTGTAAAGAAGGGGGATTCACTACTCACGAGTTCTCTTCATTTAGAGAGTCTCATGGGGAGAACTGCCCTAAACTACCTCAGGGAACAAAGAAAAATTTCTAGAACTAGAAAGAGCGAATCACAAAAGTTTTTTGGACAAAATGATGAGCTCTTAGCCAAAGGACGTCAGCACATAATATAGACAACAGTGCGGAATGTTGGCGTCTCGTACGGACCAGGAACTAAGTTTATCACATAAAACAATAAAGTGACTACTAGCAATCTAATTACTGAGAACTTCAAAAAGTACTAGAAAATAACAAAATGTGATAATTTTGAAATAAAGTGAAATAGAAATGATAAAGATAAAGAGAAGGAAAGAAATACTCACAACCATGCAAGTGATGAAGCCTCCAGCACGTGAATGTCTTCAATACCAACATGCGTAAGATCTGGAGAAAGTGTTGGCGCTGTATAGGGGTTTGCCTTAGTCAAACCCCCATTTTGGTGCTCCCACCTACATGGACAACCAATTAGATAAAGAGAAGTAGAGTACGCAAGTGCGATGTGATAAAAAAAATCCCCACTCGAGGAGGAGAACCTATATCACAAATTAAGGATGCAACAAATAGGGGATATGGAATCCCTAGATGCTCGCAAGCACAAGATAAGGGAGATAGAGCTGCAAGGCTTAAGGAAGCCAAAGAGGGAGAGCAATATAGCTACTAGAGCCAAAAGTGTTGCAAAGAGTGTTGTAAGGATGTGAGGGTGCTATTGTAACAAGTTGTATGGAGATGTACAAGCAAAATAACAAGAGAGAAAATGTCAGATCCAAGGTTGGAAAGAAGCTAGAGTGAAGCTAGAAGCACTTAGAAGGAGCCATAAGATTGAAAAGATAACATATATAGAGAGAAATAAAGCTTTTTAGGCGATTACAAGGAATCCTGAGCTGTTACCATCGAAAAAATTTGCTGACAAGTGGAAAACATGCACGGAAACGGTCATTTGAATGTTGAAATGTTGTGGGACACTAGTGTGGCATACGGATGTTTGCGTGGTGCACTAGTGTCCAGACACATCATGCTACAAAACGACGAGAACAGGAAAAGCATAAAGTTTAACACAAAGCTGACGCATAAAGGTAGTTGTTGAAAAAGGATCCCAAGCATCCTGAGAGGGGGAAAAGGTTGATGCAGGGGCTAAAATGAGCCTACACAAGTTCTAAGGGAGTGGAAACTAAAGTGGATACAAGAATGTATACAAAATTGTAAGGGGTGCAATTTTATGCCATTACATGTTTCCCCCACTTTAGCAGGCATATGAATCTATACTAATATGCACGCTAAAAGAAATCTACTAAACATAAATAACATCATTATGCCAAAAGGATACTGTAGAGGAAGCAGATAACTCTTCAAACCAAGGAAGCTTTCCCCCATGTTGAAGAACTACAAAACAAACACATTAGACAAGAAAGACCTACACAAGACATAAATGTTAGAACATAAAAACACATAGACAGATGCATGTAAGTAACTAATAAGATATGAGTTAGCAAAGTGAAAGAGACCTCGATGTAAAAGGTTGTCTCAGTATTATGCATCATCCCCAAATAACACATAGAAGAATTATAAAATGAAGAGAATAATGAAAGGATCGATCACTTCAAGAGAAGAATGCACCCAAAATTCAGGGAAGCAATCAATGTCAAAGAGAAAAAGAGCATATACTCAGGATGAAGAAGATGAAGATCTTCGATCTGGTATACACAATTGAAAAGAGAAGAGAGAGTGAGAAGGAGTGAAAATTCCAAGAGTTATGGCTCCATAGGTACTATCTCCTGAGGAGGTTCAAACAAAAGGACTCCGTAGCTCCGCGAAACTAAGAAGTTGCATAAAGTACATCAAAGGCCCGCATACCAACGATGAAAAAATATCATAGGATGAAAGCATCTCATAGGCCCGTAGACCTGTGAAGAGGAAATCCCCAAGATCTCTCACATGAAGGAAGCCCCGAGAAGTAAGTGCCTCACAGGCCTACAAACCTACATAGAGGCATTCCCCAAGATCTCTCACATGGAGGAAACCCAATAAAGTAAGCGCCTTACAGGCCCGTAGAACTGCAAGGAGGCATCCCCCAAGATCTCTCACATGGAGGAAACCCAAAGATGTAAGCACCTTACAAGTCCGCAGATATACAAGGAGACATCCCCCAAGATCTCTCACATGGAGGAAACCTAGATGTAAGGGGACTCCACAGAGTTGGAAAGCGGCTTCACATGCGCACCTGCAAAGCAACATGTTAATCCACAGATAAAACATGTTAGGAAAGCTTGATGTAAAGGATCCCTACAAGTTCTTGGCCCTGTAGAGCAAGAATCATTAGAGAAGCCTATGGCTACTGCAAGCTGCATTGCAGGGCAGTCACAGAAAAGAAGGGTCTAGTCAGGCTTACCCCAAGCTAGACGCTAATGCTTTCATTCGAAGGAGAAGCTTTCAAAGGGGTCCCTCGGGAACCCTTCAAAATAAAAGGGGTCCACTCGAGGGACACTCTGTTTGAAAGTGTATAAAGAAGAGATGGGGTCCTTAAGAAGGACACACATCTCCAAAATGAGTTATCGCTGCCCCCAACATACAGGGGAGGAGAACCAAGCAAGATACTTAGAAAATATAGGATAGAGGTAAACCTCGATATCACTTTTCATTTGAAAAAGAGGCAGGTGCATCAACAAATAAATGAGTGATGGAACCTAAATCATGAAGTTATATTTTATCCTCCAAGGCCTTAGATTCATTAGTGGAATGGCCAAGCACTCGATGGTATGCACATAAAGAATGTTCTTCTTTATCATGCTCGTGAAATTTCTTATGTGTAAGAGGAGGAAGAGTAACCAAGAGAGAATTTAGAAGCCTCAACAAGATATGCTCTTGCTCAGACAAAGAATGAGGAGCAATAAGTAACCCTTTTTCTTGTGGAGAAAGACTCGATTTCTCACAAGAAGGAGACCTGAAGATAGTAGATAAGGGTGGATCTACATGGAGAGTATTATTCTAACAATGGGGATCACACTCTTCTATGGGATCACCATCAACATTCTTGATAGGACTACTAACATTAACCTCTTTAATAGAAGTGTGATCATATTCCTTAGAAGGAGGAGGATTGACATTAAGAATATTACAATTTTCATTCACATTACCCCGCGATTTAGAAGAGTAACAATCTTTGATAGCGGGTTTGGACGATGTTATTGGAAAGCTTGAATGGATCGGGTCAACTTTATATTCTTGAATGAAGGAATCTGTAAAGTCTAAAGAACCCCAATCATCACCAAGAGATGCATTCTTTTGAGAAGAGGTAGAAGGAGCAGACTTAAGATTTTTTGCTTCGGAAGGATCTTCTTCAGGGACATCTATCTCAAGAGTATTCATTGTAGTAGGTACTGTTGGAGTAAACATAGACACATTGGAAGACACTAAAGGGATAAGAGTAGGCACAACCGAAACCTAACGAGCAACTTCCATCTCACATAAGTGCATAGCATCAGGGTTAGCCTTGACTATGACTACTTGATTATTGCAAATGAACTTAATAGATTTATGCAAGGTAGACGAGACTGTGCCCATAGGATGAATCCACAGTCTACCAAGAAGAAGGTTATATGGTAATTTTTTTGACATAACATATACAAGGGTGGGTATAGTAACATGTCCCAACCTAAAAGGCAAGACTATTGTGCCTAGGGCTTGCCGACCAACATTATCGAACCCACGAATAACAAAAGAAGAATCATTAAGAGAAGATGAATCAATATTAATCTTAGGCAATAGATCAATGCTACATACATTAAGCGCCAAACCGGTGTCAACAAGAGTACGTCTAATTCCAATGTTATTAATGATTAACTATAATCATTAGAGGGTCTTCTTGTTTTTGCACATCGGGGGACATAAGTTTTTGTGGATAGAATGTAATATTCAATGAATCCACACGAATATAAGCTATCAATGCATTAGCATCCACCGGCCTAGCAGAGGCATGCAAGAGAATCTTCTGCAATGCTTCCTAAAGCATACCTTGATAAATCAAAGCAGACTAAAGCAAGTCCCATAGTGAGATCTTGGCGGGAGTAACATGGAGTTGCTTGAAAAGATCATAATCACTAGGTGCTTTAGTTGTAGGTTTAGGAGCTTGAGGAAGGCTTGGTTGTTTATTCATTCTATTCTTGTAAGTATGGGCTATCGTTTTGTAAGAGGGAGCCATAGAAAGGTTAGGAGAGTCACTATCAAATGGAACACCATCAATAGAACAAACCCTTTTATGAGAAGGACTAGCTCGAGTCATGTAAATGACCGCTCTCTTAGGCCTTTGAGGGGAAACAAAGACATAGATTACATTTACAAAATCATCACAACTAGTAGAATAATTGTTTGAAGAAACATTCTCAACATCGATCCAGGGAGGATTAGATGTGTAAGGAGATTCATCATTTGCTAATGCATCATCTCTAGAAGAGAATGCATTGGAATGAAGAGAAGGTAGAGTAATGTTAAGAAAGGTATCAATGATTTCATCTTCTTGCAACAAGATATCCTTCAAAGCAAGAGGAATCTCATGAGAAGGATCAAAGATACAAAGTGACATGGGAAAAGCCAAGTCACTATCACATACATGAAATGGAACATCATTAACATTTTTAATATAATTAGATATTGAACTAATAAAAGATGTTAAATTCATTTTGAATATGGTAAGCTAAAGATAATATATAATAGATAAACAAGTTGGTCGAAGGCCGACATATTACTCCTGCTTTGACGGTATGGAATGGGGTTCGGGGCAACACCCCAAATTTTTTCTCGGGGAAGGATAATATTTGATTTGTCCTTTTTTTTATCAAGGGGTGTTCATGTCGGGTTCACCAAAATATAGAGAAGGGGGATTCTCTACTCATGAGTTCTCTTCATTTAGAGAGCCTCACGGGGTGAACTGCCCTAAATTACCTCAGGGAACAAAGCAAAATTCCTAGAACCAGAAAGAGTGAATCACAAAGGTTTTCTAGACAAACTAATGAGCTCTCGACCAAAGGACATCAACGCAGAATACAGATGATAGTGCAGCGTGCTGGCGTCCCAAAGGTGCGCTGGCGTCTCGTACAGACCAGGAACTAAGTTTATCACAAAAAACAACAAAGTGACTACCAACAATCTAATTACTAAGAACTTCAAAAAGTATTGGAAAATAAAAAAATGTGATAAAACTGAAATAAAGTGAAATAGAAATGATAAAAAGAGAAGAAATGAAATGCTCATAACCATACAAGTGATGAAGTCTCTAGCATGTGAATGTCTTCAATACCTGCATGTGTAAGATCTAGAGAAAGTGTTGGGGCTATATAGTGGTTTGCCTCAGTCAAACCCCCATTTTGGTGTTCCCACCTCCACAAAAACCCAAATAGATAAAGAGAACTAGAGTATGCAAGTGCGATGTGATAAAAGTGATCCCCGCTCGAGGAGAACACGTATCATAAAGTAAGGATGCAACAAATAGAGGATATGGAATCCCAAGATGCTTGCAAGCACAAGATAAGTGAGATAGAGTTGCAAGGCTTAAGGAAGCCAAAGAGGGAGAGCAAGATGGCTACTTGAGCCAAGAGTGTTGCAAAGAGTGTTGTAAGGATTTGAGGGTGCTGCTGTAACAAGTTGTATGGAGTTGTGCAAGCAAAATAACAAGAGAGAAAATGTCAAAGCCAAGGCTAGAAGGAAGCTAGAGTGAAGCTAGAAGCACTAAGAAGGAGTCATAAGATTGAAAAGATAACATATATAGAGAGAAAATAAGCTTCTTGGGTAGTTACAAGGAATCCCAAGCCGTTACCATCGACAAAATTAGCTAACAAGTGGAAAACATGCACAAAAATGATCGTTTTAATGTTGAAACGTCACGGGACGCTAGTGCAGTGCGCAAAAATTTGCGCAACACACTAGTGTCTAGACACATCACGCTACAAAACGACGAGAACGGGAAAAACAAAAAGTTTAATGCAAAATTGATGCACAAAGGTAGCTACTGAAAAGGGACTCCGAGCATCCTAAGAGGGGAAAAAGGCTGATGTAGTGGCTAAAATGAGCCTACACAAGTTCTAAGGGAGTGAACACTAAAGTGGATACAAGAATGTATGTGAAATTGCAAGGGGTGCAATTTTACACCATTATAGTCTTTCTCATACATTTAAACATACACAGAAAAAAATTGATAGATTATCCTATCCTCACTCAAATTATTTTTAAGATAAAAGAATGGAAAGGAAAACACATTTTAAATCACTTTTTGTTCAACCTGTGACTACATTATTGAGAAATCAAAATGATTTATTAGGGTCAAGCTAAAGCAAGTGACAAAGAAGGCCAAAAGGAAGAAGTCTCTTGTAAAGGTTGTTGTTTAGTTATCAAACCTTTAGTTGGATTCATGCATTAATGGATGAGGGTTCAATGTTATTGTTCCTTTCCTTTACATCATTATTTTTCATGTCTTTGGCATCTCCAAGTACTCTACACATACAATTTATTGAGTAGTCAATGAAGAGAATGAAGATGTGCAAAGATCAAACCTTGGTCTTGACCATACATTTAAACAGATCCGTGTAGCAAACCTTTGATAAAATATCCTCAAAGGCATTTGGTTGAACAAGTTACCCAATAAAATTTTTCCTCACCCAAATAATTTTGAAGATAAAAGAAATGCTAATAAAACACATTATAAACCAACAATTTTGTGCAACTTGTGACTATGTTATTTGTTAGAGTAAATTACATTTATGCTTAAGTTTACTTAGGCATTAGTTTTGCATTTTGTTATTCGGGTAGTCTTTCTCGTGCTGGGAAGTTTCTCACTTGTCACCCACCTTTCATGCCTTTTTAAGGCACTTTGTACAACATGTAATTTATCTCATCTCATTCATTTTGTTTTCTCTGGTGAAATAGCCTTTGCCCTTCTCTCGCTCATTCGTGAAGGTTTATTGGCATATGTTTCTCCTAGGTTATTCGATCTAACATTATCAAAGAATATAGATTATTTCTTGGAGCTAGGCTAGAGCAAGCCATAAAAAGACAAAGTACATGCATCTTTGATTGAGGTTGTTGCTACTATAGTTGTTGAGGGGAAAGATGAAGACTTGATAGTGGTTATCTATGCCTTCTTCTAATGAGGTTCCTAGGGACCTATTTCCCCTTAACACCTTATACTTATTTGTTAAGAGTCTTCAATTGAGTAATGATAAGTAGGGGAATGAGAATAGAGAAAAACACCAATTCTTGCAATCCTATGTAAATATGTTTGAGATCATGAGAAACTAGGTTGTTTGAATATAGGAAACTCACCTAGGTTTTGTTTATGTATATGTGTGTAAATATGTTTGAGCTCATGAGATATTAGGTTGTTCCAATGTAGGAAACTCAACTAGGCTTTGTCTATGGGTGTAAACTATGATTTTTAAATGATTTTAATAAGAATGAAATGGTAAAATAAAATTGGAAAAGAAAAGAAATTCTCTACTACTTACAAAAAACAATAAATTACATGTTAAAGACTAGTAGTGGTGTCTTTTTGTCTTTTCAAGGTGCAATTCTCAAATGAATGCAACTAGACTAATTTTTAAGTGCAATCTAATATATACAAACTGAAAAATGTAACTTTGCCTAAATGATGCTGTTACAAAATGATAAGTTTACAACTTTTTAAATTTGACAATAAATGCAAATTGTATAACTTTTTAGAAAATGGAAAAATGCATCTTTTGATTTCAATTTTTAAATGCAATAAAATCCCTATTAAATGTGCTACTTTTTAAAATTTTCTTATCTTTTTTATTTTATTTTATTAGACTGCAAGAATCGGGTAGCATGACCCCCTATAAACTGCAGTGCACCTGGTAAACTTTTTAACGTGACCGGCGGCGTTGGCGCGACATGCCCTCTGGTACCACAGGGGTGGAGGAGACTAGACCTCGTGACCAACCTCCTACAATAGGAAAGATTTGGCCAACCGAGCTAGGGCCCCAACCCCAAAATTTTCTAATCTAAATGATGATGTAAATTGAGTTTTCTATATAATGTTGTTATGTTTTTTGTACCTATGTTATTATGATATTATCATGATTCTCAATTGATCCATTTGATTTCACTTTATATGTATGATATTGCATGACACTTTATACTATACAATAATTTTTATATAATTTTACATTTTTTAGGTTCATTATTTTCATATGATGCTATGAGATTTTTTTGATTAACTATAAACAGGTTTTGAAGGGTGTTTGAATATATGATGCTATATGATGCTATGAGATGTTAACCATATATATATAATATCTTGATTCATGACTTGTGATATGTTATATTATTGTTGCAAATAATGAATGAGATTTTTTGGATGCATGTCTATTCTATATTGTTTATTACATGGGGTTGAGAATCCATTTCTATGTTGTGATTTATGAGATGAATTCTAATGAGATAGATTCCGTGGATATTAGAACACTAGAGATGTGGTGTGTATGACATGTGTGCATGTCTTATTGACTTTAGTTACTGTTGCTTTAACTGTTATTATTTGATGAGACTTAATATGTGCAATGAGTGTACATGAAACATGTATAAGATAATGGGAGTTAGTTCAAAGAGAGTAATATGGATGCATGTGCAATGTCTTAATCATTCATGTTATGATTAAAATTTATCCATTTGCTAACTAGTGTAGCCACATACCCAAGTCTTGTGAGACCCTAGGTACCCTTATTTTACAAATTGTAAATATTAACCTAATGTAGATTTTAATTATCATGTATTAATATGTTTCAAGTATTTAGAAATGGATAGTTTCACTTATCCATTTGTTTGAGTATTTTTTAACTAATTAGAAAAGTTTTTGGATGAATTTTTATAAAAGTGACATTTTTTAGGCTTCTAAAAGAGGCAATGTCATGTTGTTTGGGTGTAATTTAGATTTTTATTTGGCATATATGAGTATGATTTTTTTGGAAGCATCTAAAAGGCCATAGGGGGGATTTTGAGCACGATTAGTTACCTAGTTTAAATTATATTTCATTTGTAATTGGAATCTATAGTTGGATTTGAGTTACATGTGAATTTGAATTTAAATTTGGAGATATTTTGGTGAGGGATACTATTGTAATTATTATACTATAAAAAATAAACATACCTTATTATCCAAAAAAGTGCTTTATAGACTCCTTGGTTCCCCTTGAAGAAAATGGACACATGTCAATAATATATTGGGTGAGGCCTTAAAAACTAGAGTCAAGTTAAACAAAAACAAAGGGTTAAGGGGAGGGGTTGATTTGTATTTTATTATTGCAATTTGAGAGCTAGAGAAGGGGGAAGCAAAACAAAAACCAAGAGGGTTTGGATTTGAATGAGATTTTAGAAGTTTGAGAAGTGATCTTGAATTTTAGAAGGATTGGAACTTGGAAAAGCTTGAAAAGAGTGTGGGTATTATCATATTACAACTCTTCTTGTATACTTTTAAATAGTGTTTTATGCCTTGTTGTGGGTCTCCATTTAGATTTAGACTTACCCTAGAATGTATATGATAGTAATATGTATGGAAGGAAAAGATTATTGATTCTATCCATGAAGTGTATGAACTTACCTAATAAGGGCTAATTTATGATTAGGAGGAATAAGGTGTGATGATGTCAGGCATATGTTTACTATAATTTTCATCCTTGAGAGGGTAAGGTTTTATGAATTATGTTCCTTAAGGATTGGGATTTGAAGAAGGAAATTTCTATGACATACTATGTGGATTTGAGGTCCATTAGTGCTACACTTTCTTGCCTTGATCACCAATGATTCAATAGTGTTCCACATTGTTCTTGAGATAAGATTAATATTTTATATTTTTCAGTGTTGCGACTATTAATATTTTTTTTTCACCTTGGCCCAAATAGACACTAGGGAAGCCTTAGAGAGTTCTACAAGGTCATCATTTTGGTTATAGATCTTTAGGGGTTTTAAAGTCATGTTTTATAAAGCATGAGTGGGTGATGTTAGACATGTTATTCAAACTTCAAATACTCAAAAGTATTGAGGAAAACTTGGAGGAAGTCCTAGTCCAAAAGAGAGTGAGTCTTAAACCTCATGTTATGACATTTGTTAAGGGTATGTTTTAGGGTTTAGAGGTCTCTAGGGTTAGGTCACTAATCTTATTAGCATCTTGGATTCTAGAAGAATGAAAACATGATTTTGAATGCTATGCATGACCAAACAACTATGCATGACATGTTGCAAGATCAAGGAGAAGAACATGCAATGTTCCAAGAAGCAAGGAGTTTGAATCTTTCTAAATGAGGATATTATAGTTTTCTAAGACCTCTCAAGTACGCAACATATTATGAAGAGCTATCCAAGTTTTTGAAAAATGCCTTTATGAAGCTTCTTAAACCTAAAGAATCAATGCACAAGATCATTGACGTCTTTAGGAGTCTCCAGAATATGTACATAAAGTATTTTATTTCCATGAGTGAGACCAAACCTTTAGGTCACTAGAAACAAGTCTGCCATGTTTAAAAGTTTTGATAAAAAAATGGATGCAACTTGTAGAGGATAGATTAGACTTTCCTATATATGAAAATAAAGGATTAGGGAGTCCTATAAGTAAAGAAATGATAAGTCAAATTGAAGAAACAATTGTGTAGAGGAATAAAGTAGTGAGAATAGGGAGTTTGCATGGGGTCTTATAGGTTTGTATCATCATATAAAGGGCTTGTTGAGCTGTCAATCCATGTGTGAAGTCTTTGAGGTCTATAGAATTATGAGGAACTATGACAAAACAATAAAGGTTTTCATGACTATCAAGGTCATGCTTTGAAGGAAGATGATTAGTCAAGTCCATCTGACGATGAAAATATACATGTGTTTTTAAGGCATATATGAGATTTAGTTTTGAACATAATATTGGTAAAAGAACTTATGGAGATTTTAATAGAGATAATCATTTGATAGGATTTGGCAGAAAATTGTTGAAGTTTTTCAAAGTCGTAGTATCACAAGAAGACCAATAATATCCTTTTGAAAGAAAGAATAACACTGTGAAATATAATTTATTAAGAAACATGAAAGAAGTTTGTGTCTTAGAGATTTAAGGCATTTTCATTTCCACTAAGCCTGAGGAACAATGCGTAGGATCAGTTGCATAGATGCTTTTGGGGACAGGAAAAAGGTCAAATTATGAACCTTCTGTAGATACTGATATAAGGCCTTTTATTTATGGAATTCTACTACAGGTGAATAAGGCCTTAAGCACACCAATATCAAAATCACACAATGAATAATACCCTTTAACAATCAACAAAAGATAGTCATCATATAATAACACAAGGGTAGTCCATAGAGCATAGTTTGAAATCCTATAAAGAAATTATAGAAGGATTTTTTAAAGGACAAGTGATAGTCCCTATAAAGGCAACCGAGCAGCACTTTATTTTCAAACAATGAACAACAAAAAAGTTAATCCATAGTGTATCCATCGATGGTGATAATACATAGTTTGTCTATTCACAGTAAGGATGCAGTAGTCTATTATCTATTGATAGTGATAAGACAATAAGGATAGTATCATAATGTTCTAAAGATTAAGTGTTTCCAAGATGAATGAAGGGTACACAAACTTAGAGAGAAGAATAGAGATCATCAAAGTACATGACGATGATAATGATAATTGGCAGTGTGTTAAGCTATAATGGTGTTAAGAAAATTCCACAATGAAGAGTATTGTGTCAAAACCTAGAAATGCAATGATATTCCATAGAAAGAGCATTTAAATTCTACATGAGTTTTATAGTGCACGACACCTTGTGAAGGAGGTTCAAGGCAGGGAGGTGATAGTCTATTGATAGAAATTTAAATAATGATGAAGAGTCATAGTAGTTAATAGAGCTAACCCATAGTTAACAATATGCTCGTCTTAGATGATTGCAAGACTATATGGAAAAGATCTCTAAGTGGAACGTTCAATGCATGATAGTCTAAATAGCCATGCACTAATGATAGAGTTTCATGGTCTATATAAGAGGCTACCATTTACTGTGTGTTTTTCTAGAGGTGGTTATGAAAGGTTATCTTGTGATAAAAATAATGGACAAGAGGACAATGAGAAAAAGGTTGTATGACAATAAAGAGAAAGTCATGAATATGACAATGTTTCAAGAAAACTTGCATGAAAGTTGAAAGGTAAAAGGAATGAATGACAATCAAATCACAAGGTAGTAATAGGCTAGTACAAAGAAGAAGAAAATGAAGAGCTATAGTATTAAATCCTTGAATGACTAAAAATAAATGTAAGAAGAGGTTATTCTATGCTATTTCTAACACTTATCAAACCCTAGGTATTCTTGCATGAAGATATATAATGAATAGATAATAAGGTTAAGGAAATATTAAGGTAGACTCATTTGATAAAAGAGGAAAAATAGCACAGTCATGTGATGGTAGAGGATGCTGAAGCTTCCTAATGGAATTTTTGGGTGTATCAATGACCTTAACAAGGCACTACTAATTTGGAGATTGTTGTTGAATATGAGAGGAAGGGTGATTATAATGCTATCAAATTTTCTCATATGTCTTCACCACTTAATAGAGTATAAGAACAAGGAAAAATATATAATGGAGATAGTCTATGATAGAGTTCAAGTGACAGTTCATGAGCCAACATAGTGAACATGGTAGTTTAGAAGATGAACAAGTGAATACTCTATGCCAAGATATGTGAGAAATCCATGAAAATCAAGATTATTTATGACAGTTGTATCCACATGGAGGAAGCACAAGGTGATTGGTTAAAACTCATAAATAAGCTCTTGGGGGTGCATTGAAGGGAAGCCTTATCCAACACCTTTAAGGAGTTGTAATTCAATTTAAATTCATTAAAAAATTCCCTATTATCATGAAAATAGAAATTGAGAAGGATAAAGTCTAGTTTGAGTAGTGAAGAAAACACTATAGGAAATTTCTATCACCTTGCAAGCATCTAGGAGAGTGGAGGTTGTTGATCATATATTTTATAGGAGCATCCAAAGGAGATGGAGTTAGAAAGTCAAGGATTCTTTCCCTCAATGCCTTGTTAGAACTTTGAAAGGAGTCAAACTAGGAGTTGGTTCCACAAGTGCCCAAGGAAGTTGGTCAAATAGTCAAGGCAAGAATCTTCATTCATTACAAGGTATGTGTCCTATATTCACTCATATTGGTTAGATATGCAAAGGGATATCTAGTAAAGGAAAAAATACATGTATTTTGTATGATGACTTATGATGTAACACTATCTATCAATTTTCAAGAATTTTGGACTTAGTTTTCCTAAGAGAAAATATTGAAAATAGACTTGTACTTAGCTGAGACATACATTTTGATCAATAAAAGAAATAGTTTTTTCCTACTCAAAGCTGTGTATTGTGCATTCTTGTAAAATTATTGATTCTATATTGTGATAAAAGCATTTATATTTGATTTACTATCTCATTTTTCTTGTCTTTATGTAGTGGTACATGCATTTGCATGTCATAGCTTGTGTTTTTTATTATCAAGTTTCATGTAAAATTCAATCATGAATATTATTCCTCCTAAATTTTGTCACAAACTCAAAAACCTTTCTGTGAAACACTTATGCAAACATGTCAAAACTTGAGTTGTGTATGTTTTTTTGGATTCTATAATCACATTGTGTATCTTTAAGCTGGTACAAATAATTAAATATTATGGTATATCACCTCTTTTTGAGGTTTTATGTTCAATTACAGATTTAGTTTCTACCCTTTTTTATTTGTGAATAGAATTAGAATAAGTTAATTTAGTTGCTACACTAGGGGAACCAAGCCTCTCAGGAAATTCACTCCAAATTTCAGGTCACCCACAACCTAGGAATGTTTCCTTTGTGTTAGTTGGAAGGAGAGTTGCTATACTAATCCTCCAAAGGGTGCATTCCAACAATGGAAAACCTTGCTTGAAAATATGTGAGTGGATTCATATTACTCTCTTTTAGCAAGGAGGGACTTAAGAGCATCAAATCAGTCAAGAGGTAGATATACACAATTGATTTGGAGTTTTCAATCTCATAGAGTTTGGAGTTGAAGAGGAAATTGCTAAATCTCTATTCCTTTATTTTATTTATGTTGAAATTGATCTACAAGTTGTAGAAGAGGAAATTGTTCCTTTATAGAAGCTATAATATCATATTAGTATTTTTATTATATATAATTACATGATAATTTATAATTCATTTAATTTATAATTCAATTTTTTAAGAAAATGGATAATGGAAGCGTTAAGTCTGTTTAAGTGAATAAGGACATTTTCATATATATTTTTATAATTATTGAATTTAAGATTTTGGCTCATGAAAATGTGGTTGGATAGATTTATAGTTGAGTGACCCTATGAATGGGTCCCTAATGTTTTGGATCCAATAATTATTCAACATGTGATTTAGGCCTATCTTATCATATATAAGCCTTACATTTGTTGCTAAACATTTAATATAAAGTTTCCTTATGTTTTATTATACTAGGAATGTGTATGAATGATTTCTATGATATATTGATTTAGTAAGAAATATCATCCTTTATCATCTTGGTTGAAAAATTAAGAATTTGTTAAATTTAAATACTTGTTTTATGATAGTCAAGTTCACTTGTTTACTAGTATAATCTTGTTATTTTTGTGTAAGCAATGAATGTGAGTTAGCCATGGTGAATGGTAAACTAGTGGGTGGTGAACATTGTTTGCGTAAGTGATGGAACACTGTTTGTAGCAAAAAAATTGTCATAGACTCTTGAATCTTTCCTTATTATAGATATTTGTAAAGTGATATTTATTCTTGTAGGTTACTTGGGTGTTTATTAGTTATTGGGGTGCTTTAAATCAAGCTCATATATGAAAATGTAGCTAAGAAATCTTGACGAAATGTTGATATCAATCTAACACAAAATTGCAGGAAACAAATATGTACTTGCATTGATGAAATGAGGTGTATATAAAGGAATTTTGAACAAATTGAATTCCAAAATTGGAGGGAAAGGTTTCTTCAAAATTCATAACAAACTGTGAGAGATAACTATCTTACTAACTACCATCTCACCACCTCAGTAAGTGATTATCCTACAAGTGTAAAATAAATGACGTAAAAGAGTAAAACATAATTTTTACACCAAAAATCACCCCTAAGCATAGATTAGGTGGGGACAAAAGATTGGGTCCTAACAACTAGGCCTAATGAGAGACCCAAGTATAATGCACCTCATTGAAAAGAGGAGAAAACCTTGTGGGAATAAACCCCACAAATAAGGGTAAATGAAGATGACTAGAAGGCTCCACCCAAGGATGATGCTACTAATAAAGTGGACCACACCTCAAGAAGAGCTCATAGATGAATGAAATCACTCTTAGTAAAAGGTTTGGTGAAGATGTTAGTAACCTACTCTAAAGATTGGGAAAAGACTAAGTCAATGATCTGACCATGAATGAGATCTTGAATGAAATGCATATGAATTTCAATGTGTTTTTTTCATTGGAGATGGATTGGATTCTTGCATATATGGATAGTACTTTGATTTTCACAATACATGACTATGGGATGTTTGAAGGAAATACTAAACTTAGTGAGAATACGCTGAAGCCAAATATCCTTAGTGGTTGCATTAGCATCTCTTCGATACTCTACCTCTATGGAAGATAAATAAATAACATGTTTCTTTTTTCTAGACTAACATATAGGACCATATTCGAGGGAGAAATTGTAACTGAAAGTAGAATTACAGGTTTGAGAATCACCAACCCAATCTAAGTTTGTATAGCCAACCGAATCAACCTCTATGCCAACTCTATAATGAATCCAAACTGTGATAGTTCCCTGAAGATAGTGAAGGATCCTCTTATATGCTTTCTAATGCAACTCATGAGGCTCCTGTATAAATCTCGAAACCATGCTGACAAGACATGAAATGTCAAACATGCTATGAGTATAATAAGTGAGTTTTCCAACAAGTTGGTGATACAAGGTAGCATCAACCAATGGTGTAGTATTATTAGCCTCAAGATTGACCCTAGAGAGAAAGGAAGTTAGAGATGGATTGTAGTCAACCATGTGAAATCGAGCAAGAATATCAGTTGTATACTTGGGCTATCAAAGAGTGATCCTTGTATCAGATTGTGAAATCTCAATGTCAAGGAAGTAATATAGTAAACCCAAGTCAGTCATGTCAAACTTGTTTTGGTGAGATGACTTCACTACTACAATAAAAGATGAAGAAATCTTAGTGATTAGTAGATCATCAATATAAATTACTAATATCAATAATGAATAATCCTATCACAAGAAGTACACATTATGATTTGAATGACATTGAGTAAAATGAAAAGCTAGGAGGGAATCCATCTTGGCATACCGATCTTTAGGGGCTTGTTTGAGACCATAAATGAATTTCCTAAGTCTACACAATAAGGATGAATCCTAAACAAACCTTGGTGGTTTCTTCATGTAGATCTCCTCCTAAAGGTCTCTTTGAAGAAAAAATATTTTCACATCCATCTGATGCACATCCCATCCATATGTGGTGACAATAAAAAGTGAGTCAAATAGAATTCATCTTGGCTATGGGTGCAAAGGTCTTAGTGTAGTTAATTCCAACAACCTATGAAAAACCCTTGGAAACCAACCACGCCTTGTACTTATCAACTGAACCATTTTCTATAAACTTGGTTTGATAGACCCACTTACATCGAACCATCTTTCTTCCCTTAGGAAGCGAATTGAAATCTCACGTGATTTCTGTGTAAGGAATCATATTCCTATTGCATAGTTCTATCCCACTCAGGTATATATGACACCTCTCAAAATGTATGTGGATCTTACAGGTGGAATCTAAGAAAGCATGTGGCCCATTTTGATAGTTTGACCATGTTCATCAACCATCTACTATATTCCCTACCCAAGTTTCTACACTGCAAAGTGTCTATCTAACCCAAAGAGGGTGAGAAGTGGGTGAGTTGGGTGCTAAAATTTCATCCTACAAAGCATGCGATGAAGTAGATGAAGATGGATCCCATCACTATCCTCACTATCACAAGAAGAAGTCTCTACCTTAGGAACTTGCTATGAATGATAGAAACTTCATTAGAAGAATCATAAAAAACAATCAAGTCCTCAATAAAAGGAGAAATGTCAAGTGTAGAGTTGGTTGGAACCTCCTGAAACTTAACACTTATCTTAATGAAAAAATCATGTGTGGTTGGGTGGAGAAGCCAATATCCTTCTACATAATTTGGATAAACTACAAAGATGCAAGGTTTAGATTGAGGATCCATATCCTTGCAATGCTGTTGAGGTACTTGTACTATATCTAGAGATCTAAAGACCTTGAAGTGCTTAAATAATGATTTTCTTCTTTTCGAAGATTCAAAGGGAGTGATACCCTTCAAGGCTTTGTGAGGAACTCTGTTTTATATGTAACAAGCATAGTTGATTTCTTTTTCTCAATACCATGGTGTAAGGCCTTTGGAGTGTATCATACAATTAGCCATCTCTTTCAAGGATTTTTTCTTACCTTCTACAACACCATTATGTTGAGGAGTATAAGGAACTATCCATTGCATTTCTATCCCCTCTATTGTGTAAACTGTTCAAACTTAATGTTGACATATTACCCCCATTATTAGTTCAATGAATTTTGATGACATTCCTTGATTGGTTCTCAACTAGTGCCTTGAAATATTGAAACTCAAGTCAAAGACTTCAACTTTTTATCTAAGAAATTAGACCCATGCATATTTGGAAAAATCATCTATGAAGGTGAGAACATATCTTGCCTTACTAAAGGATGGATGGGGAAATGCCCCTAATACATCATTGTGAAGTAGCTCCAAAGATTGTGTTGCCCTCTAGGATTTTGCTTTGTCAAAATTTTCTTCAAGATGCTTACCAAGGGTACAAGCCTTAGAAAGACCCTTAGAGAATGTGACTCTTGGAAATCATATGAACATGTATTTTTAACTTAGTTTCTAAAGATAATGGTATTTAATGTGGCCAAACCATTCAAGCCATAATTTTCTAATCTCATTTGAATGATTAAGCAAGTCTATGGGAGAAACATTAGATGAAAAATGTGAGAAGGTATATAACATAGAATAGTGATATGCCCTACCCAAAGATACTAAATAATTTTTGTCCAAATATTTGATATCAAATGTATTTGGAGAAGAAATGAATCACATGCCTTTCCCTATGTGAGTAATTTGATACATTGATAAGGATTAGTTGAAAGTGAAGGTACATGTAGAAAATTTGTGAATGTTCCTCCTTAAACTTCAACAAACCTTCTCCTTGTAACTAAATCCAGAGTATCATCACCCAAGGTGATAGTAGATGTGATAGAAGGATTTGAGGAAGAGAACTCAACCTGTGATGAACCCATGTGGTGTGAAGCACCATCGTCAATAATCCAAGATGGAGATGATGAGAAAGTTGTAGCAACTAGATCCTTACCCTTATATTTTTCTTTAAATCCTTAGCATTAGTTGAATCTTGATTTGATAAGAATTGCTTGGACTCAGGTACCCCTATATTTTTCTTTTGAAGAAGATGAGATAGGTGGTCAATTTTTTTTATTCATACACTTGTGCTTATCATGTCTAGTCTTCTTAAAGTAAGCACACTTAACTCTTTCTTTCTTAGGTTTACCTTGATTTGAAGAGCTTTCAATGTTAGGTTTGGAGGACTACAATTTTTTTTTCTTTCTTAGTCTCCTTAGTATCCTTGTCTACTTCTTGTGATTTATTCTTCCCTTGGTTTGAAGCCTTTTGTTTCCAATTCCCAACAATAATGGCTTGATATTTTGTAGACTTCATTGTCCCCAACTTAATTAACTTATCTTGTTGCCTAGTTAGGTTGGTAATAAATTCATCTAAAGAGGGAATTTTCCAAGTGGCACACATATCACTCTTGGTGGAGTAGAAGGTTGAAACAACCATTAAGTAATTAGGACCTAGCTTGGAGACGATATAAAGAACTAATTGATTACCTTTTCTCTTTATTCTACATTCTTTAAGCTGCAAACTTAGTGACTTGAATCTAGTGAAGTATTCTAAGGTGTCAAATAAATTGGGTCTCAAACTAATGATCTCATTCTCAAACTCATGGCTTCTCATTTCATCTTGCTTTCCAAAGAGTTTTCTAAAGTTATCCAAACTTCATTAGGTGTGTTTAAAACTTCAACATGAAAAAGAAGTTCATGAGTCACAATTAGACACAAGAATCCAAAAGCTTGATCACATTTGTTGAACCACTTAACTTTAACACTCTCATTAAAAGGTTATTTTTTAGTCCCCATTGTTACTCTATATAACCCCTTGTTCTTTAGTATAAATTGAAATTTAGTTTGCCATTGATGGTAATTAAATGGAGTTAAAGGAGTAACATGTGTTTAGTGTGTAGGCAAGTTTAATTGGAATGAAAAATGACACTTTATAATTTTAGTGTGAAATTATGTCCAATAAATCAAGAATAAAAATAATCACTTAAAAAAATGGCACTTAATTTCTAGTTGCCAATCAAAAGTTACATCAGTTTAAAATTTGCCTGATTTACCTAAATTCACAAATTTGAATGTGAAGTTTAAGCCCCCTTTGGTTGGTTGTGACCATACCATATAACCATGGAATTAACTCCTTTGAAGGCTCATGCCTTTGCAAATAGATGATTTGAACCACATGCAACATTTTAACAACAATGAAAACACCTTTGCAAATTTAAGTGTTTCCAACTACAAACACAAATGATCAAAATTTCCTTTGAAAAGAAATCTAAAAAGCCTTTACAAATTTCTTTGTAAATTTAACACACCTTTGCAAATCTTTCAATGTAGACAAAAATTTTAGAACGCCTTTGCAAATGTACATGGTAAATTTAAGATGCCTTGTAGATATTTTAATGTAGACATAATTTACATCCAGATCAAGAAGGTAAATTTATAAATTTGAACAATACTAGATGCCTTTGCAAATAGATTTTGTAAGGTACCAAAAGCAAATTGTCCTTTACATAATCGATTTGCCACACAACCTTTGCACAAGAAATATTCACACAAACTGACCTTCATGAAGTTATGCCTTTATGAGCACATAAAAGTAGGAACTTACATAGATCCATGATCTTACACATATCCACAATCTCTCATAACACCGCAGCTTCAATTGCACACAAAATGAATCACAAATTGTAAGCAACTTCATAGAAATAAAAAATGCAATAACATTTGCCTTGAAATTTCTCTGATAACATGAAAATGGAGCCAAAAAATCTAGAAAAAATGCCAATATAAATTTAACACAAAATTGAAGACAAAAAAGAAGTACTTGCATTGATGAAATGAGGTGTGTATAAATGAATGTTGAGAAAACAAAATTCCAAAATTAGAGGGAAGGTTTGTTTGAAATTGATGCAGGAGCATCCAGTGGTGTAAGGGAAATCTTGCATCACCCAAGAAAAAGAAAGATTTTAATTTCCTGTTGGTTGTTTCTTAGATGTTTTTGCATTTTTGGATACTCCTTTAGCTATTAAAATATTCAAAGCCAAATTTGAGGCCCTTAGAGGCTCCAGATGGGCCCAAAAATTTGCAAAAACCCAAAGTAGTTGGCCATAGGCCCTACTTTGTGCCACATCATCTTTTCAAGAACTTTCCGAAAAGGTATTATCATTGAAAATCCGACAGTCGAATTAAAAGTTATGGCTTTTGGAAGTTGGTGCATTTTTAGAAATGTGCTAATTTTCAAATGTGAATTTAAATTTGAATTTCAAATTGTAATTTGGGCGCCAAACCGCCAAAACTCAAATTTGAATGTTGTTTTGGCTCCAAATTGGAAGGGAGCTCTATTTATGGGCGGGATTTCTGATTTTTGGTAGCTTTTTGGGGGAAAGAGTTTGTATGCTGCGAAAGGGGAAAATACTATAATTTTTGTAATTTTCTGTAGATCGCATGTATTGCAGAGCTTGAGGATTTGTGATCCTCTGCATGTAAGAAGTTCCATTATAAATAATAATAAATTTCTCTAGTTGTTGCATCATTTTTTGTGTCTCAGGTTTGCTCCCTCGTCAAAAATTCATAACAGACTGTGAGAGATAACTATCTCTCTAACTACCAACTTGCCACCTAAACAAGTGATTAACCTACAAGTGTAAAATAAATGACGTACAATAGAGTAAAACATAAATTTTACACCAACAATATATTTTTAATATGTGTAAAATATTTTTTCATTTTAGTTTACCTCAATGCATATAAGAAAGCTTATGATATTGGGCTAACGAAATGGATGTAGATATTATCTATTCATTTATCATGTTACTTGGTGCATTAGAGGATGGGTTGAAATGCATGTGTGGAAATCATTAATCATTATGTCTCTTGTACTTGTACCCTTGCTTGACATAATGGTACTAAAGAATGATTCAAATGTTCATTAATAAACTACTATCATGCTTTATTCTTTAGAAAGAAAAAAAAATGTCTTAGTGAATCTAATTCATATAATTAATATTTAAGGGCATCAAATGGATATTAATTATTCTAATCCTTTATTAGCTTGCTTGCTTGTGGTAGGTTTGCATCATTGCATTAAGATTATGCCACCCTTCCATAGATAAAGTTTTTATCTCTTAATTTGTGTGTCTCCTACTTGTATTTTCTCCACATATAAGATGTTTGTACCTAGTGTGTGATGATAACACTATTTGTAATTAACATGCACCACTTTGTTATTATTGTTGTAATTATTTAACATGAAAAATTTGTTGGCCTTATTTTGAATGCTTTTTTCTTAATATAATTAGGTATTGCTTTTTTAAAAATTCAACAACTTTAAGATTTTTACTTTAAAAAAATGAATGTAAATTGAAATTTACAACATCTAATTCTAAATGTAAACAAGATTTTTTTTCCAAATTTTTTTCTTGTTGATGCATTTTAAAAAAAAATTCAATTTCAAGTGAACAATTCTTTTAGCTCTTTGTATTTAAATAAAAATGTAAAATTCTAAAAACACAAATAAATGGAACTTTTAGACACTATGAAATTATTGTAAGTTTGTTGACAATGATTTGATAACATTTTATGGTTTTTTTAATGTAAATTTGATCAATTTTCTACAAAAATAATAGATTTTGAACACATACCAATAGACTTAGATGGAAAAGGATACATGCAAAATATTTGCTACTTTTGATGATTTTGTCTCTAGTATAGTTCGAAAAGACTTAGCAAATGGTCTATCTTAAGCAAAACAACAAGGTCAAGTACGATTATAAGCAAAACACAACCTTAGAAAAGAATGAACAAAGTTCTCAAAGGAAAGGAATATTTTAAAACTAGAATGGATGGAAATTATTGTTGCAAAGGTACTTCAAGAGATAAATGATTGGTTTATTAGGGTTTCCAACACAAATTTAATTTGATAGTGGTTTCCAAATCTAAGATATTAACTTTGATAAAAAAATCCTTTTTCTAGATGTTAGGATGTTAGTTTGAAAATAATTGTTAGATGAAAAATAAGTAAAGAACTAAGGAAAATGATTAAAAATATAACATATATTTAAAAATCACTCTAATATAATATAACATATCTATTTTAAGAAATATAATCAATACTAATTAATAAAACTAGAAAAATAAAATAAGAGTTTTGGGTCACAACCATGCAACATTCATATGCATAAGTATCTCTTAGATCATCCATCTTGATCTTGCAAGGATCATTTTTGGTTCTATTAAACCTCTCTTTTACTATACTAGTGCTTCCACAGCTTGCTAGGCTAAGGAATTAACAATGGTAGAATCCTCAAAACTAAATCACCGTGGACCCATTAGATGCAATGATATGCAAGCACATGCAATCCACATGGAAGGATATGCAAACCATGTGCAAGTACATGAAACTCGCATGCAAGCACCTACATGCAAACCATGAAACCACCTTTCTTTTAATAACAAACATTGGGAAAGATACCTGCAAACCCCTTATAAATTAAACTTAAAATAATCTTAACTACTAAACATGTAGGTATGTCTATCTCAATCCTTCAAGAAAAATATTATATAATTCAAATCTATAGTATTTTAGCAACATTCTAGCTTGTAAACAACAATTACAAAAGAAATAATGAGAGATAGAATAAAAAACCACAATAAATAAAATAACACCAACATACCTAGGAAAATTCTTTTAGAAAAATTAAGTATCCAAAGCACCCAACCTATTATTCAACAACAAAAGATTATAATACAATATTAGGCTCTTTCCTTAATGTGAAAATTTGGTAGTATAACCTTGCAAGAATAGATTCCACAATGTCTAAATTAAGACCTCAATATAGACTCAAAGATGCCCAAAAAACTACAAAAACATTATTAGAGGCCCAAAAAAGGTCTTAAAATACCATGGAAATAATTCTCATAACCACAAGTCATGATTTGTCATTTATCTCCTTTGAAAAGATGCTCTATGATGCATTATAACATGTGCAATAAGCAAGTCAAGAATCATACTCCACTTTGCAACCTCCTTCTTACATACTCTTACACATGCATCATATATTCTCTTATATGCTAAAATTGTCATAAATGCTCTTACACATTTTATATGACATGATACTCTTAAAAATTCTCACATAAAATATACCAATAATTACACATGATATACCAACAAAAACATAAAATAAAACATCTCATTTCATAAGAAAATAAAATAATAAATATTTAAATAATTCAAACATTAAAACTTATAAAATGTATAACATACCTAACCCCAACACAATCATCAAAATTGTCCCATCCATTAAGAAAGTCATAATCGTCTAAACTTCATTTCCAACCTATAATAATGTCTCCTTTATTAATAATATTTAAAACTTGCATCATCTTGTACCTTGTCATCCACACATTGATTAGTGTACTTATACACGACAAGTTAAAATGGGGACCTTCAAGGGATGTGACATCAGTCTAGGTTAATCATTCTTATTTGTGCACATATTATTAGATTATCCTAGGTCAAGCTTAGGGAAAGTTTATTTTCCTTTATAGTTTCTGAACTCATTTGATCCTACACAACCTAGTCTACCTCCTAGAGTTTCACATATTCATTTAATGGATTTTTAGAACTACATTTTTTAATGATTTTATGTATTATTTTCAAATTTTAAACTTCATTTTCCATCCTTGTGCTTAATTCATATACCTTTATTTTTAGGGTTTGGTGCATAAGTATTACTTTCTATCTCTCATTAATCTTACCCACCCTTATTTAAATCTAGGGTTTACATTTTACATCTATTTAAAAATTGATTTAGGATTAATATTCTAAATTATAATGAATTTTACCTTATTTTTGCCCCATTTGATTACTCTTTTTAGGGTTTTACATATTTACTACATATCTTTGTGAACCCTACATCATTTTATAAACCTTTATTTCTACATTAGGGGCTCTCACGGTCCTTTATCATTAGTACTATATATATATATTTCTTCTATTGAGATTGATAGTAATGCGATTTATTCTAATTGTACAATATATTTGAGCACCTTTCCTTCACATAATCCATTTCATGTTAAATCTATTATGAAGTACACACATGATATATTCTTATAGATGAGTCACCATATAATTAAGGCACATCTTGTGACATTATTAAAACTCATGAGAACATTTATACATTTCATGATGATTCTATGCCCATAGAGCCATGTTCTTTTGAATTGATATGTAATTCTATTATGCATGATGGCGTGTTTAATGATGGTCACTCTTATATGTGTCTCATGTAAACCCTATTTATATTTATAGAATTCTCACATAGTGATACCTCCCATAATGATGCCATACATATTGATGGAATTTCATTAGCCTCTCATATTGGCACTATTCATGCTTCATTACCTTTTCCTACATTACATGATTCATTTATGATATTCAGTGATGAATTATTATATGATGATTATGATAGTTCTATAGATGCCTCTTTGTATGTGAAATAGTTTCTACTCGCTAGTTATTGATGTTTATATGATGACCTCTTACTTATCAACGAGTTTATATTATACTTGAACCATAAATTTTTGTAATGGTTTGATGCATCTTGTTTGCTTTACACTTCCTTTAAAAAATTGGCTCAAGCTTTTGTTTACCATTTCTCTAGGATTGGTTCAAATGTGAGGATAGTATGGACTTACCACCGTTCTCTCATGATTTATCTCATGATCCTTGTTTTCTTATCGTCCATATAGAATATACATATATTAAACCTACTTTTCATCATACATAGATATTATAAATGTAGATACATTGCATTCAAACATAAATATCAAGAAATTATAGACGAAGGGAAGATAAACATTAAGTATACTCATGAGTACACAATTCCCTTATTTGATAAGGTGATTCATGAGAAAAAAAATGTATATTAATAGGTTAGTGTTGTCCACCAAAACACACCCTATATTATGGTTAAAAATAAAATAAAAGAGAAAACACTTGGTATGGAATATCAATTCATTTCTTAGATATCCTTATTGATTGCCACATTTTATGCTTTTTCTTTCATTTTCATGACTTTATGTTTATGTTTCCATGTTCCTACTTAGCATGTAGATGACACTAAGACACCTTTAGTGCTACATGTTGACACAAGTGACTTTGAACATGTATTTCATTATTCATGTGACTTCTTCCTTATGCTTTGTATCATTTCTATTTGAGCATCTTTTCTTATATCATGTATGTTACATGATCCCCCTCACTTTTTTTCCATTTAACTTGTGTATCCTTATATTTTGATCTTTCAAATATGTCTTGTTTGTTGTAACTTTCACACTCATGTTTCCTTCTATCTTTGGTTCCATTCTTATCTTGACCACTTAGGGAGTCATTTTATTTTCCATTTTCCTTGCTTCACATATCTTTTCTTATTCTTATTTCCATCCTCATGCCTATGCTTTATCTACTTTTTCCTTTGACTTCATTTTTTACTTGGCTTGGTCTTTTATCTATTATTTTCCTATTTACCTTCCACACTATTATGCTTATTATCCTTTTATTTATTCATGGTTTGATGGAAGTTTCCTTACCATTATAATTTCTCATATTTCCTTGTTATTTCTTATTGTATTGTTGTCATACATTTTTATGCCTACTAGATGCTTTGTTTATGTTTGTCCACATTTGTTATCATGCTAATGCTTTTCACGTTTACTATTTTATGATGCTTATTCCTTATCATTTGACCATTCATTCCTTGCCATGATCCTACATTGTCATACTAGACCCATAGAACTTACACATTGATCCTACATTGACATATCACACTTTACATTGGGGACATTATGCCTTCCCCCGTAGAGTTTGAACCTTCATTGATTTTATCATTACATTTTGGGGTACTATACTTTATTATGCTTTCATTAAATTACAATGATTCTAGATCTATCCTATTATATGGGGAGGCATCACACTTTCCCTACATTGTCTATGAGCTTTACTGCACCATCTTGCCCATTTGGGGGAAAGAACTTTATAAATGTGCCTTCATGATTACATGATTACATATTGATTCTTTAAGCCTTCATACTTATCTAATAACATGATTATATATTGATTATGATCATGTACATTGATACATCTTTCAATTCACACTAAGAAACATCATGCGTCCCCCCACTCACATTTTGAGCTAACATTAACATATATTTACTTGTAGAGAGTATCATTTATTCCCCTTCTATAATTTTGCTTCACAAATATATCTTTACATCTAGAAGAATCATAATTTCCCTTTACATATGGTGCTTACTATTGCCATATCTTACATTAGGGGCCTACCCCATAGTTTCAACTTCATGTTATAGTTCTACCTTAATTCTATAGTTTTGGATTCACACCATCATTCCAAATTATGTCTAATAGTTCTACCTCTAGGCCATAGATACAAAGTCATGCCATTGTTAGTTATAGCTTCATACCATTATTATAACTTTGTGCCATTTATAAGACTAAAATTTAACATCAAAATAAATATTCCATAAACATGAAATACAAATTCTAAATTGAATCACACACTCATCTCTAGTAGAGAAATGATGAATTGCATAAACACTATGAATTGAAGAAATGATTCAAACCAAACAAAAATACCTCTTGATGACACATAGATATGATATTTTCCAATGATTGAATATTTTTTCACACTTTGATAACATCTACTCACTCCAAATTGAGATGAATAAATGGTGGATTTGATCTCCATTTATAAATTTTTAATGAGATGGATGGATGAATAGGTTTTGATCTTGGATCAAAAGTTTACCCCCATTTATGGTGGAATGGAGGTGGAGAGATGACAAATATTTCCCATTTTCATGGAGGTAATTAGCTAGTTGTCTCATTTATTGAGTATTTATTTGTTTATTTAATTATTTTTATTAATGAGTGAGCCATGTTAATTGATTTGTTAACTATGTGTGCCGTAGAAAAAAGGACCCTTTGCTTGACATGGGATTAATTTAGGATTAATTGGACTTAATGAGACCTTGACTTAGGTGTTGTGAGGCATTTTATGCATCCACACTTTATCTTGGACCCTTGCAAATTGAATAACATGCTTTTAATGACGTCTTGTAAAGGTGTTGTAAAGTGTTGTAAGATGCTTTCACACTTTTCTAGACTTAATTAACCTATTTCTCCCTAATTATAAAATGTGTTTACTAAAATTATTACATCAATCTAGAAGGTTTCTAACTTAAACTTAATGTTAAACTAGTGTTGCAATGTGTCTTGCACATTCACATTGGTTCTTGTGCCTTCCTAGGCTATGTGGACCTCATTTTAGTGTTGTAAAGTGTATTTAATCACACTTTCACATTGAATTTTGTGTCCCAATCCCTATTTGACATTTACATAATCACTAATAGGCCCCTATTAACCTATATTGTGCATCGCGAGACTTTAATTGATCAAATACCCGACAAAGTTGCAATTTAAACCTTATTTCCTTATCTCCTAGCTTCTTAGTTGTCAGAATAGCCCATGTGGGACCCATTCACTATGCATGGTGAATTAGTCCCATCCAGGTGGGACCCATTCACCATGTGTGGTGAATGAGTCCTATCTGGCCCCATTTTGACCTTTGAGTGGGAAAAAGTGAAGTTTAAAGTTTAATTTCACTACATGTCAGCCTGTGATGAGGTATAATTGGGATACTAAGGCACAATTGTCTATAAATAAGTGTTTTTATCCTCATTTTACATCTAACAACTCATTTTTACATCTCTCATCATTAATTCATCATCTATCTTCTCATCCAAGTCAAGAAACTTAGGGTTTTGTCTTTGCAAGTCATTGAGAAAGCTTTTAAGGGAATTCAAGGGCCGAATCTTCATGTATTGCTGCAAAATTTCAAGATAAATCACCATGGTAAGGTAATAAATTTCATTTTTCATGTTTCATTACTTCCTTTCATCATTTTGGTTTAATTACCTAAAAAGGGGTTTGACCAAGGCAAACCCCTATTCTGTAACATTCAACATATCTCTCTTTTGTCTTGTTTGTATGCAGATTTAGGACTCTTGGATGTTTGGAAATCATTGGAGATCAAGTGGAAAAGTCATTCAAGTAATCTCTTCATTATTCAAGTCAAAAATATCAACTAAAAGTCATTTTCAGGTCCAAATTCAATAGTTTCCGAAGCAGACACTTGTAGAGGATAGGAGTGCAAATCTAAACCTATAGAATCAAGTCATGACTTTGCAGATTCCTGCAGGAGGACTGATTTTCCATGCATGGAAAATTAGTCCCACCTGTAGGCCTAAAAACTAATTTTCTCAAAATTCAACTCTCAGCAGTCAAAAACCTGTTTCCAGAAGTTTTCACCAGAAGCAGGACTGATTCACCATCTATGGTGAATTAGTCCCAATAGCCATTAACAGTGACTTTAGAAAGATTCCAGAATCTTCCAATAACATCAATCTGCTTCCAGGTGCACTCTGTTCAATTTCATCAATTTCTGTTTTCATTCGTTTAGGTTTCTAGTTCATATTTGCAATCAACACTATGTTTTCCAACATCTTGCATTAGATTAGTTTATATTCATTTATTTGCATTTGTGAGTATTCAAACACATTTACACACACTTCACATCAATATCCAATCCATCCTTACATTAATCTTGAGTGAAACATTGTGCATTTTGGCCCATCTTTCCCCTTTTAAGTGAAAAACCTTAAAAGAGCAAGGAAGGATTTGGGGTACCAAAATCATTCATTTCACTATGTTGATTGATTAGTTAATTATGGGGTGTAAATCATGTTTTTATGAAATTATTTGTGGATAATATATATATTTAATTTAATTTAATATTTAAATATTATGGAAAATTTATTTATTTGAATTAATGAATAAAAAATGTTATTCAATCACTTTGAAGTTGATAAAGTGGATTAAATAAGGTAAGATGAATTATTTTGATGAGTGATTGATGGATTATGTTGTTAAGTGTTGGTATGGGGATGGTGGTATGAAGATAAACATATGTGAGATTTCAGTATCTACACCATCATTTATATTTTCATCACCACTAGGGACTTATCACCGTACTAGGAGTAATGTGTGTCAATGCTCTTGGATGCAACTTTAGCGGCATATGAAATACTTTAGTATCTTATGTACTTACTTGGGTGTTCCTAACTATTGGGGATTTTATCACCATACTTTTTCCATACTATGAGAAGCATTATTATTCTTTTATACCATCTCCATCCCAATTGCTTAAAAATCTTATCTTTTGATATATTGACATGACATGATTATTAATTGGTCTAGTCATTGCTATATATTATTTCATGCTTAGGTTACATTTAATTTTCATGTATTGTTTCTCCTCTCTTACAATTCCTTGTATCTCTTTGATGCAACCAATTATAGTGGCATATCCTACCACTAATAGTCTCGTATTTATCTTTTAAAAATAATTAGAGGTGCTTATAGAGACTTATCTTTATTTTCTTTGTTGAAAGCATATATGAAAGGAAAATATACATGATAACACCTTGTAGGATCCATTAATTTATATGGAACTCTAACAATATTCTTTGATGTATGAAAATTTAATTTTTATGCATGTTTGTGAAAGCTACATACTTTAGATCCATGATTATTCTAGGACTCACATGCAACTCATAGTGGGGAAAAAATGTAACGGTGAATTTGCATACCCATGTCATTTACCATTGATTTTTATGCCTATCTTAAGGAGAGTACCTTGATACATTGAAATATTGACAAATGATGCAATTTGGTGCTAAGTTACATCCCTCGTCCTATGTGACCTACCCATCTATTACACATATTCCTATATAGTTACCACTTACCCTTATTCATATATTTACACATCCCTACACTTTCATCATATCTACTTATTTATTATATGTATGCATGCACATATTTTCCATACACAAATGCCCACTTTGATTTGGTCCTTGTCATGTTCCAAGACAAGTTTATAATTCTAGAGATGTTTGCATAGTTATTGACTCATTCCTCTCAAATTTAAAATTTAAAAATTTAAATTTGGTCAACTCTTGCCTTTACCCTTTCTTGTTTGGGGTGACTAAACACAAATTTGTATAATTTTTTGTTATATCCTTGTTTTTAAGGTATATTCACGATTTAGGAGCTATATGCACATATCATTCACATTACACACTTTAATTGAAACAATAAAAGAACTCTAGATCTACATGAGAATTCCTAAGAGCATATGCACAATTGAAGAGTGGTATTTTGGATACACACATTTGTGTGGGCCCACCTAGGAGAACATATGTACTTGTGACATATGACAACCCTACCAAGATATTTATAAATATTTCTAGCCCTCAAATATGAAAAAGCACAACAGAGTTAAGGAAAATTAGGTGAAGCGAACAACAAAAGTTTATAGATTTCACAATACAATTTCATGGTTATAGTATAGACATGTGGATGTGGGCTTGTCCTTGATCTTAGGACTTGTCCATGATCTCTTGACTCATCCCTACATAGAATGAAGATAATATTTCTACTTTTAAGATAAACATCAAATTGTCACCATCTATTTCAGATTCCAAAATGTCTAGATTTATATACCATTTAAATTGCATACATTATTCAATCATACAATTAAATACTAATTATCTATTACACTTCCATACCTAAAATAACTATTACATTCCTAAAATAGCTATTACAAATCATCAAACTACTAATCCCACTATAATTAATCAATTTAAATCAAGTATACTTATGCACATCTTATTAAATTAAGATAGATTAAACTTAAAAGATTTATTTATTTATTTACAAATACATAATACATACAAAAATAAGGCACATATCTTGGAGAGAGTATCTCCAAAATAGGTAGGTAGTTTATCTGTAAAAATCATTCTATCCTTTTCAAGTTGGGTTATACTTTTTTTTAATCTTCTACAACTCTCTTCATATTCAACATACGTCTTTGTTAACAATATGTAAATTAATCTTGTATTAGAAAATAAATCTTATAACTAAAATTAACGTTTAAGTACTAGATTGAATCTAGAATCTATGGGTCAATATAAATAGGAATAATTTGGAAAATTATACAAGAAAATAAAAAAAATTGACATTTAGAGACAATAGAATTTGTTAGACCAGTCAATCAATTTGATTAACAATGAATTTACTAACAAGAATAGACTGCCAAGGGCAATATATTATGACTCAGTCAATAGTCATGGGCTTTTCTTTCAAATCTTTCTGACAGTCAACTTCTTAATCTATAGTGACATATGCTTTCAATATTATAAAATTTGAAAATGAGTATTCATTAAATTTAAGTTGTTTTTTGGTCTGTTAGTAAAGTTGAATGATTCAGAGTTTAGTAATTAAATTCTGTTTTAAAGATATAATAATTAAATTTTGTTTTAAAGGATGAGGTTTGAATCATAGAATTTAACGAGAATTAAGTCTTAGTGAGCATGAGATCATCAAACATTTTAAGAGATAATGTTAGAATCATGTTCTGAACAATTGATGAAATGAATACCTGTTAGTCCTTTAATAATTAAAATAGATTGATTATTCAAACTTAAAATCATATTTCTAGATCAATAATAAAAAATCTTAATAAAATCTCTCAACAAAAAATATACATTCAATAATAATTTATATTTACATAATTTTTTTTAATCCAATGATAATTTGATTGACCCAGAACAATAATTCAAAAAATAAAAACATCATTGGCTGCTCAACTACTGACTGCCTTTTATTTACAGGAAAAATAGTCAATAGTTGAGAAGGAAAACCCACCTGCAAATTTTAGTTTTTAAATATTTTTAAAGCTGCTTAATTGTTAGGTGGATATGATGTAAAATAGACTGAACTGTAAGCTATGGTAAACTGAAGGATAAATATATTTAGTTATATTTAATGAAAGAAAATAATTATAATTAGGTGGTAAATTTGATTTATTTTAAGATTAGAAGTGGATTTTCTTTGTTTATGTTTTGTTTTAGATTTTGAATAGGACACATGTTTCTATTTGGGTCAAGTTTTAGATTCAATGATTGTGTTAGTGAGGATTTGATTTGATAGTCATTGACACAATCTTACAGTTTGTGCACTTCTACTTTATAGTTCACTATATTCATTAATGTTTGCTCTAGTCTAAGAACTAGTGATATTTAAGAGTACCTTTAGAGGGTTACTAAAGTGCTACAAGACACATTATCTTAGGTCAAACCTAAGAAAAACTTGCTTTATAGTCATGCTAATGATTGAAGACAACAAACTTCAACTATACAAATGATCCTAGAATGAATATGTCAACTTTGATTCACTTAGTGCACCAATTCAAAATGTTCCTACGATAAATGCTCCTTGAATGCTCTACGATGAGAGGAGATATCTAGATATGAGGATGTGAAATGAATGCAATTGGATGTCTTTAAATATAAATATACAACCAGCTCATAATCACTAATGAGATGGGGGGAAGCTAGCCAATTATGAATTTGAATTGGGAGTCAAATTCACAATAACATGATCTATATTGCATCCATGGGAATGGACTAGGATTATGGAACAATAAATCTATAGAGAAAATGAATTGTTGATCATAGAGGGTATAATAAATGTGGGTCCATACAAAAAATGTGTACATATGGATATGGTGTAGACAAATGTATGGACTCGTGTATATACGTGAATAGGTGAAGGCTTGAGAGATGAACCCAGCTTCATACCAAATTACATGATTATTTGATATGCAAATGTGTTAAGCCATTCTCTCAAAATGGACACAACTAAATGAGAAATGATATAGACATGGAAATTTCACCTTTTTATGCTCATTTTCAGGTGCATGTGAATCCTAGAGTGATCATTTATCTCAAAGTATGTAGATATTAAAAACATGTATGTATTTAGTAAATATTTAGACATAAAAAGATACCTGAGCCATGTAAAGTAATAGAACTCACTGATTATCATAATGTAAGTCTATCCTTTAGTATGCCTGCTCTATGGAACTTGTAAAATATAGATAACCTATGCAATAAGTAGTTTTTATATCACAAGTAAAAATTAGGCACACAATACAAGCTTGCTTAATTGTCTAGGAAATGGATAAATTAGAAATGATTGGGGCTAAAAAATTTTTCTTGTATGAAAAGTGACATGACTCATTTCCATGTGGCATATTGGATAATTCCATATGATGTGGTAAGCTCCATCTAGGCATGATGAAAAATATCTTGGTAGAACCTATCACTAGAAAGCTCAATCATATGAATGTTAGTTACAATTATGCCCCTACAATTAGTTGCATCTCTAGGATGCAAGGAATTAAAAGAGGGAAAATTAATCCATGAATTGTAAATGTAATCTAAAGATAAATGTGTAAGAATATAGATCAAGTATAAAGTAAAATTTATTAATACAATGTGTGATAAGCATGTAAAACATCTAGAATGATAAATCATATAATTTGGTTGGAGATGAATATCAATGTTCAACATTTCCCCTTGCATGGGAAACATGGAAAATGGTGATGTGGTGCTCAACGACCAAAAACACCCATGTAGTTATATAAGGCAAGTTATGATGGGGATATTATACCAATGTGACATCCAAGAGCATGAGCACAAAAAAAGGTATAGGTAACATAGTAGGCCCCTAGTGGTAATGTGGATTTAGGAATGTGATGTAAAAAAAACATGGTGACTAGGATGTGATGTCCTCAACATAATAGGATAAGGAAATGATGCCATAAGAAAAGGCGTGGGGAGGGAAAAATTTTTCCTCTTAAAAATCAGTAGCTCTAAATCACAATAAAGAAACAAAGCTCAATTACTACAGGGAAAAGATGATTTCCTTGATATATAGATAAATCCAAGAGTGTGATATGGTAGTATAGGAATAAAATGCAAGAGGGAAGGAATAATTCCCCCAATGAAGGCATATAACAATGTAATCTCTATAAGAAAGATATAATAATGTAAGGTCATAACAACTAATCAATGATCATAGGATAAATCATGAGCCATCATAAGTGTGTGGTCTAAGTATGGTAAATTTCATGAAAATAGACATGGTAAAATGCACACAGATCATAATTAAACTATTATGGTATGTATCTACATGTAATAAAGAGATATCAAGGCACTCTAAGAAGCCAATGTGCTAAATGAAAATCATCAATAGGAAATTGTAATGTTGTAAAATTGCACCTCATGGTAATTTCACATTTGTGCATTTTCCCCCGCATTTATGGTGCCTAGTCGCATTTATGACAAGAACCTTATGAGTCAAAATTTTGTAATTCCAACTCCATAAGGGGAAATGATGAAGTGAAACTAGTCTACCACCTCATTTCTTGCAAAGTTATGAGTTGGATGCCTGCACGGTGGGTAGGCATCCACGCAACACACTAACTTCTTGAAGCTTTACAAGTTCAAATGAGGAGTCTCGAGAATACTTGCTTGTGACATGTGTCGTTGTGATAAAATTCCAAGTGTAACGACTCCTGCCCATGAAACTTCGTAAAACTCTCCTTTTCAGTCTTATTTGCATGCATTCTCAGTTGGACTCACTCCAACTTGCCCTCTTCTGTCTCTTCGCTCTGTAGGATTGAAGTCTCACAAAAAACAAAAGCTCTCTTACAAGCACTTAACATCATGTCTATGCCAAGAGGGAGCCGCAAACTGTTGGTAATGCTCTCTTGCTTTCTTGTCTATTTTCTAGCATACTTATTGTGTCTATATTTTGTGATGCAAGTTCTTCCTCCATAGCGAGGTTTTATTTTATCACTCATTATGTCTATTTCATGATACATGTTCTTGTCCATTGTGGGGTTTTCTTTTATCACTCATTGTGTCTACTTTATTTTGTGCCTTTTATAATCTCTATCTATTTGACTGTTTATGGAGGTGGGAACACCAAAATGGGGGTTTGACTGAGGCAAACCCCAAAACAACCCCAACATTTTTCCTCGTTCACCTTGTGTGTAGGTTACTCATGTGGAGCTTTGTGGAAGGCTTCAAAGTGTAGGACCTTTCGTGAGTTAATGTCTCTCTCTCTCTCTTTGTCTTTTACTTGCATTCTTGCTTTCTATTAAGTTAGTAGATTAAATAGGTCTCAAATTCTAAATAGTTAGTAGATTATTTGAGTCTTATGAAAAAGATCTAGTTCTCTGTTCGTACGAGACACCAACGCGCCACACTGCCATCCTATTTCCATGCAGGCGTCCTTTAGCTGAGAGCTTATCCTCTTATCTTAGAAATCTTTGTAATCTACTCTTTCCGTCCCCAAAGTCCTTATCGATGATCATTCCAGACTCTATTTTAAATATGTTTTGCAATCTCTTTCATCTTCAACCTCCATCACTTCGGTCTGTGTCATTGAGGTGGTTGAGGGCAATTCACTCCCTTTAGACCCTATTCATCTTGGTACTTGGGAGTAGTGAATCCTCTCCTTCACAGAAACAAAAAGAATCTCCATCATAATGTGAAATAGGTAAAAGAGAAAATAAAGTGAAAAACATATGTAAAGACATGAGTGAAGAAATCACAAAAATAAGATGAAAAGAAGCATAGGTGCAAAGTCATGAAGAAAGAAAAATAGAAATAAAAAAATTCTCCCAAGTGGGGGAAATTAAACATGAAAGAAAATTTAGAAGATGAATGAGCATGTGACACACAACCAAAAAACACATAATATAATGGCCAAAATATGAAAGAAGTAAGGAAGAAAAAGATAAAATAAGAAATCAAAGCTATAAGTATTGTAGACATCGAAAATATACTGATTGACATCATGCATTCGATCCTGACTTACTAACATCGTTTCTTACTAAATCATCCCTCGGTCTAACCATTTAATCAAATTCCCCTATTTGATTAAATTCATCAATGTTCGTCTCTTAATTAAATAAATCATTTTGTCTAATTAAGTCATTTTCTCTTGTTAATTAAATCAATTCATCTAATCTAATTATCCCTATTTAATTAAATAATCAATTTATTTGATTAAATCTCTAAAGTCTATCTATTAAATTAAATAAATTAAAACCTTATTTGATTTAATCTAAACCATCCCTTTTAATTAAATAAATCAAAATCTTTATTTAATTAGCCTCTTATCATATTCCTCTCTTGTCGATTTAAATAAATCCATAAATCTAAGTCAAATAAGTCACATCATCTAATCTCTTGTTAAATTAATTAAACCTTGATTAATTTAATCTAATCTCATGTCACATCCTCTAGTAATGCAAGTTGCACATGAAAATAGATTTAATTCATTTATTAAATCCTATTTTCCTCACATGGCATCTTTTGGAATATTCTCTCAATTTGAATTCAAAAACTCCAAGTCAACATGTACATCCAACAAGGCATTTAAAACCTCTTACATGTCCTTTGCCTTGAGCCAAGTGGCATTTATTGCATTTTCCCTTCCCTCTTACATGTCATTTCAACAAATTTGAATTTCAAATATTGGCATTTATTGACACAAACCCCAAATCTTGCACAACCATCATCCATTCTTAGCTTGACAAGTAGCACCATATCATTGGATGAAAGTTAGTCCCACATTGCTCAAATTTGGGCACTCATCCATCTTGAAATCCTATAAATGAAGAGCTCCTCTCCTCATTTTATCATCCACAATCCAAGCAAAGTTACCATGCTAAAATAATTAGCCACTCTCATCCATCATTCGAATTCCTAGTTAGGATTTTTGCAGATTTGGCTTGGAGTTCTTATCTTTTCATCAAAAGTGGATCAACAATCTCCTCAACATTTGAATCTTGCATCATAGGGATTGGGAAAGGGCCAATTTTCATATCAAATTGACACCAATTCCCTCATGGGATCAAGTGTTTGCTTCTTTAATTAGGATTTAATCTAGTTTTGTTATTTGCTTTGTGTTCTTCAACATTTTCTTTCCTATTTTGAGTTTGCAAATGGATTTCATGGGGAATCCTTCTTTTAGCTTGCAATTCATTGTCTAACTCGTTTATTCATGTTGTTTTGTAGGTACTAGGAAAAGGGTTCGCACAAGTATGTACGTATATATGCTAAGACGATTCTTGTGAATAATTGAACAAAATTTGGAGGTTGAACCTTTTCCTCCAAAGGCTCATCTAATAAATCATCACCATCCCAATAGAAATAATCAAATTTATCTTCATTTATTCATTATTGTTCTTCTCTTTTCATTCTTTTTAAATTACATGTGTTTGTTCTTTGTATTCCTTCATGCTATGTACAAACAAATGGTAAATAGGTGTAGCATTAGGAATATCCTTTCGTATACATAGTTTATGTTTATTTACTTGTGGTTGTGGTTTTATGATAGAAACTTGGTACATCACTACTTCTTTCATTAGTTTTCGATTCTAGTATTTTGAATGTGAAACTCTGGTATTTATGGTACCTTTATTTCTATTTCTTTTTTTCTTTATTTGTATCATCCTTTAAATATATTTTGTCACATGATGACCAACTTTATACTGTTTAGCTCTTTGTGGAATATCTTTTGTGGCCTATCTCTATTTTATTCTTTGAACTTGTTGATATGTATCATTCAAAGATATTTTTCACTATAGAATGAATGCTCCTTGGGAGTAGGCATATACATGTCCAATGGAAAATGGACTAAATTTGCATGGGATTGATATGCATCTTTGTTAGCCTCAACAACTCTATCCTCACTCAATGCACAACATAAGATGTTGCTCAGAAGTTATCCAACAATGGCCTACCTTGGAAATTAAATATAAAATATTATAAGTAGTAATAACATGGCATAAAATGCATGAAATATTAACCCATTAGTCATTTTAGATGATACACTAGAATGTCCATAAGATCTAGTTCCATGTGATTTTATACCAAGAAGTGTTTCATACATATATTTTATTGATTTGTAGGATCCAAGTATGTCCTCAATGAGTGTATCTTTTATATTTTCAACACAAAATGGACCATATTGATTATTTTGTGGGATCTCCTTATTAAAGAATGTAATGTGTAGAGAAGTAGGGGGAGAGGAAAAATATTTAGGGTAAAAGTACAAACCTGTGTCACACTTTTATAAAGGAATCGACCAACACAAAAAAAAAAACTCAACTTCAACCGCATAAAAGTGGTCTTTATGTTTTTAATTTCAAAATGATATAAACTAATGAAATTTAGAACTCTTGATGAAGTTTATTATTGTAATTTTCAAATTTTTAATTTTTTTTGATATTTTTTATAAATTTAAAAGTAGATTTTGTATTGTTGAAAAATACAAGAAAAAGTGATGTTGAGTTGATGACAAGAAAATAATATATTTTTTAATTTTTCCTTGACTTTTTTCCAAATAGATAACTTTAATATCTAGTGCATGGAAAAAAACAACTTTTTTTATGCATATTTTGCTCGTAATAAAGTGTTAAAGTCAAATGTACCAGAATTTGATAGTTTTCATTTGACGTCAACTGTTGTCTATTTTTTATTATTTTCAAAAAAATTATATCCTTTTGGAGAGGATTCTCTCCTCTAGTGTACCATATATTTTTCAAATTTTAAAATATGTTTTATTTATTTTTCTTAATTTCTAATCAACCTCATTTTTTATTATAAAAAACTACTTGCATTATTTACAAAAAGTACATTAAAACTAATCAAAATATGAAAAAATATATATTTGGATTCTTGACTTTGAGATCTACAAAAGAGTATTTTTAATTTAGAAAAAAAAAACATTCTAACCAAAGAAATATCACAATCAAGTGGAAAGTTTTAGAAATTTTTGAAAAAAAGATGAGGTGGCTACCAACAAGGATGTCACATAGACTATTTAGACCAACTAATTAGCTATGAGCGAAATGGTTTCACCCTAAACAATCTTGGGTGAAATAGTTTCACCTGAAACTATGTGGCCTATACATGGCACATAAAGTTTGTTGGAAGTTTGTTTTCCATTGAGGAGATTATTGAGAGTATGACATTTGGTGTTTCTATGGTGTTTTCATTGATATCAACTGATTCATTAATGTCAACCCATTCATTGATGACAATGCATGACAAAGATGCATCTAAGTGTTGGTCAGGAGAAGAGCAAATGGTTTGGATAATTACCTAAGTCTCAAAGTGTAGTTTTAGTGTTTTGTGAACCAATTTTGAGGTCCACATTGCTCTATTATGAAGAATTTGGTTATGCAATTTTGAGATAATAGTGATGCAGGTTGGAAGAGTCTAAATCCAAAGTTTCATGACTTGACGTCTTCTACAGTCGAAGACAATGTTGACAAAGCATCAACTCTGGAAATGGCAGAGTTACAATTACATAATGTATGTTGGAATGCTCCACACTCCACCACAGATGAATATTTTGTTATGCAGATTTGTGGAAGTGTTTAAAGATGTCAAAAGTGTGTACATTCCAAGTGGGAAGTGTCTTGGGGGTCCATGTGTCAAGGTGTTCGTCGATTTACGTGAAAGTTGAAAAAAAGGCAAAAAAAAATTAGGCCCAAGGCCGTATGGCCCCAGGGCATGCAGATCGAGGCTGAAAATGCAAAAAATAATTTTCTTTTATAAAAATCAAAGGTTTTTTTGAATTTTTTTACACCGCCTGTTATAAATCAGGCTGCCGCCCCTGCGCCACCGAGAGGCCACCAGCCACCTGGCGGCCACCGCTTTCCTCCACCGCTGCTCTGCCACCTCTGGCCCTCGCGGCCCTTTTGCTGAGCTCCACTGAGCTCCCTCATCCTCCGCCGACACCACTCCGTCCAGCGGCCTCCTCAGTT
The DNA here is from genome assembly GCA_007258455.2 of Sequoia sempervirens. NCBI lineage: Eukaryota > Viridiplantae > Streptophyta > Pinopsida > Cupressales > Cupressaceae > Sequoia > Sequoia sempervirens. The sequence continues at coordinate 730,044,133 of VDFB02000003.1, forward strand.
CGAGTGCCACTGAGCTCCCAACCAAGCTCCTCAGTCACCAGCCCCAAGTCCTATCAGGGACCAGGAGCCCGTCTTCAGACCCAGCGGCCGCTAAGCCCTAGCCAATGGTCATATAGCTGACCAGGGGCTTCGGCCTTAACCTTGCAGCTTAGCCCCCTGGTTGCTGAGCGGACCAGGGGCTTATTTTTTTTAGCCCCTAAGGGCCAGAAGGGTCAAATTGGACATTTTGGAGTTGTTTTACAAAATCAGGCATATTTTTTGCAAACGGAGGTGTTTTTTCAAAAAAAAGATATCACCGGAAAGCTGATTCGATGATGGATCCAATGGTGTAGGTATTTTTTTCTTATTTTTTCATTTTGATGCCTTTTTCACCTGTCAAAGCCGAAGTTGCTTTTTTCACTCCGAAGGGCATATCTTTTGCCTCGTTTATCGGTTTTTTGAAAACAAATAGGCATTGGAAAGCTGGTTCCACCCTCTTCTTAGATCTCAGACTTGATTTTTGCAGATTTTTCTCCAGGTAATTTATTTTTTTGTCAGAACTCAGCTCTTATTTTCTAAGTTATTTTCTTTGGAAATGTGCAATCTAGGAGTTTTTTTTAGATCAAAGAGGAATATTTTTTTATTTGAGAGTATATACTGCTGTTTTTGTATCATGGATTTACATAATATTGCACCCCTTACTCTATTCAACTATTTTGGTTGGAAAAAATAAATGGAGATTCATTTGAAACACAAAGGGCTGTATAGGGTAACCATGGGTACATAAATTGAACCTATAGGTGCTACTGAAAAGAGAAAATGGTTTAATAGGTGTGATGAAGCTTATGGTACATTATGTATGTCTCTTTCATCTGACCTTCTTTTTCACATTGAATCTTGCACTACACCAAATGAGATATGGGATACTTTGGAGTCTTTGTTTGGGAAGCAGGATACTATGAGAGGGTTTCAATTAGAGAATGAGATTATTGGCTTAAATCCTAGGGATTTTGACAACATCCAGGAGTTTTTCACCAAAATCAAGTCTCTTAGATTATAGTTGTCATAGTGTGGTGTTAAGAAAGAAGACTCTCAGTTAATATTGTCCATTCTTTCTAAGCTTGGACCAGATTATTTAGTTTTTGTATCTACCTTTTATGCCATTATGGATACACTTGGTACACGATTCACTATGCCATCTCTTGATGACTTTGCTTCATCTCTCACTCGAGAGAAAGCTAAGTTAGCTAGCATGGGCATGGTGAAACCTTCTTCCTCTTCATAGGCACTTATTGCATCATAGGAGCCCAAAGATCAAAAGGCTTCTACAAGCAAAGGAAAGAAACATAAACAAAAGGATTTCAAACCTCATGAGCAACAAAAGGAGTCCTCAAATTCATCCTCCTCTTCTAAGGGGAAATCATTTAGGAAGGAGAAGTCTACATGTGCATATTGCAAGAGGGAAGGACATGCAAAACATAATTGTTACAAGAAGGACATTGATGAGCTGAAACATCTTCTTCAGAAACATCAAATTGATTTGCCTTCTAGGATGTTTGCATCATCTTCTTCTCCTCATTCTTCTTCAGAGCAACATAACATAGGCACAACTTGTTTACATACTTCATCGGATATGAAGGGACATGCTCTTTGTGCTTCTTCAGGTATTGGATTAGGGAGATGGCTTCTAGATTCAAGAGCATCTCATCATATGGCATCTTCGTAGTCTATGTTCACTTCCTTTGAGCCTTGCACTATGTCTCCCATTTTGATGGGAAACAACACTTACATGAGTGTTACAGGGAAGGGGTCTATTAGTTTTGGGGACCACTCCTTTCAGGATGTCTTGTGTGTCCCTCACTTGAAAAATAACCTTCTTTCCATCTATCAGATAACACATGGGGGCAATGGGAGATCTGTGGAGTTCACACCTGATTCAGTTATCATCAGAGACTTGGAGAGTAGAGCAGTTATTGCTACTGGGATAGTGGATCACTCATCTCGGTTGTATTCCTTCACTGATTTTTCTATTGGTGGTGCTTCTATTTCTATAGCTGTTCCTCACACTTCTAGTGTGCATCATCATTCAGAGGAGAGTTTTGGCTACTTGAACATTGGAGTTCTCACTTCAGATTCTATTCTCGAGCCTTCCATTCCATCTCCTCCATCTCCTGTTGCTTCTTCTATTTCAGTGCAGCAGGATCCAGCTGATCATACATCTTTGGAGGTTTCTATTGAGTCTTCACCTACTTCGGCTTCTTCATTTGTTGAGGTCACACCTGCTTCTATGGAGACATCTTGGGCTACACCTATTCCACTAGATATTTCTTTCATTCAGCCTCTTCCCTCTCACTTCTTTCAGGAGATGCAGTTTCTTCACTTATTTTGGAGTTACTTCATTCTGGGGGGGATCTGTGGTCTCTTTCTTCCTCTCTTATGGGAGGATCCATTTATGTATCTTTGTGATGGATGGTGTACTTGGGGGGTCTTATGGAGTCCTCCATCTTTCATCACTTAGTTAGTTTATTGCATTCTATTTTGGGGAGGAGTTTTGTTCCCATGTGGTTTTCTCCTTTACCCCATTTGATTTAGTTTGCATTGCATTTGTAAATGAGTACCTGATTAGGCCTTGTTTTTGGGACTCATCTTTGCATAATAATTTGCTTCTCCCTAAGTTGCACTTATGAGGGGGTGTTGGTGTAATTAATTATTTAATTACACTTTAGGATAAGTTTACTTAGGTAATTATTTATTTCCTAGGATAATTATTATTTAATTATTATCCTTATCTTATTGAGCTGTCTTTTTGCTCAAGATAAGATTAGGGTTGTATTTTCCTACTTTATTGCATTATTTCCTTTTTGAAGGCTTTTGTAATATTTGTAAAACAATTTTCATTCAATAATCAATGATTTCTGATTTTTTCTAGCACATTGGCTCTGAGGGTTTATAGAACATCTTTCTTTTTTGTTTTGAATATCTTTGCATGTGATAGGTGATTGCTTGCAGGTGATTCTTGGGGACTGTGAAGACGGTTTTTCAACTTCTACAAATAAACATTAATTAATTCAATAAAATTAATGAATAAGACTTAATTAATTCTAAAAATTAATTAATTTCAACATTTCAATTTATTTCAATTAAATGTATTTAATAAACCCTTTATTCTCATTGTTTGAAATAAATTGAATTGCTCTTTTAACTTAATGTTATAAAATAACATTAAATATAATGTCACAATGCCATTGACTCCCTGAATCTGTATAACCTTTTCCCTATGTAGAACAAATTTCCCCCTCTGGACTATTAGATCCATACTTGATCCCACCCTATTTCAAGAAATCCTCCAACATATTCATTGTGTTATCTTCCTCCCATCACCTCTGATCCTTCAAATACTTGGCTATACTTTTGATCTTTATATTTACTTCATTGGACACTCTACTAGAAGAAGCTTTAAATTCAACTCTATTTTCATGTTGGAATTTCACATTCCATGTTTTCCCAACGATGGTAGTAACATTGAGATTCATTTCTCCTTTAACCTTAAACCTATTTCCCACCAAGCCTCCAAGGGGCTAGTGCAATCCTCCTTTTACACCTATTTCAATACAGGCAGATTTCACTATTCCTTCGATAGATTCTTTATCTTCTTCACTAAGATCTGTTAAATACTTTTCTGTCACAACTATGAAACACACATCTATCGGTTTTCTCAAGCAATATATATCTACAACAAAGTGTCTCACAAGATCCAACTTGATCTTCCTTGAGTTCAATTTGTTTACCATTTGTACTTGTACCTTTCTTGCGACATGTTAGCCAATTTATTGTGTGAGACCTGCAAATATTGACCTACATGAGTTGGTGTTTCTTTGACATCATTCTTTGCTGCATTCTATTCAAGGATCCATGCACCTTGAAGATTTCTAAAATCCCTTTCACATATCCATTGCATGCATATCTTGTAACATTCTATTGCATTCCATGAGATGAGGTTTTTTTTTTAGAGGCTTCCTGTCAAACAGGTTGCGGCTTATGATTCCTTCCATATGCATGCATTAGATAAAAAATATTTGAGTTGTTCTATCAGACAACTAGTGTTCCTTCTAATGATCTTATTTCATGTGGATTCTTCCATCATCGTTCTCATGAGACAAAGCCTTCTCCCTTTGAGGCATTCAGTCAAAAAATTCTCTGCCATGTCAATGCCTGTACACCTCATGTTTATATCTGCGGTTTCTAAAGCGTTTTCATGAATGCTTTTTATGCATATGCCACAATCAATAAATCAATGATGCTTTAAAGAGACTTTATAGCTACCAGGTGCATTTATTTAAAGGTTTCCACAACCCTTTGTACATATCCTGCCATCAATCTGTTCCATGAGATGACAAGTCTCCAAAGCATTCTGTCAAATAGTTCTCGTACCTTATGCTTCACCATTCTCCACTGGTGTGAATGTTTATAGGGGCAGTTGCAACTAAAAACATCTCACCGATCCCCCATCCTTTCTATGCCAACTTGAAAGTTTCTAAAGCCTTTTCATAACATCAATATTTTGTGCATATCCCCCAATCACGACGGTTACTGAAGTGACGTCTCTTTGAGGCCTTCTGTCAAATGGTTTACATGGATTGAAATGTTTCCCCATTTTGCACGCATGTTTACCCAGACAGTCCATTCCCACATTTGGAGCAGGCAAAGAGGATTTAGCAAAGGTGATATTCTTGAAACAAGTTGTTAAAAGCCCACGCCAAACCTATGTACCCGCAACAATGCATTTCAGAAACATGCATTACATGAGATTACAACCCTTTGAGGAAGACTGTCAAACAATTCATTTGCTAGGGCGTTTTATGCTTTTTGTGGTCACCATAGGCATCACACTCTATGAGGCTGCATTTCTTCAAGGCATTTTCTGTTATAGAGTCCTTGGATTACCCTTGTCAGTTGCATTTTCTTTAAAGTTTCTAGAGCCTTCAACAAACCCATTTTGTACCTATCAACAATCATTCGAATTCGATGAGGTGATATCTTCTTTGGGATATTCTATCAAATAGTTTACTTGCGTAGTTCATGCTTCCATACTTTGCATGTAATATCACCAGACTCTCTACATTTACAACATCCCTGATCTTATTCCATGGGGTAACATTTATTGTGTGTCGATCCTATCACACAACCATAGCTAGGAGAACGTGGGCAGAGGTTGTGGGCTCTGGCCGCATCAACAAATCCATTTTGTGCTTTACCTGGCGAATTCTATATAATTTATTTGATGCAAGTAATGACATTGTGATTTGGTGCCATACTTGTGTTTCTTCTTATCTTGCATGGTTCTTGTTATTCTATCTTTGGAATTGCTTTGAGGAAAATTGATACTTAGGATTATATTTGATTCAATGATGTTTATGGTTTGATATTTGAGGTGTTGCAGCAATCCCTGGTCCATACTTTTTGCAACCAACTGACTGTTAGTTGCTTTGCAAAGTTAGCCTAGAATTTATATTCATTGTGCTTAGTTCAATCATGAAGGTTTATTCATTTCAATTGCAATAGGGTTGTTTGAATGAATGTTCATGATCCGAAAATCTTAACACCTTAGAAGATTGCACTGTTTCTATAAGATTGCAGATTTATCTGGGTCAAGTGGGAATCAGTTTTGAGGGATTGGTCCATTTCAAGTGTTTTGTCATTTGCATTGTTAATCTTAGGTTTAGTGTTAAGTTTAGAAATCTCTTTGAAACCCTTATCTTTTGTTATTTCTTTGATCATTGGATTAAATTTGGGATTGAAGTATCATCATATTGTTAGATATGATAAATTGAGATTCAGTATTTTGCTTGTAGTAAGGTCCCATTGTGATTACCAACATTTTCACATTTATCACTGAGTTGTTTATGCATTTTCAAGACCTGACATTAGAGACCTTGGGGTTATCTCTTGAGTCTTGCTGATAGAGATTTACCTTTCAAGAGAGATAGGATATTATATTCTATCTGAGTTGTTGCTGTGCAGAAAAAATCATCAACAGGTAGTCCTCTTGATTTGAAATTACTCACCTATGAATCACTTTAACATTTTGCTAGATTCACTTATGGGCTTATGGATTCATATTTTAATATGTTGATCATTGACAAATTTGTATGTGAATATGAGCTAAGAATCCTTTAACAATGCTTTGCTAATGAACTGAAAGAGCATTCAAAACAATTGAAAGGAAAATTAAGACATAATAGGAGTTGATAATGAAGTTCACCACTCTGGGCTACATCTCCAGATCTACTTAATTTGCATGATCATTTCCATTTTAATGATGTTAATTTTGTAAAATGCTCTATACATCATTTTGGTCTTCAAACTGCAAGAACAAGTTGTTATGCCTTTGAGGAAGATTCAAGTCCTACAAGATCTTCTTGATTCACACCATTTAGACACATAGTTCTTCTTAAAGCAACAACAACATGCAACATTTAGTCCTCTCATCACTCTCCAAGCATGACACTAGTATTTAAGGCATCATGTCTTCATTACAAAGCCAAATCTAAGGCCTAGTTTGGAAAAACTTGAATACATCATCTAGATGTTTTTCTCTAACCATTAAATTAGATGGTTTAGACTAAAATTAAAATAAATACAAAATTTATACCTTGATCTTCACATCTGCTCTTTAAAATGTAGCAACAAACTGCAATACTGAGATCATCTCAAAATTCTAAAATTTTTGAGTGTAAACTTGACCACCTTCTAGTGTTGCAATTTCTTGTCTTGATCTACGTACCAATAGTTTTACACTTTGAGGACCTCCTCAAGTTCTACAATAAAAATCCTTAAACAGTCTTCTCGAGTATTTAAGTATTTTCCCCCACAAGAATTAGGCTTCAAAATTCTTTAAAAAGCCCTAGCTATGAGAAAAATACAACTTCAAATAAAAAATTATGCTTATCCTCATAACATACCTCAGGCTCTTTCTTTCATAACATTTGGAAGGCATCTAGTGCGTCGGTTAAGGGGATAAATTTTTATCTCATAGATCAAGGTTCAAATCCCCTTGAATCCACTAGGATAACATTACATTAAATATACCTTTTTTATCACATAAAGGTGTGTGGCACAATGGTTAAGGAATCAAGATTGTAGAGCACAAGTCATGAGATCAAATCCCACCAAATCCACATATATAAGCTCACATTAAATAATATTATATCCACAAGCCTATGCATAGTGCTTGCGTGGCCTAGTCATCGGGGTGACTTGAAGTGTCAGAGTGAGATTCCAAACTCGTTCCGATGGTAGTAGTTTGGCCGAAGGAGATCATTGGGGAGACTCTTGCTGATGGACGTGTCGGGGTGACTTGAACTATCGGTTTGACATTTCAAGCTATTGCCGATGGGTCTAGACATCGGTGTGACTTCTGCCAATGAGGTGATCGGGGTGACTTGGTTTGTAGATGAGACTTTCTGATCTGATGTCAATAGTATTACTCTTGCTGATGGTTCTTCTTCTGATGAATGTCGGTATGACTCTTGTTGATGTACGTGGTCTTGGTGTTATTTGGGACATTGGGGAGACCTAAACTATCAGTATGATATCTCAGTTTGTTGTTGATAGCATTGGTCATGCCGATGGTCTTGTGGCCGGGGAAACTTCATCATGTTTGAGCGATAGACTAGTAGAAGGTTATGGAGCACGCAATGGTCAATGGACAGTTTGGCATCAATGAGACACATTCTCTTGCCTCACCGATAAGTGATACATTTGAGAAGCGTTTGATCAAACGACTATCCTATGTGGTCTATCTTGAACCAATGAGAGAAGAAGAATGCGAATCAGTTGACAGTTGAAATTTTGTGACCGTTCTCTTGTGGGAATGAACAAACCACTTATAGAAGAAGAATGGTTCAGGTTTGAGTAGAGGATTGATCGATTGAGCAGTGGATTGTTTTGTGTGCGTGAATTTCATTATATGCTGTAGAAGAACATTGTAACAGTGATGTTCTATACAAGGTTGATTAGGGAAATGTTGTTGTAAAATTGACATATAAAAGTGAAGTTTGATCTCTATATGTAATTTTGTTTACTGTAATACAAAGAGGCTTTACTTGGTGTGGTGGGTTTTTCTCTTGTCAGGATTTTCCCACGTAAATCTGGTGTCCAATTGTGTATGTGTCCATTTCTCTATTTTGTTATTCTATTCATGTGTATCTTATTAAACTATAATTGCAAAATTTAAAGTCATATTTTCATTCTTCTTTGAATTTTGGAATTAAAAGAGTTTGTTCCACACCTTAGCTTTCCTTACAAGTGGTATCAAAGTCTGGCCAGTTGTGCTATCCTTGTGGGTAGGATGGGTTTTTTGTGTCAATTCTGTTCAGTGGAAGTCTTGTAGAAATCTAGTAATTTAAATTACAGATTAAGATGGCAAGCACATCAGGAAAGATTGAAATTGAGAAATTCAATGGCAGTAATTTTGAGTTGTGGAAACTCAAAATAGAAGATCTGTTGGTTGATTGTGATCTGTGGCTTGTTGTTTCTGGAACGAAACCTATAGGTATGAAGGAAGAGGATTGGGACCTCACAGATCAAAACTCAAAGGGGTTGATAAGGATTTGTTTGGAAAACTCTATTCTTCTAAATGTTCATGAAGAAAAGACTGCATCTTCTTTGTGGAAAAGACTGGGAGATATTTGTCAGGGCAAGTCCTTGGTGAATAAGTTGTTCTTGAGGAAGAAGTTGTACTCTTTGAAAATGCAGGAAGGAGCATCTATTGCTGATCATTTGAATGCTTTCAACATGTTGATTGCTCAGTTAGCATTTGTGGGTGTGAAGATTGATGAAGAAGATCGTTGTATGCTATTGTTATGTTCTTTGCTGGATTCTTGGGATCACTTGGTGATGGCTATTGGGAGTACAACATCCACTTTTTAGATGGAATACATTGTTGCTTCTTTGTTATCAGAAGAGATGAGAAGAAAATCTTCTAAGATGGCGAAGGAGGCTCTTGTTGTTCGAGGCAAATCGAAAGAAAAATGCAAGAAGAAGGACAAGAAGTCCAAATAGAAATCAGAAGGAAGATCAAAGTCTCCTGGAAAAAAGTCCAAGGTGAAGTGTTGGAATTGTGGGTAGCCTGGTCATGTCTAAAATGATTGCAAAGAGTCAAAAAAGAAGAAAAATTCTTTCGACAATGATTCTTCTTAGAGTGATGTAGATTCCTTCATTATAGACTTGGCAACTCAAGCATCAGATGATGTCTAGCTAATTGATTTTGGAGCATATTTCCACATGACATCTCATAGAGACTGGTTCACTAAGTATGAAAAATACAATGGTGGAAGGGTGTATTTGGCAAGTGATTCATCTCTAGAAATAGTTGGTCGTGGAAGAGTTAGAATTCAGTTCCCTTATGGAAGAATTAAGGAAATCAATTATATAATGCATATACTAGGTCTGGCTCAAAATTTGCTTTCTGTTAGTAAGGTGAACGGTGTTGGAGTGCAAGTCACATTCTCTAGAAATGGTTGTAAAATGACTAGAGGCTCAATGGTGTTGGCTAGGGGTGCTCGTATTGGTACTTTGTATAAGCTGGACACACTTGTAGTTCAATGCAACAGTGTCTCTGCAAAGTCACAAAAGGCTACTTGTGGAGAGAAGGAGGAAAAATCTCCTGATAGTGTAAACTCTATGGAAGTTAAACTTCCAGTAGAAAAGACTATGCTCTAGCATCATAGGCTTGGCCACATTGGAGAAAAAGGTTTAAAAAATTTAAAAATCAAAAACCTGGTTCAGGGGCTTGATGATTGTAACTTTGAATTCAAATTTTGTGAACATTGTATATATGGAAAACAAGACCATGTTTCATTTTACTCCAGTCCTCATAAATCTTTTGGTTTACTTGATTACATTCATTATGATGTTTTTGGTCCAGTAAATGTTCCTTCTTTGTCTAAATAAAGATATTATGTATCGTTCATTGATGATAACTCAAGAAGGGCATTTTTTAATTTTTTGAAAAGTAAATCAAAAGTATTAAGTCATTTTAAGAAATTTAAAAAAATTGTGGAAAATCAGACTGGAAGAAAAATAAAATGTTTAAGGATTGACAATGGTGGTGAGTTTTGTTCTGATGAGTTTGGAAGGTATTGTAAAGATCATGGAATTAAAAGACATAAAATTCCACCCTACACTCCGCAACAAATGGAGTTGCTGAAAGGTTCAACAGGACAGTGATGGAAAGAGCATGAAGTATGTTGAGCAATGCTAGCTTGGAGGAGAAGTTCTGGGCTGAGGCAATCAAAACATGTTATTTAATAAATCATTCTCCAAATTATGCTCTTGTTGAGAAAACACCTTTGGAAGCATGGTTTGGAAAGAAGCCCTCTCTAAGACACATTCGAGTCTTTGGCTGTGAGGCATATGCATATGTTCTGAATGAAAAAATATCTAAATTGGGGAACAAGGCTGTTAAATGTATTTTTTTTGGCTATAGTGTTGGCATAAAATGATACAAGCTTTGGAATCCTGCTATAGAGAAGGGTTTGTATAGAAGAAATGTTATTTTTCGTGAGCTGAAGACTTCTACTTTGGATTTGTAGTCAGACAAAAATAGAAAATAAAAATGATGTAGTTGAAATTCCTCCGACACAAGATAAAGAGGAATTGAAAATATGTGATCGATTTTTAAGTGTGCAATAAATAAATAAATGTAGATTAAAAAAAATCAAACACACCGATAAGACATTATATCAAAAATAGAAAATGGAATAAAAGGAATGCAAACTCAGTCTTCTGTCCTTGATGTCATCCTATTGTCCTCTATCTTCAGTGTTTTGTCGATTCCATATTTCTCTTAGATTGTGTGCTAGGCTCAACAAACGGTCTTCCTAGAGAACGAGATTTGAAGATGAATGCATGCTTAAACTAGACATGATTGCTAGAATGAAAGATTACAAAATTATGAAAGCTAAAGATGATAATGACAATGCTAAGATGCTAGAATGCAACTAATCGCCAATGTGTGTGTGTATGTCGGTGTCTCTGTGTAACCAATGCTTGGATTCACAGGGATATTTATAGAGTTTTTGAAAGATTCTGATTGGCTGATGTGATCAACGGCTGTGAAAATTCCTAGCAGATTGAACGGTCGAAGATGGATAAGACTGGAGAGAAAAATAGAAGAAAACCAGAAAGCAAGATTTGTTTCCTTTTTCGTAGAAGAGATAAGATGAGATGATAAAGATGAATTGTAAAAATCATCTTTTTGTGAGATTGAGAAAAGATTTTGAAGATAACTAATGAATTATAAATTCAATTATTCATTTATTGGTGACATGGAAGATTTTTCTTAATTAAATAAAAAATTTAATTAAGATTTGAAGAATAATAAAATATTTCATAATTAAATAAAATATTTAATTATGATTTGAAAAGATATGAAGGAAATTAAAGATATTTAATTAAATTTTTAGGAAATGATGTGTAAATGAAATTAATTAAATAAAATATTTAATTAATTAGAAGAAAGATTTGAATAGGAGAAAGGAAATATTTAAAATTTAATTAAATCAAAAGACTTAATTAAATTCAAAAGGTGATAATTAATTAAAATAAATAAAGGGTATTTATTTAATTAATCAAGTAGACATATGAATGCAAAATAATTAAATAAAGTTGATTTATTTAATTATGGTAGAAGAATAAAGTGAATGAACAATATAATTAAATTAATTAAATTTAATCATATGTAGAGGATTTTTAGAGAGATTAATTAAATAATAAATATTTAATTAAGTACCAGGATTAATTAGACGACCAATTTTATGCATCTACATTTTTCCCCTCTTTGAAGTGATGTGTGAAGCACATTGCTTGAAAGAAAATATTCCTGCTTTACAAATTTGTTGTGTTTGATTTTTCCCCTGATTAAATTTTTTTTCAACTGATATGCCCCTGATTAAAAACAAACGTCCCTGATATTGATGATGCCCTCTCGAGAGGTAAATCAGTAATGATGAGAAATTTTTTGAGTTGGTGATGAAATTTAGATGATGAGAGGGACATAGTGATTTAGCTCCCGATAATTGATTAAAAGATGCCCTAGTTTGAATAAATAAGGTCAGAGTTTGATAAAAAGATAAAAATAAGAACAAAATGCCACAAAAACCCACCTTGTTTGACCTTTAAAAGGTAAAAGGGGTAAAAAGGGCAAGTCATTTTCACCATTTGACTTGAGGAACTTTGTGAGCTCTGACAGTGACTTGGCAAGATGGAGATTTCGTATCACAGACATAGATTCGAGCGGGCCCGCCGATACAAAAGACCAACTACGTATGGACCACCAGTGAGTCGATTCAACCTGTTTGCTTTAAAAATTTTCTGATTTCAGTTGATTTTGTGAATTTTTTATTTGGATTTAGGTTTTACAGTCTGTTTTAATGCATTTAGGAAATAGAGTAGCACTTACAATGTTTCCTTTAGCGCATATAGGGTGTGATTTAGCTTTGCTAGGTCGGAGGCAGTTTAGCACATACAATACACATAGTAGCGCTTATAAGATTTTGGTGGGAAATGGGTACTTTAGCGCATATAGGAAACAGATTAGTGCTTTTAGGGTTTTCACGCATTGGGTAGATGAAATGGTGCATTCAATTAGGAGTGTAGCGCATATAGGGAAATAGCGCATTAAGGAATTGATTTAGAGTTTTGAGGGCACAGAATGGCGCATCAGGGGGAAACTTCAGTGCATATAGGGTTTTAGCGCTTTTAGGCCGCAGATTAGCACATCTAGGAAATTTAGGCAGAATGCACTGTATGATGAAAATGGTGATGTATTATTGCTTCTTTGGTCAATAGATAGATAAATTGTCTTGTCATCATGTTGATATGGATAGAAATGATAGCAAATCTGATAAATGATGAATTGATAACTTTGTTTCCCAAAATAGAAAGCAAAGAGTAGATAGTTGATAACTTTGTTTCCAAAGAGTAGAATGATTGATTGCATTTCGATTTGCTGATAACTTTGCTTTTAGAAAACAAAGAGTAGATGATTGATATGACTTCTGATAAATTTTCTTTCTGCGATAGAAAAAAATAGTACATGATGTGATTGAAAACATATTTGCATTCGTGACTGAAGTACAAATAGGATGATGATTTGATTGTTGATAAATTTTTTTTCTTGAAAAAGAAAACAAATAGTCTAGATGATGATATAGTAGATTGATTTGATGTTCAGATAGATAGATTTTTTATTGATTTCATGATATGAGTCCCTTACATAGAACACTTGATATGGTTCACGTGATATGAGTCACTAATATGGGTCACTTGATATGGGTTTGATTGATTTGTATGATGTGAAGTAAATAGATCACATTGATATGAGTTGATGATATGAGTCTAATTGATTGTCCTTGTGATGACCAAAAATAGGAGGTTTTCAAAAACCTCCAAATTAGAGAGCGCTTCCCTGTAGGTTGGGATCAGATACAAGATCTCACACTTGTAGATGTACAGTTGATAGTTGGATGTGGGTTGGGACCTGTTGATGGTCAAAAAAGCACAACAACATTTAAACATAATATCTTTATTCTATTTCTCCTAAAAAAGAAAGACAACACATGGTAATCTAACTCCCAAGGTCCTGGTAGTTCGTTCTCAATTGTGTTGATATCACTTAGAGGTCAATGTAATTGTAATGTTCAAGGGACTTGCTAGTTATTGAGCTTCTTGATTGCTGTAAGATCGAATTCTTATTTAAACCTACTCTAATAGGGAGGGTATAAAGAAAAGGAAAAAGATAGATTAGGGACACAAAAGAAATAAGAATGTTGATTCATTCAACTAATCAGACTCGTTGCTTTCCAAGGAATCCATAAATCAAACTGTAGAACAAATCAACCTATAACAAATACAAAGTCACTCATTCACAGTGCAAACATTAATGGCAGGTTGCAAATTATCATTCAAACAAAAGAAAAGATAGAATTCCATTCCTTGAAAGCTTTCCAAGTCAAATGATTAATAAAACAAACAAAATTCCAGAGCATAACCTAAAGAAGGTTTAAGTCTAGCTGCTTCTACTATCAATGAAACAGATAAGCAACATTTACAAATCTAGCAAGATCACCAGTGTACAAAAACCTATGTATTCAAATTACCTCCATCTAAACTAAGAATTGTAGAAAACTCCATTAACTATCCTACTGTAAAACTCTAATATGCTAAGTTGTAAAACTTCTAAGTGTTTTTCCTAAGTATCTAACCAACCATTTACAATGAGCTTGACTTGACAACTTGTAGCTCAAAATTACATAATTTCCTCTCCAGAACTGAAACATCAAAAAGTTGTAGCTTTTTGTGCATACAATTCTTCACCAAGACAACTTTCAGTTTCAACTTCTATTTTGCCCTTAGTTAGTTTCAGTTTGAAACCCCACTCTCTAGTTTGGTTTTAGCTGACTTCAGTTCACAATTATAACTTCTGATTTGACTTTGAGTTCCCCTTTTGCATATCAGATTTGCAAGATCATCTCCATTGATCCAATACCCTTCCAGCCTTCACAAGTACCTGAAAACCAGAAATGATGTTGGTGTAATTAATTATTTAATTACACTTTAGGATAAGTTTACTTAGGTAATTATTTATTTCCTAGGATAATTATTATTTAATTATTATCCTTATCTTATTGAGCTGTGTTTTTGCTCAAGTTAAGATTAGGGTTGTCTTTTCCTGCTTTATTGCATCATTGCCTTTTTGAAGGCTTTTGTAATATTTGTAAAAAAAAATTCATTCAATAATAAATGATTTTTGATTTTTTCTAGCACATTGGCTCTAAGGGTTTATAGAACATCTTTCTTTTTTGTTCTGAATATCTTTGCATGTGATAGGTGATTGCTTGCAGGTGATTCTTGGGGACTGTGAAGATGGTTTTTCAACTTTGACATGGTATCAGAGCTCCAGACCTGTTGCTGCCTATTCGTGATTTGAAGATATTCTCTCACAACGTCTTTTTCTATGCAAGGGTTTCAAGTCAGATTGATTTTTTGTAGTTATGGGGTTAGCCAAATTTTTGGAGCATTTTGGGCTAGAACGGACGTCGCCATTGTGATTAGAGCATCCAAAAACCCCAGAAACACCTTTCGATTATAGGTCATGCCAACCTATTTTAATGTGTTACATGTTTTCGTTCTTTTTACAAGGTGTGTGTGTTAATGTTTTGGGTCGACAGGTTATGTGATGCATGGTGCATATAATTAGGTTGACCTAACTAATGTTTTGGATAGTTGCATTATATGTAAAAGGTTGATTTGTTGTGAGAATGTGTGGATAGTGTGTGTGTGTGAGATCTAGTGTAGATAAGTACAAATGATAGTTGTGGTGAAGTATGAAGTGTGTTAAGTTAATTTTCTAAGCTTCTGTGGAATTGTATCTTCAACATATGTCAGATGCATTGTTAGCAGTTCATCATTGGCAGTGAGCCTCCCTTTCTTCTATCTCTTTATATTTTGGGTAGTGAGCCCTTTGGTAGTGAAACACCGATAGTGAGCCTTTCTCTTTTTGGATAGTGATTCCTTGGATAGTGAGTCCACCTCTTATATCAAACATTGTAACTGATTATAATATATTGTGAGCTAATCCTCATTATGGTTTTTCCCTTTTTCAATTTTTCATGTAAAGTATGGTGTTCTTGTGTTCCTTGATGTGATGCATGCTTTATATGTTACTTTCATTTATTGCAAGTTAAATATGATTCTTTGAATGGATGTTTGAATTGAAAAAGTTAATAAGTTTCAGTGAATACTAATTCACCCCCCCTCTCAGTATTTCGGGTGTTCAAAAATTGGTATAAGATCTTGGTTCCTTCAATTGGCTTGATTTTTGAGGTAGATCTTATAGGTTGAAAGCATGGTTACAAGGGAGTATCCTATCCCTCTGGAAGAGATTATCCTGAAGGGTTTACTGAAGAAGATTGTAAGGTTGATATGGAAGGAGAACTCAAATAATCCCTTGATGATTTGGATAAAGAAAAAGCTGAGAATAGAGATATAAAAAAGGATCTTAATGATGTAGAGGAGTGTATCAATAAGTTGAGAGAGAAACTCAAGAAAGCTATAGAAAGATTCAAGGAAACAAATGAGCAGCTTAAGCAATCAAATGAGACTATCACTAGTCTAAAAGTGCAAGTTGAAGAAGGAAAAAGAGTTGAATACTGCCTAAATGCCAAATTAAGAGAAATCTGAAGAATGTTCAAATCTTGAACAAGAGATTGTAACTTTGAGATCAAATATGGAAAAATCAAAGAATCAAGAAGACAAGTTCAAGAAGAGTTCCACAATGCTTGATGAGATGATTGAAAATTAGAAGGCTTCTAAGGACAAAGAAAGTTTAGGGTTTGAGAAAGGAGAAAGTTCAAAGGTAAATTAGACACCAAATAATGCTAAAAAGAAGGACAAGAAGAACAATGTCAAATATGTCCAAAACTAGAAGACAGAATTCAAAAGACCTCCCATCAGACAATCGACTGCACAAAGATACCCATCTTTTAATGGTTATTGTTATTCCTGTAATAAATTTGGACATAGAGCTATAGAGTGTAGAAGAATAATGAATCAATATGTTCAATAATTTCCCGATCAGTGTTGTACATGCAATAGATTTGGTCATAAATCTAGTGAATGTAGAAATCAAATTCCATGAATGATTATAATAATGGCATGATGTTTCAATCTTTCAATGGCTATTATTATACATGCAATGGATTTGGGCATAAGAGTTTTGAATGCAGATCTAGAATGGATAGAAGTAATCTTGTTCAAAAAGGTGTCATATGTCATAATTGCAACAAATCAAGACACATTGCTAAGTTTTGTAGAAACAAGAATTTGAAACCATCTATTTCACAAAAGAAGAAGAATGGTCCAGTAGAGAAGAAAATGGATCTGGTTGAGATGAAGAAGGAAATGAATAAGATATGGAAGAAGAAAGATGAGAATGAAGTAAAAAGTGAGTCTGTGCCAGCTCCTGGTATAGATGTTTCCTCTGGAAACTAGATAAAGAGCTTTGGCTCAAGGGGAGTTTTAGTAGAGAATCTTCCAACCCCCACCAAAGATGTGGTGCTGATGCCTTCAACACATTGGTACATGTGTAGATTGACATGGTTGATCTATTGGTGGTATTTCCAGTATGGAATTTCTTGTTGTAGAGATTTTTGGAGTGATTAAAGGTGCTTGTGACAATACAGTGAGGAGGGTTTTCTAGCTTTTTGACCTAACATTGTCAAATACAATAAATGAATTTTAGGCCATCAAAAAAGTATTTATATGTGATTTAATATATAATTAAGTCATTTGCAATCAAGCATTTGAAGAGTGAAGAGAAAAGAAAAGGAAATTTGAAGCATTTGGTGTGTTGTGCAAATTCCTAACCAGTGAAGAATTCCAAAGGTATTTATAGTTTCTTGCTATACCCTAGTTCTATGAAGTTACAAAATGTTTACTCCATAAGTGATTGATGTATTGGAATGGTTGAGACCTAAGTTCAAGAATCTCCTTTCAAATCCATGGAAATGGATCCAGATGGCACATTTTTGAAGGTTCCCTTCAGAGTAATGCATACAAAAGATGTAAGAATGTACATCCATGTGAAGATGGAAGAATATGATCACATTAAACTAGGAGAGTTTAGAAATGATCATCTAATTGGATATGATTTCGAGCTAAAAATTGAGTACAGTAATTCGGCAGAGAAGAATTTGGAGGTATGGAATGATTTTCCTAACTTCTAAGTTACGAGGATGAGTGGGTAAGATATGTGCTCAAAAAAATTCATGACAATTTTATATTGTTGGATATGGCACATATGATTACTAAGGATGTAATTAGGGCTCTAACGAGTTTATGCCCTAATGGACCCATTTTGGAACTAAAAGTAGTGAAAAATGATGTGGTAATGAAACTCACTAGTTTGAAATTTGACAAACATACCCTAATGGTGAAGGATATTGAAGATTTGATAGTGTAATATGCATCCATGATTGGCTACAATATCTATTTATTAAACAGAGAGAACTTTGTTTCAGCCACTACAATTCATACAACTTACCAAATGCTAAAGGAAGGCAAAGACATAAAATTATGTGAAATCCTAAGACAACAACTAATGGAGAATTTGTAGAAGACAAAGGAGTGAAAATATCCATTCTGGTATGACACTCTTATCATTTGTTTGATGTTTTACTTTATTAGACAAATGCTCAGAGTAAAGAATGTTGTTTGGTTGGATAATGTACATACCTATTGCTAGACAAATTAGAGGTCATTCAAGAAGGTTTCTATATTTTGAGTCCTAGAAACAAGCCTTGTGGGGGTATTTCAAGTCATTTCAAGATAAGATGCAAAGCAGATAGAGGACTCCAGAAAGTGTGGTAGATAAATACAAGAAGGAAATTACATTCATGGTCAATAGAGAAATTACTACTATATGGAAGTAGTGGAACCTAGAACAGTTTGGATTCCAGAAATGGGATATGAAGTGGCAAAAGATGTAGTCATTGAACTTGTAGACCTTATGTTGAGAAAACCAAGAGATCCTCCAGTAGATAGGCTTGGAACGTATGAAGAGAAATATAGTGAAGTCCACCTACAACACAAGGAAAAGGAGACAAAGAAAAATGTTGAAAAGATGAAAGCATAGCTGGGGGAGATTGTTGGTTCACCGAAGAAATACAAAAGCATACCTACTCCTCCAGAGGGTACTCCAAGCACAAGAAGGTCAATTAGGACCTCAACCTCCTAGTCCTCTCCCTTAGTTCTAAAGTCCTCTAGAACTAAATTCTTGTAGTAAATCCAAAGAAGAAAGCTATATCTAGTGATGCAGGAGCATCCAATGGTGTGAGGGCAATCTTGCATCACCCAAAAATATGCTTTCCATTTTTGTTCCTATTTTTATCTTTTTGTAGATGTTTTTGCATTTCTGGATACCCTTTTCGTCAAATAAGAGTTTCCAACTTTCAAAACCGCTTTTCTACTTTTTCTGCTCAACTACTATTTTTAGCAGGTATGAATTTGAAGGCGTGGGAGGACAAAAATTTATGGGAAGGTTAAAGACGGAAAAATAAGCACTTTGGTGAAAGAATTAGGTAAAGATCATTCACGGTTTGAAAGTTATTTATGTTCCAGTTTCTGGTTTTTGCCCTGAAAAACCTTCCGAGTCCAATTTGAGGCCCTAAACGGTTCCGAATGGGCCCAAAAATTTGCAGATCGCCAAAGTGGAGGCCATAGGACCCCTACTTTGTAGAACATCGTCTTTTCGAGAGCTTTCTAAAAAGGTATTATCATTGAAGATCCAACGGTCGGATTAAAAGTTATGGCTTCCGGAAGTTGGTGCATATTTTAGAAATGTGCTAATTTCTGAATGTGAATTTAAATTGAATTTCAAATTGTAATTTTGGCGCCAAACCACCAAAACTCATAAATCGAATGTTGTTTTTGGCTCCAAGCCGAAAAGGGGCTATTTATGGGCTAGTTTCTGATTTTTGGGGAACTTTTTTTGGGGAAAGAAGTTTGCATGCTGCAAAAGGGGAATCTAGGTAATTTCTGTAATTTCTGTAATTTCTTTTCGAGACTTTTGAAGCTGGCATGTATCACAGAGCTCGAGGATTTTGGATCCTCTGAATGTAAGATTTTCATTATTGAATAATAATAAAGTTTGCTAGTTGTGTGCATTATTTCTGTGTCTCGAGTTTGCTCCCTCGTCGTCTAGTGTCCTTGAGCAGCAAGAGGCTCCTAAAAGGATAAGAAAGGAAAATGCCACAAGAGAGAAATAAATTAGTTGTGAGGATGAAGAGGATATAGAAGAAGAAAATCCACATCTAATTCGAAAGAAGAAGTCTAAGGCCTCTATGAAAGAGACTAGTGCAAAGAAATAAAAAGTTGACATTGTTGATACATAAAGTGAGGAAGAAGTAGAAAATAAAAAGAAAGATTTTGTTATTAAGAAAAGAGAAAATAAATAATGATAAACCTACAAGAATAGTTAAGGGGAAATAGATGGAAGCATAGTGGAGGTATGAGCAATAAATGAAGATCTAAAGAAAACAACATGAGGAATGTCTTGCAAGATAAATTTCTGCTAAGGAGGAACATGTACTATATAGTTAACAACTAGGGAGAAATAACTCATCCAAGAGATTCAACATGTCTCTCCCAAACCTCATTTGAAGGTTCCAAGTTTCAAGGGTCCTCATTCCTTATAAGAACATTATGTGTCCAGACAATCTATTGTCTTGCAAGAGAAACCCCATGAAAAAGTTTTTCTTCCTCAAGAGACTCAAATAGTCTGTTAGGCTCCCTTACCGAATTGATTTTCTCTCCTAGACACCATTTACATTTTCAAGGGTCGATTTGTTGTTTGATGAGATAGCTAGTCGAATGAGCAAAAGGGGGAGGAAATTAAGGAAAAGATGAACAACTTTTTGTTGGTGAAAACCCATGTGTCCTAGATAGACTAAAAATTTAGACATACTATAGGAGAAAAATAAATCGGGAAACCAAGCAGATAAACAAAAATACACTAAGCATATGAATGATAATGAAAAATAGAGTTAGTGTTCTCATTTTATCAACTTGTTTTTTTTATGATGGTGAGGAGATTATACAAATCTTTATATTAATAGAAGACTTGGGACAACAAAAAAATGTTGAAAACCCTAATAGTTTGTTGATCCGCGATGATACATATGAAGAAGAAGAGGGGAAAAAGATAGAATTACATGTTCTTCCCCACTTTCAAGAGTATCCTATTGCTCAAGTGTATTGGCAAACACATGAGGATAGTTTTTTCCTCAAATAAGAGGAAATGAATAAACACGAGGTTATTGATCAACCCAAGCATGATATCATGTATATGCTTAAAAGGGAGAAACTTGATATTTATCCAATATTTCAAAAGGGTTTCCATGAGGTTAAAATGATAATTGTCATGCAAAAGAGTTAGGAGGAGTTTGATGAAGACCTATTTTGGGATGAGCTAGAAATATTTTACTCAACCGTTGACATCAAACTATAATATCCTAATCCAAAGGACAATGGACATCATGAGCATGAAGAGGAGGTTTCCATACCTTTGGGAAAGTAATCAAAACTAGCCCTTGCTGGCCAACAAGTCATCAAAAAGGTAGAGTTTGTACATCAGTTCAACATTGGTTGTTTGGAGTTGAAACTTTCAAGAGGATGCCCTACTAGGAATCTAGCTCAATTGGAGATTAGTGAGTCACCCTAGGTCATGCTTGCTCCTAATAATGAGTATAAGAATCAAGGAGAGCATGATCAATACTCTACACTTAGTTTAAAGAGGGAAATAACCCTTTATCTAGAGGTTTGGTTTCATTTAGCAAGGTCCCACACCTTGAAGCCATTTCCATGTTTCACTAAGAAATTGAATTTATTATTCAATAAAGGGTGCAATTTAGATTGACAACAATTATTTGAAGAA
Source organism: Sequoia sempervirens (assembly GCA_007258455.2). NCBI lineage: Eukaryota > Viridiplantae > Streptophyta > Pinopsida > Cupressales > Cupressaceae > Sequoia > Sequoia sempervirens. The sequence goes on from VDFB02000003.1 coordinate 730,065,608, forward strand.
AATTTGGTGTTAGGGAAATAGTTCTTGTAATTCCATTAGTTGGGTTGAATTAGATGATTCAATAAACTAAAAAACGTAAAGCTAGGTGAGAACTCCATGAGATCCCTTTGTAAGAAACTAATCCATCTAAATAAATATCTAATGAAACTAATTGATCTGGGAGTAATTAATTTTAAGGTTTGTTGATGAAAATTATCTATGAATTGCATCAACACTTTAGAAAAGTCACATAGGATATGCCCGAGTGTGTGTAGCCATTGTGTTCCCAAAAATATGTCACAACCTTTTAGATGTAGGACAAACATGCATAATTTAATATTGTAGTTCCTATTGATATGTGAACATTTTTGTAGTTGCCAAGTTTCGAGGAAGGTTTTCCCAATTTACTATTACAGTTCTTCTAACCTAGAACATGGGTACATATAACGATGAATTTGTTTGGCTTTGATAAAGTTATGTATGCTATCAAAATTAATGAGGATAGTGAGGGGATATTTTAAAAAAGGACCCCTTGACCTTCATTTTTAGAATTCAAAATGCTTTTCAATGGACACACAAATATTTCTATTGTGGGTTCCTCACTTATGCCCTCTTTCACTTGCTACTCTTCCTCATGGGATTCCTTGGAATCTTCCCTCTTTAGGTTTTAGCTCAATGATTCCACATCAAGTAGATACAATTTTTTTCTAAATAGTGGTGACTTGATGCATATTTTCATTGTAATTGTAAGGTGAGAAATAATTTCTTCACGGGTAAGGCACTTGATGGGTGATGAATGCAGACCAAGGGAGGGTGGGGACATGTTCCTTGAGCTAGTATGGGATAAAGTACACAAGATTGTGAAGCTTGAAATGGATGACATTGAGTTGTACAAGTTTTTGTATATAACTAAGTGATATAAACCTAATATTGTCTTATAATGTGGTAGGCTTAAACATTCTAAATCCAAGCTAGATATAATATTTGAGATCACTGATTAAACATTTTTTAACTTATCAAGGCCACTTGTTTGATTGGATAATTTTAAAACTAGGTTTGGTAGTCATAGATTGAATGTGTTTAGCATAATTTATTTAATTATCATGCAAATTATTTGCATGTACTTGGACCAAAGTGACTGAGAGCCTCCTTACGAAAGTATGCCCATGTGATAAAATATTAGGATTTTCTAAGCATTGATACTACAAAATATCATCATGCTACAAGTATAGAAAGATGTAATAGGGTTATTTTGACCTACAAAGATTTGATGATTGTAACATACTATTTTTCTCTAATACTATGCCATCAAATTTTGAAAGTCCAATTTAGGTGTGCATTGGGGCTATTCAAGATTCTAAATGTTGGAAAAACTATCAACGTTATAGTTTTGTCTAGTATCAAAATGTAAATTATGTTACAATTGTGTGGGGATGTTCATATGCATGGTAGTAAGGTCACCTAATGTACTGTCTGTTATTGAGCTTGTTAAGATTTATGAAATCAGAGAAAAAATATTCCATATCAAACTACACTTGGCTGAATTTATCTAACACTAATTATGAAGAAAACTCTAATTGGTTATATGATTTTTGGCCACTAGCCTTTATCAATGGACAACCAAGGTTACCAAGAGGGTTACTAGAGCTATATCACAAAGCAATAAATGTGACTATATTTTCATAATGGAGTAGGTGTCTAGAGGATGTGAAAAAATACCTAGGTTAGAAAAAGGGTTCTTGGAATTATGTGTTAGAATGTTTAGCTTGAAGAGAGGATCACAATGAGATATATCCTAGATGTGGTAAATATTGGCCAAACCATTCAATTTTTAATTTTTACTAATAACACCAAATGGAAAAATTCACTAGATAGAGTTAGCTAATTCTTATCAATTTGAGAAAATTTCCCCAAAAGTTTTATATTTTTGGACTATTTACTCAAGCCAAACCCTAACACACAACTAATACAAATTTGGTTACAAAAAGCAAAAAACTACTAATTGTTGTATTACAATTATGCTCTACCTAGTTAAATTAGATAATATATAGGTAGATCAACGAAAAACTATGTGAATCAACCAATATTTATCCAAACAACCTAGATATATGCTCAACCAAGGTTTAAAAAGAGCACAAAATAGGGTTGGGTGTGCTTAGTCAATATACTCTTTGATATAATTGTCTTGCTTGTAAATGGTGAATTGATCCAATATTTTAAATCTGTAATTATAGAGGATTCCAAAATCCCATAGCCATACTATCTCATCTCTAATATACAAAGAGAGTAACTTATTAGTACTAATTTCTAATTGCCAATGCACTACAAATTATAAACGACCAATGACATCTTATGGAAATACTTGTCCCAACTCTAGAAGGTCTTCTTGTATACTTCAAGGCACATAAAATATAAAATCCATATCCATATATGTATGTTGTTTGTGGCTTAGGTATTGGAGTTAAAGAACCTCTCACTTCACTATACCCTTTATGGGGATTCTAGATTTTCCAGAAATGATAAGTAATTTGAGGATATGTGAAAACACTTGGAAAATTGGTAAGATGCTTAGTGCCACTACTTTTGTAGCCACTTTTTTATCACCAAGATACTAATGAGGTGTTCATTAAGCACATACATTAGATAGTCACAAAAAATGTTAACTTGTGATATTGCTATAGAAAATGGCCCAAGAAATAACTCTCTCATACTAGATGTTATGATCCTCCCCACAATAGCTTAACAAAAATATAAAAAATATGCATTAAAAATGAAATAAAGAGAGCAATATCATATTGATAGCACATAATCACATTACAAAAAATTGCGGGATTCTTCGAGGGGGAAAACTACTTTGAGAAATGCTAAAAAATATTTGATGGATGATATTCCCTCTTTCTTAAGGTCTCTCTTTAATGTAATTGAACTATCACTTCTCATGCATGTGAGATAAATACAATTAGTTAAAAGAATGCCTTACAAAGCATACAAATCCAAGACCTTATTAATAACACCTAATAAAAACGTAAAGAGTTAGGGTGTGGGGGTTCCAACATAACTATTTTTATCGATTAGACCATCTATCATTAAATATGAAACCCTAATATGTAATATAATTATTTGATGATTTAAAAGAAATCTCATTACTTTTGGGAGATTTTGATTTTTGCTAAAATCACATATTTTTAGAAAATATAATGATTTAAGCCTTAAAAGTTCCATTTAAAGCATTCCAATTGAAGAGGGTTTAATAAAACTACCTTAGATCAAACCCCTTGGATAAAACCCTGCTAGTTTTAAACCATACCTATAACGGAGTCTCCTTTACACCTATCAAAATGCTGATAAAAAACCACTTTTGATTTACCTTTTGGGGGATCAAATGAATTCATTTAAAATTTATTTTTTGTATGTAGTCCTTATTATAAGCTTCCCAAAAGTATAATTTTAAATAAATTTAATTTAATTATTATATTTATTTTTTATTTCTTGTGAATGCAGGTTTTTCACCGAAAATCAAGCTCTTTGTTTTGCATGTGGAAAAATAGAAGATTATCAATTTTTTTTTTGAAAAATATGAGTGCACTATATATTGACGTACTTGATCCAACAAAAATAATAATTGAATTTTGATACATACAAAAAAGTTGTGTTATATGGTACTCTGTCTATGTCTGAATTGTAATTGGTTTGACTTCGAAACTTGATTAAGGAAAAAATATTCAATAAAATACTATGAAACCAATTGGAAGCACTAGATATCATAGTTACAAATATAAATTTGAAAAAATTAGAATTTTATCCTTCATGGAAAAAAGTTATGTGTTATACGGTGAGCCTCACTCCTTAAAAATGGTGTTTACTGAAAAAAACTAGTTTTTGAAGGAGATGAAAAAAGAAGTGCAATCTGATTCCAAATTTTTTGAAAAAAATAATTTAGAATCTACAGACAAACTGTCACAAACCACTAGTTCGCATCATCTTCAAATTCCTCACGGTCTAGCCGCTATAGGTGCCCAAAAGTGAAGATTTAGTTAGAAAAAATCAGTTCAGTGCCCAGTTTGGCCAAAAATTGTAAACCAATATTGTGTGATCACCAGGTTGTAACATGCAATTAGAGGGAAAACAACTGGACCTATATATTGACTTTGATTTTTGAAATAAAGATATCATTTCCATGAGTGCAAAAGTTATCTAGATCACTTCTATGACTACAGTTTTGATTTAGAGCAACAAATGGGTAAATTGAGGATCATGTCTAGACCCTAGGAATGAGATTAGATGTGAACAAAATCCAAGATCAAGTTGTTTTTCAACTTATATGTGAAAATCATCATTATTACACATGTTTTTATATTAAGGGAAACCATGTCAAAGTCCAAAACGAAGGAAAAAGTGCATGGTATGTAATTTTCTACTATTACATTTTGTCCCCACTTTGACTCATTGAAGAGTTACCATGCGAATGAATGCCAAATTAAAACACAAACAACCAATAAGAAGGTAGATATTTAGAAACTCATAAAATAATAAATATATAGAAGTTAACTTTATTTTAATACATGTTCCTTTATGATGAGTCTTCCACTCACAAACCTACAAGTATAGGGAAAAATCCAAATAAGTAGAATCCATAAAGCATTCAAAATAACTATAAACACAAATATGAAATATGTACTTAAATTAATTGGTACTTCCTATCAACAACTATATACTAGATACACAACTAACATGGTATTGCATAAACAACTAGAAAGTGCACTTGATAGCTAAATACTACATTCAACAACTAAAGTAGTACTTCACTTGGTAGCTAGATACAAAATAAACACGTGATAGTCCCTTGGAATATATCAAAGAGAGTTGAATTAGTAAAATTGCATGTCCCACTCTATAGTGTATGAAGCTTAATAGATTTGATGAGTAAATAATTATCTAGTTTATATTAAGGTTTTCTTGTTATCCTCTTCTTCGAGTAAAATCCCTTACTACCATTATATGACCTCTTAAAATAATTATTATATTTTTGAATTGTTTTGATCAACTGTAAGTAAAAAGAAATACACAATTTGATTAAAAAATGCTAAAAACGTCTTTATAAATTATTAAAAATCATTATACACAATTTGATTAAAAAATGCTAAAAATATCTTCATAAATTATTAAAAATCATTGACCTAATACAATGCATTTATAAAAATAACTTAACTCTAATAATTAATTATTAAAAAATAAATATTAAAAAACTATAATTTTATTTTGCAATCATCACAATATAATAATAATAAATAATATTCAAATAAAATCTTACTAAAACTTATTTTTAAATTACAACATCATAAACAATAGATTTCAATATTAATACATATTTTTTTTTTCACTCCAAACAAATAATCACATGAATTGAACCAATATAATATAAAAAATAATATAAAAATAAGAAAGAGATAATATTTTTAAAAACAATTTTTTTTTCTTGATTATGGTTGACAACAAAAAAAATAAAAAAAATCTAAATGATATGATCTTATCTATATTAAAATTTAAAACATTTTTTAAAATTAAAATATCATAAATGAATAAAATAAAAATATGAAAATTAATAGTCCATCTTAAAAAGATGAAGGAAGAAGAACCAAATAAATTCAACAAATGTACAGAACAAAATAATTATAATACAGACAGCTCTCATCTCTTCCCAGGAGTGCCTCAAAAGTTAGTACCTCTGTTGGATTCTGCTCATCCTTTTTTTTCCTGCTGCTGCTTCTAATTTCTGGTTCTTGACTGCTTTCAGCCTTCTCTGTAATCTTTTTGTCTGCTCAATAAATTTACTGTAATTTACTTCCTAATCTGCATATGCCCATGTTTTCTTAGGAACTTCTTTTGATTAACATTTTTTTTTAAAATGATGTATGGATTAAATTTCTTGGGTGTATTGAAATGAAAATTATCAGAAGTTTTTAGAAATTTGTTCTTATTATATTGTTTTTGGTAAAAAAACAATTTATTCAATATACAAATAAATATATAATATTAGGTATTTTCACATTAATTATTTTTGTTCTTCATGAATTAAATTGACAAACATTAAATACATTAGTCATAATAGATTTCCACAATCCATGAAGATTATTGCTGAGAGTTTCTGGATTAGATTGTGTTTGTATTTTTTGCATCAAATACAAACATTAATCAGTTTGTATTGTTTGTATTTTTTGACAAACATTAAATACATTTTCTCACTTAGTCAGATTGAATATGTGGTTACTGAACAATGACCCTACTTTCATGTGCAACCCATATTAAGTACATTTTCACTGTCATGTACAACCTTCCCTAACAAATGATTGTCAAAACTATAAAATATTTTATTATGTAAGGTGTACAACATCTTTCCACCATGTTCCAGTTTTCAGTTTAAAAGTCAACAGTCAGCAAGTTGTTCATAAGTGCTCAGCCTAGATGTCAGGTAAATTTGTGGGTCAAGACTCAATAGCATTGACTACAAACAGTCATAAAAGATAACAGAAAATTATTCATTATATATTTGTGGAACAAGACTCAAGAACGTTGACTGTAAACTACTATAAAACTTAACCACAAATTCTTCATAAACACTTAGCTTAAAAATCAGATATATTTGTAAATCAAAATATTGATTCAAATGATCATAAAAATAATGTCACCTTAAAAAAATTAGAAATCAAAACTCAAAACTATTGACTTGAAACAACCATACAAAAAAATAACAATTTATTCATAGCCGCTCAAATTAGATGTCATATATATTTCAAAGTCTCTGACTCGAAACATCTTTAACTATAAACCACCATTATACCATAAAAAATAACTGTCAATCCTTTGGACTAAAAAGACCAGACTGTAATTTAGACTCGGTAATAGTCAGGGAGTTTGATTTGACTTTCATCGTGCTCTTCAAGAAAATTCCAAGTGACCCTTACTCTGAGAACGAAGGCTTGATTTTTAGGTTTACATTTTCCCCATTCTTTTTAAATTATTGGTAATTTGGCAGTGTTTACTTTCAGTCTTCTTGGAAGAGCTTATATCTGTTCAATGATATCATCATCAAATTTTTAATTCTAATAAATGGTAATAATTATATATATATATATATCTGATAAAATTTTAACTTTTGATGGGGTTGGATTTTCATTTGATTGATTAAAGCATTGTATTGTAGGCAAGAGGTCACAAGGTTCAGTCTCCCCTCCCCATAGTATTGAAGGGTGTGTCAAACTAGCGTCACCGTCACTGTCACCGATCACTGAAAAAAGTTTACAGAGGCACTGCAGTTATAAATTTGTTTATACACATTTTAAATAAAATTAATTTGTAAAGTAATTATTTATATATGTTATAATTTGTTTTGAGTTTTATTGTGAAGTATTATTTTCATTGGTATAAACTTTCAATGTCTGTACATCCTTCAATTTATAAAAATATCATTTCTAAAACTTAATGATTATTAATCTCTCTTAAATTTTTAAAGAGACAATTGAAATTATATTAAACTATTTATAATTAAATTAGATGTTTCACTCCTTGCGAGTATCACTTAGATGCAATGAATATTGAGTGGACCATTCATTCTCATGAGAGAGTGAACAACTACTCATGAACTATGGGTTAATGAGTTTGACTTAAAAAAAACTACTTAACTGAATCCTCTAATTTGTCTTTATTCTTAAATTTTCATGAATCTATTGAGAATAAAAAGTAATTATAAACCAGAATAAAATAAAATGTGATGAACCTTAGATATTATAAATCAAACTTTCATATATAAAATTTATTAAAATTATATTGTTTTTATAACTTTTTCCATTTATAATTAAATCTGTATAACTTGTTGGTTTGTCTGATTTTAGAATTTTAGGGACAAAGTTAGAATTTCATAAATTAACAGGAGTATACAAATAGACTGATAAGATTGAGTTTAATAGAAACTTGATGCTTGATTGAAATATATACATAATTATAATCAAAAGCTATTAAACATCTATTTTATGAACTGTGGAAAACTCATAACAATTAATGTGCATGATTTAAATAATATATAAACAAATAAAACAATTGACATCTCACTTTCAGACTGTGACCCATTTAAAAAAACTGACAATTTAATATATCAATAAAACATAGAAAGCTATCATGGGTTTCCTGTGCAGATCTCACTATGAGATATGAAAATCAGTAAATTACAGTTCAATGATCCAAAGCTCAGTAAGTTGCAATCCAATGATCAAAGCTTAAGAGAAAGCAGAATCTCTGATAACTGCATAAGACAAATCACCACAATCTAATCAGCTGATCCAACCATTACACACTATCACTTAAAAGCACCTCATGAAAGTCCAACAGAATCATCTTCCTTTACAATGGGAGAACCCAGGGACTGCCCTCAACTGATGCAAACATTACCTTAGTTTCTTCAACCATGTTAGTCCTCTTGCCACAGGTTTTAACCTGTAAATCAAAACCAACAAAAAACATTCCCAATACAGAATAAAAATCCCAATACAAATATGCAGAAATTACAGCAGGAATCTGAGTGCTAACTGGAACAATTATAAGCCAGTTAAAATCTTAGTTAAATTTAAAAAAACATATAGAAATAACTCTTGTATGAGATTTTACTATCAATTAAAGAAATCCATTTTGTTATACTGGATTTTAAAAACCCATCAAAACTTATTTACCTTTTAATCAAAAACAATAAAAATATCCTTTTGATATACCATAAATGGCATGGGACGCGATGGGAAAACTAAGCAGAGATCTATACATCTCAATCTCATGAACTGAGTTCTCCCATCAGCGCCCCATTCCTTTTATGGTCAACCACTTTGCCAGATATGTCTAATACTCATCGTCTCTGTGTCACAATGATCAATCTGGGCAGTTGTATATATACACAAATGAAGAAGACTGAATCTGTTGAATATCTCCTCTACAGGAAAACGAATCAGATTCTACTGGTCAATCTTTACATTCCTGGAAAGAGATGAAAAAGAGATCCGTGTTGAATTGCAATAATTACAATTGGACTTGCAGTAATTACACTTGCTTTTTCACCTATTTACAGAGTTACCATATAATTTTTTTTCCAAAGAATACATAAACTTTGAATGATTGGTAAGCCCATGTCCGTTGCTTGGGTGTAAAGTAAGAAAAAACATCGGTAGGGGAGGAGAAAGTACCTTTATCTCTTAAAGACATCCATTGCCTATTTCTAAAGAAACTTAATTGATTTTTCAATCTTAGATGGACAAACTGCTAGTCTTAAATGGACAAGCTGCTAATATACGAATTCATTTTAAAATTATGAACATATAAATATTTTAGACGATTTAACATTGAATCTTAATTTTTGTTAGAGATTTGATTTATGCATGAGTTTTAAGTTAGTGCAATCACAAAAAAATGTATATTTATGTCTTTTTTTAATTTTATTTTGGGTCTACTTCAAATTTCTTGTTGTAAATATAAATAACTTATAATTGACATATTTATGCATAAATTCAGTTCATGACATCACACATCTATATCCCCTTTCCCTTATTTTGGGCCCACTTCAATTTTCTTGTCGTAATTGTAAATAGTTTATAATTGACATATTTATGCATAAATTCAGCTCATGACATCACACATCCATATCCCCTTTATCAATGATATCTAATTTTCTGTTATTGGTCCCTAGTTCTATTTTTCATCATTTTAGATGAGATTTGCAGCTGTAGACTTGACCTAGGTTGTTTCCATTATCATAAATTTGATCCCCAAATTTTTTAGAATTCAAAAATCAAACTCTTGTCTTGCTAGCCACTTCACTAGTCATTGTGACTTAACCTAGGACATCTTTTGTTAATTTTTGGGCTTGGTTATTGTATTTTAAGACATTCAATTACCCATTTGAAAAAAACCTAGGAATCTATTGAGCATATCTAATCTAGAGTTCAATTTTGTAAAAGGAAAAAAATGATATAGAAGCATTACTAGAGCATCACAACAAAACACATCATCCTGGACCCATTACACACTTTCTTGTTGTCCTCAATCTTTTGCTTAGAGTTGTAAAGCTAGCCCATCCAAAGGTCTAACTAAGAAGAATTTGACCATCACAATCTAGTAGCTTCTTAATGTTTTCCCTAAATATAGTCAGTTCTTACACACATTTCGACATAATATATTTAGGGCAAGAAGACTCTAAGAGTCCAAATTTTGATAGATTAATTTCAGAGTCACAAGTTTGCATACACTTATCATTTTTAGTTCTTCATGAGCATGACATCACTTCTACACTCATGGAAGTGACCCTAGATAATGCACAAACAAATTCATAGTTTAGTGATAGAGTGCCCAAAATTTCTAATTCCTTGACGAATGGATTCATATCACTTTGACAAAGAATTTTGCATCAAAAATAGAGGTAAGTACCCATACAATTAAGTTATTTAACTTTCACATTTATTCAAACATTTAATTATCACAAATTTCAATGATCTATCCCAATTAATTTATTTAGGCTAATTCTTCATGTATTTGCTTGAATAATTTAATTACTCTATATATTTTATTCAAGGTGTGTTATCACCTTTACATTTTTGGTGAAATTGACATTTCTATATGACCTAAAGTTTTGACCTTAGGGCTTGGATCCATTTTTATTAGGGTTTTCATATTTTATTTTATATATGTTATATTAGTTTTTATTAGGGTTTGGATCCCCCCTCATTCGTACTTCATTATTTTTCTTGATTAGGATTTGAACTATTATTCTTTATTGTCGCTTTTATCTTTACTGCACATACCCTTCCTTGTATAATATCATTGTTAGATCTTTACCATGGATATACTTCCCCCTCATTATCAAGCTCATTTCTTATGCCACTATGCTTTATGTGATGACTCTTTTGTGGCCTATCATGGTGATTTAGTGACTAATTTAGCCATACTATATTACATTTTAGGTTCTTTGTGAACATAAGGAAATAAGGTTTCCACCTTTTGAGAGATAGAACTAAGGGGTGTCCTATTTCACTCTAGTTCATTAAAGGAAACCAAGATCCCTCAACCAATTGACTTGATTGAGGAATGTAATAGGGTTAAAGGATGGTTTCCCTGGGTGTGATTAAAGAAAAAAGGGGGTTCACCACTAAGCAAAGGCTTATAAGAAATAAATGTAAATGATATGCAAATCTAGCTACGTAACCTAGGAAATCAAACTCAAAATCTGAATAATAAACTGATAATGAACAGAGGTGCACTTGGAAAATTGAAGATGCTTGAAGCAAGGTTTGCAATCCTGAAGTAATGACGATTGATGCACATTGGGACTCATACGCCAATTGGGGCGATTTAGTCCCAGTTTAGGGTTTCAGGCTGGAACTAGAACATGTAATTGGTAAACTAGAATCTACAGAAAAAGTCTAAAAAATAGTATATTGGGACTCATATGCCAGTTGTGGCAATTTAGTCCTAGTATCGGGTTTGATCTGAAACTTTGATATCCTCTAGTGATCTTCTTTAGCTTCTCTCCTTTTCGACCTCTGAATCTGAAACTCTGAATTCTGACCTATAGGTGACTTTCTGTGATCTTGCAAGAAAGATGACAACTTTGACAACTTTAAAAACTTTCCTTAATCTTGATCTTCAATGGATATTCAACCTAAATCTGCAAATCACACATCAAAGAGAGGGAAAAATATTGTTTTGTTAGTGGATAGGGGTTTTCCTTGGTCAAACCCCGTTTTGGTAATCAAACCTTGAAATGAAATCAAATAACATGAAGGAATGATGAATGAACAATATGCAATGTTGCAACTCACCAAACCTAGAACAAAGGCTGCAATCTTGTGTGAAATGGCTAGCATGAATATAGATCTTGACTCTTGATTGAATGCTATGGATCTTGACTTGAATGCTTGCTTGAATCATAAGAACCTACATCACAAATGTTATCTCAAAAACAAACATGACGCATGATGACTTTGACATGATGCTTGATTATTGAATGTAGCTCTAAAATGCTTGATAATCAGCTCTTGAATGTTCTTGAATGCTATTGTATGCTCTTAATCTCATAAACTTGCTATAGGAATGATTGCATAAAACTTCTAGGAGAAAATATGTGAAATAACCTTGTATTTATACTTGTTTATGCCAAATTTCTTGAAATTACAACACTACAAGCTGACATCAGATCTAGGAGAATAAAATCCCACCAAGAATTTTAATTTAAAATAGGTCCAAGCAAAGTGGGACTCATATGCCAGTTGATGCATATGTATCCCAGTAGCCTAGGCTTGAGACACAAATTTCAAGAATGTTAAGTTCCATGCCAAATTTAGTATTAGGCCTCGAAACTTAGGTGGGACCCATACGCCCTAGGTGGTGTATGAGTCCCAGATCACTAAATCTGGGCCATACAATCCAAAATAATTAAATTATGATTGGTTATTAGATATGTGTTGGGATTATCCTCAGAAAGATGCATTAAATAAGGCTTGTGGATGAAAAATAGGACCAAATAAGGCATAAAGAAGCCCAATTTTAGCAGGGAGGGCCCAAACAAGTGTGAAAATGTAGAGGGATACATTTTTTTACACTACATTTATCCCCCACTTTAAGTGAGAGGAGGAACTTGCTTCAAACTCACACTAAAGTAGGAAAATACACATCAAGAGGAGTCCAAGTGTACCAATGCTAGTGAGATAGGATGACAATGATCAAGAGGGTTGTGCAAGCCCCTAGGATCAAGATCCTATGACAAAACAACATAGGCACAAAAGAACACATATGAATAATGTATGAAACAACAACAAGATACAAGCATACACTGCCAAATACATAAAAAAGAAAGAAAAAAAAGAAAAAAAGGGATGGATCAAGCCTCGACTGTTTGTCCCGCACGTTGTGGATCATATCTAAGTTGTTTGTCCAAAAATGTTTACAATTGGAACATGATGCCCACTATGCAAACACAACACACACTCACAAGGGCTAGTGGAACCTCAGGCCATCTACTAGGTGAGCCCCCAGTGAGACACATACACACATGACCGATATATGCTCACATAGACTTGAGCATGTGGCTATGGGAAAGTCATGCCTAAGTTTGGCTCCCATCCAGTAAGGTCCATACCAGAGCTATACCTCTTGATAAATTTGATAAGACTCCCCACAACATGAACAACAAGATTCACGAGGGAAGCAAAACTTCGTATGCTTGACACCCATGAGTAAAAATGATGGCTCCACAGGTGAGCAAAGTGTGTTATGCAAGGTGGCCATATAACAAAAATTGTAAATGAAAAAGTAGTGTAAGGTATGTTTAAAGGAGTTTTTCTTAGTTCATGTAAGGTCTTAACTTAGGGAACATCATTCCTAATGTCTCCAAGAGAGGACCAATCGAATAATAGAAGATTCACAACTTAGGGGATGCAATGTGTTGCATCAAGCCACTAAGAGGAATACAATATTCAAAGAGAGATCACACTTTTGAAGGACATCACACCCAATGTCACCACAAAGCGAAAGATACATCACATGAAGTAAGAAGACCACACAATGAAACATGAGTTGTAATATGCAAAAGAATAATGCCAATGTATGCCCCCGCTTTAAAGAAATTGCTAAACACCATGTTGTGATCAATTAATTTAAAGTAGGAAATGATAAATGTTAACAATAAAGAGGACATGAGAGATTATTTGGAAAGCAATATGCCAAGTCATATGTTTCCAAATAAAGCTACATCATGAAAAGGGGTTACCCCCAAAATGAAATCCCAAAAAAAAGAACATAAGAGATCCATGGATTCGAGGCCAATGTGTCTTTTCTATAATGTTATTAGAGAGCTCAAAAATGTCATCATTCCCCAAATACTCATGGAACAGGAAGATTGATACAAAGAGAGTGAAAAAAAAGAAAAGATTTCAGGTCAACATGGAAGAGACGTGAATGTCTCGATGCCTTTCATCATCCCCAAAAGGAAAACAAAAGACAAGGAAAAGATAAAATATTTACATATAGGTACAAATAGAGGAATGTCACAAAGAGAGAGATACATCAAATAGAATGGTATGGGGAGATCACATTATGTACATAAAATTACACACATAACATGAAAATAAAAATAATGCAAAAGATTGGTAAGGAACATGCAAGTCAACCTATAGTAGGTCATCCACATCCCAATCTTGTCCATCATATACGGAAGGCAGACAACTAGCGAAAGGGACAACAACAAGTGTCGAACTAGGGTCATCACCAAGTTCAACACTCTTCCTAGGAGAATTACTAGTTAAGCTCATAGAAGAGGAAAACAACGAATTCAATTCATTATGCACTTCTTCATCAATTTTAGCAACCTCATCATCATCATCATCTAAGTTAATCACAACAAGAGGTCGAATGATAATGTATAAAGAAGGATTTAGCTCTTGTTGCAGTTGCGATATAGGATATTTTTGTTGCGGCGAAGAGGGAGAATCATCATGTATTGCTTCAGTCAAGTTTGGATGTTGATTTTCTTTGTTGTTCTCTTTGTTTAACCTTCGAGCAATAGCATGACATCTACACCTATGCTCTCTAGCATTTCTATTTCTTTTTGTGCGATTTTCAAGTTGTGTTTATGTAGGAGCAGGTTTATCAACCATAGGCTTCTTTTCTTCCCTAAGAAGAGGAACAAAAGAAACCATAGGAGGCTGTTCAACCACTTTATCTTTAGCTTTGTAAACTTGTTTTTATCTTAGGAGGCGTGATGGAATTGCTTTGGTTATCTCTTGTTATTTTATTATAGGAGATAGGCAAAGGGTCTATCTTAGGTTGGTTTTGGTTATTTGGAAGGTCTTTCAGTTTAATCATAGTTTCGTCAAGGATAGGAGGCTTAATCATGGGTTGAGGCATGTTTCTAAGGGATAGATTTTCTATGTATTTCGCCTTAAAATTTTGATATGATTTGAAAAAGAAGTCCTTACAAGGTTTAATAGGTTACATAGGTTGAGGCCAAAAGAAATCCAAGGAAAAGTTCCCATGGGATGACACAGGATTAAAGCCATTATGGTGCACAGTAAATAATTCATCGTCAAAGGGAAACTTTAAACATTTATGCATGACCAACGGGATGACTTCCATGGAGTGTAGCCATGGATAACCAAGCTTCACGCGAAATTGATTTGATGTTGGGATGGTGGAGAATGAGACATCTAATTGTTTCGGTCTGATTTTTAAAGGAAGGGTGATCGATCCCATCGTAGGGCAAGCGAAACCATTATGCATTTTTATCCATGCTTTCAGTTTATCATATATTTCTTGATAGAGTTCATGCACAAGTAAGAATTCTTTAGTGATCACATTCTATCCACATACGAGATCAATTAATATCCCATTAGTGGGTTTGTCATTGATTCGACCGACTATGTAAAGAGGACCATCAGGTGCATTTCTAATTATATCCTTAGATGAGAAAGGAATGTCAAGAGGCTTTTTATTTCGGCCCTTATGAGGTTGAGTTTCGATCAATGCAACCAAACCATCCATAGGATTTTATTCATTAGTATCCCTAGGACCTTGTTCAATAGTACCCATGTTGTCATCATGCATGTCAACATTCATCACATCATTCTTCTCAGTTTCAATGGATTTAACAAATGAAATATTATGATTTGGCATAGGGTTGGTAAAGATTTGCAAATTTTGGTTGGGAGGGGTAACAAACTTGTTTCCTTGATCATTAACACCTCCAATTTGAAGTCGACCGGAATCAATGAGGTCTTACACAATATTTTTAAGACACAATATTTCGTATCATGTTCATTTTGTTGATGATAATGGCAATAAGAATTCGATCTAAAGTTCAGAGGTAAAGGCTTATTAGGATTGAGTGTTTTAACGGGAGGTAAGGTAATCATTTTATGTTCTAGAAGTTGTGACATTGTGTTATGGAGAGTATCGGGTAAGGGAGTAAATTGTCTAGCCGGATCCCCAAATGTGAAAGGATTTGTCTTCTTTATAGCAGCCACTTGGGTATCAACATGTTGAGTTGGTTGAGGGGGATTTAGTTGAAGGAAGGATTTATTCTATTTCCTAAAAGGTTGATAATTATTTTGATTTGTGGATTCAAACTTTTTAGGTTGGTTGGAGGCGGGTTTTGTTTCATGACTACTAATCAAGTTTTGATAATCATAAAGGGTGGTACACAAGTGTATGAAGGAGGGGAATTTCATCATGCCAAGCTTATCTTGTGTTTTAGTTTGTAAGTTTTCAATGAAAATCCATTGAAGATGAGGGTTGGGAATCTTTACATCAATTTAGGAACAAAGTGATTGGTAGCGTGAAATAAAGTCAGTACCTTTTCATTATCCTTTTGCTTACATCTCATCAAATCAGCTAAGGTCATCTTAGGAGTCATGTGCACTTGAAAATGGTTAATAAAGTCCTCAAAAAGTTCATTGAATGAACGAATTGAGTTGTTCGGTAATAAGGAAAACCATTCTAAAGCAATATCTTTCAAGGACCTAGGGAAAAGCTTACCCAAGAGCTTATCCTCAAGGATGAAGTCACTACATAAGGCGGTGTAAGTGGAAACATGGTTAGAAGGATCTACTTTCCCCCCATATTTCTCAAATCTAGGAATCTCTATACCTTGTGGTATTGACATTCTCAATATCTCCAAGGATAAGGGACTGCTTTTGACATAGTATGTAGGTTGGCCATTTTGATTTTGGTTTATGGTGGAAATTTTCTTTTGAAGGGATGAAATTTTTTGCAAAAGTTGATTGAGAATGGCATCATTGGTTGTATTTTGAGATGGAGGTGAATATGGTGGAGGTGTATATGTGTTTGAAGGGGAAGTGAATGGAATTCTTACAGGAGGTAAAGTAGTAGGAGATATCATGTGTGATTCCACAAAGGTACAAGGATTGCTAGCAGAAATACCCAAGGTAGAAAATACATTACTAGTAGGTTGCATCATTGTTGTAACTTGAGGGTTGGTATACGTGGGAATAGAGGCAATAGTTGTGGGAGGAGGAATTTGAGTTCCTCCATCACTTTAGACATTGTTGGAAGGTTGAGCACAACTAGTAAGTTTGGAAAAAAATTAATCTAGGTTATGCGTAAGTTCTATTCATTCTTCACTTTCAATCATGTGGTGTATGTTATCTATGGTGGGAATAGTAGTGGTTGAAATGATTTCAGTACTCACTTGATGTTGCAGGTTTGCTAAGTCTTCATGGATTTGGATTATGTTTTCTTGAGGAATGCTAGTAACCATTGTTTCAACACTTGTCACACTACTTGAAGGTAAAGAGTTGTTAAGGGTATGGTCTATACCTAGTGAACTAGTGTCAACACTATGAGTGAAAGAGCTAGATAACCCAAGATCCATGACGAGTGTGCTATCGTGGGATGACATGAGTCTCGAACGATGCCTCACTATAGCATTAGCAATAGGACACCAAGTTGTAAAGCTCATGCAAGGGGCAATCAATGAATGCAAGATAAATGCAATGAGCACAAGATAAATGATATTATTTAATTATGATTCAAATGAAATTAAGCTAGATGCAATGAAATGAATGAAACAAAAATTTAGTAAACTAAATCAGAGATCTAACAACAACAAACAAAAGCACAAAAACAAGGTTTTTAATGCTGTAAAATGCAGCTTCAGATCTAACACGGGACTAAATCGCCCAGAGGGGTGTATGAGTCCCAGTTAGGGTTTTTGAAGGGTTTAAATGCTGAAAAATAGTCACCACAGAATTCCCAAAAATCAGGTAAAACAACCTATACTGGGACTAAATCGCCTAGAGGGGTGAATGAGTTCCAAATTAGGGTTTTGACACTAAATTCAACAAATTCTGAGTGAATGTTAAGGTTTCTAGTTTGTATGCATTCTAGATTATGTGTAACTACAGATTTTAAATAAAATTAAATGATGCAAGATGCAAAAATGCAACCTATATGCACTTTCACTAATGCAAGATTTAGAAACCCTAAATGCAAATTAACTAATGCAAGATCTAATGTAAAGTTAATGGAAGCTAGATCTAGGGCTATGATGCACTCCAAATTATAAATAAGGTGTCCAAAGGCTAGGTTCACCAAAATGAACACAAGGAAGTAGGTGTTCCACCTTTTGAGAGATGGAACTAGGGGGTGTCCTATTTCACTTTAGTTCATTCAAGGAAACCCTAGAGATCTCAATCTAATGGTGCAATTGAGAGAAAGGATTTGCTATAAGGTCTCCTAGGGTGTGATTAAAGAAAAAAGGGGGTTCATCACTAGTAAATGATATGCAAATCTATCTATGTAACCTAGGAAATCAAACTCAAAATCTGAATAATAAACTAAGAATGAATAGAGGTGCCCATGGAAAACTACAGATGCTTGAAGAAAGGTCTGCAATCCTGAAATTATGACTATTGATGCACTTTGTGACTCATACGCTAGTTGGGGATATTTAGTCCCAGTTTAGGGTTTCGGGCCGAAACTAGAATATATAACTGGTAGACTAGAATCTATAGAAAAAGTTTAAAAATTGGTATTATTGGGACTCATCTGCTAGTTGTGGTGATTTAGTCCCAGTATTAGGGTTGATCTGAAACTTTGATATCCTCTAGTGATCTTTTGTAGCTTCTCTCCCTTTTGATCTCTGAATTTGAAACTCTGAATTTTGACCTGTAGGTGACTTTTCGTGATCTTGCAAGAAAGATGACAACTTTGACAACTTTGCAACTTTGAAAACTTTCTCCAATCTTGCTCTTCAATGGATCTTCAACCTAAATCTGCAAATCACACATCAAAGAAAGGAAAAAATGTTGTTTTGTTAGTGGATAGGGCTTTACCTTGGTTAAACCCCATTTTGGAAATCAAACCTTGAAATGAAATCAGATAACATGAAGGAATGATGAATGAACAATATGCATTATTGCAACTCACCAAACCCTTAGAACAAAGGCTGCAATCTTGTGTGAAATGGCTAGCATGAATGTAGATCTTCACTCTTGATTGAATGCTATGGATCTTGAATTGAATGCTTTCTTGAATCATAAGAACCTACATCACAAATGTTAGCTCAAAAACAAACATTATGCATGATGAATTTGACATGATGCTTGATTCTTGAATGTAGCTCCAAAATGTTTGATAATCAACTCTTGAATGCTCTTGAATGCTCTTTAATGCTCTTGATCTCATAAAATTGCTATAGGAATTATTGCATAAAACTTCTAGGAGAAAATATGTGATATAACCTTGTATTTATACTTGTTTATGCCAAATTTCCCAAAATTACAACACTATAAGTTGACATTAGATCTAGGAGAATAAAATCCCACCAAGAATTTGAATTTAACATAGGTCCAAGCTAAGCAGGACTCATACACCAGTTGGGGTGTATGAGTCCTAGTAGCCTAGGCTTGAGACACAAATTTCAAGAATGTTAAGTTCTATGCCAAATTCAGGATTAGGCCTCGAAACTCAGGTGGGACCCATACGCCCAAGGTGGTGTATGAGTCCCATATCTTTAAATATAGGCCATACAATCCAAAATCATTAAATTATGATTGGTTATTAGATATGTGTCAGGATTATCCTTAGAAAGATGCATTAAATAAGGCTTGTGGATGCAAAATAGGACCAAATAAGGCATAAAGAAGCCCAATTTTACCAGGGAGGGCCCAAAAAAGTGTGAAAATGTAGATGGATTCATTTTTCTACGCTACACTTTATTCATGTGATATTTTACCTACTAAACTTACTCATCCATCTCATGCCAATTTTTTCTCACTTCTACGGATTTCCCTCCATGTGCCTCTCTTGTTGAATAATTTCTTAAGTCCCCTAGGGTTATCAATCCACATGGCCTTCACACATGAGTTTGCTATTGTAGAGCCTCTTTATTGTCTAATTAACTTGGTGCTACTAGGTACACACACAACTCAGAGGACCTGAGTATCCCTAATTGAATAATTCATCTTTCATAAGAGGGGTCATCCCACAATAATGGGTTACACTTTTTGGCCAAACTTGACATTGAAATCAACATTTTCAGAGAAAACTTCACTTTCTGACACTTATAGTAGGTAAACTATTAGGAATTTTAAAATGATGTAAACTAGTGATTTGTGAGATTTTGTTTGTAGATTTTAAATGTATTTTTTTAAAAAAAATTGAAATTCAATTGTAATTTTTGTGTGTCTCCTTTGATAATTATTTTTTAATAGTAAACAACATTTTTAAAAAGTGGTGTGTACTTCGGCTCGCATAACTTTTTTTCTAAAAAGGATAAAAATCTAATTATTTTGAATTTAGGTTGGTAACACAAGTATCTAGTGGTTTCATTTTGTTTCATAGCATTTTGTTGAACATTTTTCTTTTAATTAAGTTTTGAAGTCAAAACATTTATAATTTAGACATAGGTGGACTTCGGCTCGCATAACTTTTTTGGTATGTATTAAAATTCAATTTTTCTTTTTTTGTTAGAATGAGGACATCAATACCTAGTGGATATATATTTTTCAATTTTTTTTTCCTCAAATTTACTATTTTTCCACAATGATTTTTCATCAAACTTGACGTTCGGTGAAAAACCTATGTACAATAAAACTAAAAAATAAAATATAAAATAAAAACAAAATATATTAAATTTATAGTTGTTGGAAAGCACGTTTCGATCACTACAATTGTCCAACTTGGTTTATCAAGTTGGCTCCATTTTCACCTCCTTCCCAAGCTTCGATAGTCAAAAAAATGCATAAATTTTGAAACGGTGGAGGGGAAGGTGAAAAAAGGGGGTTTATTAGAACCCCCTTTCTAATGAAGGGGGTTCATTCGAACCACCTTCATTAGAAGGGGGGTTCATTCGAACCCCCCTTATATGGTGCAAAAGGGGGTTCATTAGAAGGGAGGGGGGTTCATTAGAAGGGGGGTGGTTCATTCGAACCCACTTCATTAGAAGGGGTAAACCATTTTAATTTTTTTTATGAGAATTTCTAAATTTTCTTCGTTTGAAAAATTGTAACCCACTATTGTGGGTTTACCTAGGGTTGCATTTAATTATCAATTAGGGAGTCATAAAACTTTAGATAGTGCTAGAAAAATATATGCATTCACAGATTCTAGACACATCCTACATCAACACATGCAAATACAGTAAAATTTGGAAATAGGAATAAATTACTAATTCACAAAACAGGGGAAATGAATATAAACTGTTACCTTATGGTAAAAGTACCTAATACTTAAGACTACAACTATTAAAACTATAGTGTCCTAACCTAGCTAATTCCTCCAGAGTATGAAAGCAAGCATGAAGCTACAAAATTAAATTTATGAATTACAACCCATGCATTCATAGACATATAACTAGAAACTACTAACTGAATTCAACAATACATTATCTAATCTAACAATAGAAATTGAAGTGGTTCAACATTACCTCAAGTGGCCCTTGCTTGAGTTGTTTCTTCCACATAAGTTTTCAAACACTCACTTACTCAACAAATCATGATATCAAACCAATTTCCTTTTTTCTATTCTAACACTAAACTCTTACATAAAATTCAACAAAAATATGTTGAAGATATTTTATTCAATAACACACATTCTATTGCTGCAACTATTGAGTAATACTGGTGAATAAATAACTAGCTAAGTAGCAACTAGATCTCCTCCTTGATAGAAGATCCTTCTGTATAAGGTGTGAGGATTTTCATTATTCATAGAATAAAAACAAACTCATGAAACAAAAAATAACTCCCTCTCAAAGATAGGAAAAGGACTTTGTTTGAAACAAAAAACAATAACTATATAAAGTAGGAGTATAGAAACCAAATTTGGATTCTATACCCAATAGTTTAATTTCTTTTAACATAAACATGTTCCTTAGAAATAATTTTTCCATAAATTAGTCTTTCCAAGGGTAGAATCCTTCTCCTGGATGTCTTAGTTAGCGAGAAAGAGTGTTATGCAGTGACTCATGACTGACCAATAAATGACCACCTTCATTTCCTTCTAAAAGTGTCCCACCTTGATCGTTTGACTTCTTCTCTATAACAACCCGCAGTCCTTATGTTGCAGGCTAAGAAACCTATTGCTACGGGTTGAAAGTCCTTATTGCTGCAAGGTGTTAGTCTTATTCCTAAGGCATCCACATTACTAACAATCATAAATTAGCCATAGAATCATACTAAATTTTATAGACATTCATGCATTTATACACACATTTATCAACATAACATATTTCTATTTCAACATACTTAAGGCTACTTAAAAGTATATAAAAGTATAAAAGGTCTTAGCAATGTCTTGAAACTTAACAGAAAGAGATAATAAAAGTATTAAATAATGAAATGAAACTAGATAATTATGGAGCCCATCATTTCCCCTCAACTAAGCTATTGCTTTTCCTCAAGCAAATTCAAGGTCAAATGTTATATTGTAGGGACATCTCTTTGAAATCCATGACACAAGTTGCTTATTTATCCTACTTCAAGTAGTAACCTTGTTGATTTGAGAGCTTTTCCAATATTTTGTTCTCTACTACAATACCTTCCTCTTAGTTACTCCATGTCTAGTGTAGTATCTAGGGAATAAGAGGAGAGGAGGATGGAAGATAAGAGGAAACCAAGTAATTCCATTTCTTAAGGAAATTGAAATGTATTTATGTGACCTACCAATTATTGCCACATAGTTGTAAATAGAATGTGGTTCCTTCTTCTTCAATTCTGGTGTGAGCTCCCTCCATCTATCTTGAGAAAAGCCAAGTGTCTCTTTGATTATGCCTTCTATTGCTAGTCCCTTCATTCTTTTGTAATCCTTTTCTCTATAGCTCATTATCTTTGTTGCAACTCCCTTGTTCTCTAAGAGATCCAACCATTGGTATAGTACTAAATTTAGGTCTTCTCCCTCCTCTCTTAGCTATAGAGGGAGAGATTTCACCCTCTTGATATTCTTGCATCAGTTGTCCCCTTTGATGTTGATTTATGACATAAGAAGCTAGAGCCCTGATTTGAAGATCTCCCACAAATATTAGTGGGTTCCATGCATGTGTAGACATCATTTCTGTTTTCTCCTTTTCCCAATCTATTTCTTTTTGGAAAAAATCTTGTGTTTTCTTCCACAATTCAATGCCTAATGACACAATAATAGGTATAGTGGGGGTCTTTATAGGTCCAATTGAGCTTATAGGAATTGGATCTTTTCCATTTTTTCAACAATGGCAAGTTGTGCCAAAATTTCTAATTTTGATCCATGCTCGAATTTGTGGAGTTTCTCTTCCAAATCCCTAATCCTTGCATCCCTCTCACTATCCTTTTGTTGATATGTTTTTAGTTGGTCTTCTAGTTGTTTGATTCTCTACAAAACTTCTTATACTTTATTTGTGTTTCTTCGTTCCAAAAATAATTCATTTTCTTTCTCCAAAATTTTTCTTCCTCTACCTCCTCTACATGCATAAACCCTTCCTCTAAAATAGGGATTTCTGGAAGTCTATTCTTTTTCTTTTCCATAAAAATATCCTCTAACTTTGAATTAGAAGTGCTAGTTAAATATAGGGGTTATAAAATTGGGGTTCTTGTATCATCACCAGGGACATTTCCTTCTGAATCTATGTTCGTTTCAATCATCACAACATCTTCCTTTTGATTTTTATCTTTTCCTTCATGTGCCCCTTCTTCCTTAGGCAATGTGATAATTACCTTCTTGATTGTAGGTGCAAAGGTAGATACCACACTTTTTCTTTTCTTTGCCTTTGGTGTGATCTTAGTGGAATTCAGGGGTTTTATATCTTCTTTAGTTGTGGGATACTCAACAAAAGTTGTAGGCTGAGTTTCCTATAGTCCTTGCTCTTTAGGTTCCTCCATGATATAGGTAGGTGTTGCAGTAGGGGAACCAAAGTGTATTAATCCCTCAATTGCAGCCATGACAGGTTCTTTTGCTTCTTGTTCCTGACCCCTTTCTTCTTCATTATGCATTGGAATAATGTTGTTGATGTTGTTACAAGTTAGAAAATCTTCCCAAGATACATTGGAAATTGAACCCTAAGACTTCTCTTAACCAATAAAGTAACTAAACAAAAATAATTTCGATTGATTCCTTTTTATCTTGTATTTTGATGACATTCTTTTCAACAATTATACAAAAAAATTGGAACATTTACCAATCTTTGATGGCATAAATGACTAAATAATTTAAAATGCACTATGTATAATAGTGATTATCTCCCATCACAAGTTAGATACCTAATAATATGTGAGGCTATAGAGGCCCAAAGCTAGGGTAGAGATAAATGTTTTGTACCTTGTGAGGAGTCCAAATTCTCATTTGACAAAGAGAACTCATTTCTGGTTGTGATTGTGTTTTCCCTTATTGGAAACACTTCTCCACTCCTTGGAAGACTTGATACTTCTGCAATAGTAGCCTTTGATGCATCCACCCTTAACCACCTAACAATTACTTTATTGTTTTGCAAGGTACTAAAAAATTGTTGGGTCATGAGTTCAATAAATTCTGAGTTTGAGGAAGTAATCTAACCAACCTATTTGCTGGAAGATAGGCACACAGTGCTTGTCCTCTAGCAACAAATTATGGGCTACTGGCTCTCTCCTTACTATGTCACCTCCCATTGTAACACCTCAACTATAGTCACTTTCACTAGTTCTATTCTTCTTTGTTCAGTTGTATCACCCAATTCTACACTGGACACCTCTTCTCTCTTCTAAACTCTTCATTTTTCTTGATAATGGCACAAAATTAAATGGAAGAAAATGGAAATAACTAAGGACTATGGTCTTTGAACACCCCTCCCCCAACTAAAGATGCTAAGTGTCATCAATTAGTAGGTATAGAATGGGTAGAGTAATAAATAATAAGCAGTGGAAATTCAAATGTGAAATTGAAATGTATGCACAAATGATAAATATTTAAAAAATTAGTAAGCTTCATTGTTAATTTTATGAGAGTTAATCGAAGATTACCTATTGACATGTTGTGAAATGAAGTATGGTGCATGTGAAGTTGTTGAATGCCACCATGCAACATGATTCAAAATGATATGAAGTGATGGTTATGAACTACGGGTGGTTGTGGTTTGAAGTGTAATTCAACTTGGGAATTACACATGGCAATGAAGTTGGAGTTATGAATTAAAATTTGTGTAAAGTACAAGATATGGAGAAGTGGAATTTATGGTATGGTACAGATGTTGTGAAAAGGTGATTTGATTGCTCCGCATGATGTTTTAAAGAAGCTACATGTAATTAAAAGGAATGATGGATGATACGGGCACGAGTGAAAGGATAGTTGTGTAAGTGCTATGGGTTATAAAGAAATAGGTGCCTTATGAATGGATTGCCTATGGGTGTGGTGTTGCAAATACTGTGAGCTCTGTTGCATGTCCTGTGAGCTCTGTTGTAGGTTCTAAAAAATGAAGAATATTGAGTGTCACTTGTGCATGTGTGTGCATGTGAGATGTGCTATAAAATTATACCTGTGAAATAGTAGGAGGCGAGTTAGGTAGCTTGTCTACTAACATTTTTGATGAGTTGCTTGTTACTATTGATGAAGTTTGTATTTTTGGTTCAAATTGATGTTATAATGATAGTAGGATTTATCATATTTTTGTAGTGGCCTCTTATATAGCTTCAATTGATGGCCATTAACTAATAGTGAAAACCTTACATTATCAATATTTTGTAGCTAAATTTATTCATTGGGAAAAACTATTTGAATTTTATACGGGCCTAACCATCTCATTTACAATTTGCGTTTGTAATCCTTATACCTTGAATCATAAAGTAGTGCTCAATCGCCTGTATTAAACTGCTTGGTCTTGATAAATTGATCATGCCATTGCATCCTTTATTTTTGGATTATCTCAATATGGTGTACATATTGTTAGAAACCCATGATCAGATTTGCAAACTAGAATAGACCTTCCACAGAAGAGAAAAACAAAAAAGCAAGAGGTTGCAAAAAGATGTGCAACATTAATTATTCGAGAATTCAATAATTACAAGATATGATTTGCTTTATAAAAGCAAAGATGCATAACCCTAATCTTATCTTGAGCAACAAGATAGCTCAACAAGATAAAGATAAGAACCTATAACTTAGGAGTTAAATAAAGCCTAAGTAAACTTATGCAAATGTGTAATTAAATATTAATTACACCAACACCCACCCATAAGTGCATCTTAGGGAGAAGCAGATTATTATGCAAATATGAGTCCTGGCAACAAGGCTTGATTAGGTACTCATTTACAAATGCAAGAATGAGGTAGAGAAGGAAAAACCCAATGGGACAAAACTACCCTACAATGAGATGACTGCTGCAAGAAGCACTGGAAGATCACTGTAGAGTAACACTAGAACCTGATACTGGCAAGCAAGGAAATATTCTTCTATTTACTACTGAAACTAGATGAGAGTCACTGATTGACTCAAGGAATCATGATAAAGCAACAACAGACCCGATGCCATGGAACACTCCAAAACTCCAAATGGGAACAACCCTGGATTCTATGAAGCAACAAGCAATTATTGAATGATGTATTACTAAAAATGAAGTGCAAAGATGCAAGATGCACCCTCCCAACTGCCAAAACATCCAAGTAATCTCCAAACAACCCATCAGGACAAATCTGGACTAAGTGATCAACCTGGGATAGATACATAACAAGTGCATGGATAGCAACATAGAGCTCCTTAATACCTTTCCAATGCCTCAAACAAGACAAAAATCGGAGATCGTGGCAAAA
The DNA here is from genome assembly GCA_007258455.2 of Sequoia sempervirens. Lineage (NCBI taxonomy): Eukaryota > Viridiplantae > Streptophyta > Pinopsida > Cupressales > Cupressaceae > Sequoia > Sequoia sempervirens. Next base: position 730,092,376 of record VDFB02000003.1, read on the forward strand.
AGTTATGAGCTCGGAAGCATAAAATAAACATCTGACTTCAAACAGCAATAAATGTAGCTAAACAAAAAAATACTAAGAAATAAACTACACCACAGGAAAGTACTTGGAACTAGCTTTTCGACGATATCTTGTTTGCCCGATTTTGATACTGTATGCCCAAGTTATGACCAAAAGAAAAAATTGCTCCTTTAGGAAAAATTAGGGCTAGGAGGGGCAAAGAGGCCGTACGGCCGATGACGTCATGCTGACGTCAACAATTCATGGGAAAAAATTTGACGGCCATCTGGCCTTTGGTGCAAAAAATCCCCCTTGCAAAAAATTTGACGGGCATATGGGCTGCATAAGAGCTATTGGAATATTCCTGTACCCTGGTGGAATATGCTCTGCCGGAATTTTTTTGCGGTTAACAGAATATTCTGAATGGCCGCCGGAATAATGGAGGGAATATTCCCACAGGATTCTCTGCCGCTGGTAGCAGGGGTTGTTGGAAAAACTGTGCCATTGGTGTTTTGTGGAGATCGGCCCGCCGCCGGCGATTTTAATGAGTGGCCCGTGGCCAGTACGGCTTGCGCAGACCTGTGCAAGCTGTATAATGGCCTTTCCCAAAATTTAAATATGCTTTTTGTAAAAAAAACTTTGATTGGGTTTTTTTGTTTTTTTTTTTTAAAAGCCAAAAACTTTGCAATAATAATTTTTAAAAAATTTTCTGACAAAAATGTGAAAGCCAAAAAAATAAAAAAAATTTACCACATTCTGTATTTTTTTTCGATCTGCGTGCAGATGGCTGTAAGGGCGATACAAACAAATTTTTTTTGCCTCATGAACAACTGACACCAAATATAGGTAAGTCATATGTCGATTTTCGTCTCTCGGACGCTCTGGATCTGATGGTGAGGTTTGATCTGCTTGAAAATGCACCAAAAGCTTTGCAACTCCTAGATCTGGCAAATCTTCAAACCCTTATAACTCTGGCATAAAATGTTGGATTCAGGTGAAACAAAAGTCGATTTTGACTTTTTCGATAGCCCTGGACTCGAAAATGAGCTCAGATTTCCTCCAACATCTGCCAAAAAAAACCATGCAAGAACACCCAAATAGAAAGACAAACTTGAGGTATGAAAACCCTCAAGGAATCCCGAACCAACTCTGCATTGAATCTCTCCAAAAATCTGAGAAGGGGTTGCAAATCAAGGCTTTGATACCATGTTAGAAACCCATGATCAGATTTGCAAACCAGAATAGATCTTCCATAGAAGAGAAAAACAAAAAAGCAAGAGGTTGCAAAAAGATGTGCAACATTAATTATTCAAGAATTCAATAATTACAAGATATGATTTGCTTTATAAAAGCAAAGATGCATAACCCTAATCTTATCTTGAGCAACAAGATAGCTCAACAAGATAAAGATAAGAACCTATAACTTAGGAATTAAATAAAGCTTAAGTAAACTTATGCAAATGCGTAATTAAATATTAATTACACCAACACATATTGCTTCTATGTGAATCTCGTCCAATGTATTGAGGTTATGCAACCTCTCCTTTTGTGCTTCAAATATATCATTCCCAATTGTATTTTTGTCCTTGGAGTTTTGAATTCAAATATATTAGAAGGACTACCTTTTTCCCATACATGAATTCATATGGTGTGAAGCCTGTTATTGTTTTCTAGGTTTTCCTGTAAGCCCAAACTACTTCAAGTAACCTAGCCGCCTAATCCTTCTTGTGTATTTGCATTGTTTTTGTAAGAATTTTTTCTATTTCCCTGTTAGTCACCTCCACTTGACCATTTTCTTGAAGGTGATAAGGTGTAGAATTTCTATGTTAGATCTCATATTCTTGCACTAACTTGGTGATCAGATCTAAGGTAAATTGTGGCCTTTGGTTTGTTACTATTTCTCTAGGAACACCATATCTTGTAAATATATCTTCATAGAGAAATTTGGCAACATTTCCATCCCTTGCAAATTTCAAGGCTTTGACCTCCATCCATTTTGTAAGATAATTAGTACAAACTAGTATATATTCCTTGTTGTTGGATGTTGGAGACATAGGACTAATAAAATCTAGCCCCCATTTATCAAATGGTGATATGATTAGTTGTGGTTGTTGTGGAATTTAATCTATGTTTGTAGGCCATCCCATCCTTTGACATCTATCACAACTCCTTGTGTATTTGACCAAATATTTATGAAGTGTTGGCCAATAATAGCCAGTAGTCAAGATTTTGAGAGTTTCCCTCTTTGTTGCAAAATGTCCTCCACATGGTTCATCATAAAATGCCTTGAGAATATCATAGACTTCATCTTCTCTGATGCATCTTCTCATTATATTATCATGCCTTATGTAAAATAAATATTTAGCTATCCATGAATAAGGAAATCTTTTCTAAACTAATTGTATTTTCTCCCTTGGTTAGAGATGTGGCAGTGTTTCCCTGCAACTAGATAATTGGCTATGTCTACATACCAAGGTGTATATAGAGAGAGAGCAAATAAGTGCTCATCTAGAAATGAATCGTCTATAATATCCTCTTCCGAATTTGTTGGAAATTTGGAGAGAAAGTCTGCTACTACATTAGATTTTCTTGGTTTATCAACAATGGTAATATTAAACTCGTGAAGTAGCAACAACCATCTCACAAGTCTACCTCCAACTACTGGTTTGTTCATCAAGTACATGAATTTTGTATGGTCTGCGTGGATGAATAAAAATACCTAGTGATGTAGTGCCTGGGTTTGTTGATTGCATAGACTACTGCTAATAGATCTCCTTTTCAGTAACTATGTAGTTAAGCTTTGCCCCCTGAAGGTTCTTATTGATATAATATATGACATACTCTAGATTCTCTTCTTTCTAGCCCAACACAAATCCAATTGAAATTTTAGAAGCATTAGTGTGCATATGAAAAGGAAATGTCTAGTTTAGTCCTCTTACCACTGGGGTCTTTGTAAGTGCTGCCTTAAGAGCTTCAAAGGCATGTTGACAAGAAGGTGTCCAGTCAAACCCTACATCTTTAGAAAATAATACAAACAATGGTGCTACAATATTACTGAAATCTTGTATAACTCTCTTGTAGTACTCAACATGGCCAAGGAAGCTTCTGATATCCTTTTATTTTTTAGAACAGGTAGTGTGGATATGACCTCTATTTTATTTGGGTCTACATGGATTACCTTATTGTACACAAAGTGTCTCAAGACTACTCCCTCATTCATCATCATGAAACATTTCTCATGACTTAGGAACAAGTGTCGATCTTGACATATCTATAGTACCTTCTCCAAGTTAGCAAGTGCTTCTTCATAGGTATTCCCATAAGTTGTAAATTCATCCATGTAAACTTCCATGGAATCATGAGAAAAATATGAGAATATGCTTAATACTGCCCTTTGGAATGTTGCAGGTGCATCGCATAGCCCAAATTGCAAGACAAAGTAAGCATATGTACCCCAAGGGTATGTAAAGGTTGTCTTGTCTTGGTCTTCTAGAGCTATCTTGATCTAGAGCACTACAACTCTTTTTCTTGTCACATCTTAAAATTTTGATCATAACTATCTTCAATTTCTCATCCAAGATCAATTTTCCCTAATTTTAAAAAAGGGTAAAAGCAAGAAGTTGGGTCCATGAAGAGGGGAATTTTCGGAAAAAAAAATCTCACTGAAAACACGTACACATTATTAAAAAAATGCGTATGCGTTATGCTTTGGGTACCTGAGCCTAAAAAGATACGTACGTGTTATATAATGCGTACATGTTTTATAACACGTACAAGTCATTTATTTGAAAAATTAAATACCTTTTAGAAATATACAGTACGCGTTTTAAAACATGTATGCATTTTGTAACATAAAGCACGCACGTGTTTTGTAACGCAAACACGTTTTGTAACACAAAATGCATTTTAAAATGCGTATGCATTTCTAAAAAATATATTTTTTTAAATAATCAGGAAAATAAAGAACTCATGTGTTTTGTAACACATACACATTTTTAAAAACGCGTATGAATTTTTAAAATTTTAAATTCCCAACCCACATGCTGCCTCGGTTTTAGGCTCGGGAAAGGCTTGGCAAACCGACCCTTAGCCTTTGACCTGCAACTAAAAAACTAAGGTAGATTGAAGAAGAATGCCCAACTTTGGCAATATGGATGGACTTTTTTTTCTGAATCAATCTATAAAATTAAAACCCATTAGAGAACATGATGTCTAGTTTTTGAATATATAATTTTTATTATGATTGGATTATATTTGTTATTTTTTAATTAATTTCTAAGCAAACTAGTCCTTAAACTTGAAATATCAGGGTTTTTAATTTTTTAATAACTTTTTTTTGGTTTAGTTTCTTGTAAAAAAATTATATGGCATCAATCTTTAGACAATTCTCTACACAATGAAAAAAAAAGATTCAAAAAATGTTTAGTTTGGGTCCAATTATGTTGTCCGTACACGTTGATTTTTAAAAACAACAATTAAGGCCAATAAAAATTCAATAAAAAAATATTAAAAAGACTACCTCATCAATCTTCATGTTGTTAGCTCTCTTTCCCCAAAAGGAATTAGCAAAATAATTTTATTTGGGTCAAAAAGTGGTGTCCGTACACATGCATGGTATGGTAAAAAAATAGGGACTTTTAAAAATGGTTTTTATACATCCCTATCAAAATTCAATTTCTATCATATGGGTATTTGAATAAATTACATATTTGGAAATTATATTCAAAATGCTAAATTTCATATTACTGACTTTTTTTAAGATTCATTGTGTAAGTGCCTCAAATTTTTAGTCCAAGTGTGACAAATTTTGAAAAACAACAAAACACTTCCACTTTTTGAGCTTTTTGTGGACCCAACTTCTTCTTGCATCAGCCCAAAATTAACCATGTAAGACCCCCTTTTGGTCCCCTATTTCCATGCACATATCCCCAAATACAAAACCATTTAAACCAAATTATACCTATAAATGGTCACAATCAAACTTCAACATAGACACCTTCATATTAATTTATGTGCCAAAGAGGATTAATCTCACACTTATCAATATGGTATCTCATCAATTTTTAATCTTACCCTTCAACTTATTCTATTTATCATTCTACTACTATGTAAAACTATATGTCTTCTTCTCATGATTTAGGGAAAATAAATTATATAATATTCTAAAGAACCAATTGATCATGCCGTTAGGAGTATATTTTTTATTAGACCATTATTTAACCTACCTAAATACATTGGAGAAGGAGACATAAACATTTCTATCAAACCCATACAAAATTTGTTCAATAAATCCTCCGTTGGGATATTGTACTCACATAAATCTTCCCTAAGAATTTAAAGTTAATTGTCCTAGATTGGTATTACAAATCAGCCAATGGATCCATGCACTCATTCAAACAATTGATAGGTTCAATTTCATTAGAGCCTTCAACATGAATAAATTGATTAAAATTAGAATATAAGAATTTCTCCATGATATCAAACATGCACCTAATGAATCAGCTGATCACTTAATCATAAAATGGAGGAATTTTCTCTAGAATCTTGTACCAATAGTTCTCACACAGTCCCTACATAAATCAATGAATAATTATTCCATTCCTTAAACCAATACATTTGTGAGGATCTCTAGAAATTTCCTTGCAAGACTTACAATGAAGAAAAATACAATGACTTGAGGATTAACTAAAAATACATATAATGAGAGTAAAATTTATATTTCTAACATAAAAAATTGTCACCAATTAAAACACTAAGACCTATATAAACAATAATAGTGTCCTTCCAAACCTTCTTAAAAATGAGAAAAAACATTTCCAATACTTAAGAACTATAAGATCAATATCTAAATGTGAATGTTATCAACTATACTCTGTTGCACTATGTTGTCATTAGTGTTGTCATTGATGTCAACCTTTAGTGTGGTCATGGTAAGAAGGTGTCTGTGGTGTTGAGTAGGTGTTGCTGATGCAGCAGGGTCACTTGGTTTCTAAGTGCTTTTAAGAAAATTTGTATAAAGAGTGTACAAGGTGTTAGGGATGTATTATGTATTGTGCTCCACATTTCTTCATGCTTGAAGATGTGTGCGTGGTTTGGATGTGATGATCAATAGTCTTTTAAGGTGGTATATCTGGAGTTTCAGGTTCTAGATCATGCGACAGTAGTTCAGATGTGTTTGACAATGTGTTGGACTATCTCTAGCTTGTGAAGAGGGTTGTTTGGGAGAAATGAAATTGCTCCACATTTCTCCTCATTTAATTTTATTATCTTGCAAATTTGAGAATGTTCTAATGATACTTGTATCTATCTTCCCTTGGATGGTCTATTTTTCAGCTGTTCCGCAAGCTTGGTTCATGTGTTGTGTCTTAGTGGTAGTTTGACTAGTTACATAGGATGATAGTATTCTTAGTTTCATGTTTTTGAGCCAGTGTGTTTGAATATTCTATTAGTGTTGGAATATTCTAGGATTTTGTGTGATGTTTCTATGTGGTATATAAGATGTTTTCAGATCTAGTGAAGTGTGAATTTGGTTGCTTGGTAGCGTTAATACCGATTTGGATAACCTGGTGTGTTAGTGTTATTTACAGATGTTCTTCGTGGCTTGTGGAAGCTTGGTGTAGTGTGTCAGTGTAGATTTGGGTCTTGGTTAATCCTTGGTGTGGTCCACTTTCACTTCTTTCCATCGCAGAAGTGTTTGATGCCGACCTATTTGGTGGTTGCACATTTGAGGTGCATACATTTCATTGAAGCCAACTTGGAGAAAGTTATTTGTGGTTGCGGAAGGTGTATATGCAAGGTCAATTTTTGGAGAAGTGTGGTATGATGTGTATGTGATCAAGTGTTGATATCTGAGTGTGAGAATGAGTGCCTAAGACTATTGAAAGTTTTGAGAATAAGGTCTCTACATTTTAGTGTGCCTGAAGTTGCTAGAGGTAGTGAGCCTGAAGGTTGTAAATGATTGTGTTGGTTTCTCTTGTTTCTCTAAGGTAGTCAAACTCCTTGTAATAGTTTCTTTGTAATCTCTTTCTATCCGAAAGAAGTGATCTTCCTGGGTAGTGAACCCTTGGTAGTGAGCCTTTCTTTTTTTTGGACTGTGAGTCCTTTAGGCAGTGATCCCTTCTAGCAGTGAGCCTTTTCTAATCAGTGTTGATTTTCATATATGTGTGAGTTATCCTCACCGTGGTTTTTCCCTTATTGGGTTTTCCATGTAAAATTTGGTGTTTGAAGATTAATGAGGGTTTGAAGGTTTTAATGCACCCCTGATTCACCCCACCTCTCAGTTGTCCTATGTGTCTAACAATTGGTATTAGAGTAGAGGTTCCTTGGAAGAAGCTTAATCGCTTGAGGTAGATCTAGATGGTGCACAAGAATGGTGTCAAAGTCATTATGTTTGATGGAACAAGTTATGCCTTCTGGAAAGCTAATATGGAATCCTTTCTTGTCTCATTAGGGTTTGGTGTATGGAAGTCAATTGAATATGGATATACTATGCCCTCCAACAAGTGAATATGATATCAAGGATTGATGTACAAGAAACTCAACCCTCAATCTCAAGCTCACAACACATATATGAAACTTAGAAAAAAAATGCAAGAAATTAACTCAAATATGTTGGAAATGTCTCATACTCCTCATTCAATATCTCTTGAATTGTTACAATAATAAGGTATCAATTAAGAACAACTAAAAATACATTCATTTGCAGTCATATAGGTTGATTAATTCCATTACAAATCTGATACAAAACTTATAATAAACATCAAGAAACAAATACAAAAGTTTTTCCTTCAACCAATCTTCTTTCACGAGTTTTTTTCTCCTACAACTTGCAAATCCTCAATTGAAACCTCTGCTAAAAATCAACCATGGATTCTCCAATCCATTTGCTGCTGCAAATACCTCTTCAAACCTGCAAAAACATATTCTTTTTCCTCTAAAAAAAAAAACTATGCCTTAGAATGATGAGCTTCAAATCTGGCAGCAACAACCCCGAAAAATGACAAAAATAAATCATATGAATTAACTCCTTCACAACTTTCTGGTAACTCCCAATTTTCTATGCCTAGAAATGGACAATATGCTTTCAAAAATGAATTAAAAATCATTAAATATTGAAAAGGAATATTTTTGTAGCCTTCCTCCATGATTGGCCAAGAAAAAGGAGCCACTTCCTCACAAATAGGAGCCCCAAAATAGAAAAAGCCAAACCACTTGCTCTTGGGTGTCCAAATTCTTCATGCAAAAGTTTAGGAACAAAAAATTAGCTATTATAACTTGTAACTCCCAAAATCTCATGCCCAAGAAGGCATATTTGAATATTTTTGCCTTGTTGAACTTCAAAAACTCAAAATTTGCCTCTTAAACTATCTCCAACACCATAATTAAGGCCAATTATTTAATTCCATATTTTGGCCTTAATGTCACATTTATTTCTCACACAAAATTATTAAAATAAAATTTAAATAACTCCTTTTTTTGGTTGATGTTGATTGCACTTTCACCTAGGATGCTCTTGCATCAAGGATTATGAGAATAATGGAAAAAAAGGAATGTTATTTTGAGTGGGCTTTCTGATTTAGAACTTGTGAAGGTGAGAAGCTACAAAACTGCTAAAGAGGTTTGGGAGAAGTTGAAGAGAATTTATGAAGGAAATGCTAAGATCAAGCAAGCATAGATGTAGACTTTCAAAGCCAATTTTGAAACCTGAAGGATGTCAGAGGATGAAGATATTGCAGGCTACATGCTAAGGGTGGATGAAATTGTCAATGCCATCAATGGTCTTGGTGGAAAACTGGAGGAAAGTGAAATTGTTAAAAAGGTATTGCGAATCCTTCCTAAATCTTATAGTGCTAAATTTTATGATATTGAGGAATCTCGAAATCCAAATCAATATTCTAGAGATCAATTGTTTGGTACATTAGCTACTTTTGAATTAAGAGAGTTTTACCAAGATGCTTCAAGAAAAGAAACTACTTTTAAAGTTAGCAAGAAAGAGAGGATTGATGAATTCGATCTAGATGATCTTGATAAAGTGAAAGCAAATTTTGTAAGAAGATTTCAAAAAAGAGCACTGGAAAATACAGAGTTAAGTTACACTTCAAGAGTTTCAATTGTGGAAAGATAGGTCATTATGCTTCAAAATGTCCAGGAAAAATTTCAAATGACAAACATAAAGATCATAAAGGAAAATCTTTCAAGAAGAGTTATTATGTTAAAGAAGACAATGGTACATTTGCTAATAAGGAATCAAACTATCCGAATGATGGAATTGATGAGTGCTTGTTCATGGTTTTGAATGTTGGAACTAATTCTACTAACCTTGAAAGATGTGCAAAGGAAATTGCTCTGAAAATTGGTCATAGTATTGAAGGAACTATGTTGACTTCCTTTCATGCAAGAGAGGAGAAAAAATAATGGATAGTTGACATTGGATGCTTAAGTCGTATGGTAGGTGATAAGAGTAAGTTTGTTAAACTTGAGAAATATGATGGTTGTTTTGTTGAGTTTGGTGATGACACATGTGCTAAGATCTATGGAAAATGTTCAATTAGTTGATGGCAAGCATTTATTGTTGATGGTTTTTCAGCAAGTGTTGCACCATCAATGACAAAGGGGGAGATTGTTACACTATGTTTTCATTGATATCAACCTCTCGTGTGGTCATGGTAAGAAGGTGTTTGTGGTGTTGAGCAGGTGTTGCAGATGCAATAGGGTCACTTGGTTTTCAAGTGCTTTTGAGAAAATTTGTATAAAGAGTGTACAAGGTGTTAGGGATGTATTATGTATTGTGCTTTGTATTTATTCATACTTGAAGATGTGCTTGTGTGGTTTGGATGTGATAATATGTAGTCTTTGAAGGTGGTATGTCTAGAGTTTTAGGTTCTGGATTGTGTGACAATAGAAGATGTATTTGAGAGTGTGTTGGACTATCTCTTTCTTGTGAAGAGGGTTGTCTAGGAGAAATAGAATTGCTCCACATTTCTTTGTGCTGAAGTTTCTTGTCTCACAGATTTGGGAATTTTCTAATGATGCTTGTATCTATCTTCCCTTGGATGGTTTTGTGTTCAACTATTCCACAAGATTGGTTCATGTGTTGTGTCTCAGTGGTAGTTTGATTGCTTGCATATGATGACAGTATTCTCAGTTGCATGTGTTTGCACTAGTGTGTTTGAATATTTTGTTGGTGTTGGAATATTCTAGGATTTTGTGTAATGTTGCTACATGGTCTACATGATATTTCTAGACCTGGTGAATTGTGAATTTGGTTTCTTAGTAGCATTAATGCTAGTTTTTCCAACTTGCCATGTTAGCGCTATTTGTGGATGTTCTTCATGGTTTGTGGAAGCTTGGTGTAGCACGTCAGTGTAGATTTGGGTCCTAGTTAACCCTTGGTGTGGTCTTCCTTCACTTCTTTCTACCACAGAAGTGTTTGGTGCTGACCTATTTGGTGGTTGCACATTTGAGGTGCATACGTTTCATTGAAGCTGACTTGGAGAAGGTTATTTGTGGCTGCAAAAGGTATATATGCAAGGTCAGTTATTGGAGAAGTGTGGTATGATGTGTATGTGATCAAGTGTTGAGATCTAAGTGTGATCATGAATGCCTACGACTATCAGAAGCAGTGAGTAGAAGGTATCTACATTTCAATGTGTTTGAAGTTGCTAGAGGTAGTGAGCCAAAGGTTGCAGATGGTTGTGGTGGTTTCTCCTATTGCTCTGAGGTAGTGAACCTCCTTGTAACAATTTCTTTGTAATCTCTTTCTATTCCAAAGAAGTGATCTTCCTGGGTAGTGAGAATTTTGTAATGTGTGTTCATATTCATATATATGTGAGTTAATCCTCATCGTGGTTTTTCCCTTATTAGGTTTTCCACATAAAATCTGGTGTTCTATTGTGTATAGTTGTCAATGTGTTGATATTTCATTTGTTTACACTCATGCTAATGCTTAATAAGGGTTTGAAGATTAATGAGGGCTTGAAGGTTTTAATGCACAACTAATTCACCTCCCCTCTCTCATTTGTCTTATGTGTCTAACATACTCAACATATAAAACATCACCAAATTAATCAACAATAGAAATTTATAATTCCTTAATATTATAGCCCAAAGAAGAATTACATGTTTCATTTAAGGTTAGATGACATGACATAGTGACCTAGAAAGACTATAGCAAGTTTATCTAGCATCTGGGTCTAAAGATCAATAATATTTGTTGTTGATATGTTCTTACACCTGTGGGACAATGAAACATGTGAATCAAATAAACACATGCATCAACATTTTTAAAACATGCTAGGACTTGTTTGTATTAAGGTAAGATGGTTTTGATGGGACAATAAACCCACTACAAAAGATAGAACATAAAACCAACACAAGAAATTTTTAGGTGGGATAAAAATAAAACAACTGCAACTAACCTACCACACAAAAACACACAATTGCAACCAAGTTTCTAGACATAAAACAATAACCAAGGATCTAGCCTAAATAATGCTAGATCCTTTCCTTTTCAACCTCTCACCTTTAACTCTAGTGTGTGAGTAGGAGACAAATTTGGGAAGAAATTTCTTCTACCTTTGAACAATTGTCCAAGAAATGTTATTTTCTAGGTCTTTGGACCTAGGAAAAGTGGGACATTCCTCAAAGAGCCTATCCATGGGTGAAACAAAAATAGAGGAACACCTAGCAAGAGATGTTAACTATCGATCAATTGCCTCGTGAGAAAATAGGTGTTGCATTGAAGCTGAAGGAATAATAGGCTAGGACTTGTTGCCTTAGAGACAAAGAAAGAGATTCATGCCACCTATGAATTTGACTAAATTGACAACTTGATAAAAAACTTGAAAAAGACGAACCTCCAAAAGAAGATTAATTGAGGCTCGAACATGGTTTGTGCAGATGTTTCCTGGTCTGTGCAGGCCTGCATCCAGTAGGGACGCTGCCTGCATGTGGTCGATAAAGGGGGCTATGCACTGTGTGTGGTGTGGGCTGCATACGGGGGGGAGATTTTTGGAGTTAAGGGTGGGTTTTTGCTTCCAAGGGTGGGGGTTTTTTGCTGTTGGGGGTCCTTTTCTGTTCTCTGTTTTCTGCTTTGCTGGCTGGTGTTATAGTTTGGTGGGAGGTTTTCGCATGGCAGGGAAAGCTTTGTCTTTAGTGGCTGATGGTGCCAAGGCTTCGAATGGATCTTCCTCAGGCTTGCATGAGCAGCGGACAAAGATGTTCTATGCTAGTGAGGGTTCAAAGTTGAAGAAAATCAATGGTTGTTGGCCTTAGAGTCAGGATTGGCCAGTTTTGGTCCTCTCCCTTGAATCATTTGTTGAGGATGTTTCATACTGGAGTGCTCTCATTTGTAAGTTTCCTGGGATTTGGATTCCCTTTTCTGCTTTGGAAGCTTGGATAAGGCATTCTTGGGAGATTGAAGGGGATATGGAGATTATGCTTGCTACTAATAGCTATTTCATGGTTGTTTTCTCCAATATGGATGATCGAAATTAGGTTTTTGAAGGAGGGTCATATTTTTATAATCATGTTGGTTTGTTTATTAAACCTTTGCACATGGGTTTTAATTCAGCTGAGGAGTTTCCATCTCGGGTTCCTGTTTAGGTTCGGCTGCCGCGGCTTCCTCTAGAGTTTTGGAGAGAAGATATTTCGCAGTGAATTGCTACTTTATTGGGTAAGCCTGCAACGGTTGCCCAACAAACCCTTGAGAGAAAGGTGATTACTTTTGCTCGCATTTGTGTGGAGGTGGATCTAAATAATCCATTATCGGATTCATTGGAGATTTGTCTTGGCTCTTCGTCCTGGATTCAACAGTTAGATTATGAATCTCTCCCTTTCTGTTGTCGGCTTTGTCATGAGTATGGCCATCTTCAGTGTCATTTGCCTAAGGTTCATAAATATTCTCGCTCCTCTAACTTCCCCTCTTCCGCAGATCTACCGGGTAATGAGGACAAGAGGAAAGCTCCCATGAGGGAGGGTGTTGTGGGCAAGGATAAGGATGGTTTTACACTAGTTCAATCGAAGGCTAAGGGACGGGGCCTGAAGCGGACTTTGAAAGACCGCCAAGTTGATGAGGGTTTTAACCGATTTGAAGTGTTAGAGACTGCTACCTTGGAGGAGGGGATTCCACCATCTTTCACTCCTGCGACTGCTGATGTGGGTATGGCATTTGTGTCAGTTCCTGAGTCAGGTCAGAATGTTTTTGAAGGCCAGCTCCACAAGATGCTTTGAATGAACATATACAAGTGATATTGTGTTGGCGGACTTGGCTAAGGAGGTATTAGCTTCTCATCCAGGTAAGGGGTCTTCTCAAGGTTTGGGGTTGCACCAGCGCATCCTTAAAAAAGGTCCTCCTGACAACTCTTCAAGAGGGCACAAGTCAGTTTCAGAGAAGATTAAGGTTGCTAGGGATTTATTGGTGGAATTAGGGTTTGTTAAACCCATTGATGTTCACTTCTCTCAATCCCCTCCATGATTGTTCTCTCTTGGAATGTGCGGGGGTTGAATAGCACCTCTTGTCAACAAGCTATTCATAATTTGGTTGCAGATAATTCTCTGTACATCTTTTGTGTTTAGGAGACTAAGGTTTCTATTGATGTTATGCTTCAGTTTGCTTCTCGTATTTGGAAATTTGGTCAGTGTCAGTGCATTGGATCTCAATGAAATTCTGGAGGTTTGGCCCTTTTTTTGAATCCGTGAAAGATTTCTCCTCTTTGGTGGATTTCTAGTCAATCTTCTATCTCCATGGTTGCTTCTGATTTGCATTCTAGTGAGACTATTCTCATTTCTAATGTTTATGCTCCCATTAATATCCGTGGTAAGATCCAACTTTGGACACATATAAGGTATGTCCACACTTGCACTCCTTATTTTCCTTGGATCTTAGGTGGTGATTTCAATTCTATGTTGAGTTTGGAGGAGAAAAGAGGGGGTGTGCCTAGGTTAGGTCTTGCTTTCGATCTTTTTTCGTGCTTAAGTGGATTCTCTTGCTCTTGTCGATGTTAAGCCATCTAATGGAATTTTCACTTGGAACAATAGACAAAGTGGATAAAAAGCAATCTCTGAATGGCTGGATAGGTTTCTTGTCTCCTATTTTTGGGTGGGTAGGGGTTTGACTACTTGTTCGGAAATCCTTGATTGGAGAGGTTCTGATCATTGGTCCATTAAATTTTTGGTGTCTTCTTTGGCTGTTCCTAAGAATCCTCCATTTAAATTTCAGCTTATGTGGCTTCAAGATTCTTCGCTGTATGATTTAGTGGCCAAGTGGTGGGGAGAGGGAGGCCCGAATTTTGGGACAGATATGTATTTATTTGTTAAGAAACTCCAATATGTCAAATATCAAATTAAGAGATGGAACAAGCTCTGTTTTGGTCACCTTCAATCCAAGAAGAGGGATGCTTTAGACTGTCTTGCTGTGATTACTCGCCAAATTTGGGATAGTGGTTTCACAGATGATCTTGGAAGAGTGGAGTCTTAGGCAATGCAAAATGTGGAAGAGTGGGAGCTTTGGGAAGAGATTTTTTGGAAACAAAAGGATTAGATTGATTGACTTTAGGAAGGGGAAAGGAATACTTCCCTTTTCCATCATTCTGTGCAGGCTCGTCGTAACAAGGGGAACATTTCTTCTCTGGTGAATTCAAATGGTCTGCAGATTTCCTCTCAGATGGCTGTCTCAGGAGGCTTGGCAATTTTACTTTGCTCTCTTTGCTGAAGATTCCCCTTCTATTGCTGAGGAGGAAAATTTGGTCCTTTCTTGCATTCCCTCTCTGATCACCGATGAGATGAATGATTTTCTTATTCGCCCGATTTTGATTCCAGAGTTAGAAGCAGTCATGTTTGGTATGAATAAAGGTAAAGCACTTGGTCCAGATGGATTCTCTATTGAGTTCTTCTAGGAGTTTTGGAATATCATCAATCTTGATCTGTTGGAAGTTGTTCGAGAGTCTCTTTGTAGTAAGCAGATGCTTCGGGCCATGAATTACACTTTCTTGGTTCTCATTCCCAAGAAGGAAGTCATTGATAAGCTTAAATTTTTTTGACCTATTGCTCTTTGTAATGTGGTGTATAAGATTATCAATAAGTTGATGGAAGAGAGGATCAAAACTTGTCTTTTTGTGGTGATCTCTGATGAACAAGGATATTATGTGGGTGGCAAACAAATTCTTGATGGGTTGGTGGTGGCTTATGAGGTTATTCATTCTATGGAAACTTCTAAAGACAGATCTATGTTCATTAAGTTAGGCATGGCCAAGGCTTATGATAGAGTTAAATGGAGTTTTCTTCAAAAAATTCTCTTAGCCTTTGGTTTTAGTCCTGATTGGGTGAGTTGGACCATGAGTTGTGTTAATTCTTCTTCCTTCTTTGTTATTATGAATGGAGAACCTTCAGAGCCTTTTGGTGCATCCAAAGGCCTTCGCCAGGGGGATCCTCTCTCACCTTATCTATTTATTATTATGGCTGAGGGTTTGGGCCATTTTCTTAAGTTTTGCACCTCCCAGGGATTGATTCATGGGTGGCATTGGGGTAATGGTTTACCACAACTCTCACATCTCCAGTTTGTGGATGATACTACTCTTATGGGTTTGGCTCGTCATCGAGAAGCTGAATCCTTCATACAAGCCTTGGATATTTATCTTGCAGCTTTAGGTCAAAAAGTTAATGACCATAAATCTTGTATTTTCTTCTTTAACACTCCTCCGACTATCCAGTGACGTATTGCTGACATCTTGCGGTTTCAGATCAGGACTCTTCCCTTTGTTTATTTGGGTATTCCTCTTACAGTTGGTAGACATCCAAGGTCCTCTTGGCAGATTTTACTTGATAAGTTGCAGCAAAAGGTGAATCATTGGACTCATCGTTGGTTATCTTATGTTGCTCGCTTGACTCTTCTAAAGTATGTTATTCAAGCCCTTCCTATCTACAGGTGCTTTGTTCAAGCTGCTCCCATGTACTTTCTCCAAGAATTTGATGCTCTTTCTCGTCAATTTCTCTGGAATGGTAATTTATCGACTACAAAATGGAGCTTAGTTAAGTGGGAAACTGTGTGCCGGCCTAAGGAAGAGGGCGGCCTTGGCTTGGGTTTTGCTATCTTGAATGGGTAGGCTCTTGCGGCTAAACTTTATTGGTGGTGGTGCTTTAGCCAGGATCAGCTTTGGGCCCGTATTCTCACCCATAAGTATCTTAAGGATGTTAATGTGTTTGATGTTCCTCGCTTTCCTTTGGTTGGAAGTGTTGGTGTAATTAATATTTAATTACACATTAGCATAAGTTTACTTAGGCATATTTAATTCCTAAGTTATAGGATCTCATCTTTATCTTTTGAGCTATCTTGTTGTTCAAGATAAGATTGGGTTTATGCATCTTTGCTTTTATAAAGAAAATTATCTCTTGTATTATTTTGTACTTCGAATATATCAATTTGCACATTTCATGCAAAGCTCTTGCTTTTTCATTTTTCTCTTCTGTGGAAGGTCTATTCTGGTTTGCAAATCTATTCTTGGTTTCTAATATGGTATGAAAGCCTCGATTTGCAACCCCTTCTCAACTTTTTTGGAGGAACACATTACAGAGCTCGTTCGAGGTCCCTCGAGGGTTTCAATCCTTGAGCATCTTTATGTAGCACCTTGGATCAGATCGGGGTTTTCCATTGGATTCAGAGCGCTGGAAAAAGTCATAAATGACTTTTATTTTATTCATTTTCGTCACCGTTTGCCAAATCTGCGAGGGTCGTAAGCTTGGTGATTTTTCTGATAGATCCGGGGATCGCTTGATTTTCAGAGCACTTTGGGCCCAAATGGACCTTGCTGTTGGATTCACAGCGCCTAAAACCCCTTATTTCCATATAAAGTTTGTTTGATTTGGACACAGTCATTTGGAGAGGCAATTTTTTTTTGCCCAAGGGCCATACAGCCCCCAGGCACAATTTTCAAGGCTCCAAAATTGAGACAAAAATAAAAAAAATATTAAAAAATCAAAAAATTTGATGAAAATTTTGTGCGGCCAGTGTATTTCATCCAGCCGCCGTCGCTCCACCAAGTGGCCATCACAGGACCACCGCCGACCCACCTCTGTTCAGCTGAGCCGCCCGCCTACCTCTCCCGTTTTAGCCCCCGCATGCTTATTTGTCTTTTTGGTGGTATTATCGCTGACTGAGAGCCGAGATCTGCCCCAGGCCGACAGTTCTTAGCACCTGCCCTAGTCACGTGGGTGACCGGGGGCCACGCCTAGCGCCCAGCCGGCGGTCTCCAGCGCTAGCCCTGGTCATGTGGGTGACTAGGGGCTTCGCCCTAGGAGCCAAAGACCTAGCCCCCTAGTCCGCCTAGGCGACCAGGGGCTTAATTTTTTTAGCCCCTAAGGGCTGTGCATGGCCAAATCGGAGATTTTTTGACAACTTTCACGGAAACGGGCATATCTTGGGCATACAACGTCCTTTTTTTTACAAACGAGATATCATCAGAAAGCTGTTTCGACGCTCTATGCAATGGTTTTGGTGATATTTTCTGGTTTTTATTTTTTGATGCTTTTTTCAGCCTCGGAAGTCAGATGTTGCTGTTTTCACTCTGGGACGCATATCTTTTGACTCGCTTATCCTTTTTTCACAATTTTCACGGCGTCGAAAAGCTGGTTTCAGCCTCTATGTAGATATGAGGTCATTTACAAAATATGTGTACCTTTTTATATGCATGCATTCTTTTTTATTTCGTGTGCTATGTTTGCATTTTCTATTATGTTTCTATAGTTTTGCATTATCTCCTTATGCAATAATTGGGTATTGTAATAACAAACTGATATAAAGTTCCATTAAGGGGGGGTTCTTGCATCCATCTTTTATGTTGGTGACAACTCGCATGAGTTTTTCTGGTTTCCTGTTGTCTCCTTTTAGCTTCTTTCTTGCTTAGCTAGACACATTGTTGGTTTGCTTTGGTTCACACTTCACATTGGGATTTTTCAGTTCTTGATCCGCATTGGTTCAGATCTTTCTCATTTGAAGGCCATGTTTTTATGGTTAATGTTCCAGAATCTTGATGGTACTTGTCCTATGGGTAGTTTTAGTTTCAATTTGGCATTGGATTTGAGAAACACAACTTCCATATTTGTCATCATTATGGGTCTTTTCATCCTTCATCTACTGTTGCTTACAGATTCTAGAGTTGATCCAGTATGTGAGTTTCCAGTGTTCCTTGGCATCGGGTCTGCTGTTGCATTTGTGATTCCGATTGGTATTTTGCAAATAAAACTATCATTCCTTGCTTGCCGGATTTGGGGTTCCAGTGTTGCTTCATCAGAGTTCTTCCAGTGCTTCTTTGCAGCAGTTCATCTCTCTAAAGGGGGGTTTTTCCCACTGGGTTTTTTCTCTCTTTACATTTGTACATGAGTACCTAATCAGGCCTTGTTGCCGGGACTCATATTTGCATAATAATTTGCTTCTCCCTAAGTTGCACTTATGGGGGGGTGTTGGTGTAATTAATATTTAATTACACATTAGCATAAGTTTACTTAGGCATATTTAATTCCTAAGTTATAGGATTTCATCATTATCTTTTGAGCTATCTTGTTGCTCAAGATAAGATTAGGTTTATGCATCTTTGCTTTTATAAAGCAAATTATCTCTTGTATTATTTTGTACTTCGAATATATCAATTTGCACATTTCATGCAAAGCTCTTGCTTTTTCTTTTTTCTCTTCTGTGGAAGGTCTATTCTGGTTTGCAAATCTATTCTGGGTTTCTAACTGGAAGGGGTTCTATGATTTGGAATACTTTGAAACTTGGGGCTCAGTTGGTTAAGAAGGGTCTTTTATGGATATGTCATTCAGGATCACAAGCTCTTTTTTGGCTCAACTCATGGGATCGTCATCCTTCTATCCTTTCTACTCATCCTCACCTGCAGCCCCTTTGTGATATTTTTACCATGACTGGTTGGGTCACTGTTGGTCATTATAAGATTGCTCAAGATTGTGGTCTAGTTGTTCGGTATCGCTGGAAACTTCCTTCTGAATGGCCTCCTGGAGGTTTGGCAAAGGAAAGAGCTGAGTTGGCCCAGATTCTAGAGTCTCGCGAATGCACTACCTTGGTTGGGAATGATGTTCTGGCTTGGGCTAGTAGTGATGTGTCTGGGAA
This sequence comes from Sequoia sempervirens, assembly GCA_007258455.2. Taxonomy (NCBI): domain Eukaryota; kingdom Viridiplantae; phylum Streptophyta; class Pinopsida; order Cupressales; family Cupressaceae; genus Sequoia; species Sequoia sempervirens. The sequence goes on from VDFB02000003.1 coordinate 730,111,490, forward strand.
GTTTTCTGTCTCTACTGGGTATGGTGAGCTGGTGCAGTAGATTTTTGGGGACATTCAGGTATCCTGGTCGAAGCACATTTGGTACAAGTTCTCTTGGCCCAAATGCAATTTTTTCTTATGGTTGGTGGTCCACAATCGGTGTCTTACTTGGGATAATTTATGCAAGCGTGGTTTTTAGGGCCCCTTGTTGTGTGTGTTATGTCGTGCCAGTGAAGAGAGTGTTTCTCATCTCTTCTTCTAATGCTCCTTTTCTAGACATATCTGACATTTGTGGTGGGACGTGTGGAATCAAGCTTGTTGGCATGCCACGTCTTTGGTTGAGTTCTTTGATCGGTGGGGCAAGGCCCCAGTCAAAACCTCTATTCTTCAGGTTGCTTGGACTCTTGGCCCTTCCTTTATTCTTTGGCATATCTGGTTGGAGAGGAATTGACAAATCTTTCAAGACAAGCTTTTGGAGGCCCAACATTTGTGGTGGAAGATTTGCCACTCTTTGGGGGAAACTATTTTGGAAAAGTGTGACCTTTCGGAGGCTGTGGACCCTGCTGATGTTAGTTGCTATACCCGCCTCCATCTTCCTCCTCCACATGGCCAGCTCATGAGGAAGGGATGCATACACCCTCTCTGGAAGATCAACAGGGTGGGGAGGTGGAGCCCTCCTTCACAAGGAAGTCTGAAAATCAACATAGACGAGTCTTTGAGGGGCAACCCTGGTCCTGCTGGTATTGGTGGAGTGGGAAGAGATAGCATGGGGATTGTTCAGTTCATTTTTTCTATTTTTAAAGGTCATCATACCAATAATTTGATGGAGGCTTTAGCTATTTTGCATGCTGTGGAGTGTGCTTGTGCTCTTGGTTGGAGACGTCTGATCTGTGAGTTAGACTCATAGGTGGTGGTGCATATGTTGATTCATAAATATTATTGCGATGTTAGTTGGAGGTTGGTGTTAGTGGTTAATCAAATTCTTCATTTGTGTGACTCTTTGGAGTATGTTACCTTTACTCATATCCCTAGGGAGTGAAATGGTGTAGCGGATTGTCTGGCCAGATGGGCTTCTGATCAAATGCAAAACTGGAATATTAGAGAGCAGGATCAATTACTTGTAGATTTGTCTCATCAGTTGGATCACTTAGTGGAACTTGATTGGGCTGTTTGATGCCCCTGCTTTGTATTTCTTTTGATTTGAATAAATTTTAACCCCTCCTTTATTTTAAAAAACTTGAAAAAAACATTTGTCAATACCAGGTCTTGTTTCTTGAAGATTTTAGACCACACAATTTGATAGAAGACTTGAAAAACACCTTTTCCTATAGGAACACTTCTTGAAACTTTAACTATGTTCATTTAGCCAACATCAGCCCTCCCCCAAAACCTTAAGGTTAATTATGCTGACCTTAACATTTATTCATCAAACTCTAAACTTAAAGATGTGGGTTTCTACTTTGACAATAGAGAGATTGATGTTTGGCGAGGCACTTATAATATGCACTCTCTCAAGCTAGAATGGTTCTATTAAAAAAATTAAAGTCTTCTACACAAATTTTATAATATTTTCCATCATTTAAATGCTGTTGATGATTTATGATAATTTAATAGAGCTTGCCCTCACTTAATTGTTAACCACCGTGTTCTAGATAATGCATTTCGATAGACATTTCTTTCATGGTACAGACAAATAGTCTAATGCCAAGAATTTGTTCTTACATGTTTCTTTCACTTCTCCTTTAAGAATATGATGGGTGATAATTAAATTGGAAGAAGAGGCAGGTTATGATTATCTGGTTTATTCCAGCTTTCAAAATTTGTAGTACAATGCTTTCTAACCCATCTTTTTCTTTAAACATAAGACATTATTGAACTAGTCCAAATATTCATTAAAAAATATTTCTGACCAAACTGGTCCAAAGTTTTGGACCTAGACATCTACAATAGTTGTACATTTCACTGGAATACATTGCACCTGTTACAAAGTCCAGCAGTCTTCATCATAGCCATTAAATGTACAGTGATCTGTCATACTCTACTTATGATTTCATTGGGAGGGGATTCATATTCCTTATATTAAAAAGAATGTACAATTTAATGGCGAAATCTTTGCTTTTTTCTTTTTATTGTTTAAGTGGGGTGGTTTTCAACTTGAAAATGATTTTGGTCTGTTTATGTACAAGTTAATCGTAGTAATTTTATCATTTCTGATATATGAAGATAATGATTATATATATATACGAATGAGTGAATATCTAGATAGATAATCATACTGATTTAGATAGATTTGATCATTTCTGATATATGCATATAATAATTATATAATGAGATAGATAGATAGATTGATTTTATCATTTTGACATATGTAGATAATAATTATATATAATGAATGATAGGTCTATAATGAGATATATAGATAGATAGAGATTGATATCGGAAGCAAGTTAATAGAATGATGAATATTCAAATTTGTTGTGCATTTATGTTTATTTGTGATTAAGTTTTTTTTTGGGTATAATAGATGTTTTTAGATAATTTAGTTAGGTTTTTATTGAGGTTCTATTTGTAAATAAAAAGTTTACATAAAATATCATCAAGATAAACAATTAATGAGTTAAAATTATTTATGATTACAAATTATAAATAAAAATATTGTCTTAGTGGGTGAAAGTTGAAAGTTGTGTTTTATTTTTAGTCAATATATCAACACAAATGAATTTGAGTATTTCAAGTGAATGTTAATTTTGGTGAAACATATATTCTAGCTAGATTCATTCTAGTTAAGTTAGATCTAGGTCATATTTTTTGTATCTTTAGGTATATTTATGGTGATGTGATTTGTCCTATTCAAACACTTGACAATTGATGTACTTGATTGTTTAAATTCTTTGGACATTTTTCATTCTCTGGTGGTGGAGCTCAATGAGTCTACTTCAAATTCAACTATGTCGATTAAGCAATGATCTTTCTCTAATGGTTGTACCTAATCTTGCTACTCCTTTGGCTCCTACTGGTGAGCCACACCCATCTTCTACTTTGATTGCTCAACCTCCTTTAGCTTCAATCAACTCTAGCCTTCTCTTGTAGCAAATGTTCAATGTTTGGCTACTTTGACTTGACATGTTTCTAATGTACCCTTGGTTGGGCCTTCTATTGGGGATTCCCCACCCACTTCTCCTAGGTATGAGAACTTGGAAGATGATTTTTAAGGAAGAAATGTCATCCCAAATCTATCTCTCAATCTCATACAAAAGTGAAGGGAGTGAGATTGAGCTGGGTTGAGTCTAGAATTGTTCAAGCTAGATCCTCATATTCTTTTGTTCATGCTTTGAAGAATCTCTTCCACTAGAGCCTTAGAGAAGACCGTTATGACTACTTTCCCTAAAAACATAATCTCACTTGAAGTAAAAAAGAGCAACTCTCTTGATTCTATAACCCTTTCTTTTTTAAACAAACTCTACATGATAAATAAACGACTTGTTAAGAATTATTTTAAAAACCAAAAAAACCTTTTCTATAAAATATATATATGCATGCACAAAAGATTTAAATATATAAATTTGAATATATACTTTTAATAATTATATTTCAAAATACTAAAAAATATAAATTATGAACACATTAACTACATCATACCAACTCTTTAAACTCTTTCATTAACCATCTTAATCACAGTCCACAAAAGGTTGATCAAAATCATGACAAAAGTTTTCACAAAGTTCAGCATGCATCATTTCAGACTATTCAATCAACGGTACACACAATCAGTGGAGTTGCTGGAGTCTTGACTCCATGAAAGCAATCAGATATTTCCAAAGACTCACTAATAGTTGGGTCGTCTGCAAATGAAGAAGAAGAACGACCATTAATGCATGTTGACCATCTGATAGTACGAAACGCCTTCAGAGATTGGATTGAACAAATGTCTACATTCTGATTAACCGACCTGAGAAAATTTGTGCAGCTTTAGGGAAAATATTAAGTAGTAGGGAAGTTTGAATTCCAATTCGCTAGCATAATCCTGATCTCCAAACCTAATATCACTCTAGGAAAAAAAAAGCTTCTAGAGAATCCTAGAGTAGAATATTTTTATTGACTATCAAGGTCACTAAAATTTTATTGTGGCCCACAATTAATTGCCCATGGAAAATGAAAATTATTTTGGCCAGAGATATCATGAGTCTAAATGTTTTTAAAAAAAATTGAGAGATTTTTATTTAATGTTAGGATTACAATTTATGATCTATTATTATGATGAGAACGTTTTTTAACTATCATTTTATTAAACAATGTTAATAATGATTTAGAAGTTTGATTGTAGTGTTATATTTTTTAAAATATCAATTTTTTTATTAAGTGTCATTTTAATTATTATAATTAGCTTGTTACACATCTTGTTGTCTCTAGTGTAATATTATTTATACATTTGTATAATCATTCTAGAAGCTTTAATTCTTTGCAACCTTTTAAAAAACTTATTTTATTATAATCTACACCTTTCAGTGCCAATAATTCAAAACTTTTAAGATTTATCTTTTTCAAATATGTTACATGATCAAATACTGAAATAAACAAGAGACACATTGTGTCAAGTTCTTGCTGATGTTGTGGTGACTACAACTAATTTGATGCTCTAACTTAAAAGTTTTTCTTAGTACAAATAGAACAATTATATAGGTAGTTTTACTAGCTTATAAAGAACAAAAGAAAAATCTAAGGTGATTTTTAACTATGAAGTTGAAAATAGAGACAAAAATAATATATTTAAAGTTGTGCATGAAGTAGAATGTGCATTGTCTTGCATCAATATGTCATATCAAAGCTATTATATTTTTTTTTCCATATTGTATTTGATGACAGTTTCTAGATTGTGTACATGTTTCAAATATATGAAGATGCATAACAAGAGCATATAATAGGCAGCAAATTATCATTTCGTATTGGTATAGTACAAATAATAGATTTAATTTCCATCACAAAAAGTTCATTTTTCATAAAAATATAAATTGATAGAGAAATAATGCTACAATTAATATAACCAACAAGGGTGACAAGACCACCATTGTTGTTCCTATATTATAAAGATTCAATCTTGACTATTGTTTGTATTTTACTATTTGATACATCATGTGTGATGTTAAAATAATTGGAAAAAAAGACCTACATGCACGAGTGTTAATAAAATACGAGTGTTATGTCCCATCTAGAATTTGCTATAAACGTCCAATTTTATGTTTTCCTTAAGAAATAATTATTTCCTACTAAACATAAACACCAGTTTTTGGGGGTCAAATCCCTAATTTACTCTCTAAAGCATATGTAAGTTGTCATTGCATTCTACACCCAGAGTCATTTGGTTTAAGCATGAAACCTCTAGCTTCCTCTTAAGATATTGGTCTTGACTCAAGAATCTTCTAAAAGAGACTCCTTAAACATTTCCATAAGGCCATTAACTCCCCCTTATGAGATATCCCTTTAGGAATGGTCTTGATGTGAAGGGGAAGCAAAGGCTACATGGTGAAGTGATGCTTCCAAGATTTATTCTATTGTAGAACTTTTGCTAATAAAATCAAGGGAATATTAGGTGAGGTAGAAGGCTACTTTACTAGAATACTTCACTTCTTAAAATAATGACAAATTACAAAATTCTAAAATTGTTCTAATCAAAATTAAAAACTAAAGATTTGAATTGAGAATGCAATCCAAATTAATAAAATAAAATATAAAGTAAACACAAGATAAAGTAGAATTATTCCTTGAGCTCTCAGCTTTCTTGATAATGGATCACAGAGTGTGATCCGAAACGTTGATGCAAAAATTCTTACACAATAGAAATCATCTAGCAATAGAAAATCAATTTATTCAATATACAAATAAATACATAATGTTAGGTATTTTCATGCTAATTGTTTTTGTTCTTCAAATTAAGCTGGTAAACAATAAATATATTTTCTCATTTAGTCAGATTGAATATGTGGTTGCTAAACAATGACCCGACTGTCATGCACAACCCATATTAAGTACATTTTCACTGTCATGTACAATCTCCCCTAACAAATGATTGTCAAAACTATAAAATATTTTATTATGTAAGGTGTACAACACCTTCCCAACACGCTCCAATTTTCAATTTAAAGGTCAATAGTCAACAAGTTGTTCACATGTGCTCAGCTTAGATGTCAGGTAAATTTGTGGGTCAAGACTCAATAGCGTTGACTATAAATAGTCATAAAAGATAACAGTAAATTATTCATTAGCATTCAACTAGGACGTCAGGTATATTTATGGGCCACGACTCAAAAGAATTAACCATAAACTACCATAAAACTTAACCATAAATTATTCATAAGCACTCAACTTAGAAGTCGGGTATATTTATGGATCAAGACTGGAAAACATTGACTGTAAACTACTATAAAACTTAACAGAAAATTATTCATAAACACTGAGCTTAAAAATCACATATTTTTGTGGATCAACTCTAAATGACAATAAAAAATAATGACAAATTATGACTTAAAAATCAAGACTTTTGACTTCAAACAGCCATAAAAAATAATACCAATTTATTCTTAACTGCTCAAATTAGATGTCATATATATTTCAAAGTCTATGACTGAAAATATCTTTAACTGTAAACCAGCATTATACCATAAAAAATTACAGTCAATTCTCTGGACAAAAAAACATACTGTGATTTAGACTCGGTAATAGTCAGGGAGTTTGATTTGACTTTCATCATCAAGAAAATTCCAAAGGCCTGATTTTTGGGTTTAAATTTTCCCCATTTTTTAATTTGGCAGTGTTTACTTTCAGTCCTCTTGGAAGAGCTTATATCTGTTCAACGATATCATCAAATTTTTAATTCTAACACATGGTAATAATTATATTAAATATAATTTTTTTTCTGGTATCTTGTAAGAGTTTGATTTCTGATATTGTGGATGAATTAGATATAATCAGTTACAATATGAAATGTGATAAAATCAATCAAATATATTAAAAAATAATATGATAAAATTAATATATAAAAATATCAATTTTAAAATTTAATGGTAATTAATTTTATGATTAATTTTTGTAAGAATTTAAATTGTATTAAATTATTTAAAGGTATAAATTTGTTCATATACATATTTTAAATGAAATTAATTCGTAAAATCAAATTATTTATTTATATATATTATAATTTGTTTTGTTTTTTATTGTGAAGTATTATTTTCATTGGTATAACTTTCAATATTCATTCAATCATCAATTTAAAAAAATATCATTTCTAAAACTTAGGGGTGGTTAATCTCTCTTTAAATTTTTAAAGAAACGATTGAAATTATATTAAACTATTTAAAATTAAAGTAACAAATTTATTAATAATTTATAATATCTTTTAAATAGAATTGATCTATAAGATTGATTAAAATTTATACCTAATATAATTTGTTTTGGCTTTTATTGTGAAATATTATTTTCACTGTTATTATTTAGAACAAAAACAACACAATAAAGTTCAAGAATCTCCATCACATTATGAATCTCTTCTTCCGAGTTATGAAGAAAAAACATGCTATCATCAGCAAAGTGTGAGTTAAACACAACTTCATCATTTGGTATTGAAACACCCCTTATTAAATTCATCTGCTTATACTTTTGAAGCAAATACCCAATAGCATCAACAACAAGCACATAAAGAAAAGGAGATAACGGGCAACCTTCTCTTATTGAACGTTGCAAGGGAAAGGAGTTTGATAATTCCTTGTTAACCACTAGCTAAGCATTAGCCTCATTGAACAACATTTGGATGTGTAACTTGCAAATCTTAGGACCAAAACCCAGCCAATCAAGCATTTTAAGAATAAAACTCCATCTCATTATATCATATGCTTTATCAAAATCAAGCTTCACCAATAAAGTGTCTTGACCTAATTGTTGAGCCCATTCAATAGTTTCCCATGCAAGAATCAAGTTATCAAGGATAAATCTCCCTCTAAGGAAACTAGTTTGTTTTGGTCTAATGATCTCTTTCACCATTGGTTTAATTCTAGAAGCAATAGCTTTAGCAATAATTTTGTAAGAAGTGTTCAATAAGGTTAAATAGGATACCGACTAGCAATAGAGTCTTCATTCTTCCCTTTAGGAAGGAGTTTAATAAGCTCCTTATTAATATTAGTACCTAAGGACCCTTGAGCTAAGGCTTCCAAGTACACCAAATAGAAATCATCTTTAATGTGCTGCCACATAGTTTGATAAAATTCCACTGATAACCCATCAATACTAGGGCTCTTATTGGAAGGCATAGAAAAAACATGTTCTAAATCTTCCATAGAAAGTTCTCGGTCCAAAAACTTGCTATACCCGGTATCCACCTTCTTGGGAATAATGTCCTTGATCATGTCTTCTAGAACTGATTGAGTATCATGCCAATGAGGTTCTTCCTAGAACATATACTCATAATTTTTTTGAAATAAGTCCATAACCTCTTTAGGACTAGTATGCACATGACTAGAATCATCCTGAATAGCTCCAATGTACTCCTTATGTTTATAGTTCAAAAATTTAAATAAATATTTGGAGCCTTTATTAACTTCCTTAACCCAATGAAGTCTCGCTCTTATTTTTGCTCCTTGTCCTCTATAAGAATCAATTTTTTGAAGATACGTCTCTAAATCTGCTATAGAAGATTGAAGGGAAATATTGTTAGGATTAGTATTAAGAAGCTTCCTATAATACCCCACCACACAACCCTAGAGGAAGTTGCAATTTAATACTCAAACGTACTATTTTTCTTTTTTTTGTTTAAGTACAAATAACATGCAAGATCACTATCCATTGCCAACAACCTCTAAGGTTACGAGATTGAGATTACTTTAAAACCCAAACAAGAAACATGAATTGACAACATCACATTTAATTACTGAATAAATTAAGAATCACATACATTCCAAACATGATAAAATTACATCCAAGGCATAAGAGATACCACATGTTTCAATTACAATCACTTAACAATAAGATTACAACACTAATTCCCCGAATGAGGTAAATCCCATAAACATGGTTACAAATTACATCTTCCACCTCAATACAAAGAGGGGTAATAAAATACAATAATTACTGAGAAGAATAAAGCATGCAAGAAACCAGATCCCATGAGCTCTCCAACTGGAAATACTGCCCACACGAACAAGAAGATGACGCAACGAAATTAAGGTGCATGTTCCACCCAACCATGTGATACCCGAAGGCTCACCCCCCATGCTAGGAGATAGTAACAAGGAATTCTAGACAAGACCATCCACCCCTAGACACAGGATAACTCACACTGACACAACCAAACACATGAACCATACAACCATACGAATAACACAAGTACAACTCCAACATCACTGACATAGGTCACATTGCTTCCAGGAATAAAATAGATTGAGTATGATAAGAAGACCGTACACATAAAACCAAATACCAAAGTTGTTGTAGTAGAAAGAGTGTCATCACATAGCTTGACATGGGATCTCCTCTGGGAATCTTCCTAGGCTCCGGCCCCCACTATGGGTTATCCTGGTGGCCTCTATCGAATCCCGACACCCATACTCACTCATGCAGAATCAAATACCTCTCGTAAGGACAAGATAGATGACCTTGCCATTCTAGGCCTTCCCGTCTCATCCCAAGTCTATACAAGCGCTTGTGTCCATGAGCAAGGCTTAATTATCTTAATTAGTGTGAAATACTACCTAACTTCTAAGTACATTAATTTAGTTATCACTTGATTAAACCACTTCTGAAGGTTTCCTAGTTTACCTCTTTGGGCTCTAGCCCCTAACAGAAGCCACTTTTCTACTTGACAACAAACCAAACAAAACCAATCACCAAGGGAATCCCAAGTGCATACCAACAAGATAAAACCACTCCAACTCTAGGAGGAACACATAATGAAACTCACTCCAAACACTGGAGGCAACAAAAGTTAAAACCCTCTCCAAACACTAGAGGCAACAAAACACCTAATCCACTCCTTCCAAAGGAGGCACAAACCACATAAACCACTCCTAATACCAAGGAGGCACAAACCATCCCTGTTCGTGAAAATTGGGTAAAACAACAGAATATAGCTATACACACTATCCAAAGCAAAACAATGGTTGACTACATAATGACAACCCATACAAATAAATGAAACCCCATCTGGAAGATTTACCTAATCAAACAACTCCAAATAGAACAAACAACTCAATCAAAGGGTTCCCTAGCCTCTGGAAGCAAAACTCAGTACTACCAAAGTACACTCATAAATTTACAATCATAACAATTTTGCCCATACAATACCAACAAGAATTCGCTTAAATCAACAATCATATAAATACACGTTCTTTAAAACTAAAGATGTCTTTCGACATAACGATCTTTTCTCATAAACAGGAACCAAAGTCCATATTTACCTCATATACTTAATCTTTTAACTATTCATATAAGTTCTAAACAATATAATTTTTATGAACCTTATCTATTCCTTGCAATCTGGAAAACAAACAACATTCCCCATTCACCATTTAAGGCAATGGAATACAAGAACTTTTAAATAACATTCTACCCATTATAACAATATCATAATAAAATAACCCTTTTCTTTATACATATTTAATATCATCAATTTTTCTCTAGTTATAATTCATATAACTTAACCACGTACATAATCCTGACATTTAACAAATACTTTACAAAAACTTTAAGATTCCATCAAATTAAATAGGTCATTGTAAACACATTAACCATATTCATTTCAATTACAACCCTAACCCTTGACAAATAAATAAAACCTTATCTGGAAGACTTCATAACATTTACTTTATTTGCACCACATCGAGAATGAACAAAACATCGCTAGAATGCACGACAGGCAATTAAATAAACTATGGTTAGGATTTCCTACATCTAGTCAACTCAATCTACGTTACTTGCATTTCTCCAAAAATACATAAGATTTATTTCACGATGTTGAGAAAATTAAAAAAAACCAATAATTTAACTTTGAGTTTCTCATCCATACTCAATAATCTAAACAACTTGATAAATAAACACATTTGATTAAAATAAATCAATCTTTATTTCAACTACACTAAAAATAATCAGCATAGATTTAACTATAATCGAATACACATATATATTAAATATATATATATATATATATATAAAAGTATATATTTAATGTATATACAACTATATATATATTTAAATATTTTATTATCATTTAAATATAACCAATTTGAACTCAACTAAATTATTTATTTAAAAATACATAAAATATACATATACATTATATATATACATATATACACAATAAATGTATATATATACATATATATATATATAAATTATATATATAAATAATTAATTATAAACAAAATTATTTAAATACTAAAATAATATATATATATACACACATAATATATATATAATATTAAATTAATATAAAAAAATGAATTTAATTTTTAATTAAAAAAACCAAAGTAAATACTATGGCATAGGCCCGGGCTCCCAATGGGAGAGGCGGCTGCCACACAACCGCACTGTGTGAGCAGCGCCGCTGCCTGTGAAGGCAACGACACTGCTTACATAACACCTCCCATGGGCGCTGTGGGGGGGGGGGGAGGGGAAGCAGCGCTACGACCCTCCCCTCTCCATACATATCAATAAATTATATATATATATATATATATATATATATATATATATATATATATATTTTAAAACCTTCAATAAAACAGGGCAAACCCCTATGTAATTTCCTGTGTAAATTTTTTAAAAAACCAGAATTCTTTTCCCAGAAAAAAAATAAAAACACAGTATATTACTTGTGTGTATATATTTATATATAATGGAGTATATATATATACACATGTATATTTATAAATATATATACCCAGAATCTCCATTTTCAGCCAAATTGTGAAATTGAACAACAAAATTTTGCAATAAAACAATAAATTGACAATACAACAAATGGGTTTAAATTTCAGTTTGAAATGTAAATTTCTTTTGGGTTTCTTTCTATTTTTCCATTGTTTGATTGTTTTGTTTTCTTTCCAAAATTTCAACAGAATTTTACAAGTGTTGAACAAATTGACATGGGGTTTCCATTGAAACTCAAACAGCATTTAGAAATTTTCCAACAACATAACCAGATTTAAAACTCTTTCAAAATAAAACAAAAATCAAAGAAGAACCTGATTTTTTTCTCCAAAGATGGAAGGATTCAAATGGTGCTTCCAGATCTGTTTCCAGCCCACCCAAGAATTTCAATCTTCTTCAAATCCAAGCAAGCCACAACAAAAACTCTCCACCAAAATTGAAAATTTTCCCAAAAAATATGAAATTAAAATTGCTCAAATAGAGTTTTCCCCAAATTTTAGTCAAACCCCTAAAATATCCATCCGCAAATTTATTTACAATTTTTGGGGATATTCCCATTTTTACTTTTAAAATTTAAACAATTTTACTTTCTAATTGAGGAAATTTCATGCATTTTGAAATTTCTCTTAAACAAAAGAATTCAAACTTTACAAAGAATTTATTTTATTTATAATTTTCAAAAAGGTGAAATTTAAAACACATTTTCATTTTTATTTTAATTTAACTCTAAATATCCAACATGATTTCCACTTTTTTATTTTAATTTAAACTTTAATATCCAATAATGTCAAAACCACTACTTTATTTAATTTATCACCATTAACCTAGTTAATCAATAAACTAAATCTAATTTTATTAATTAAATCAAATTAATCAATAAAATAAATAACATTTCAACATTGCAACTAGATATATTTAATCATCATTTTAACTACACTCGCCATTTAATAACCTTTATAAATTGAGATTAAATAAATAACCAAGGAGGAATGAACCATATCAAAACAACTAACCCGACGACACACTATGACTAGGGTGACAACTTGGCACGAAAAACCTAGCTACTATCTCCCAATTGATTACTGTTGGTCAATGGACACGTTCAAACTTGTGAAATCAAGTGGAGTCGATGTCCTGTACCTGTCAACTTGCGAACAAAGAGTATATCGAACATGCATAAATATTTAATAAAACACACCATGAAGAGGAAATCGCGGAATCGTAGGGCACTCGCAAGCGAGTGATGTGATCTCATCCCCCTCATCAATACACACATCATGGACTGACAGTTCCATCATAAACAATTATCTCATGCAATAACATGTTACAATAACTAATCATCATTACACCAATTAAAACATGTCAAATAAAACATCAGATAAGATACATCACATCACACCAATAAACTATCACTCTATAATTATCGATCAAATCACACACACAAGATACAACATCTCAATAACCAAAAAGCACATCAAAGGAAACAAGGACACACTATCCAGCTAGAATGCAAAACAAAGGGGTATTACATCCTCCCCCCCTAGGGTCAGGATTACTCCTGGAAGCCTACAAATACCCCTAGTACAAACAAAATAAGATCACACATAATCAATGGTTCTAAAACTGAACCAGTCCATATCTCAACATAAAAACAATAGCCACCCGAGCTATAATCAACACAATCAAGTACACTGCCAATCTATACAAATCAACATGGTGAAGCAACCACCAACCAAATCTCCAAAACACATATCCATGGATTAACATACATAATACACATATGCACCAATACACATCACCGAGGATCATCACAAGGCCACACATAGTGCAATATCATTACAAGGTTAACTCAAGACAAGGTATGCAACATTATCACTTCAACATTCATTTAACATTTTGCATTTTGAATCCAAGTAAAATAATTTAACCTCTCATGATTTCTTAAGACTTAACAATAAAGTTGGGGACTATAGGCCTCACCAACAAGATGTACCTATTATGCATTTATCATTAACATGCAATGGTTTCACTAATCCCTTTTCTCTTAACTTTTACTTACTGCAAAATGATTTTCTATTTATATTATACATTTTCCATGATTATGAATGCAACTTGGGGACTTAGGTCCTTTACCCAAGGTTTGATCTAATAAAATAAACCTTCATGAATACATAAGCATTTTCTCATAAGATACAACATACCATGGGTTTCAATACACCACACACTCAAGGACAAGAATCTTCGTTAAACCAATGGGAAGAGA